>CADCXA010000032.1:0-722538 GCA_902806565.1 Hypoxylon rubiginosum | reverse complement strand
CACTGTAAATTTTAACGTTATTTTCTTAGTATTAAAACCAGCTTATTATTATTATTATAATATATTTTTTAAATTAAAATTAACTTTTTTAATATATTAATAAATAATATAATAATATTAATAATTTAATTATTAGCTTTTCTTAAACTAGTAATTCGTTAATAAAAATAATTTATATTATAATTATTATAAATAAAATTATAAATAATTTATATTATATTAATAATTTAATAATTTTAATAAATATTATTATAATTATTAACCTTATTTTGGTTAAAATACGCTATATAAATAATAAAATAAATAAATTATTAATTTTAATTTAGCCTTAAAAAACGTTAATTTTTTTTAAATTTTTATTTAAAACTTTTAAATTTTTAATATTAATTATTATATTTTTTATTAATAATAGTTTTAATATTAATATTAAATTTATTTATAAATTTAAAATATACTTAAAATTAAATTATATTAAAATAACCCACTATTTATAAACTTATAAATTACCTATAAATTATTTATAGGTTTTTTTTATATAAATAAATAAATATTTAAATACCTATTTAATTATTTTAATAATTATAATAATAATTATTTTATTAATATTTTTTATTTTATTAAAAATATATATATATATTTAATATAATTTAAAAATATATTTTAAAAATTTTTAATAAAAATATATCCGTGGGTTTTTTATAAGTTTTTTAAAAATATAATAAGTAATTTATAAGTTACTTATAATTAACCTTATTTAAAGTTTTTTATTATAATTTTATTAAATTTTAAATATAAAAAAAATATTTATAATAATATTAATTATATTAAAATATTAATAAATTAAACTTGGTTTTATAAATATTATTTAAATGTTAAAATCTATAAATAAATTACATTAATACTAATTCGTAAAATTACTTTTAATAAATTATTTATATTAAAATATATAATAATTTATTTTTATTTTAAAAATATTTTTAATAATAACTTAGTTATTATTTTTTTTTTAGATAAAATTACTATTATTAACAACTTATTTATATATATATTATTAAAATATAAATATTATTAACATAAAAAATATTAATATTTTAATATTAAAAAAAATTAATATTATTTATTTTTATAAAATAATTATTTTATTATTAGTTATTATTAATAATAAATTAAAATAATATATTAATATATTAATAACTTATAATATAACTATTTTAATTTTTTTTTTTATTAATTTTAATTTATTATTTTATAGTTTTTAATTAAAATTCCTTATTTAAACTTTTCTTAAATATATATTACTAATAAAATAAAATTATAAAAGTTATTATATTAATAATAATTAAGTAATAAAATTAATATTAAAAAAATTAATATAAAAATAATTTAATTTTAATAATAATAATTTATTTAACTTGTTTTTTACGTTTATTAAAAAAATTATTTTTATAGTTTTATATAAAAATAATATAACATTTTTTATAAATTTAAACCGTTTATAAATTCTTTAAAATTAAGTTAAGTTTTTAATAAATTTTAAAATATATTAATAAATAAGAAATTCGTTATTATTTTTAATAATAAATTACTTAAATTTCTATTAAAACTTAAATAAAAGAATATAATTTTTAAGAAATGTTATTTTTATTTTATTAATACCGTAATATAAATAACTAGAAATTAATTTAAAAAAAAATAATAAATTACTTCAGTAAGTTTAAATTTTTAAAATATACACTTTTATATTTTTTTATTTCTTATTTTTATTATATATAAAAATATTTTTTAAACTAATAAAAATATTATATATAAAAACTATATAATTATAAATATTTAAATATTTAATAATATAAATTTAAATAATATATATTTTAATAAATTATAAAATATAATATTAATAAAAATACCGTAAAAAGTTTATTATAATTTTTAACGTAATTTTATTTTATTATTAATTATAAATTTACTTTTTAATATATTAATTATTAATTATTATTATTATTAATAAACAGTATATTTATATTTAACTATTTAATAATAAAATAAAAAAACCGTAACTTATATATTTAACGTTAAATAAATATTATTTTTAAAGGTATTAATATTATAAATTATTATTATAATAATATTTATATTATATTTAATAAATTAAATAAATATATTTATAATTTATAAAATATATTATTAGAAACTATAAATAATTTTAAAAAAAAAAAAACTTATTTTTTATAGTTTTAAATTTCTTTATATTATATATTAATATAATATTATAATTTTAAAAATATTTTATAATAAAATTAAAAATAAAATAAAAGCTTTTTATATTATAAATATTATATTATATAAATATATTTTTTTAAAATTAATTATTTAATTTCGTTTATATAATTAATTAATTAGAAATTTTTAATTAATAAAATATTTTTTATAATATTTTATTATTTTTATAATTTTAACGTAAAAACTTATTTATATTTATTATAAATTTTAAAAAACTTTTTAATTTTTATTAAATAAAATTTTTATAATTTAATAGTTATTTTATTAAAATTATTTATAATATAATAAAATATAATAATTAGTGTTTTATAAAAAATTATATAATTACCTTATAATAAAATTTTTTTTATTTTTTTTCTTTTAAAAAACTTATAAAACTTTTTATATAATTAAATAACTATATATTATAAAAATACACACTTTTTTATAAAATATTTTAAATATATTAATTAAAATGTTTTTTAAGTTATTTTAAGTTAAATATAATTTAAAATAAATAATAACATAGTTATTATTTAAATTAAAAATTACTAATATAAAAATAAAACTTTATTATAATAATTAAAAAAATTAAATTTTTATATAAAATAAAAAAAGTTTTATTAAAAAATAAATTAAAACAATTAATAAAAACTAAATATAATAAAATTATAATTTTTAATTTTATTTAAAAAATATTATAATATGTTATATTTATTTATATATTTAAAAACTATTTTAATATTTAATATTTTATTAAATATTTAAAATTTAACTAGATATTTTATAATATAATATTTTAAAAATATAATATATTTAAATTAATTAATATATTTAACGTTAAAAAAACAATTAAAATTATTTAAGTTTTTTTAAAAATATAACGTGTAAATAATTTTATATTATATATTATATTTTATAAATTTAATTAAAATATAATAATTAAATTATATTTATTTATTTTAAGTTTATAATTAACGTTATATTTTTTAAATTAATTTTTATAAAATAAACTAAAATTTAAATATAAAAAAAATACGTTTATTTAAAATAATTAATTTGTTTTAATTAAAAGTATATATTAAGGTTTACGCCGTTATTTTTAATTATTTTTATTTTACTGTTATTATATTAATATATCCGAAAAAAAAAGATAAAAAAAAAGAAAAAAAAAAAAGTATAATATAATTTAAAAATTATAACTTTTTAATCGTGCCCGGTTCTATTAAATCTAAGAATTAACCGGTAACTAAAAATAAATAAACTTTTATTAAATAGGCTTTTAAATTAAAATTTTATATATAAAAATAATATAAAAATTATATATTTTTTAAATAAAAAATTTAAATTTAATTTAATTAACTTTTAAATTTAACAGGTTTTTATTATTATTAGTTAACTAAATATTTTATATAAAATATTTAAAGTAACTATAAAAGAATTAATTTTAATATAAACTTTAAAAAATAAAATAAAATAAAAATAAATATTTTAATTTAAATATTATTTAAATAAAATAATAAACTTATTTATAAAATTATTTTATTAACGTTTAATAGTTTATAAATAAGTTTATTATTTTATTTAAATAATATTTAAATTAAAATACTTATTTTTTTATTTTTAACGTATAATTATATAAGTAAATTTAACGTGAAAATGGTTAATTTATATAATCGATTTATATAATTAATTAATATATATTTTAATTATATTAAAATTAAAATTTTAAATTAATTAAAATTTAAAAAAATTAATAATTAATAAACATAGTTAATTTATTGTTACATACGGTTCATAAGCTTAAATTTCACCTATAAAAAATAATTAATTAATATATATTTTAATTAAAAACTATATATAAAAAATAAAAAAAATACATAAGCTTAAACGATTTTACCCGCCAAAAAAAATATATAAAATAAATAATAAATATAACGAAACCAGGTTTTAATAAAAAGTAAAAATCTTATATTTATATATAATATTTTTTATTTTTAAAGTTATTATTTAATATTTATTATATATATATTATTATTAAAGCTTAAATAAAAATAATTAAATTATTATAATAATTATAAAAAAAATTAAAGATAATATTTTTTAAAACTAGCAATGTTAAATATACTTTAAATATAAAAATATTAACGGAAAAAATAAAGCTTTTTTAATATAAACTTTTTTTAGAATATATTTTATTAAATATTAAGTTAAATAAAATAAAAAGATTTTTTTTTATAAATATAAATTATTATTAAATAAAATTATTATTTTACTTATATTTAAAAAATAAAAAATAGGTTTTTACTTAATTTATAATATTAAAACAATATAATATATAACGTAATATTACGTTATAAGTTTAATTAAAAAACATTTTTAAATTTTACGTGTTTATTTTATTTTTAAATAAATATTAATAATATTTAAATTAAATTAATCGTATAATTAATTTAATTAATAATTAACTTAATTTAAATTATTTAATTAGAAAATTTTAAAAATTTATTTAAATTAATTAACTTTTTTTTTTAATTAATAAAATAACTAGTTAAAATTAAATAAATAAAACCTTATTAATTACTTAATTAAAAAGTAATTAATAAATATATATTTATTATAAAATTTAATTTTATATTATAAAATAATAAATATTATAATAAAATTTAATAGTTTAAATTTTTATTATAAGTTTTTAAACTTAAAAAGCCTTTTTATTAGTTAAATATATTAAATTAATTAAAATTATTTTAATTAATCGCTAATTATTCAAATATTTAGTTTAACTTTATTTAATTTAAATAAAAGTAATTTATTTAACTTAATTAATTTGATTTAACCGTTAGATACTAGAGCCAGGTCGAATATTCCAGGTTTATGTTTACACTAACGTACGCGAAAAGGTAGCCGGAGAGATCCTTGATTTTAACACTCGGGACCGAGCCAAACCCAGCTGCCCGAGCCTGCAAATTCATGAGGACATAGGGCTGAGTAGTCTTGTCTTTGTCGTTGTCTATGGGGGGGATAAACCGAGTACACGTAAAAGAGGGCTCCATGTTTATGGGCGCGGCGTTATTCGTCGAACTGGAAGTATTGTCGTCGATCGGGGTTTGCGAGGCTATGTAATCTGCGTTGCCTGATATTCCCGACAGGATATTGACGTATCTTTGTGATTACCGGGGCCCCGGAGCTGCCGTAATCGTCAGAGTTGTTACAAGGCTCGCCAAAATATAAACTTACAGTTCGTCGCACCTCTTTGTCTCTGCTGGCCTATTGCCTACGGCAGTTGTCGAGATACCTGGCGATACTCGAGATACGTCACGAGACTTCTGAAATGAGAACATAATTAGAAAATTTTTGAATACATATGATATTGTTTCGATTTCGCAAGATTTAATCTAGCACATACCTCTCTTGCAGTGGTACCGTATAGACAGAGCGGTTCCTTCAAGCTGGCCAGGTCGACGGGTCGACGGGTCGATCCGTTAATAGTAGAGACGGATATTCGCGAGATATATTCTTGCTGTCGCGTTAAAGAATGGTTCAGGGCTGGGTAGTCTATACAGGCGACAACGTGTGCCCACGACAACGCGAAGGGGCTCGAAGGGGCCCTTAGTAGAGGGAGGGTCTATTATTAAAGAACGTGTCGTATGTTAAGAGTCCAGTGTTATGGAAGAGTACAGAGGTTATGGAAGAGTAGAGCAGGGTCCCGTAGACCTAAAGGTTGATACGGAGGAGGAGGCTGAACCCGAGTTCGATGAATTGGTAACGGGGCGAGACGATTTCGACAGGATTGGAGATGGGCGAACGGGGTTAGGCTGGACTACCATTGCGTCGGGTTCATAGATGTGCTTACTTATTTTTTTTTTGTTTGCGCGGCGAGCTTCGCGCCACGTTGACGCTTCCGCGAGAGGAGATATAAGTAGGCGTACACATACGTAGCTTCGTATATGTAAGCGCGCTGCCATGAAGAGGTAGACCAACGCATACATTCAAGCTAGGGATGTATCCCATATCAGTAGAGTCCCATATCAATAGAGAGCAGTAGATTTATTCCAGGAAGGTGCATACATAATCAACTAGGCCATATTAAACACATAAATACATATATTAATTCTATGTTCACACATTAACGCTATTATAGGACATTAATAAGCCACCTAGGTAACTAAGTGCGCAATATTCGATATCGAGCAATTTTATCTCGTATATTTAGCCAAGAAGGCGTTGGCGGGTAACCAGGTTACTAACTCTATATCTCATCCATATCGCCTCATTTTAATAGCCTCATGCCTTCTGCCGGTGTCATCGTTAACCACATCTACCCAAACAACCACACCTACCCAAACAACTCACATATCTAGCTATCCCCATTTACAAATTTCCAGTCAACTATCTTCACCGTCTCTTAATCCTCGTATATATTAACATCCCACATCCCACATACCATTAACTACACTACCAGAGAGGGAGTAGCCTAGGTGAACCTACAAGGTGAACCTACAGGTAAACCCAGCAATTGAAATCAATTCACATATCGTCATTCTGGGCATTAAACATAGGTCGTGAGGTAAGTACAACCCATCACCAGCTTCACGCCTCAGGTCCTCGCGTCTCAGGTCCTCGTATCTCAAGTCGCGTCTCGAATGTATCGTATACCATGTCCGCGCCCTCACCTCTGCTTCATCATATCGCCTTACTATCACTTTAGCAACCGACAGAATAAGTTGAGTAGCACTTCAATGACGTAGATGATACTCGTGCTTTACCTCTGCCTCAGAGCTCCTCTTACCTCACTAAGTGAATGTATACGTTATATATAACTCAACGCGGGGACTCACTAGATGTAGGTCTGAGATGGCCTTTCTGTAACGTAGAAACTGCCTGCTTACCCAGATACCCTGTTGATAACGTGGTCTTGACGGTAAGCAACATTCATAGTAGACGAGACCTTCCACTCAAGGAAGCACGCCATTACTCACGCCCTCAACTCGTGTCTCTCTACCTCCGGGGCTTTCCTGGAGCGTTCCTCCACTTGTTTCTTTAGCACTTGGTGAGTTACAGGGCACCTGAATACTTGACCCCTACGCCAAGACGACTCCCCGTCCCTGGAACCTAGAATGACTTGCGCATCACGGCGTGTACGTCTGGGGCGCCTTGAAAACATCAGCAATAGAGATTGGCCTAGTGGCGACATTGATAGGAAAACCGGCAACCAAGGGTCACGAGTCTACTCGTCACCGTTCCTAGGGGGTTGAGGTAGTGCGAGATTTCATAGCTCCCTAAGAGCTGGCCTGTTAAGGTACATGAGCTACGTATCTCTAGTGAAGCTCCCTAGAGAACCGCCTTATGAGTAACTAGCAGGTTGTCGTATTACGTCTCGAGGACCACTCCTTGAAACGCTGCTGGGCCGATCACTCTAGTCCCAAGTTCAAGAAGCCCTATTATCACGAGGCCAATCATTCCACTTAGTACGTTGAGCTAAAGGCTGTGAAACCAACTGTGGGTATACGCACAAACTAAAAAGATGAGTGTCTGATCTCCTACGATGCTCAAGTCACGGTCCCATACGAGTAGCCAAGGACCAACACCATGATAGCTATGTCCAATACAGTCGAGGGGTACTTTCGGCACTCTCCTAAGTACTCTCAGCTTGAAACCGCAACCGGCCTTTTGTGGAAAAGCCTAGACAGAGACTAGAGGCCTCGATCCCCAGGTGCCGCAAAGCCAGTGACATCCGAGAAGTTTAAAAAGAATTCCACGTTTGATTTTTACTTGCTTGCTCCCGTACGAGACTTGATGATATCAGCCGCTAGCTCCGCGACGCCGTATATGGTAGCCTGCGGGTTCGTCTGGGGCGCGATGGGATGATGCTAGCGTCGCAGACCCTCAGGTTACGGCAACTGCGGACTAATAGCTAGTCGTCGACGATACCGCCCGCGTCCCGGGGCATGGCATCATAGAGCAGGTGTTCGTGAGATGCGCGGCCCCCACTGTCGTGCCGCGCGCGTACCTGCGGACGTTGTCTAGGTCCGCAAAGCTGCCCGTCTCCACAGGCGCCATCGAATTGCGCTTTCCGCCAGCCTTCAGGTGACCGGCGAGCCGATTTGTGGCCGCTAGATTTTCAGCTACGTACTGGAGATGACTTGAGAGGACCCGATGTCGAGGGGGTGCGTCAGGTACCTGGAATCGATGGCGAGGTCGGGCGATGTAGAGACCGACGTAGAACTGCGCGTAATGTTCACGGATCCTCGGCATAGCAGGTGCGAAAGGAGGATCACAATGGCAAAATACCACTCGTCGTTATTCAGCCGAAGGGCTGATGCGCGGGACCCGTCGCCGTTGTACCCACTGAACACGGGGGCTGAGATATAGCAGGCAGAACCTTGTGTGGGGGATTCGAGGACGGAATGTACGAACTACTTATGCGCTTCTGCGAATGCCTCTGTGGTATTCCTAGTGCCAGAGCTGAGACTCGTGACCTGGAGGATCCTCTCGGCCCCTCTCTTCTACCCGGATCCTGGATTTCAGGAAATGGGAACTGTGCCGCATTGTTGGCGCCGCTTCTGAAAAATGGACCGGTTTGCCTCGATTCATAGCCGTCCATAGCAGCAGCGATCGTGTCATTATCACGTTTCCATCGTCTCGGAACCCCTTGAACCCCCTTGAACCTCAAAGTTCAATACGCACATAGGGTAGTTCTGAAGGTTCTCGCCCACGTAGGGGTTATCAATGACGGTCTGATACCCAGTGCATCTAAGCGACTCTTGTCACCAACACCTGAAAGTTCGAGGATCCTGGCCGAGTTGATTGCACCAGCTGTGAGTATTACCTCTTTGCGTGCTCGCACAAGGTTGGTCTCACCACCACCGGTGGTATACTAGACACCAGTTGCGACCGTAGAGTTAAGCTTAGCATCGCTCTGAAATTTATCAAAGAATATTTGGTCCACTGAAGTCTATGTCCATAGGGTGAAGTCTGGTCGATCTACCGCTGACTTGAGGTACGCATTACCCGAATAGCTTCTTTCCTTGGTGGAGGTAGGGTGGAGGAGTAGATGGAATCTGGAACCGTGAGGCTGCCACAAGCTTGTCCAGAAAAGGGGTCGTTTTTCGCTGAGAATCCTAGCACCTTGAAAGTCTCTCTCCAAATTCGCGGCAACTTACTTTCATCTTCATCAGGAATTATCAGCTCCACTGGGCCGTTTCCCTTCCCAGCATCGAAATGGCAAGACTTCGCCATGGCCTTAGAGAAGTTGATCCAGTTCTATCCAGGATTTCCGAGATTTTCCCATGTATCGATGCTAGTCTTGGAGGTGGCGCTGAATGCAAGTCGGTTGAGAGCACTGGAAATTCCAAGAAGACGGCCTTGAGTAAACTTAATCTCACGGCCTCCCAGTCTCTCCTAGTTAGTAGCAAGCATAAGTTATCAAGTTCTGCCGACGAACTCAGTCGGATTTGAACACATACTTAAGGAACTGTCTTGAATTGGTAGGGATGATCTAGAAGCGACGGCCACATGGCGGGAACATTGACTCTAGGATCATCTCGGAGATCTTGTCCGGGCTCGATCACCAACACGGACCTATGCAGATCTTCTGAAAGGCGTGAACCCAGCACAAGACCCGCGAGGTCCACCCCTACGATAACGAAATCGAAAGCTTCTAGCTCCATCGGATGTTTAGGATATGTCACTAATGAAAAAGAAGGATGAAAGAACTTGGGTTCCTTGGTAGCTAGGTACATGCGTTCCTAGCCCTTGCTGGAGTGCTGGTTCAATTGGACATTAAAGTACTGCACAGGTACCTATCATGTATCTACTCTGCCGGGAGTGAACGAGGAATGAATTTGTGTATATTTCTAGATACTTGCCCGTTGCTTTTCGCTTTTTTATGGGGGATAGCCCTGCTCGTCGTTTATGAATCATGAGACATTACATCCGCCCCCGCTGCTTTCTGCAACGCAGCTCGCGACCATATCTCGGACCTCGGGATTAGGCAGTGTGAGAGCGAAAAACAGGGGTTGCTATGTAGCCCTAAGTATGCCTCTCATGGAGAAGGGGGTTCGGAGGGAGGTGGTCTATATTATATTGCAGCCCGATGTCGTTTCCTCGGTCTCCCACATTACGGAACATTCCCAACTTTCTCTACCAAGCAGTTTCGCCGAAGAATAAAGCATGAAGTTGCACTATTGGTCTCTGATCTCTGCCGTATTTAAGCGCGAGAGTAGTGAGGTTTAGTATGTCGCTATCATCAATATTCCTCCACTGCGGCGTAGGTGTCGTACCTGTAATCTGCCTTTATTTGTTCATTCATGGGGAATAACATATTCAAGTACCCGAGATCCTATCTTCCATGCTGTCCTATTCGTATTTACCTTAGCAGCCATGACTTTGAGAAGTGCGACAGAGTATCACCCGTTCTTCGAAGGTCTTCTATGCACGATTTGTTCCTACGTATCTGTCCTCTTGGCTAGCATCGTGGTATACCGCATCTGGCTCAACGAATCACTAGAAACAGATTCCCTGGACCTTGGTACTTGCGCGTGTCTACGCTGTTTCCCATGTGGAAAGTGAGGACGTCGAAGAATTATGTGATTCTGGACAATGTCTACCAGAATTATGGCGACTTCGTGAGGACTAGGAAGTCAGGAACCCATAATCAGTCGTTTAAAAAAGAACAGCAACTGACATCCCTCCTGTCAAGGCCTAGCCGGGATCACTGTGTTCCCTTCTCGGTAGCTGGCGGACCGCGTTCAGGTCGCGTTAAGGAGGAGTGGTGCGGTCTCCTATATCTTCCTTCCTGCGAGAGGCAAGTCCATACATGCAGCCTGGCATCGTGAACGGGTTCGCTGCTTTATATAGAAATATTTGTTATGCCACTACCTTGGATTTTAAATATTGTAAAAGATGGTAGCAGAGAAAGATATGATGTTACCCCTTGCTTTAGCCTTTAGTTAGCACGAGGATAAGATCCTTGTGTACATTAATGAGCTAGATCGGCGACTTGAGACGCGAATGAAGACTAGAATGCTATATAAGCACGTCCCTAATTCGAGCGTGGTCAGAATGATGACCTATCCCCCACGGCGGCAAGTGGAGGAGGTGGACGGTCTCCCTCACGCGGGGGGTTCACGTGTAGGGGTTCCAAATCCTACAGGTATTGTAGTTCAAAGACATGTACGAGCCATATTATAGAGCCCAATACTGACTATCTTCCCCGATTGTACCCGAGAGTTCATGCAAGTGTCGTGAGTTTTATTGTCTCTCTGCGAAGCCGGTTAGAGTCGAGTCACTCGCCCATTTGCGTATCTGCTAAGGGTAATCTAGTCGACGGAAGATTTTGATTATACGGACACTAATTCAAGTGCTTGCTACTACTACTACTACTACGACTACATGTTCGAAGACAGTCACGGCTACAAGGCACGGGGAAGACGAGTAACTAATGGGAAAGCAAACGTATTATTAGCTATCTACCTTGATTCTCCGGAACGGCTTTGCAAGAGCAGCGATGAGCTGCCGATGCAACTCCAGAGGTCCAGTTTGCGCATGCTAGTTATCACTGTCAGATAACCTCTATGCGTAAAAGACAGCATCTGTTAGCTGTCTTGTATCGTCGTAGCTGAATCATCCTGTACTAGGCCTTTCGCTCTGTATCGTCGAGGCTCACCTATGGCTCACCGGCGAGGATGGTACTTGTTGGTACCGTCGTGACGATAATTATGCTGAGAGTCGAGAGGATTGGCATCCTCGTGATGAGTACGACGCTGCGAATCCATAGGGTTGGCACCTCCATGATGGGTAGAATGTTTACGGACGGATAGCGGCTGTTGGGTTGCCGGAGCAACAGATGGTGCCTGGTAGGCTGAGGCTTGCTGTGATTGTCCTTCCGACCGCGGCGGGGTCTCACCTCGGATCCCGTCGACCTTCATCTTCTCAGACTGAAGCTTCGCCTCGGCTCGCTCCTTGCTGTAGGCTTCCTTGAAGTGCGCAAAAGCACCAGTCTCTGTCTTCGTGTAGTGGCGGAGGTTGTCGATACGCACATTAGGATCGAACGCGACTGGCGCTCTGGGGTTAGGCTCGTAGCGGTGGTTCTCGAGCTGTCGCACGTACTTCGGATTGGCAAAGATATGCTTAGTTCCGAATCGAGACCAAGGCAGCACCTCATCCTGAGGTATCAGACCCTCTTGGACGTATTTGAGGGCCATCTCGAAGACTGGGAAGTTTGACCGGATCAAGCACTTGCCCGGTCGTCTCGTAGCAAGGGTGTTAAATCGACTCCAGTCGTCCATGTCTAGCTGGTTCGGACACTCGTCGAAACAATGGGCCTTGGTATTGCAAAGTGGACAACCGTAGATGTCCCCATTGAAGTTGCTGGCCGGAAAAGTACAGTCACCTAGGACATGTGTCTCTTTGCCGCAGTTGGCGCAACTAGCCGGGGGGTGGTCCAACTTACGTTTCTTGCCTCCACCCTCCTCCTCGCGCATCTGCGTGCTGTAAGGGAGGAGGTTGTGCGCGACGCCCGTCGACATAGCCCGGTTGACTGCGCCTTGGGGTTTCTCCGCGATCAGGGTCAAGGTTGGCGTATTGGGATGCTCCGATTCGAACTTTTGTGCCATCGCGACAAGGGCGTCTGTGTTGGAGAAGCTGCCAAACCACGTATCCTGGCCGTTGATTTTCTGCTGGGACCACTCTCTGGCCGGGGTAAGATTTCTGTCTGCGGTTGCAGACGCGGCGACGGGGGGAGGCATGGGAAGTATGGGAAATATGGGACGACGCTTGGGTTTCGCAGACTGGCGGCGCTCCTCTAGCATATGAGTACTATGACGAGCGTGTCTGAACTCTCCGCTACCTCCTCCGGCAGACCGTTGAAGTTGGTTGTTGCTGCGCTCGTCAAGCTCGATTGCTAAGGGGCGGCTTACAGTCTGATGGTTTTCGGCGCTGTTAGTTGGGCCGGCGGATGGCTGATTGACTGCTTGAGGGTTGGCTTGGTTGGCAGAAGCTGGGTTCTTAGTTCCGGAATTAGCACTTCCTGGCGCGTAGCCAGGAGAGTTCGAGAGATTGCCTTGGTTGTTCTGATTGCTCGCCATCTTGAATTGTTGATGGAATTGTATGGTGAGTAGTGGTTATGGACGAGCGATACGGAAACATGAGATTGACGGATAAAAACTTCAAATTTGAAAGGTTAGCTGAAAGGTGCTCCGGGCAGTGTGGGTGGGGATAAATTTTGGCAGGGCCGAAATTTCGGCGAAAGACACCTCTGGCGCCGCAACCCTAATCAAACAGTCGGTGGGGAATCGGCCCGGAGGTGGTAGGACGTACCTAGGTAGATAATATATTATTATATGCCCCTCCTATTCGGGTAGCCAGTGTAAGGTGTTCGCCAATACGGATAAGGGTTTAGATCTTGCACCATCGAATTGCCTCCTGTGAAGGGACGATACCCATCAATCAAGCCGCACACTTTCTTTTGTCAAAAACAAGAACGGGGATTCGTTCATATGGCGGCCCCACGGTTCAAGCTGGAAGGTGCCGCCCTCGACTAATGACAACCCTCTCAGCGATGTCTAAATGCTGATAGAAGAATCACGGCGTCAGGGAAGCAGTTATAACGGACCCCATCATGTGGGACCCAATCTATAAGGTAGTCGTCACGGAAAATCGGGAATCTAGATAGGATCGTCTGCCGTATGAACCAATTCCAGCTGATGCTAACCGTGGCGGCTAACGCAGAGTATGATCAAGTCCAGCTCTTTAGTGGGAGTCTAGTAGAGAGTGCCCTTTGACTCGTAGACTTCATCGGAACATGTCACGCGTAGGTATGATGTCGAACCCACATTGGGGGTTACAGGACAATTCTTTTGACTATATGTCCAACTTGACTTCTCCCCTTTACCCCCTTAGCTAGACCCCTCTGCCACCCTACGTGCTGCACCCCCCACCCCTAACCAACCAGATGAAGTACCCTAGCTGTACTTACGGCTGGAGTGTTGCGCGAAACCACCACCCCAAGAGAGTTCCACTAGTAATCTCTACGACAATATCGTCCTCCTCACCCACCGGGGATCGCAAGATGCCGTAGTCGTCGCTGCGGAACCCGGCTCGGTTGCAGTCCACCAGACGTAAGGTGAAGCCTTCGAAGTCTACCACGAGGATGGCACAGTCACGATGAAGCTTGATTAGCCCGATACTACCTCCAACAATACCCTTTTCCTGGCAGATGCTCGTGGCCGCTTCGCGCCCGACAGTCACGTCTCGCAAGATATCGTAAGAGGCACATTGCTGAAGCATACCCCGAAGCTGCTCGGATTCGGGTAGGGACAATCCTCTCGTCGACTGGATAAGTATTCCGAGCTTATCGATTCCTAGACAGAACATCTCGGCTTCGAGGCTCTGCGCGGGGTGTACCATCCGCACGGTCGCTACTACGAGGCTTCGCAAGGGTCCGTCCAAGAACGCCTCTCCCCCTTCATCCTTTCCGAGTGCCGACCGTTTGGCGATATGTTCGAGGATCTGGAATGAAACTCCATCTAGCCCGGCCGTTGATATGCGTCCATACAGCTGAACGAGGAGGGAGGTGATGCTTGATCCTGGCGACAATTCGCAGTTATGATACGGTACCGTCGCACGCCATGGTTGGGCAGCAATCCAGGGTTTAGATACGATGGTAGCGTTTGCGGGTGGTTCAACGGAGTTCGAACCGATTATGGAGTCGACTATTGTGGTCCACAAATCCGATTCCAATGGAGGCTGTCTAACCTCTAGGGCCAAGTATCGAGCTATGGCGCTTCGAGCCTGTTTGAGCTCCTCCCGAGTAATCTTGTTGGTGTCGCGGATCAAGTTGTACTCTTCTCGACATTTATCCAGCTCCTTCTTCATGAGGTTGTTGGACTTTTGCGTGTCCTTCAGGTCTTCCCCGATTGCCTCTATCTCCTCCCGGTGAAATTCAGAGATCGTAACGGATATTTTCAGACTATTCTCGCACGCTGTCAGTTCCGTCTGTAAAGTGTCCCGCTGCTTCTTATTCTCGCTGGCATCGCTCGTCCACTGCCGTATTTCATCTTTGAGTACACGGACTTCTTCCAGGTGCTCCGCTTCTGCGATCTGGCTGGACTGCTCAAGTATCTCAAATTTTTCGGTGAGTTCGTTGACGGTGGCTTGTTGCAAATGCCCCTGCTGAGACCCTTCAGCCCTCGTTTCCTCTGCCTCCTGATGTAGGCGTCCAATCTGTTCTTCTTGTTCTTGGTAAGCACGCGTCAAGCGGTCGTACTCCTCAGCCAAGAATTTAGCTGTCGATTTTTCGTCCTCCAATTGGCCAATCAACCTAGCGACCTTTTCATTGGTAATCTCTCCGACTTCGAGCGCCTCTTTCGCGGCTCGGAGAGCCCTTTGCTCCCTTAGCGAGGCGGCTTGCGCCTGCTGGTGTGCTTCGTCTGCTTGTCTGCGAAGATTTTCCGCTTGGCTCTCTAGCTCCGAGACTTGCTCCTGGACGTCGTCGAGCTGGGATTGCACTTTTTCCATTTCGGATCTGGCGACAAACGCGGAAAGGTCGATCTGTGTCGACTGGGCCTTAGCGACCTCGGCTTCGAGTTCGGCTATGCGCTTCTTAGCGATTTCGTTCTGCGCGTCGAATAGCTCTACCTTGTGCCCGGGACTGATATTCTGTAGCAAATTAAGGTCGCCGAAGAGTTGTAAATAATGGTCAAGGATGTCTTTGCCGACGGGTCCCAAGTCCATAGCCTGAGCTTGGGGGTAGCTTGGACGGGTTTGGTGCAACTCCTGTAGTTCTTTTATGTCTGCCTCGACTAGCAACCTCTTCTCCTGTAATTTGGCAGCCTCCTCTTTCACCATTGCGTCTACCTCGCAAATTTCATCGGCCAACTCGCCGACAGCATCTGATTGGATGTGTCTCATACCAAGCTCATTGGCGATGTCTGAGTTGCCACCTTGGGCGTCGTTGATCTGCGTTTTAATATCGCTGATGGCCTTTTCCATCGTAACTGCCCAGGCGGGCATGTTGCCAATCCTGGGCAAGTTTTTATTGAACATAGGCGGAATCGACATCTTCGCTATATCGCCAATAATGGACGTTTTGGGATCAATGATAATGATAACAAGTAGACGGCGATTAAGAAAACTATGATCAATTATTCCATTACGCCTACGGTGGCGATAGTTCTGGATGGTTTTAGGACAAATCTAATGGCATTCAATGTTCTGGGTTGAAAAGAGTTGGGTAGAAGAGACAAGCATGAACTGTGGAAGTAGCGCTGTGGCACCAGAGAGGTAGAGGTACGTACTGTTGGACATAACGGTGTCAATGAGCATCAATTCTAAGACTTTGCATCCCCCCCGTACCTAAGCATAGGGACCAGTATCTCTAAATCTTTCCCTTGACTCCTGACTTGGAATTGAATTGAGTTGACCTGCACAGCTCAGCTACCCCCAGATGACATACCAGGGTCCTTATCTAAATCGTGGGGTGGTTTTCCTAGTAGGGAGGATACTATGTTAGAGAGGTGCTTCGTTGCCTCTGCCTTCTGCTGTAATTGCTGCAGGTGCTCTTTCATAGCTTCTAGGTGCCCACGCTCCTTTTCATACAGGGACTCTCTCTCTTGTACCATAGCCTTCAAGCGCCACAACTGTACAGAATAGATTTGGATTGCTAGCTTTAGGTCGTCGGTGGGAAAATCGGCACATTTGACGGCGTCCTTGACGTATTTCTGACGCTTATCGAGCTCGATTCGGGTCGCGTCGATGTTCAGCAGAAACCAAGGCTTAGATAAAAAGACGTGCTGCTTGGCGGCGATGAGAACGGAGGAGGGTTTATTGCCATTCTGTGATCCTGCACCTACAACGTTGAATCCATCCTGGAAGACGTAGGAGGCTCCTAGGGCGCTCACCAGGATTTCAGAGGCGCCGAGGTCTCCGTTCTCCCAGGTACGTATAACGGGCTTGACGACTACATGAGGTATCAAATGTAACTCCGACTTGATGAGACACAAGGTCAACGCCCACGTGTACGTGGTCTGGTTTAGCCCGCTTGGTCCATAAGGTTCGTGATGCGGCATACGCTCATTCAGCTGGTTCGAACACCCGACCATGAGTGGCCCCTGCTTATGCCACACCGTACGAGACTTGCCTTGGAGATGAGATGGTCTGCATCGACGCTCGAAGCTCTCAATCAAAAGTCGCACCATATGAAGGGCGTTATCGCTCTGAATAAAGCGGAGCTGGTCCCTTTTTGACGCCGGTCTAGATCCGAATGCTCTGTCTACGTTGCGAGCGAACGAATCTAGTTCCTTGTCGGCCACGGAAAGAGGTTGTCCTCCCTGACGTGCCTGTTGCCTCTGGTAAGCCAAGCAGTAATTTTTCAACGCCTTGATTAGCTTTTCGTTCTCTTCTATGTTAGTAAAGCTGCCGCGTCGGCCGGAAATCGACATCGCCGCCACGTACGTGCCCGGGCCGTCGCTCCCGTAGCAGTCCGGAGTGCTCTGGGGCGTGCTTAAGAAGTAATGCGAGACGGTTCCTAGAATGACGGCCTCCAAAAGGCTGCGCGGAATAGCATGAAGCAGTACGGAGATGCGGCGCCCCAGTTCTCTATCGTGCTCCAGCTGATTTCTGGCTTTTTGTGCCTTCAGTGCCGGCGTGTTTGCGAGTTCGTTAGAATATTTCCAGAGTACTTGAGACACTTCGTAGTAATTGTCGTAGTCGGTCAAGGCTTGGTAGAGTTTTAGGCGTCTCTCACCCTGTAATGGTACCTCTTCGAGGTCAAATGGTATCTGTGTAGGCATCTTGACTTTGAACTACATATCTTTAGGTGTTGCGTGCTATGTAGATATCATGAAGGTGGGGGATAGGTGCGAGTGTGAGCGAGTAAGGTTGCTTAGATACCACAGTGAGGTGAAGGAAAGGGCAGGTAGGTGTAGAAAGTCGATTTGCTGCCTCAACCTGCTATCCTATCTCTACATGCAAACTTAAAAATTGGTGGCATAGATGGATATAGGGCTCATGTACACAGGGGACTGGGATGTAAAAGATACCTACCTACTTATACGTATAGTATTCTGGCATTTGGTATTTTCCTATGAGCGCCCTGGCAGGCTGCGAGTTGTCACACCAATCCTCAACCCTACGCCTGCACTGAGATTGTTATCTGATGTTTCCATCGCTGTCGGAATGATACAGACTACGTGAAGGTAGGTGCAAAGGCATCCAATTCAGAACCTCGGTCATAGTCACTACAGGCCAGCTAGCAACGGTAGCACTAGTAGGCGCATAATATCCGAAGTAGGTACCTGAGTAGCCTTAAGATTGTTGGATATCCATCGCGAATATATGTACTTGCGCAAAAGACCAACAGCTATTGCGATATTGATGAGGTTAATGAAGAGGAAAGGAAAACTAATACGGCGGAGAGCGACCTTCAAAATGAAGTCTTACACATCGTGACTAGGTACTTCGACTTCAACTAGGAGTTATAACTCGTTTGGTAGATTGTATGCGATTGCTTCTTTCATTCTGGAATGTATGGTATGCTTAGATACATAGTATGGTTGCCTACCTACCTTAGGTAGGTACCCAGGCATCCCATAGCAACCTCACACCCAACCCAACTAGTCCCCAAGGGTTAGCCGGACGCATGGACAAATAAATCGCATTATTTACAACCTTTTCAACCAAATTTTTCTTTCCAACATCAACGACCTACTCACTTTCAGCGCCAGCATGGACCAACTCCAGGATCAAATGACTCCGGATGTTATCCGACGCCGGAACCACGTCATCACCCACTGTTCCATCTTGTACGGCAAAAATGGTATGGGACAAAAGGACGTCGACGATCTGCTACATGACTGCAGAAAAATTGCCATCGACTATTTCCTTAACTACAGAAAGGTCGGTCCTGTTATCAGCGCTGATATCTTCCAATGGCGCATCGACTATGTCGCGTGGCTCAACGTACAGGACGAAATGGGAGGTCCTCCGTTCCCTTACAAAGGCGATAAAATGCCCGACATGCACAAACAGCCAATTTCAGTGGATTACTTATTGGCTTACCAACAGAGTATGTCGTCCTCGCCGCCGATGATCCCGGCGCCCGCTACCGAGGCTGGCCCGTCCCAGGCGAGCATGACCAACTCCAATCCGACATCGAGCTCAGCTCCCCCCTACAATCGTAGGAAGTCCGGGTTGGTGAGCCTATTTCCGTCGAATATACCTCCTGTCGCGACGTCCCCCTTCTTCGGTTCCGCCTTCGGCGCTCCCATTACCGCTGCTACCGCCGCGCAAGCACCAGCCCCAGCACCGATTCGGGCACCAATGGGGATACCGTTCGCCTTCCCTAATTTCGTCATCCCCATGAAATCAGACAGTAACGATGCCGCCCCCATTGCTGCTACCACTGCCGCCGAGCCGACGCTAGCGCAAGGTACATCTCGAAAGTATATCTGGCCGGAGGACGTAGCCAATAAAGCCTGGGGTAATCTATTCCCAGAACGAAACAAGTTCCAGGACTGCGGTGCATTCGTCCTGAAGTTCCCGCCGATGGGAAGCCAGTGGGAACACATCGTCGATCAGATCGGTCGCACCAACAAGCTCATGAACGATCAATACGTACACCTAGTCTGCGTTAGCGAGGAGAACCACCGAGGCCGTCAGAGCCCTCATGTCGGCTGGAACATTGTTCTCTCGTCCGTGTCGAGCCACGTTGATGTAGAAGACGTGATATTTCATCACTACCTCATGCAAGCATGGAACTTGTTGACGGACTGGTACATCAAGCTGTCGGAAACCGGTCAAGGCTTTAACCTGGCATCTTCCATCGAGGGTATGATACGCGCCACTGTAGAGAACAATATCCACAATGATGCCCGAGCCATCAAGTGGAACGTGGGCGTCGACCGCTTTGATGCTCTCTTCCGTCCGCAGACTGGCACTTCGCAACCCCCGGAGCAAGATGGACGATAAGTAGGAGGAGCACGTTCTTGTGTTCTCTCTTGAAGTGCTCGACTTGTGTAGCCGGAAAGAGGGCATGGGGAGTCTGGATCATCAATGGACTTGGTAGACCATCGCCAATTGGCTTCGTGGGTTTAGGCCGAGAATTGGGAGTTACTCGGCGATGACAAGGTTACTGTTAACTATGGTTCTAGCCATCAAAGAGGTGGGCCGAAGAGCGTGAGCGTCCGGCAACACTAGGGGAGCAGGGTGCTCAATGATGGCAACTATTAATACATACCTTGTTCTCTACTCTAGCGTCTTATTCCTTGTGATATTTTATTATGATTAACCGTCTCGCAACCTTCGCAGACCCGCCTTTAGTAGCATTTTTAGTCGCAGGTACCAACTTAGTGTGTGCTATTCCTTCGTCAAGATCGAGCCTAATAACCTCAACGTACTATCGTTACCCTATCCTATCGTCTAATCTACATCACACCCTACGCTTCACGTGGGCTCGGATACGGCAGTAGCACGGATAGATATCGCAGATCCCGCTGACATTAGGCTTCGGCAAAAAGAAACCCCCACCGCCATCGCCTAGATACGGACCCATAGACCACCCATTTAAAGGGGGGGGAGGGGGGGAGGAGGGGGTTGAACCCATGAGTATCCTTGGGTATCCATGGTGAACCCCACCCGACACATCCAATGAAGTACCTATTTCTTGTTATATTATGTACCGTAATAATATACCTAGTTCTGAACTGGAGGTTCTCTAGCTAAGCGGCTGTGGATGTAGCGTGACCCGATAGATGTATTAATGGGGACTGCCCGTCAGAGCACATGAACTAATGCCCTAACTGTATAGGGAAACGGGTTTTGAGTTAGGATTACTAAAGGTGACCTTCACCCCCCTAAATACTGATACTTGGCATTTGAAACCCTACCCCACGACTCACGACTATTTCCATCATAGGTATGCCGGCTTCGACTGCGGGTAGTCTGACAGTAGGATCTCGAGAATACGGGTTCATGATAAGCACGTAGGTAGTTATCATTAGCTTATCAGCTCCCATGCCTTTAGAGTTAGGGGTCCAAAGTTTACCGGGTACCTATGACTAACCCTGCCTAACCCATTCAGTGCCTATATACACACCTTGGGAAGGTGCCTCGACCTACAGGACTCTGAAATGGAAAGATCCCAATTAGATAGTCTCATCCTCGATATTACTAGAATACAAGGCGTCACCTACACCCCACTCCAGCCAGACATATAAAACCCAAGATACCGCTTGTCCTTCACCTCTCCCAGCAAAGATGGATCCCACTATATCTTATCGAGAAATGCGACGCCTAATGGCGACAAGACTGCAGTGGTTGGCCGAAGTAGGACAGGGTCCAATAGACGGACCGCAAGTGCTGAGGTGGCTGGAGACGTCAATTCCGAGAATGCAAGAGCTAGAGTCCAACGCGAACGAGACAAGTCAATGGCTGGTCGCCCGTGAAGAAATGCTCGAGGCATCCAAGTTAGAGCTACACCAAGAGAAGCAGGCCGTCCAAGAGCTGGTGCGAGCTGCCCAGGAGAAGGAGCGAGTTGCACAAGAGCAGCTGCAGCAGAGCCGAGCCGAGTTGCATGCTGAGAGAACCCATCATCACTTTATCCTGGAGGGGCTAGGGGATAAATTGCAGCAAATGGGTATCACTTCGGGGACAAAAGACATTACAGCACAGGGTAGCCGTCAAGCGTGGGACATATTCCAAGATCAGGCTATCATGGATCCCGGTCTGATAGAAGAACGCCATAAGTTAGTACAGCAGCTGGAAAGTAGCGCTCAACAAATAGCCAATATGGCTCTCGAACATGGCAATTCGATTCGCAGATTGAACAACAGGATCCGTCACCTGCAAGACCAGGTCAGCAATCAATTCGAAGAAGCCGAGCGCCAAAGACATCTGGTCCAGAGTAGAGAGGGGACTATTAAGTGCCTACGAGACATAAATTCGGATAACCAGGCAGAAATCAGGCGCCTACGCGGTCAACTTGCAAAGGAGCAAAGGGGTCACAGAAGAGTTAGTCAAACTCTCGATAACCTGCAACGTCTTGGAGCAGACCCCGAGACCGAGGAGAGTCAGCGGAAAACTAGCGAAATCGGACAAGTGCGCGCCAAGCTAAACGAAGAACGGCAGAATCATTCGAATACTTCCAACCAGCTGAACGGTGCAAACTTACAGGTACGCTAGCTGCTGATCTGGTTGCAGTAAGGGGCAGCAGGACACGCGGAGACTAATGAAGATGGGTGTCCAGGTATCTCAACTACAGCATCAGCTACAGCAAGAACGACACGTACACGAGAATGCTATAAAGGAGCTATCTCAAGCGAAGATGCGACCAAGCTGGCTTCAGGAGAAGCAGAACGAGGGGTCTGATAATGCGAGATCTACACCTCCTTCTTGGAACCCGATAGCTTCCCCTCACCCGACCAACGAAGGTATCTCATGGCCACACTTGCCGGAACCTCTAGCTGGACGACTCAGGCCCTTGCGGGTGAAGGCGGAATTCGGGAGCTTGCTAGATGCGAATGAAATCAGGGAACTCTTCATTACGGCATGCAACGAAGAGGCCACCGCGGTTCGCCTGAGAGAGGTGCTGTCTGCCCATATAGAAAAGTGGTATTGCTTCGAGTGTGTATGCCAGTACGGTGTTCATCACCAAGGGAGTTCGGCTCCCTGCAAACGCCACCGACCTCGTTTTCTGATCAAAAGGCCTTTGCGACAGGGAGCCGCGAACATCGTGTGCCGCGAGGTACGGGCGCCAGCTGCGCGATCTGCATAGCTAATAGTATGGTATGCATATTATAGTATCTGAGCTAGGGGCTAAGATATGGAGCAAGTTACCTAGGTATGTAGCATATGAGCTAGAGTCCGCGATAGCTAGACGTTTGCTCGAATCACATGAGAGATCATACAAAGATGGCAGGTGAATTGACAGTTGTCATTATTATCTTGAATTTGGACGACGGCCAAACTAAGGAGATCTATCCTGCCTGCATGCCGACTTTCTGCACACCAATCGCCGCAGAGAACGGCGTGCGTATTCAAAGTCGTCCATAAACTCATAAGAACCCCTACCCATTTCGCATTGGAGATATCAACCCACCGGTTCCGGGACGACAGCGACGGGGTAAATGGTCGAGAGAAGGGATGGTAAGTTGTCATCACCTGCGATACTCTTCAGTACCCGGTTCGGAAGTAGCGTAAGATAGAGAGGAACAAGTGCGGCGTCGGATGTGATTTCTTGGTAGACGGCGCAGAAACCACCAGGTAGATCTCCCAAGCGCTCTATGCTACGCACCATGATCGACGCGAGGGGGATAGGATGTGGCTGCGATTGGATGTCAATTCGCTGCAGCGAGATCAGGTCGTTAGGCGGTTCGTTGGGAGGGTCGAAGGGAAAGAAGACAAGGCGGTGGAGGTACGCCCTTGTCAGTGTCTCGAGGACTTGCAGCCGTTCGTCTTCGGAGAGCATCGTATCTTCTAATTCCTGTAGGCAGGTAGCCATCCCAAGACGCTCTTCTAGGTCCCTGACGTAGCTCTGCACCCTTCCGGCAGCGAGCGCGTCGATCTGCACGAGCCCCTTCGCTCGCGACACGATTCCAAGTTCAGTAGTGACAGAAGACACGAGACTCCCATCGAGCATTGCCTTTGACCAGATTCCGAGCTCTGTCCAGATCTGTCCTCTGCCAGCCTCGCGCTGGCCCACGCCGGCCGAATCTTCCTTGATGGCTGCTAAGGCCTCTGGGTCCTCCGCGAGTAGGCGATTTACGGCATCTGCACCAAACATGATTACAGGTCTATGGTGTGTTAACGCGGCTATCCGGATTAGGACTCGCTTCGACGGGGTCGAAAGTGCTGCATCGGTCTCGATACGCGCTAGTAGATTCCCCAGATGGAAGTCAGCCTGGCGGTTAAACCGTGAGTCGGTGATATACGATAGGGTGCTAAGGCCTAGTCGCGTGGGTAAAGGCCTAGCGTCGTCGGGGAGCAGACATCCCATGACGTGCAATCGGCGTTTGACTTCTTTTATGAGGAGGATATCCGACATTAATGCTGGTACGGGCGTGGATTTATACCATAGATTTCCAAACACGCAGCTTACGTCGAGACATAAACGCATCATCTGGCCCTTGAGGGGTTCGTCGCTGGTCGATTTCTCTCCGTGCCAGTCAATGCCTCCCCCGTACAGATACTCGGGGCGGTCCTCGATTGCGTTGAGGGCTTTTACGACAAAAGAACGTCGGAGTATGATGTCTGCTTTCGATAGCGGGATAGATCTCAACGAGAACTGGCTCGCGCGGTCGAAGGTTCTCATCATCTTGCTCTGCTCCGATATGACGTACCTCAAGTTAGGTAGCGCTAGAGATATGGGGAAATCCGGATCCGCGCAGATTATTTTGGGCTTGTTGTCAGCAAGGCGAGCGAGGTCCGCGGCCTTTGTGTATCGTGACAAGGCGATCATTTGAGGCGGTTGGCCCATCTCACGAGCGAGTGGCGCGAAGATCTTCTCCTTGGCATGGTTGTATTGCATGAAGACCAAGATGCAAGGCCCAGGTTTGCCAACCTGAATATCCTGAAACGGGACCATCAAAGTAGAGCGTATGATCGCTAAAGTCTCGGTTTCTAGATCTTTGAGCAGCCGCTCCGTAATATGGACATTCTCGCGCCAACGAATACGGATGGGCCTGACTCCCACAAATCTCGCGACCACTTCCTCGACATCTTCCCTGAATCCGAGCCCTAGTAATACCATGGTGAATTTAACGTTATCCCTGGCTAGCGACGGAGGGTTTGTGAACTTCTTGATCCACTTAGTGAGAAGTCCGATGGTTACTTCTCCCTCCACGGTGGGTGTCTCTTCGACATCAACGAATAGAACCATGTCTTGGTGCTCGAGCATGGACGTAGAGATGCCATCTTGTTCGGTGTCGTCACGTACGGCGGACTGGAAATCCGCATATGAAACTAGACCTAACTTAGACTTATTGTTGCCGCGCGGCACACTATTCATCATGGTCTCGACGATGTCGGTACTGGCGTAATGTTGGGCTAGCATTTCGACCTGGATCGACGAACTCTGGACGTAAAGGCCCTGTGCCTTGGATCGAGTCACCTTCGCGTAGTTCCATAGGTCCGGGACGAGCATGCTGCTCTTGCCATACGGGCCTGCGACCACGTAGGCAACGTTAATTGCGGTTCCTTTTCCATCTTCAGTCGTGCACGAGATGAGCTCTCGAAGCCGTGGGACCACTTCGCTGGAGTAATTCGACATAATAAATACCTATGTAGGTCGTTACGGATTGTATGAGTGCGGTTTGGGATCACGGCACGGCGTAGCAGTTAGATGGCGACTGCTGTCGGAGAGCGTTTGGTTTGGATTTGATGGTCGATATTTTCTAGATGGGAGTCCCGAGTCTAGATTTTGGCGCATTGCATAGGCTATAACCCATTCGTTACTGTTTATCTACAACCAAGCAACCAGTTTAGGCATTTTGTGGCTAAGCGCAAAGTCGTTGTCAGGGACACGCATGGACAGACTTACAGTTAAGAGGTACAACTCCCTTTTCCGGGTACTTGGTTCCCTTTTTCTGCATTTTTAACATGCACGCAATTTGGCAATCTATAGCAAGACTCGCTCGTCACGCGTTTCAATTACACCCGCCGCCATAACCTGGCTCTTTCTAAGATTGGGTAGCGGGTAATAGTAGACATATGACACATTGGAGCTTCGTAGTCGTGGTCTCCGGCTGCAGCTCTTTCATTGTGACACGGATCCCGATGTACTACTTCCTGTATTTGCAAATAAACTATTGAGTGCCTACATATGTAGCATTAACTCGTGAGAGTTTGCATATTAGCGATGCAGTTGCCGATCTCTTCCTACATACCTTAGGTACATAGGTGGGATTTGTGATCTGTTAAAAGCCTTGATCAAGCCTTGCGCAAAACCTGTAAATATATAAGCCTGCACTGTATAACTTTCAGTTGTTAATGAGCAAGTTTTGCACAAAGCCTAAGAAGCTTTGAGAAGGTTTAGAAGGCTTAATTTATAGGCAAGGCCTGAGCAAGGCTTATAATTCCTGAGCAAGGCTTAGCAAGGCTTGCACAAGGCCAAAAGGTTACCCAGGGAGCCAATAAAAAAGAATAAATAAATAAATAAACGGTCGTATCGGTTGTATTAATTCGGGATATACATGCATTACCAGTCAATTATAATTGAATTAAATGTATATATCGAATATGAAAAACATGTTATTTTAAGTGTACATATGGGATTGGAACATACGATGATTTCTACGATATCTACAACTTCTACAATTTCTACAATTTACAATCTTTACCACTTAGCTACGGGACTACAATTTATATATATGCACGTGGAAAAGCTGCTGTTATTTTATTATATTAGGCTGGTTGCCCAGAGCAACAGGCAATTTAATAATATTGGGTGCAACAAGTATCCCAAAGGCTTGCCCAAATCTTACTGAAGGCTTGCCAAAGACTTGCAAAAGCCTTGCTGAAGCCCTGCTGCCTTACTGAAGCCTTGCTGAAGCCTTATAGAAGTCTTGCGCAAGACTTCTACAAGGCTTCATCAAGGCTTCAGCAAGGCTTTTATCAAATGTAGGTGTACATGTTGGACGTCCAGCTCTTGGAGGTTGTCCAAATTTTCCATCCATCACGGGTACGTGGGTATTCCCAGCTCTACTATCAGATACCAACACTATAGGTATATCGTGGACCCCTCGACTCAATTTTTAGTACGAGTCTTGGAAGTTACGTAGTCTCAAACATGTAGAATGTAGAAATCTAGGCCTGCTGCCTCACACCTGGACCTGGTCTTCGACGTTAGAATTACCTTTCGCCTAAAGTTCGGGTGGTACTCGTACCTAAGTATACACCCATGTAGGCCCCTACCCCACGTCACCCCCACCCTACCCACCCTGCTCACCCTATGTACCCTAACCTACCCCACCCAACAATCTAGACTCCCAGCCCCCTTACCCCGATACCCTCTTGTCAAGATTCAACATCCTTACCCTACTCTCACACTCAAGAAGTAGCTTGTGTAGTGAAAGCGTGGTGTTTTCGATTTTGATCGTCTGGTGGAGCTCTGTCCATCAACATCCTTGTGTCGTAACCGAAGCGGCAGCGAGTTCTCCGACCCGGGAGGATAGGTATGTCGTTCGTTACCTGGTCACTGTGACTCGAGTACCCAGTGCTACCTTGTGATGCTATGGACATCGTCAGAATAACGCTCTTCTTCACCAGCCTCTTTTCTTTATGGAGAATTATCTCCAAAGTCACGGACTTAAAACTGGAAGGAGTAAAAGTGAATTCGATTCCTTCTCATATGCAGAGGAGCCAACCTAATTACATTCTTCCGCCGAGGCAACTTCTTGGTGTGTACAGTGACGCCTACTACGTAGAAGCCATTTCCCCTTATTCCTCTCCAGCCCTTCTTCTGCTCTATCCCCATTATAGTCCATTAGGGAGGCGAAGTGTCGTTTAATTTCGTGAGCGTGCCAATCTTCGATGCATATTGATCCCCAATATTCCGCTCGTGCGGCCAGAACGCCCTAGCTGGAGTAAGTCTCGTCTGGTGGCGCTCGTGGAATGATAGGTTACCCTCGTCATCATTGCCCTCTATGCTAAGCTCATGATCTTCGTACCCGGGTTCGTCGAGATTGCGCATACCTAGTTCGCCGAGACCTGGAACCCGCGGCCTCTGTTGCACCACTGGACTCTGAGGGCTGTAATCCATAAGATCATCACCTAAGCCTAAGACGGGGTCTTCTTCATCTAGCTGGGGGGGTATATCGTCCATGTCGTCTAGACCTTCATTTAGGAACTCGGGAATGCTATCACCTTGCTGTTGGCCTCCTTCGTCTCCCGATTGCTGAGGATTAGGCTGTGGTTGGTCGATTTGATTCTGGGGGGCAGGCTGAGCCGCAAGTCTCGCTGCTTTAGCCTGCTCTCGTCGAATGCCAAGGAGGACTTGTTCTCTGGCGCTGGCTAGGTCTGCAGCCCGAGGAAGATCGTAACTCTTCTTCGCAGCCTTGGCGGCGGCGGCAGTAAATGTCGTCTGGCGATGTAGCGGGAGGCCGTGTGCGTCGGTCTGCTGGTCGAGCGCCTTCATGAGGCGTGTGAGGTCTTCGGTAGAAACAGCATACGTACCCACGTCTGAGTCTATGGCCGCGGGGGCGCGAAGTGGTCCGGTTGCGGGTCGGAAGGCGAGGGTCTCTATTGTCTTGAAGAGACGTGAATACGGCGATGGGATCCCCATCCGCTGATCGACCTCATCGTGGAGCTTTTTGACTGGCTTGGTACCGTCCTGGAAGGTTTCATTGACGGATTGAAATACGTCGAAAAACTTGTCTGATGTATGGTTCTCTTTGGGCCAGCGCATTTGCCGCTGGTCATTCGTGCGACACTTGACGACGTATTGCATACACACGGCCATAGCCCCGGGTTGCTCGAGCCACATCGGATGCGAGGCGAGTTGTAGAAGCTTCTCGCAGAATTTTGCCGACCAGTGCGGATGATGTACCTCTTCGCCGTTGATGTCGATAATCTCGTTAGTCGAGTTGTCGTATGTTAGGTTGAACTTAGGCCCAACAATCTCCTCCACAGGCATACCCATGAATCTCATTGTATATCTCCACAGGGGTGCAAGGTGTTTGTTTCCTCGCTCGGCCAAAAGGTGCGGCTTGAGAGGATCATTGTTCCACGTTTGTTGTAGGTCTTGTTCGTCCTGCGCCGTCCAGGTCGCGTCCGTGTCGCCTTTAGGGAGCATTCTCTGCAAGTCTTCGGGCTTAAGAGCGGGCTTGTTTCGTCTGATGAATTTGCGTGCCTCTTTTAGCATCGTCGGCAATTCGGGTTGCTCATTTGCAATCTTCTGGACGTCATTGGGAACGTCAAACTCAGGCACTCCGCCCTCGTCCGAATCGGAGTCGTCATTCGGCTGTGCCGCTCGCTGTGCCCTACGAGGAGGCATCTTAGTAGTTAGTGGTTATTGAGGAGGCTTCGAAGTAGGGTATTGATTTGAGGCGGGCAGCTTTGCTAGTGAGCAGAAGGCTAAATGTAGCCGCAGTTTAGTAAAAGAAAAAAACGCAACTGGTACGCGAAGAGTAAGAGGTACTTAGGCAGGTATGGTTGCTTTCTTCTATGGGTGTTGGCAGGATAAAGCGTCCCGCAAAGTTGTACAAAAATTGTAGAGACAACGCAACACGCGGGGGCAAGAAAAAATTAAGTGACTCTTCAAGTCTTATAACCACTGTCTAAGGCGGTTGCTCCTGGCAGTATGGAACTTTTACTCTAGGTAAGTCCTTGCGGCTAAATCAGGCATCTTATAAATGGATAGGTACGTAGATCGCACGCGTGACCGATACCTTTCTTGAATGACCTACACCTCCACCGTGTCCTCTTACAGATACCTACTAAAATTATCCATACAATATAATTGCTACAGATTACGGGTACACTTACGGGTAGTACTTGAAGGGGTTTACTACTTTATTAATTCGACGTCGACGAATATTAGACAGGGTTGGCGTAGGGGACCGGATGCGTTGCTCTGCTACTAAGATATCTGTTACTACGCAACGAAGTCACAATTACTCTCAATCCATTAGATCGGACACCGTCTGATACCTCCCAGGTGACTTAGAGTCGCAGATCCTTTCAGTGCGTTTCTTGCGTCTTTCACTGCCAGAATTACGAAGAGTAGCTCTACACCTACAAGCGTAGTCCCTATCCACCAACGCCCACCATGCCGCATCACGGTGCCAATCATCATACGACGTCTAACGACAATATGAACGACAATCAAGGCATCGATCTCAATAGTAATACTCTGAACATGGATAAGGAGATTAACCCCGAAGTTCGCGCGCTGCTGCTAGCCACGCGATGGCCGATCTTTCCTGGAGAATCTACTCGGATGCTGGGATTCCAGGCCGTCCTCAGGTTTCTGCGGCACCTGTATAGTTATGTTCCCAAGGACCTGTTCAGAGATGCGAGTAGTGAACCACTGCTCGTGTTTAAACTCGCGGGATACGTGTACGACAAGAAAGAGGAAGGCATCATGAAGGTTCTCAAGAGGCAAGCTCTGGGAGAGCTATGCTTAGATTGGGACTCGAATGATCGTGCCGAAACCCCAGGATTTTTCGAGCTCATACAAGGCGATAAACTGATTAGCCACCTGTGGTCCCGGCAAGAATACTTACTCTTCAATCCCAGAGTAATTTCTCTCGACCCCGGCCGGGACATCTGGGCAGAAAATGACCCTCCCCGAAGCATGAAAGAGGTAGCCCTGCACAGTCTCATCAAATACGACGGTACTGGTCCGATCGAGGGTAGCGTCAACGAGCTCTTCGGGTCATTTCTGTACCAGACAGGATACCGGTACATGCGACTCCCTATGATGCCACTTGCACTACGAGTCCTCTACACGCCATCAGAGACAGCCAGTGTGGGGTTCAACCAACTCCGATCCTTCCAGATGCGGGCACTCGACTTCGAGCCTAAGGACGAGCCGAGACCAAAGTACAAGTTGAAGGAGATGGCCAATAGCTATCTCCTTGTCGCTACTGTTAGACTACGGGCCAACTCGGCGGAAGTCGACTTGATACGCACTTACGACCAGTATGGCACGTACCTGATCCCTCCCCGCGAGAGCAGAGTCATCCGCGATGACGAGTGGAAGGTTGGCCAGCAAGGCCATTCGTATATGCTCATGTATATCAGCTTAGGAACCAATACCGGACACATGTACCGTGTCTCAGGCGAAGTTACTCCTCTCGACGAGGCTTCTGAGGATAGACTGGAGACACTTGAAGCTAGCTGTGCAAGCTTCGTCGACGTCGATTTCGATGCCACCAGCTTTGTCGATGATACGCAGCATGGCTCGGATAGGCGCGAACAAAGTGCTACGCTGACACCGGGGGCCACGGAGACGAGACTCAATAATTCGGCAACGCCAATTAAGGATGAAAACTAAGGTTATTGGAGTCAAGACCATCCATGCAGGTGCGACATGCCAATACCATCGAGCTGTGATGTCTTAAGGAGAACAACAAGGGGGGTTGAGAAGCAGCCTAGTCTCTTAAGGGAGTCTCTGTGCTAGATGGCTTAGGTATTCAAAAAAAAAAAAAGAAAAAAAAAGAAGGGATCTTTGTTCTGGAAGACGATGGGAAATTCCACTCTCTGGAGAAGGAGCCCAGAGCAAAGGGCTTACTCCTTTCTTCTAGCTTTTTAACACTTCATGCAAATATATCGATGCCTTTAATTCATGCTTTCTGCTTGTAATTAATTCATTTCATTTTCCCGTGTTCCTTGATTATGTCCTGTCTTCCTTTTTTTCTTGTATCATGACCAGACTATGATACCACAACCCGCACGTACTGTGCAGATGTGTACCTAAGTAGTAAGATGTCATATTCTTCGCCCAGTTCAACAGACTATCACCTTTCCTGCTATCTTCATAGTATAGACCCGTCTGTATATGTCCTATGGATGTCCAACAGCACCTAGCTGAGCGCAGTGGCGGCTAGTACGTTGATGTGGACGGTACTAAGCAAAATGCGGCGGGTGGCTGAAGGTAAGGTAACTTGTACGCGAGCTTGTCGCGCTCGTCGTGCCCGTGGGCGACAGGAGCCGGGCTTCGCCTTTTGATGGCAGTGTACTCGTTGGTACGGCGCCAGGGGTGTGGGCGTACAATGGGGCGGAAATTGGCGTAGGTAGCGAAAAGGGTGTCGTGCTTGATCGAGGGGTATCGCAGCAAAGTCAGATGCCTCGCGGGGAGCAGTTATCAATGCCCCAAATGCTGGCATCATGATTCCTTGCCTGGGGGGAGCATTGGTCTAAGAGATCGGAACACTCTCGATGATGAGACGTACAGTTCTCAAACAAGTCCGTTCCCTGACTTTTGAGACGGGAAAGGCTTTCAGTAAGGAAATGCAGGATAGGTAAGAGGCAGCTACCTAGGTAGTGCAGATATGCCTTCAAACCTCGGAATCGAAAAGCCTTTGGACTATGATAGTAATATCCAGTGCTATACTGATCACAGTTGGCATCCCGTTCTCGCTCAAAGTATTGTATTCACCAAATAGACCGCCGGCGCCGTCTAATAATCTATCGAGGTATCTTATATATGGCTTTTCAAAACACAACCCTCACGCTCGAGTGTTCGAATCTAGGTATTATAATGATACTGCGCTTCCGTAATGCACCGTATTCATGCCGACTATCCTCTTTACGCTCAGCCACAGCTCAAAGGCCTCGAGCTTCAACTCTACTCTTAGGTAACCTACCCACGCAGCTATCAACCGCAGCGCGTTACCCGGCCATAGTATGCTTCCCGGCCTCTGTTTAATGTCTTCGACCTGCTCGCGGAATACTGTCCGTGCGCAGTACCGGGCCAGGATCATGAAGCTGCGCATCGGGCCCTGGCGGGTATGCAAGTTCTCGTCGAGACTGCGCGTCAGGTCGTTCGTCTTGAGGATGAGCAGGATGACCCTGGGGACCTGGCCCAACATGGTGACGAGGTCCGACAGCAGACCCTCCTGTAGGGCATCGCCCATCGTCTTCTTTTCCTCCTCTGATCGGGACTTTAAGATGGACGAGCGGACGACGGTGTAATCTCGGCCGGTGATGGCACTGGCGAACAGGGGAAACTGTTCGTCCGTAATACCGGCGACTTCGTGTGCGTACTGCTTCATGGCTGGCATATCCCCGTTGATGACCGCTAGCCACATCTTGGCGTAGGAGCGCTGCAGGCTCTCGGGAATGTCTCGGTATAGTCCGTGATCGTAGATGATGATTTCAAAGTTGGCGCCGCCGGGTCGCCGCCGGGACGATTTTCGGATTGCGAGGTTACCACCGTGAGGGTCGCAGTGGAGCGGTGCGTTCTTGCCGAAAATCATCTCGTTGAATATTCGCGCGAGCGTAGCAGAGACTTCGTCGCGGTCGATGTGGTTGGAGTCTAGATACTCGAGGTCGTCTAGACGGTGGCCCGACTCGTTTGCCATGACCAAGATTCGCTTCTTCGCCCATAGCACTTCGGGAATCACGAGCGGCAGCTCGGGGATCTGAGAAAAGTGCTGCTGGGTACGAATGGCGTTGGCGGCTTCGAGCTGAAAGTCGAGTTCCTGCGGTAGGGAAACGTCCATCTCGGACGATAACCACTCGAGATCGTACTCGGGGAAGAACCTCTTCAAGGTCGAGAAGGTGAATTTCGTCAAGGCGAGATCTAGGGGTGCCCATTGTGCTAGTCCCGGGTGCTGAACCTTGACGGCTACCTTTCGACCATCTTCTTTGACGGTGGCTAGGTGGACCTGAGCCAGAGAAGCCGCTCCTATCGGCTGCTCCGAAAACTCCGAAAAGTAGTCCTTCAACTCTTCGCCCGTGTCGGATCGGAACATGTTCTCGACGGATTCGAACGACGATACCGGGCACTTGTCTTGTAGGGGTATAAAGGTGTCGGTCCATTCACGAGGGAGTAGGTACGTCATGGCACTCTGCCGAACGAGTTAGCAATGGCCCATCGTCTTATGTCGCCGTGCCGCGAATTACCAGATGCTGTCCCAGCTTGATGAATATACCTCCATTCTTCTCTAGCACCTTGAGTGTCCGCTCGGCACACCTCTTATGACACGTCTTTAGGATTAAGTCTTGTTCCTCTGGGTCTTTCGAGTCGTCGCGCTTATTCAGGGCCGTTCGGTAGCTAAAACCTAGTCAATACGGGGTGATTCTAAGGGGCAAAGATATCGTAGACATACTCGTTAATACAGATGGCCAATGCTGCGGCAACCCTCCCAGCGCGCTCGGTGGCATCGTATCCGTACTTGATGTCGTCGGTAAAGGCCAAGACACCGGCACCCGTCGCGGCGGTGGCAGCAGCGGTCAGGACTGTAGCTCTCGCCCTCGGTTTAGGTGGACGTTTCGAGTAGTGTGATGAACCTGTCGCATATTGACGAGCGAGAGAACGTTGTGTTGTCTTAATGTGAGCAACGAGCGGTTGGGTACGGCAATTGGAACAGGTCCACGATCGGTTACCGGCGAGGCGGCCGATCGAGTTGATGGAGAGGCATTTCATGATAGCGTATTTCTAGTCATTTGCAGCGGTAATTTTGATGTGGCGACGCTATTAATCCTACGAGTAGCCAAACGAAAAAGACATGCTGTTTACTTGTTCTCTTGATTGGTAGACTCCTTGAATCTTGAATCTCGAGTCTTGAATCTTGAGTCTTGTGGAGTTGGTCGATTGTTGAATAATTGTGTTGGGATCGTGAACTAGTAAAATTCTACATTCTTTTTTTTTGTTCCATAAATCGGGACATGCATGCCATAGAAGAACCTCGGCGTCATAGGGACAGGGATTAAGGAACATTGGGATGATCTCTGGTTCGCCTGGTTCGTCTGAGTCCCGGTCTAGGCTGTCTGGGTCGTGTGATGAATCGCTGTGGTCCGATACTGGGACGCCTCTCGGGTTCGTACGTATTATGGATTAATGATTATCTACACTACCCGTATACATACATACCCCTATGCACTGAAGAGGGCAGGGGAAAAAGCAAGGTGGCAGGGTGGCTAGTGCAGATTGCGAATTATTCTACTAACCAGCTATAGAGGGGCAGAAGGGGCTGAATGTTGCCGATCCCATTTACGCGTTAGTGTATTTGCAGGGATCGCGTCTTTCTTACCCGCGTCTGCTTTTCTTATATTAGATTCAACCATTAGAGACTCGGCTGTCAGAATTGACGCAGCTAATCCATCTTACGAAAAATACACCCAGTTCTCATACCGTGCCAAAGCAAGTCTGATATCACATACCACACGACACCACGACACCACGACACCACGACACCACGACACCACGACACCACGACACCACACGATGCTAGCCGCAATGCCGACGTTCAACATCGACTTCTCGTCGCCGCATCGACCTATGCATTCTTCACCACTGTCGTCCTCGCCCATCAGACCGTCACAGAGCTCCCCGCCTTTGTCTCCTTCCAACCCTAACACGCTCCCCGGACGCGACATTCAGTCTTCTCCCATCAAAGCACCTACGAAATTCAAATTCGCATCGCGCAACACGAAGCCGAATCCGCTAAGACAAACTCGAGAGAATGCGCAGGAAAGCAGACGGAATCTCTTCTTGAAGAATGTGCGAAGACGAGCGGACGATAGAAAGTGGGAGAGGAGAGGAGGGGACCAAGAGGTAAGAATTGCCTTGCTCTCACTAAAGAATTCGGTCTGTACTAACTAATTCGTAGGCACTCAAGTTGGAGTGGTCCATGTTGGATCGACAACGGCGACAGCAAAAGAATGCGGATCTCGACGGGATGGTGTTCGAGGACGAGATCGAAGACATTCCCGAATTGCAATACGATGCAAGCCAACACCCGGATGACATGCTCGACGACATGATGGTAGACGCGATGGCGCAGGAAGAGGAGGAAGAGATGGATGCGATGCTGTCCATGTACGAGGCACAATCATCTCAACGACCTGCCGGAACCCCGTCCTCCCCGGTACCTTCGGATGATGACGACTATGATAGCATCTTCAGAGACCTCATGTCGGAACAGGACAGAGTCGGTCAAGATTTTGCATTATCAGGACAGATGGACATATCCTGAGATGGCCTAGATGGCAATTGTACATATCGCACCAATTCATTTAGGCCAAGGAGTTCTCTGTACCGGCAGACCGGTCATGGTTGGCGAGAGTATTAGGATTAGGGGTCTATTACGGGGGTGGTTTGGTACTGTACGGATGGTACCCACATGTACATATGTAGGTATGAGACCCCGTAACCTGTGTATTAATCGTACCTGGTATCTGGAGCCGGTACAATCCAGATGTATAAACAACATCGAATCTATGATCTAAACTCATTCATGCGTCTGGTCCGGTCTCGTCTGGTTTCGTCTGTTCCGTCCCGTCACTGCGTCGCGCATGACTCGTCCGGTGCGTCCAAAACTTCCTTGGCAGAAGGCATATCTCCGACCAAATCTTGTGGCGGTGAGCCTGCTGCTTGCATCTGATCACGCCGGTTAGCACAATGTAGCGGGGTTGATCAGATGGTAAATCACCTTTTGCATCCTGTCCACGATGTACTCTCTATCCGCCACGTTGGAGTCGGCGTAGGTGGTTTCCTCGAATTTGGTCACCATCTCTGCAACCAGTACTTGCTGCTCTAGGTAGCGCTTCAGGTCGTCTTTCGCTATGGTATCCTTATTCTTCTCCATCCAGCCGGGAAACTTGTCGTTCAACTCCTTCATAGGCTCGTAGAGGATATCCTTGTGGGTGAGCTGCTCCATCATGCCCATCAACATCTTGGAAAAGTCTTCCTCGTTACCCCCTTCGCTCGGGATATCCTTCATCGCCTTCATCATCTCGGCGATGAAATCGTCTTCGGAACCTTCGGCTGTGGCGGCGGCTGTAGCCTGGTCGCCAGATTCTTGCATTCTTGCCATCGTCCGCCGGATCGTCTCCTGAAATGAAGCATCTTGGCTCAAGTCTGCTGCTGCTTTTTCGGAAGATTTTGGGATCGAATCCGTCCCGCTACCTGATCCTTCCGCAGTATCTTCTCCGAGTCCCTTGAATATGTTCTCAAATTGGGCTTGCATATCGGGCTGGGTTTGAGGTTAGATCTTCTACGCCGCCCCGATACTTTCACCCACGGTAAGAATGCCACTTACCGAATCCCCTAAGCCGCCCATCAGTTCCGCCATTCCTGCCTGGAGCTGCTTTTGGAACTCTTCTTCCGAGAAATCGCCTAGTCCACCTAGGGGGTCGTCTGCGCTGAATGATGTGCTAGAGGGAGCTTGGGCTTGGGGAGCTGAAGTAGCTGAGGTAGATGCAGCTGACGCAATTGGGGCAGGTCTTTCAGGCCCGGATGTAGTAGCAGGAGGGTTTTCGTCTACTTTTATGCTTGAGAACTCTTCTAGCATATCGTCGAGATCGTCTAGATCATCTTCGTCCGGGTCTGGCGCATCCTCCATCTCAGATTCGGGGTTTGCAACCTTGTCGGCTTTTTCTGGTGCATCCTGATGATTTGAGCTGCCGCCAATAGCGGTCGCCTTGTCTGCTTCCATTAGACAAAGTGTAGTGTAGAATTGATGAGCTACGACAATGTTGCGCACTGAACTTGTAGTGTAAGGTCGCAAACCCCCACGATGTGCAAGATGCCCAAGCAAGCCACAAGCCAAGGAGCACAAGCCGAGGTGGAGGTACGGGTTAAACCAAGAGTAGACACCAAGAGTAGACTAAAGAGTAAGGGGTGAAGATGAAGATGGACGAGAAAGCGCAAGCTCAAGCTCAAGAACTACTTGGTATGATATTGGGAGAGACGGAAAACAAACGACTAACAAAAGGGATGTTAGTATGAGATGCGACTTGAATTAACGAGACTACGAACTTGCACAAGTTGCCGAGGCCTTTGAGCGCAAGTGAATAAGTGAATGGCTTGGCATTTCTAGAATGGCTGAATGGTTGATAAGATACTGGACCTAGGTACATGTCATGTTCCACGGCGATAACCCCACCATCAGTGCGTTATGGGTATATGCATGTAGTACTGCTTGTACCTTATGCACATACCCAGCAAGCCTGGATTTCAATAGAAGTCCTGGCAGAAAATACAGAAGCCAACCCACCGCTTTCCCTTTTTGTTTCCTCACTAGTTCCGCCCGCTCTTTTTGCCCCCAACCTGGTAACCTGGACATTAAACCGCTAGTGAATGTTCAGTAGCAGGGGTCCCGCGTGGTAACAAAGAGTGAGAAGCTGCTAGAGGACCGCTGAAATAACCCAAATAACCCTTGCAAACCCCTGCAAATCCATACTAAAGGCCGCCTCCGACTAACATCTATTCACTTCAAATTTGTACCTTCTCGTCCTTGAGGGCTTTCGCTCTTCTTTCTACTCACACTCCAAGCCGTGCCTACAATCTCCTCTCATAAAACCATCCAAGGTCACTTTCGATCCTACGACCCCCCGGCAACGATTGAATCCACGGATTCCTTGGAGTGACTATCTACTTAGGTAGTAACTGTCCGGTTTGCAACTCCGGACTTATCATCTCAGCTTTCCTCGCCGCACTTTGCGCATACTCCCCCACGAGATCCTACCACCTCGTTTTACCAGCTCACCTAGCCGACAGTCCAACTAGTATATCGACTACAAGTTCCACGTCCTACCAGCCTAGAGGTTTCTCATCAAGATGTCTCTGTGTTCATTGCGCCTGGGAGAGGAGCGGTATGTCGTATTCCATCGCGAGGCTCCTTGCGCCTTGAATTTGTCAGCTTTGCTTTCCGGTGCTCCTTACTAACATGCCTACGTTGTCACAGAAAGCAGTGGCGTAGGGATCATCCGTTTGGATTCTGGGCGAAGCCGGTCAAGAATCCCCAAGGCGCTTTAGACTTGAAAGTGTGGGAGTGTGGTATTCCCGGCAAGGAGAAGACCATGTGGGAAGGTGGCCTCTTCAAGCTGACCATGACGTTCCCCGACGGTAGGTTTCGCCTCGGCGTGTTGCGTATTGGTAACTAGAATGTCCGGTGAGATTCAAGGCTGACCTGACTTCTTCTTCTCTACAGAATATCCTACGAAGCCTCCTAAATGTACGTCTACCGCACCATTCGCAGCGCATACAACTACATACAACTAGCCCCCTCGGCCTATGCTGACCTTCGCATTCTAGGCAAATTCACGCCCCCGCTATTCCATCCCAACGTGTACCCCTCGGGCACTGTCTGCCTGTCGATCCTGAACGAGGACGAGGGCTGGAAGCCGGCCATTACCGTCAAGCAGATCGCGCTCGGTATTCAGGACCTCCTAGACAACCCCAATCCGGAATCGCCAGCACAGGCGGAAGCGTACAACCTCTTTAAGCGCGACAAGGTTGAGTACGAGAAGCGCGTGCGGCGGACGGTCAGAGAGAATCCGGCCAGCTAAGCGTAACGGAAGGGCGGTTAGTTGGAGAAGGATATAGTCATTGTTGCTTTGGGGACTGGAGTTCAGGTCACGGATACCAAATAACGGATGGCTGCTTTCTGCATTTGAGCCCTCGGAGTTGACACAGGCGGCTACTCGAGGACGTCAGACGGCACTTGGCATTTCGGCCATAGGGGTTGACCGGTTTTTGCTGAACCGGTGCATCATAGTCTATCCCTGTAAAGGCCAGCTATGTAGTGGTTCTAGGCAGCTAGACTTTGTGTAGACTTTGGGAGTTTACACGAGCAATCTTCTCTACGTATAATGACCATGAACATGACCAGACTCTTGAAACCGCATTGATTCAGCCCGTTACTCGCAATCTCAGTTCCCTTGATGCATTATTTCTTATGAGGCTGGCTACCTGTCTACATAGTATCGTGTCTTCTTCCCTCATAAAATAGAATGGCGGAGACAGCCTATATCTATGCAAGGCAGATCGTAGATCCCCCGACCTATTAAGACGAGATTCGATATCTGTTAAAAGTGGACGAAATACAGGATACCGTAGGATTTATCTACATACATATGTAGCTTCTAGGTACCTACGTACCCAAGATATGATGTCAACATTGCGACAACTGATTGTCTGCCCTATTTTATTGTGTCTATTGTGTCTATTGTGTAGATTTACCCAGAGATGCTGATAGAGATGCCAAAGAGTCGAGGTGTCTATAAGGGGCATACTTACCAAGGCCAATCTTGCGAACTATTGTATTGCGAGATAAATAAATAAAATAAAAAGATAAGCACATCTAGAATGCTTGAGAAATAGGAAACCACCTCGAATATCCCTGGTCTTCATCATTCACCGTATCTTGTCTTTTCGGTGATGACCCAATCGCAAGGACGCGGTTGGTCAGACCCTTCAGTCATTCCTTGTCCGAAATCGGCTATTGTCCCAAGCCTGCAATTTCCTAGCTAGCGAATATTGCCGTCAAGCTAGCTTAAGCGCATGAATGGACGACCTCTAGCTGTCACATCAAGGTACCGGTTCAGGTTGCTTAGGGAGTCATACCGAAAAGGATAAAAAAATAATCGTGCTATTAGAAGACAAATTGAGAAAAAAAAGGGCAGCTAGTCGATAATCAATTTTTCGTGACTCAGGTTTCGATCCATTCTGCCCATTCTATCTTCCTACTTGAACTGAGGTATAGGTAACTCATACTCATACTCGCACTCATACCTGCACTCGCACTCGCACTCGCACTCATACTTGGTCGCGTGGCACATCCTTCTTCTCTTTCCCATACCACAGCAGCATTCTCAAAGTCTCATTCGTTGTATCCAGCAAATCCATTCATTCGTACATCGAGTCTACTCGACCCCAACCAGGCAAGATGTGTGGTATATTTGCCTGCCACTGGTAAGTTTACTGTTTACTGTACAGTTTCTACTCTACAGATCCAATGGAGAAATCCAATGGAGAAATCCAATGGAGAGCCAATGCAGAGATCCTATGGCGAGATCCTATGGAGGGGCAAGTCGCAACGGCGTCAACCCCACCAAAAATTATCATTTACTACTCGTGATACCATCAACACGTACTGATGTAGTTTGCGCCTAGTCATCCCGACGTCCAGAAATTCAAGCCGACGGCTTTGAAGCTGGCCAAGCAGTATGTATTACCTATATTCCACCTCTACAACATCAATTGACCCATTCTACGCAGGATTCGACACAGAGGCCCCGACTGGAGTAAGTCACCTTCGTTTCCACAGCTTACCGATGGCATTATTAGACACTGACTGACTGGCTGCTTTGCGCTTTCTAGGTGGCAGCGTCATCTGCAAGAACACAAGTATGACAACCTTTGATTCGCAGCACTGCAGCTGTAAAAGAAGCTCCTCTTCACTAATGCGCCTCTAGTCCTTTGCCATGAGCGATTGAGCATCGTCGGTGTTGGTACGTAGCTGCCCCTTTCCTCCTACCTATGACACTACATATGTACACTCGAGACCTTCTCGCTAACACCATTGCAGAGTCCGGCGCCCAACCTCTGACCAACGCCGACGAGACTATCATCCTCGCCGTCAACGGTGAGATCTACAACCATCGTCTGATCCGAAAGAACCTCAAGACACCCTACCACTTCAAGACCGCTTCCGATTGCGAGGTCATCATTCCATTGGTAAGAAGACTCTGCGAGCAATGTTCGATGCCTCGTACGTGGAACATAATCTAATGAACTTGCAGTATATGGAATATGGCGTCGACGCTCCCAAGTACCTCGATGGTATGTTCTCGTTCGTCCTGTACGACAAGAACCTCGACCGAACGATCGCCGCCCGCGACCCCATCGGTATCACGACGTTGTACCAGGGTTGGTCCTCCAAGGAGCCCAACACTAGCTACTACGCTTCAGAGTTAAAGTGCTTGCATTCGGTCTGCGATAAGATTCGTTCCTTTCCTCCCGGACATGTTCACGATACCAAGACCAACGAGACCATTCGGTATTTCCAACCAACCTGGTGGGATGGATCGAAAATTCCGGAGACTCCCCTAGATCTGAAGCTCGTTCGGGAGACGCTAGAGAAGTCTGTAAGAAAGCGGCTGATGGCCGAGGTTCCTTACGGCGTGCTACTGTCGGGCGGTCTTGATTCGAGTCTGGTTGCGTCTATCGCCCAACGAGAGACCCTGCGTCTAAAGAAGGCATCGTTGGCCGTTGCTAACGGTACCGCTACGGAGCTGACGGACAACCCCGACAAGGGTGAGGGTCTCGTGGGTATCGACGATGACAACACGCTCTCGACAGTAACGTACCTACCGCAGCTCAACTCGTTTTCTATCGGTCTGCCCGGTTCTCCCGACAACGAGGCTGCTAAGAAGGTGGCCAAGTTCCTAGGCACGAAACACCACGTCATGACTTTCACGGTCGAGGATGGCCTCAACGCGCTATCGGACGTCATCTACCACCTCGAGACGTACGACGTAACGACAATTCGTGCCTCGACTCCCATGTATCTGCTTTCGAGAAAGATCAAGGCTATGGGTGTCAAGATGGTACTTAGCGGCGAGGGAAGCGACGAGATTTTCGGTGGCTACCTGTATTTCCACGCCGCCCCGGACAAGAAGGCTTTCCACGAGGAGACGGTTCGCCGAGTCAAGAACCTACACCTTTCCGACTGTCTGCGAGCCAACAAGTCGACTTCGGCATGGGGTCTCGAAGCTCGAGTGCCCTTCCTCGACAAGGAGGTGCGTTCAACTACGACGCCCCTATATGGTGGTCAGCGTGTCGCCTTTTGCTAACCTTTCCGCTAGTTCCTCGAAGCCTGCATGAACATTGACCCTCAGGAGAAGATGATCACGAAGGACAGGATCGAGAAGTGGGTCCTCCGGAAGGCGTTTGACACCTCGGACGACCCTAGCGCAGAGCCCTACCTACCGGACGAGATTCTCTGGAGACAGAAGGAGCAGTTTTCGGATGGTGTTGGCTACGGCTGGATCGACGCGCTCAAGGACAACGCCGAGATTCACGTAACGGACGAGATGATGAAGAACCCCAAGCCCCAATGGGGAGATGACATTCCCGATACCAAGGAAGCGTAAGTGACATCGTCATCGTCATCGTTACCGTCACCGTCGCCGTCATCTCTGTGATGTCGTGCTAATTTGTGTAAAATAGTTATTGGTATCGCTTGATGTTTGACGAGCACTTCCCGTCTCATTGCGCTTCCACCGTGATGCGATGGACGCCGACCTGGTCGAAACAGTCCGATCCCAGTGGACGGTAAGTCATTATCGCCCCAAATATTCCTTCCGTGTCTAGAGTAATATCAGGGTCGCTAATATGAGAATCCAGAGCTATCTCAACGCATGTGGCCAAGTACAACACAGCATAAGACAACGACTTGATGATGTTTGGCAAATAGCATGAGACAGAGAGGGTTGAAATGCTAGTTACCTAGAAAGATTCGAATGCTGAGCCTCAGATGGTCTCGCGTGATGCAGGATTGCGCCATTGTGGGAAATCCTCAGCAAGTATTAAGAGAGATGATTGGCTTCTTTCAAGTTAGGGGGGGACGAAGTGAGACTTGGCACCTACCTACCTGGTAGCAGGTAGCTTATAGGTTACAGTCAAGCACTTCGTAGCATCTACCTACCTAAGGGACCGGCGAAAATACCAATCGATGATCTACCACGATGATTCGTTTTGTAATGTGACATGTTAACTCTCAAAGGGGGGATAAGATAATATTTCATATCATTCCCATCGTCTACGAACTTATACGCTTCTTCAGATGTAGACAATGCAAAAATGCCGGCATTAATCATTTCCCTCGAGTAATCTCAAGATCGAATAGATCGATGTGCCTTAAGCTGCCCAGGCTGCCTTGGTCTGCCAATCTGCCTTAAGCCACTCCTGGCGTGCATAATCCGCACGTGGACAGGGTTTAAATCTATAAGGTGAGTTGTATCGTCAATCCAATGGGGACGTCCCAGGTGGTCGCAAGGCCGTCAAGGATATTTGCCAGCTGCTAGGTACCCTGCTGGACCCTGTTGCTCTAGGTACATGTAGGTACATGTAAGGATCCGATGCCGAATAGAACCCGGGAAGGAGGAAAAGAAAAAAAAAACAACCGTCCCACGAAGCTTTTCAGCCCGCAATCTTCCCGTCTTCCAATTGATTCGTTTCGTCTCATCGGGAAATCCACACCACACACTTGAACCCTTTTTTTCACATTTCCCTTATCAGCCCTCCCGTCTTTAACCTCACCATCCAAACAACAAGACTCACCCTCAGTAATCTGCCCAAGATGTCTGTTCCGGCTTTCGCTGATATTTCCAAGGCGGCAAATGACGTGAGTGGACCCCTTCTTACATGGTGGTTATTGAAGCTATATCGGCCATTGTTGTTGTACACGTCAACAAATTTCCCGCAGACTTGATCTCGAGCTGTTTTTGCGCAAACAGCATAGAGCATGGAGCATAGAACATGGAGCATAGAACATGGAGCACAGAGCACAGCTAACCTGACCCTGACAATTGGCAGTTGCTGAACAAGGATTTCTACCACCTCTCGGCCGGCACCATCGAGATCAAAAGCAACACTCCCAACAATGTCGCTTTCAAGGTCACCGGCAAGAGCAGCCACGAGAAGGCCACTAGCGGTGCCGTACGTACTCCCCGATATGTCTGAAATGTTCCTCGCGGCCTAGGTAGCTATGTCGGGACGTGGGACGTCCATGTCTACCACTTCTTACAAGCTACGGTAAGACGATGGCGAGGCGCATCCGAGACTGACATTTGGGCTTGACGAATTGCAGATCGAGGGCAAATACACGGACAAGTCGCTGGGTAAATCTACCACCACCACCACCACCACCACCACCACCACCACACCTCTCATTCCCACTCAAGATGCTATCAAGAAGAAGAAGAACTCCCGCAAGCGCCGGAACAGTCCGTTCTCCTACTCAGCCACCATGGCGCAGATCACGGTGCCGCGCTCTCGCACTTCACACCTTAGCTTCGCTCTCGCCTCTCATCAAAATGGTGGATTAATACTAACGACGTACCGCCGCGCAGGCCTTACCCTGACCCAGACCTGGAACACGGCCAACGCCCTCGACACCAAGGTGGAGCTCGCCGACTCGCTCGCCAAGGGCCTCAAGGCCGAGAGCGTCTTCTCTTTCCTGCCCGCCACCCAGAACAAGGGCGTCAAGCTCAACCTTACCTTCAAGCAGTCGGCCTTCCACGGCCGAGCCTTCTTCGACCTCCTCAAGGGCCCCACCGCCAACGTCGACGCCGTTATCGGTCACGAGGGTTTCCTCGCCGGTGCCTCGGCCGGCTACGACGTTCAGAAGGCCGCCATTACCGGCTACAGCGCCGCTGTCGGCTACCTCTCCCCCCAGTACAGCGCCGCCGTCACCGCCACGGACAACTTGAGCGTCTTCGCCGCCAGCTACTACCACAAGGTCAACAGCCAGGTCGAGGCCAGCGCCAAGGCTACCTGGAACTCCAAGAGCGGAAACACGGTCGGCCTCGAGGTCGCCAGCAAGTACCGCCTGGACCCCATCTCCTTTGCCAAGGTTCGTCCCCCTTACTGTTGCGATCGGTTGCTGCCTCGGAGACACGTACTAACTACGAGGAAAACTAGGCCAAGATTAACGACCGCGGTGTCGCTGCCGTCTCCTACAACGTTCTCCTCCGCCCCGGTGTCCACCTAGGTCTCGGTGCCTCGTTCGATACCCAGAAGCTCGACCAGGCCACCCATAAGGTTCGTCAACTGCGCGTTATTTAAAAGCTAACTACTAATGGAAAGCAGGTCGGTACCAGCTTCACCTTCGAGAGCTAAACTGTTTAGCCGAGATATAGAGGAATAAGGAGTGCTATGGACTTGTTCTAGACGGATTCCCGGGACGCAGATGCCCAACCAATACCTTTTTCCCACCACCATTTGTACCTTATTCTATACAAGGTAACAAGCGGACTTCTTCGCGTTTACGTGGGGATTTCTCTTGACTGTAGATTAGACCTCTCGGAAATGCGATGCAGCCCAAATGGTAATTATTTTGCATGAGCACGAATTCTTAGAAAGCTTTCATGTTTGGATCTTCATACTGTGAGCTGTCTATGCTTTTTAAGCCCGTCTTAATGTCTGTCTTTATGTCTTTACCTTTGCTCAGATCGAAGACTATCTGCTATACCTACAAGCAAGGTACTCGTATCATGTCGCCGTCTTCTTACTCTTCCCCTTTCGCTCCTGGTTATTACCGCTGCTACCCCATGCCCGACCAATGGCAAGAGGGCTCAATATGCTAAGCACTAGAACGCCACCGATGATGAAAAACATGCCGGCCATGCCCCGCTCGGGCTCAATGTTGACATGCTCTCCTCCCATATGCTGTGCCGCCTGCCGCGCCGCCCGCCGGCGATCGATGTGCCGGCCCGTGCGTTCGTGCGATAACCGGTCAAAGTGTGGCACCTCGGCTCCGTGACCGAACGGGTCTTGCCCCGGGCCCATACCGCCCGCAGTTCCCGCTCCCGTCTCCGTCCCTGTTCCTGAAGCGCTTTGTTGACTACCGGTCCCGGCTGACGAGGAGGGATGGGAGGAAGAACCGCCGGTACTCTCCTCGTGCGCAGCCCGTCGCTTCGTGCCCTGTGCGCCCCACCCCCCGCTGCGAAAGAAGCTCGGCGGCGGTCCCTGGAACGTGCCGCGCCGCCTGCTCAGCCCGGATGCGGGGCGCCCGCCGGCGGGACCCGTGCTGCTGTACGAGCCGTGCTGGCGCCCGTGCTGGCCGTGTCCGTGAGACGGGGAGGACTGTAGGCGCAGCGTGTCTCGGTCGTATGCCGCGCGCTTCGCGGGGATGGAGAGGATCGAGTACGCCTCGCTGATGCGCATGAAGCGCCGCGCCGCGTGCGGGTTCGAAGGGTTGTGGTCGGGGTGGTGGGTTTTGGAGAGGGTATAGAATGATCTAGTAGCAGGGGGTTAGTTGGTGAAGCTGGGTGAATGGCTAGACGAACTGATTGACTACCAAGGTAGGTGAGAGGAGTAGAGAAGCGGGTTAGACAGTCACTTACTTCTTAATATCAGTGGGCGTGGCGCCCGGGTGTAGCTTTAGCGTCTCGTAGTGGTTTGTCGAGTTGTCTATCTGCTCATCTTGTAGGCTTGCGGTGCTGTGTAACCGCCGCCGCCGCCCGCCACGGTCTGCATGGTTCGAAGACGCCGTCGCAGTCTGTTGAACGGGAAGAACGTATTGATAGAGCCGGAGGAGACATTGGCGCGGATGAGCTGTAATTAAGGGGGACGACGCGCAGCGGAATGGCATGCCTCATCCCGAACCGAATATTGTTCTAATCCTAGAATTTGCTTTCTTAGAATTCCTTCTATGCGATACTAGAGCAGGAATATTCGAGGGGAGAGATGAATGGTTCAATTGAGCCACCAAGGTTGGATATGAACAAGTGACGACATTGAGTTTTTGAGCGCCTCCCCTTATCTGATGTGGCGGTACATATGTGGCTTGGCGTAGTTTGTGGCTGAAATAGGGGTTAGGGGTCAGGGGCTATCCGCCTACGATGCAATTGAATAAAGCAGCAAACAACTCAGAGTAAGCAAGGGACACCGCCACGTCCATAATTAGAGTACATATTCAGTCGGCTCTGTGTTAAAATAGCATCTTCTTCCACCGATATTCGACGTGTGCGTGGTAGTGGCGCGTCTTCCATCGAATCTACCTAGGACTTTGTCTTTCCACAGGGCTACTAAGGATGATGAATCACCCGGTTCAGGCTCGGATGAGAATGACTAGGTTCCTAGCTGGCTGTCTCGGTACAACTAGGAAGGGAGCTTACAGTAAGTTACCTTGGCCGGATAACCAACACGCTAGGTACGAAAGTCGCAAGATGAATCCTATATTCTGGCGCTGACACTTGGGACTGTTAGTCTGACGCATCTTTCCTTGATTCGAAACCCTTGGTCTGCTCCCTCCGTCATAATGGTAGGACATCATAGGGTGAAATTGACCAACTTTCCATCTCAACTGCCATTATGTGTCATCTCCTGACTCTTAGTTTGAGGCGACATAGGACATGCATTTCTATATATCTACCTAGGTATCTACTAAACCGAGAGTTCTGGGGCTCTCTGGAATAAAGCGTTTTCTCCACCACTTCTCGCAACTACTACTGATCCCCCATCTTCAATAGTACAGCGAGGAATCCATCTTCGTCAAGTTTTGTACTTCGCCTATTTGCAGAATTAGCAACTCAATTGTTAATCCTACCTGTTTTAGCATTCCTCAGGACACACATAGAGTGAATAGGTACTCGCCTCGCCCATGATGGAAGACATAATGTCTCATGCTACACCAACCTCCAGTCCTACACTACTTTTGAATCAGGATATTCCAGTCAGCGTTAACAAATACTTTCATGGACGCCGGGAAAGCATTCGATACATCCGCGATCAGCTTCACTCCACACTTCAATACCCGTCTGTTATCTGCGTTCACGGTTTGCCTGGAATGGGAAAGACTCAGTTAGCAGCCCAATATTGCAAGCTATTCAGCAAAGAGTACTTTGCTTGCATTTGGGTCGTGGCAAACACTCGTACAAATACCGAAGACGCGCTATCAAGCTATGCGGTCAAGATCAAGCTTAATGGGGCATCTATAGAGGCGGAACCTAGCAGAAACGCTCAGCTGTTGGTCTCTTGGCTGAGAACGACAGGTAGGCGGTCTTTGGAAGATGTGATCATTGGTGCTAATTCCACTTAGAAAAACGCTGGCTTGCTGTCTTTGATAACGTTACCGATGCCTAGCATTTGGAAGACTTTTGGCCCATAGGTGGAAATGGTCACATCATTATCACAAGCAGGAATCCGTACGTTTCGGAATTCCGCGATTCTGTTTCTTTGAACCTTCCACCATTGAGCCGAAAGGAGTCTAGAGACTTATTTTACAAGGTTTGCGGTGAAGACAGGGCAAAGGAACACGACGAGGAGATGGAAGCAGTCCTGGAAGAGTGGGAAGGTCTTCCTTTAGCATTATACCACATTGGCGGTTACATCAATCGAATGCACCTGGATATCAGACGCTTCCCGAACCTCTATCAGCAATCAGCAACAAGGATCTATCGGACAAAGTACTGCACTGATGAATATCCCCACAGCATTGCAGCCGCTTTCTCTAGGTACTGATGACTTAGAGGGGGATATGAAAACAGTCTTGAGGGCTCTTTGCTATTTCGATCCCGATGATATTCCAAATGAGCTTCTTCACTCGAATTTTGACGACGGACAGACGCGAATCCAAGTTGAGACAGAATTCGAGTAAGTTCATTTTTGCTATGATATCTATGTCCTTCCATTCTGACAAATGTCACTAGCCTTTACGATGCCTTGAATGGACTTTGCCAAGCCGGCCTCATCTCACAAACCGATGATCATATAAGTGTTCATAGGCTAGTACAAACCGTTGCATTTTCGGAAATGAGCAAAGAGACTCAGATTGCCACCTTCAGCCAGGTCCTATCTCTCTTGAACCGAAAATTTCCTCGTCAGGTTGAAGGCAAACCCATTTGGCAAGACCGGAGTCGGTGCATAAAGTACTCGCCGCACGTTATGTTCATATGTCGTCGATCACGAGAACTGTTCAACGAAGGTCGAAAAGACGCCGAGTTGGCAAGCCTACTAAGCGCGTGTACTTGGTAAGTCTTCAATCCCGTCGTGTCCGGCTGCCTAACTGTGCTGTAATTCTTATTATACGTATCAAATATCATCAAGGATGCTTACAATGTACAGGTTCATGGTAGAATGCGGTCTGTTTTCAGAAGCGGAACCTTTGATCAAGACTGCTCAGGCAGTCTGCCCGGACACTGAGGAAGCACAGTTGACTCTGGCAGCTGTCCTTTTCAATTTAGCTGGTGTGCGATTCGAATGCAATCGAATAGCGGAAAGCCTAGAGCTCTGTGAAAGGGTGCTGGAGATACGAAAGCGATTACTGGACCAATTGGATCCCCTTTTGGGCAACACATTTTTCTCCGTCGGGATTGTGTACATGGAAGCTGGATGCCTCGAAGAGTCGTTGAATTCTAATCTGATAGCAGTGAGAATTCACGAGGCCGGCCAGAAGAGTGGGAAACATGATGGCTCTCCCACTGCTCTCGCCTATCTTGACTTGGGTCTATGCTACTGGAAGATGGGCAAGTTGGACTTGGCGTCTACGTACGTGGAGAAAGGCCTCGCCTTGTTCGAGAAGACGAGCGGCAAATTATCCCAAAAATACGGCCAGTAAGTTTCTCCTCTTTGCAACAATCTTCACGTATGGGCGTCCGTCAGAGTTATCCTTCGGAACTGACCTACGTTCAGAGGACTGTCCTATTTGGCTTTGGTGAGGGAGGCCCAGAACAGACTGAGCGAAGCCAGGGAAGCATCTCGAGCTTCCTTGGAGATTTGCGAAGCCGTCACGCCCCGTGAGTTTAAGACCGGGTTAGGTCTACACAAGATGGCAACTTTCCTTCATAGGGAGGGCAACTTGGAGGAAGCTTTGTATGCAACCAAATATAATCCGCACCCATGGGAGTTTTGATTTTGCTTACACAGACGATAGGGACCATCTTCGAAGAGCCGTCCTGTTATTCGAAACTAGTCTAGAGCCTACCCCTATGATTGCGAGATCAATGTTCAAGATGTCCCAGATACTTGAGGATATGGGCAGGGGTGACGAAGCAGCCGAGAAAAGAACAGAGGCCATACGGTTGCGAAGTACAATCACTACATTTCCGTACGATACCGATCTTACTGCTGAGGCATTCGATACCCTTGTCCCATCTTTTCTTCGCTAGGTATGTACGTAACGCATCTGTAAGATGCCATTCTATTTTCTACTCTAAGAGGGATTTCTTAGCTTGCCTCGGTTTAATGCCAGGAAGAGATGATGAATGATCTGGAAATAAGGAGGGCATACAACATGGAGTTAGTCCTGATAGTCTAGAAGTTGAGTACCTAGGCATGCAACGAGCCAACAAATACAATCATTTTACGACCGACTAAGACTACCAATACTATGAGCTAAGTCCTCAGAGTAATAAGTAGTGCATGCCTCACCTTGGATACATCGAGAAGCTTGGAGGCCAAATGATGGCCAAGGCTTATCATCAGACCAAACCAGTTCCTGTATCTTTTCGCAGTAATTTTGTATGGCACTACAGCTTGATCCCAACTTCCCTGCAATTTTTCATTCAGAACCCATGAATGTCCTCCCATGAATGTCTTGTTGACTACGGAACTACCGGCATCATAGACCATCAAGCCTTTTTTTGTCGAGTCCGTGGTGTCTGTTCATGGGAAAAGACACTGGACACAACCCCACTTGTTCGATCGCATAGAAACTGGGCGGCTCGCTTCGCAGCTTCTACAATCCTCTTGCAAGACTCTAACAGAGAGTCTGATAATGAACAAAGTGGATTCCGAGAGCGAAGACATGCTTTCAATATCTCGTTCTTAGACCGACCGGCAAAGAGCAGACTCAAAGGGGTCGTAGGTCTGGTAGTTAACTTGGAAATTGGTGCCTAAAATAAGTACCTTGAGATCGCTGGTACCGGAGCAACCGCCGTAGGTACCCGTCCAAACGCAAAAGCTGTGGTTCCTTTGCAAACGCCACGCAAACGCCAGTTCCTTTTCCGAACAACAACTGCATGTTTACGAAATACTCAATTCTTGAGACTTGCAGAATTTCTCCATTCTCCATCATTCCAGATTACCCAACTCTACTTGCCAAAAGTCAAACGACATGGCTAACATCGCCCTGAGAGAGATGATCAGAGCTCTGCGGAGCGAAAACCCCGGCATTGGCCTCAAGAAGCTAACAGCACAAATCAAAGCCTTCCTGCCCGAGGACATGGTAGTCGAGAAGAAGACAGTCAGAGAAGTGTATCAAGGCCTCGATGATCAACATCAGCCCGCAACCCAGATCAGAGCACGAGACGACAACTTTCATTCTCGCATCAAGGCAGCCTTCGAGATGTTTCGCGACGCAGAGCGAGCCTACCTACTTGCATTCGACAACGAGAAGGTGCGTTCGATCACCAAGGACCCTGACGCTCCGGGCTGGTACGCGGCTTCGCAGCTGCGCCACTACTTCGAGATCTTCCTGACCCTCAAGGGCAAGAAACCGTGCACCCTCGCAGGAATGAACGCCGGCGAGGAGCTTATCAACGGTATGGTGCTACAGTGTCTCGCTCCTATGATGGAACAATTCGAGCTCGAGTCCTACGGCTTCACCCTTCGATATCTCGCCCACGACGTCTTAACGGAGCAGCTCGGGCACCCTGGCTTCAAGAACTCATGGATCTTCGCCGATAAGCAATCGGAGAAATGGAACAGCGTCGAAGATATCTTCCTGCTGCCTCACCCAGGCCAACGAAACCGCGAGGACGCTATTGGTGCGGCGCTGGGGTATCCGCTGCCGGGCGGAGAAACTACTGTCTGGCTGATCGACGAGACCGAGACATCCGAGTTGCAGCGTATCACCGGCGAGGAGGTTGATGAAGTCATCGGGATGGAGTTTTTCTGCATTGACGGTAATGTGGGACATCGGGTACGGCTGCATGAGTATTACGCCCAGTGCAAGCAAGCCGCCAAGGACGTCGGGGTGCAATTGAAGATTGATGATGAGGACTGAGGTTGATTCGACGTATGACAACTTGGGTCCATCAGATCGCAACAGAAGATGTCGACGGCGAATTAACAAGTACATAATACCAAAGAACAGTAGGAACGACGGAGCGGGTGGTAGGCAGAGAGCATCCTAAAACACTAGCATCCTAAATCCTAAGCAGCATGAACAACCTCGCAGTTGTTCTTAAGAATTGAGGGGTCTGTCGATGCATCTGTTCGGCCTCTTCATACTTCCCCTGATTATCATCTCCCTAGGTGGCAAATATCCATCCCCACTCCCTCATGATTCGTGAGGTGACTTGTACATTATCAGGCCATTTTATAAATGTTAATCCTTGCATGCCCTCCAACGACCTAATCATCGCGGGTTCCATCATATATGACGGTCCATAGCAACGTTAGTGATGCAAGTGTGATAGTCATTGGCGTCGAGGCGCTTTGGATATCTCCATCTCGGAACCAACCAAATAGCCACGCGAACATGAATACCAGAGCTGGAGAAACACAAATTGCAAGATAGACTACTATTCTGAAAGCGGATCTTCGTTCCTTAGCTGCCAATCCCCAGAACTCCTCTAGTTTTGTCATATCGTAGGACGTGGCTACGGGACGATCTCTCTTAGGAAGTCGATCCATAATCTCTTCGGCGATGTTGCGGAGTGGCTGGCGGCTGAAGTAGAAGGGGTGAACGAGACCCCTGGGACTGCAGCATGATTGTTTACCAGCTGGTAGATGTTATGGTGGTTGTTGTTGTTGTCGTGGATGTAGCACCACACAACACTGTGATGGGTGAAAGATAAGAGACAAGAGTCCTACGACCGGGCATATGATATGATTTTATAACCGTTACATAAATCTAGAAAAGAAACTAGGTACTGAGAACGACTTGAATGCGTTAAAGACTCTAGGTGGGAGGGTGTGGCTAGCGCTCTATAACACAGCCACTACTCACTACCGCGTCTCGCTGTCTTGCCGTTTTGCCGCTCGATCCCATTACGTATTACGTGGCGTGGTGGCTCGGCAGTGAGTTCTTGGCCTGACACCATCCAGACACCATCCAGTTGTTCCAATGCTAACCAAGCCCCCTTTAAAATGAATCAGGACCCTTTAAGATGAATCAAGATGAAATGTTGATTTTGAACACCAGAGCCTGATTGTCAACGTCGGTCGCGTCGACGTAGTGAAATTTGCCCCCGTTCATGTGGCCGTTGGTCGTGACGAAGTCGTTGTCGCTGAGACTGAAAAGGTAAAACTCCCCGTTTGGCGCGGCGGGATTAACAGGTACCAAGCCGATCGACTCCCACTTCTCGTTCTGTCGACAAGTTACTACTACGACTCCGTGATGGATGGCTAGAGAGTCGGGACACGACAAGAACTTACCAGTAAGGATTGGTCCTGCGCGCCGCCGTTGTGCAGACCGAAACGACCGAGCTGCGCGTTGTCGTTGTAATCCAGGAAGTCGCAAAACGTCGCCGGCGTGATGCCCTCTGCCAGCGCGCCGGTCTGGGCGTCCGAGACCCCGCAGCTGCTGCAGTCGAACTTGTCCCCCTTGATCTGCGTCGCCTTGGACATGTCGAAGACATCCACGTGGCGGTGCGTAGAGAAGGTGTCGTTCTTGCCGCGGCCGGCACCGAAGGTCTGCGTCAACACCAAGAACTGGCCCTTTTCCAAAGCGATGATCTCCGTCTGCGCCGCAGATATGACCTCCTCCGTCTCCGGCTTCACAGTGAGCGGCAGAGGCACGACCCACTCCCCGACGTACACGGGGGCAAGTCGGGTTGAGACGTCGTATTTAAGGAGTCGGACATAGCGCGATGTCGCCCACACCAAGCCCTGTATCCAGCCTCGGTTAGCAAGCGAAAATTCGCGACTTGAATAGGTACAGCTTCGCTAGCCTAAGGGATAGATGGGTTCCGGGACATTGAACTCACCCCTTCTTGCACGCCAGCGGTTTGCAGGAGCACCCAAAGCGTCTTGCCACCATCAGATACGGATAAGGCCTCGAAGCCTAATGACGTGTGCATGTCAATAATGATTGCCCAAATCTCGGTCTCGGTCTTCCTTACCATGGTCATTAACACGGCCACTGACTGGGTTCTCTGGATCCACGTCGTGGCCCTCGCCGCCATTGGAATAGATGGGCGGGTTATCAGAGGAAAACGAAGTGGTGCCGTTGCGCCTGGGCACGATGGCCTCGGGCGGCCTGATAGCAGTGAGCATCTTTCCGTCATGGCCGAATAGATCTGTGCCGAAGTTAGCGGCCTGGCTAGTACAAAGGTGGCAAGCCTCTTACAGATGTATGGCCCGAACTCGTCCGATACCCAGAAGCTTCCGTCGTCGTTCACGTAGAGCCCCTCGGAGTCCACTGTTACGGATTTGCCGCCCGGCCCAGCCCCGCCGAAGCCGTCGCCCGGGAAAGTAGCTACGGGTAACTCGGGAAAGCCAGCGTATGAGAGGTGGCCCGTCGCGTCTGGGTCTATACCCGAGAGCGACGTCCCGTCCGGCGCGGTGAAGAGTATCGTATCCTGATACTTGAAAAATAGATTCGGGCCCGACGGGTTCTCCACTGTTGCGGATGGGTTAGGGGTGAAGACAATGGTGAACTTGTGAACCCGCGGGTGGTAGTTGACAGTCCCTTGACCATTCCTAGGATGACTGTCAGCTCAGCTTGCCCTAGGTAGGTACGATGCACCCCCCCGATCAACGTACCAGCCGCGATCTGGTAATGACCAAAGCAAGCCCGTATAGCTTCCGTTGTTTAGCTTCTTCCACGAGGCTTGGTCGATATGTATGGAAGAGCCAAGCGCGCCGAGGACATCTCCGTACTTGTCCACGGCGTCCGACACGACATATCCATAGCCAGCCAACTCTTTGTACTCGTAGGTGATGCCACCACAGGTCGTCTTACTTACGACGGACGATGTGGATTCCGTCCGGCCATGAATAGTCGCTCCGTAGATTGGAGCGGCAAGGCATGCAGTAGGGAGAAGGAACTTCATTTTCGCAATCCAGGAATGATGCAATCGAACGGCGGGATGAAAGTAGAAACGTCCTGATGGTTCATGCAGAAGTAAAGGGGAGATGGACACGAATATATCACCAGTCGGCCCATCGCCCTCACTATTCTCATCGCCAGCCAAAGCACGCACTCATCGCCTGTCAAAGCTGACAAACAGACTTGCTTCTAAAAATACCATGGCTCCGATGTGTCATGCAGCCTGCCCAGGTGCTCGAGCATGCCTCGGGCGTTACGGTCACACGGTTCCCAGGTATTCACGCTATAAGGAAGTAGCCAAACCGTCGAAACAGGTAGGTGTGCAGGTTGCAGGTTGCAGGTTGCAGGTTGCAGGTTGCAGTTTCGCTCCGGCATGGCGCCGACGAACGGGAATGGGCCAAGGACGAAGAGCTTACTGTTACCATGTAACATAACAACCGACGACATATTTTTATCATCGACCTCGGGGGCCTCGGTGAAGACGCGCATTGCTGTTCAATTTCCGCGATGGAGGGGAAAAGAGGTGGCGTCGGTGGTATAGTAAGCATGGAACTTACATACCTACCGTGGGCGGTGCCAATAGTAAGGCATAGCATGCCCTAGGAGGTTGACGGCTGCTCAGTCGCGTCACGTCGGCGGCGATGCGCGATGCGGCGATGCTGGTCGATGTCGCTGCTCTGACTTGACATATCACCTTCAACATGCCATAGCTTCAACATACCATGGCTTCAACATGCTATGATTGGTTTACGGTGCTTCCGTCGACGCTACTCTTCTGTGACCATGTACCGGGAATTGGCTATTAGGGGGGATAGGTTCGATTTTTATCAGCGCTATTGGTATCCCCCTCTTTTCTCCGGGGTAGGCCTTGGGGTAGGCCTTAACCGCGTGCTATAACAGGCGACGTGTTATAGCACCTAATCTTATAATCCACCCCAGCCTATCCCCCCTTTCGTGAATGACGTTTATTTAAGCTGCCTGGCTGTCACCATCAAGTGGATCGTGCATCGTGCATCTTAGGTTTCCACTGTCGCGTGAGCACTAAGTAACGAGATTGATTTAAGCTTTTTCAATATATATTCTAGCTGTCACTTTTGACGCCGCAGGACTTGGCAGGACTTTCTCACGACTTACATGCCATCCAACTATTCCAGGTCCGGGCCTTTTATTTCTTGCGACGTTGCCGGCGTGTTTCTGTCGCATCAGCATGAGGTTTTGATTAGATGCTATAATTAGATGCCCGTTGCGATTTGCGGCTTTGTATGCGTTTTCGCATGTCTCCCATATCGGATCGAGGTGCGTGCTTGCATCGGGGCAGCCTTAGAATGGCCAGTCGAATACCGGACGTGATGTCGCTCCGTAGTAGTTAAGATCTATTATCCTTTCGGCTGCCATTTCGGCGACTTCGGCGACTTACGTTAATCCGAAATGTAGAAAGTAGGTACCTAGCCGGGTACTTAGTTACTGTGGAAACTTAAGTACCGATATAAAACCAATATATAAATTACTAAAATAACAACCGGGAATACATCTACCAGAAAGTCGCTTGCGGCGAACACGGTACCATCGGCGGAAGACACGGAACTTGCAAAGGTATTCGCAGAGAAATTAGATTCCAACGCCGAATAAGATGAACTATCGTCGTCCTGGTCAATAACGCCGCTGTCAGATTTCCCAGATTCAGGCACAAAGTCCGTAGGCGACAAGGATGGAGGGCGCGACAGGGTTCGGGTTCGGATTCGAAATGCGCCAATATTAGATAATAGCCTTTGCACAGTGATTTCGTCGGACCGGCTTATCCTTGAAGTCCCAATATCTCTAGTGTCGTTAGGGGGAGATTGCGACGTCTCATGATCTGATAGAGAGCTGTCACCATTTTCGGATTCATCTCGTCTCGTAGTACCACTGACTGGTCTCCTGATGCGATACTTTCCAACACCCCATTTGTGGAATCTTACACCGGTACGCGCGAGTCCTGACGGGTTATTAAGTGCATCTCAACATTTCTGTAGTCAATATAGCTTACGATGCTTTGAACCCATGCTGGTCTGCCATTATCTGTCGTACTGTGGCAAGAGGGTGCTCTGCGTAAAGACGTTTGATGGTGGCCTCATATTGATCCCATGGTTTGGTCATTGTGTTTAGCTTGTCAAAACGAACAATATCACATGTGCTTGATGCTAAAGCTGATGTCGTAGTCGATACGTTAGGATACTGCTTTTCTAATGGATTGACGTTGTTCACCTTGGATCCTCACGTATTACGTTCCGCAGCTGAGAACCTGGGGGTCCGCCCTATTCCGCTGTCGTGGACGTCACATGATAAGCCAGCCTACTTCTCTTTAGTTGAAATTAGCCTGCCCCTGTCGGAGAGCTGAAGAAAAGTGCACTTTGTGGCAGCATTTTGATCCTCCCCGCCGACCGAAGGAGCCCTACCCACCATGTAGGGCTTTTACCTTTGTGACCCCAACTTCCAGATCTTCTCCAGCGCCGGCTAGCTCTATGTGAGATTTCCAATCCTAGTATTAGGGACTAGAAATGGTATCAAGCTGCTCAATCTCCAGCTCCTTCCGACGAAGGAGAAGCCTGCTGAGTGCCCATTATTTGGGATGCTATGAATTGTTCTGCTCGTCGATAGTCCCAAGTTCGCAGCGTTGTCCTATATTTGAGGTGGCGATTCGTTTCTTAGGGACGCTCTAATCATTCAGACTCGAGACGAGTCAGGCTCGGCTACGCATTATGTCGAATTGTCGGCATGCACGGGTCCTCTGATAATAACACAACACCATAACCATCTGAGTAGGTGCTATCTGAATCGACCAGTAACAATAACCCGGAGTTTATGTAAGCACCAGCCCCACCCTCAATGCCCCTATTCGCAAGCTCGCGCGAGTCGGCCCTTACATGCCAGGCTGTCCACCCTCAGCTCATGCCAGATTGTCAAGCGTTTGACCTGTGTACCTACCTAGGTATACATTTGTAACTCTCATAACCACTTACACCTGGTATACAATGTGGCGCGAGATCTTAAGCCGCGTCATTAGGCTCAAGGCAAGCGCCAGCGCGCTGAGACCACTGGCGTAGAATATACTTGGCAAATAACTATGAACATCGTGTTCATCGCCCGTTGCGCTGAGGATATAACTAGCAACTGGGCTGCCGAGCAGGTAACCACCAGTCCAAGCCGTGACCACCATGCCCATCGCAACGCTCAACCGGGCACTCCCGAAGATGTTGGCGACCACCGTACATAGTAGGCATAGTCGCGAAAAAGGTGCCGTTGGCTGCCCCATTTAAGATGACGAAAACAACTAGCGGGCCAATTGACGTGCTGAAAGGCCAGATCAGCAGCATGCTTAATACGTTGAGCACGAGGGACGAGATGAGGGTGTTGAGAGCACCGAGGACGTCTGCAAGGACGCCACCGCCTAACCGTCCGAAAAGGGAAGCAAACTGGAAGGCCGCGACGAGACCAGCGCCGCCAAGCGAGGAGACCCCAAAAGATTCGGCGTAAAGTGCGACGAAAAAAACCGGGACAAAGAGAGGGAATGTGGCAATAAGGCCACAGAGGAATAGAGTTGTGAAGCGGTAATCTTTAAATAGGCTTCTGTTGGTGATGGTATGTTAGTTTTGGGTACTCCTAACAATGCAAGGGTCCTAATAATGCAAGGGATGTGATGGATGCGGTATCGGATTGCAATGTATGCGAACAGGGAACCTTACCATTCTACCCACGCTCGGACGGGAGGAGGTCCGTTTCGATCCTTGATTAGGAACGCCATCGGGAGGCCAGTACCCAGCATGGCGATCCCGAGAATTCGAAATGTCCATTCTGTGCCCAAGCTTTGGTTGATTGCATCCATGGCGAATGCGATACCGGTACCACCCAGGCCACCGCCGGCATACACGATCCCATTAGCCAGACCTCGTCTGTTCCTGAAATACTGCGCCGGCGTAACCGAAGTAACCATAAAACACAGGCTGACACCAATGCCCATGAGTATGCTTTCGGTGGCGAACAGGCCGCCGATGGAGTTAGTAGTGAACGAAGCCGTAGTTTCGCCAATGCCCATCAAGAAGACTCCGAGCAAGGCTGTGATTCGAGCTCCTAGGAGACGAACAATGCGGGCGTTGATTAGAGCAAAGGCGGCAATAGCTGCCACAGCTGTGCTGCCTGCGCGCATATCCCTTGTTAGCAGGCGTCAGAGAAGAAGAATGGGCATTGAATGGGAAAATTTACCGACAAACGCAAGCGTTGAAGCGCTCGCAAGACCCTGGTTTACTAACGAAGCCTGCATAACCCCCCAGGAGTACGTGGTGCCGCCAAACCAAAAGGTGAGAGTCGCACACCCGGCGACGACGACCCATCCGTATCCCCCATCGGGGACCCTAGCATCTGCCGCCGGCGATGCTCCCAGACTCTGATCTGGAGATTCTGGGACCACAACGGCGTCGCCCGTAAGGAAAACATCGCACTTTTTCCTATCGTCGCAGTGACTCATGACCGCGAAGGCGGACGACGCCTCGGTGCGAGAGCCATCGTAAACTGATACGTCAGCGATAGCTTGGGCGGTCGTAGTCCGAAGAGGCTTAGGAGGCGATACCATAGTTAAGCAAGTATGATAAATTCTTGGCTTTGTCTTCAAATGAATGTTGCATTTGGCATATATTGCATGTCAGTTCTGTCTGTGATTAACCCCATGGCAAGAGCAAGCCTACCCCGTAGGCTGTGTAACGGGGCAGAGTTCGGGCGTAATGTAGCTGTCTAAGAAAAGACAGACCATAACTAATGAGGCCAGGGACCGGGCCCCGTTCCCGGCGGCCGGGCTACCGGGACAAAGGCCGTGTTAACACTTGACCATTGGATTATGTACCATCTTCACTGCCATGAGACTACCTATACACCAGGTTCAATCTTCAACAACGATTCTGGGGGATCCCAAAGCAATTATTCCATTCCTACTTAGGAAATGGTATGAAAATCCGAGATCCTTCTGCTTCAAGACGAAGCCACCACGACTCACAAATAAAATGACAAGTTCATCAACTTTCCTACCTCTTCACCGTATCCCTTTATGTTCCCACTTCTCCGTGATTTCACCTGATGGGACAAAACGCAGTAATATTGCAGCTTGGAGCTTAACCCGTCGGCTTCTTGCCTCCACGGATCGACATTCGCACCAACCTAGGAATACTAATACATGTAAGTCCAACGCATTGAGTTCCATAGAATGATTCTTGCGATGAGTATCTCGGATGCCTTCTTGTTAGGTCAGGGCTACCTAATCTTCGCTCCTAGTCGAGGTATCGCCACGAATCAAGAGCAGTATTGGAAACGGCAACCGACCCATTCAGGCGAACCAGTTTTAAGAAGTACTCCAGGAGCGTGGAAATGGCTGTATTGGTCCTACATGCGCCCTTTTCTACATCAGCTGGTACCTACGACCTTCAGCTATCTATAACCGGTCAGGGCGGCGCATCAAGAAGCCCCTACTCATCCACCGTTAAGCATTCAGCTAAGCCCTTCTCATCTCGAGGAATACACATGACTTTATACGGCTTCGCCGCCATAATTAAGTCTTTTGGGTTTTTAATATCCTCTCTAGGGTCGCATCTAATCTTCCCACAAGCCACGAAGCGGAAACTGGACAGAAGTCTCATGAATATGAGGTATAACTCCCTAGCAGCCAGTAAATGCGCTGAGCACATGCGATAACCCAGCCCAAAGGTAAATACAGTAGCATCTGGATGTTCAAGCCAGCGTTCCGGTCGAAAGACTGCCGGCTCTGACCACAGCCCTGGATCTACGAGACGCTCGGTTAAACCATTAACAGATACCCCTTAATAGAATAGCCGTAGCTTTAATAGATGGCTTACCCCATGTTGCAGGCCCAGGCATTCATATAAACCGTACTGCCAGTGGGAATCAATGCTCCCTCGTAATAGATATCCTTGATGGACACTCGTGGTAGCGCGAGCGGGATGACGGTGAAGTAGCGAAGCGACTCCTTAGCAAGTGCCAGGATATATGCACACTTCTGATCGTCCGCCGCGTCGGGTAAACCAGGCCCACTGAACTGCCTAATCTGCTCGTAGGCTTTGTCCTGGAGTTCGGGGTGCAAGGCCAGGTGACCAATTGTCCAGTGCACCGAGTTAGCTACTGTTTCGAACCCTCCACTTGTCATAGATAGACTGATTGACCTCAATTTCGCACTGGTTAACTCGACCTCCTTGTACTTGATCACGCTGGCTTGCACGCATGGCTTGTTTCTGAGACCCTCTTCAACCTGACGGGCGACATCCTCGTCGAACTTGGCCATGTACTTGTCTCGCCGCTGACGGAGTGACCTTGACGTTGCCGTGACTCGAGAAAGGGGACTTAAACGTAGTAGAGGTATAGGTCCGCCAGATTCCCGATCGTGGAACGAGTTCGATTCAGCTCTTCTTCTACCGTGACAATTTCCCTAAAAAGTTCGCTTTCGATAGAGGGGACTCGGACACCCCAATTGATCGTGGTCACCAGTGACAGGCTCATTCGTTGGATCATGAGCAACGGATCGATAGGTACCGTTCCCATCTTACCAATGTCAAGTAAATCTCTGATCAACGACTTAGTTTCGAGGTCTAGGTATGGTACGTAGGACTGGATGGCAGCTCCTTTCTTTTTCCGCTCAAGACTTTCGTCATAAGGTGACGTTCCAATGGTGAAGCTTGCTGAGCTCGGCGCGCCCTATCGAAATTCATGGTCAATTGGACATTCCGTCTGGTGTAATTGCTCTGCATACCTTGTGAAACGTATACGTTACGGGTCGTGAGCTGAGTGCGTGCGAGTTCGTCTGGAAGAGAGCTTTCGCTGCAGCTGCACTGTTGACCACCACTACGTTCGTGTTCCCGAGCTGTACCTGGTACACCTCCCCGTATGTCTTGGCCCATTCTTGATATTTCATTGCGGCATTTTTCCGCACATCGAGGAGGCTGCCAACAAGTGGCCATCCTCTCGGCCCCTTCCAGCCGGGGACTTTTGCGCTTGCCCGCACAAATTCATTTCCAACGATATAGATCAGAAGCGCAAGGAAGGGGATTAGAAGAGAATACCACAGCGGAACGGAAAATGCTGTTGAGATGTAGTCGCTAATGGCCATGTTTCACGGCTCCAAACAAGGCGTGCTCTATGACATGGTAAGGATCGGGTCGGTCACAGGTACCTTGGTGCCTATTTCATGCGTAGAACAGCGAGTTCTAGCTGATTATCAAGTTGGTTTGTTCCAACATACAAAGGATGGCATTAGTCAAAGATCGGGATCACCCTTCCTCAACCCCTTACCCGATAAGGCACATGGTCATGTGCATGATTCGCTCGGTAATGCAAGGGGTCGACATCGTGGTACCATATAAAGATATCACCCCGCAGATCCGATCACCCAGAGTTAAAGAATCTTAGATACTACGCCACATGGCCATCACGAATGACATTATGTCGGCTGCGTGTCGGCTGCGGGCGTGGGGAGACAGCCTTAACACTGCAAGGTAAGGATCCGCCCTGTGATGAGTTGCAGGTGCGCTAGGCCGAGGACGCATACTGAGGCTGCCTTAAATACCTTAGGAGGTAGGTAGGCTCTTGTTCACGATCCGTGCTACTCTCGGGGTATGCAAGCGCCATCTTCAAGTACCTAGGTGTCGTTTTCAGGACCCCTCATGCTTTTCGAGATCCCCGGTGAAAAAACAGGCGTCTTTCTTTCTTGCCAGACCTAGTATTGTGATAGCGGTATCTGCCATTCAGAATACTGATGGCCGGTTCGCGGGTCTTTTCCTGCCGAAGAAAGATTGGCCAGCATCTATTTGAGACATTCTGATCCAGTGCACGCCTACCCCCACATCACGATGGCCGGCTGATGCCAGTTCTTTTCTGGGTTGTTGGTCCCCTGGAGGCATACAATAAATTCATACAAGCTAAACCCAGGAACTCTAGGTTGGTGAATAGTTAGCGACATACATGCGAGACTATGGTATGTACCTACGCCAAACCAAATGTGAAGGCCAATACAACGAGAACCTTCTTTTGAAACTGCAAGGCCATCTACCAGACCGCCTTCACAGGCAACAAGAGGATGATACTATCAGTGATCATGTTGAACACTCCAATTGCTGACAAGAAGACTCCAATGTCAACACATGTTCCCCAAAGGTCTGGGTTCCAGATCTTGTCTCTAGGAGTTCACTGCGCATCACGTTCCTGGATTAGCAACACTCATCTTTGGCCGCCGGGGGATGCATTGGGAGTTCTCGGTCATGCTGTCTCGCGAACACTTACTCACGAGGCACACTGAAGATAAAGAGACCAAGGCCTCAACGCTTACTTTGAATATCTTGACGCTACGTGGAACAGGGAGATGGCAACACCCGTCGGGATGATGACGTTGTCGAAAGCACCGCGGCGACGAGGAGAAAAAGACTCGCCGATACAATTGGATGATCGATATCTTGGCGAAGACAAGTGCGATACCTACCGTACTCGATAGAGCATAAGTTGAACCACTTAGAGACAGGTCGTTTCTTGGCAGAAGCTCTATCAACAACTCACCCAAGCAGCTAAGAGAAGCGCTGAAGAGTATGTTAGTAAAAGGCGCACAGTAGAATCTTGTTACTGCTCGCAGTCTTCGAGGATCCATTATTTCTTGATCCAAGATCCAAACCCTACTATACACTCGCAGCGATAAAAAATTGTTGAAAGGGCAATCTCGATACTAGCGCCTATATCGAACTGCTGACGGAGGGATTCATGATTTTCAAAGTTGGAGATATGTCCCAGAGGAGGCGGTAATGCAGGCGTTGGCTGGAGATTCCCCATGTTCTGCTTCCGCTATACTTCAAATAGGTACTATGAGTTGACGAAGGCGGTGGTTTTATTTACTTACTAGCAAGACATCTCAAAAGTGAACATATCCTGTCTACTTACACCTTCATATCGGGGCGTACATGGGCGTGTCTCGTGTAACTACCTACCTAAGGTAAACTAAGCGTAAATCACCAAGTCGTTCATCTTGACAGGCTAGAAGGAGGTAGGTATAGATATCGGTGGCCTTTCATTTGGAAAGGTTGTATCGAAGGGTTTCGGGTAAGGGGTAAGGACAGCAAACCGGTCATGCTTTTTATGAGGGTGGCGACCTGCAAATATGCAGCTATCCTCTCGAAAACAGGTAAAGAGTCATGACAGAATATGCATGTCACCAAATGAAGTCGGCGTGGCTTACGCCCCTGATATCTTCGACATACCTCCTCAACTTTTAATATCATTAGGCGTTATCTGGTAAGATTCTTTGCCTTTTGGCTCCCTCACCTCAGGCAGTTCTTGGTTTAAAATCACGCTCGGTGCGATACTCTCTCAGAATAACACAACATGGCAGACCTCAGCAAGGCCTGCGTAGGCATTCTCAACTCGGGTAGTCGTCCCGGTTCTGCAATCTCGCACTCAAGTCCCGTAGACCATGCTACAGTCCTGCCTCCTATCAATGAGAGCAAGCTAGTCCGGAAAATCGACTTTCGCGTTCTTCCTATACTATTCATTGTATACGTAGTGTCATTTCTTGATCGGCAAGTATCCCGTCGGTCTTTCGAAGCAACCTGCCCCTACTGACTTCTCCTTAGCGTCAACATGTCGAACGCTCTCACATTGGGGCTACCTGAAGAACTGGGGCTCACGGGCCAACAACCTAATGTAGCCCTCGCAATATTCTTCATACCGTTCATCATCTTCGAGATCCCATCAAATCTGCTTTTAAAACGCTTCAGGCCCAGAGTATGGCTTTCGATATGCGTCTTGACCTTCGGAGTGGTAACGATCGGTCAAGGCTTCGTACAAAGTCATTCGTCACTATTAGTAACTCGCTTCTTGTTGGGCTTAGCGGAATCGGGCATCTTCCCGGGGAGCTTTTATCTGATCAGCTTCTGGTACAAACGAGAGGAGGCGCAAAAGCGATTTACGGCCTATTATTCTAGCACGATCGTCGCTGGTGCATTCGGTGGCCTGCTCTGCAGCGCTATTGCCAACCTAAATGGCGTTCGAGGCCTTACTAGTTGGAGATGGGTCTTTATCCTGGAGGGTATCGTGACAGTCCTGGTCGGCTTCGCGGCGTTTTTTGTATATCGGACTTTCCACGCCAGGCGAAGTGGCTGTCTGAAAGCGAAAGGCAATTCTTGTTGAAGAAGACCGAGTCCAATGAATCTCATACCGTCCCCGTCACGAGTAAGGATATGGTTACCTTTCTGTCGAGGGCTACGAATTGGCTCGGTGCCCTCATGTATTTCTGTGAGTCTGCCCTTATCAACCCCTTTTTGACTAACCACTAATGCCGACCCTTAATAGCTCTGTCAGTGCCAGGCTTCTCAGTCGTCTATTTCGTTCCGTCGATTGTCCAGGGCTGGGGCTATAATACTCTGCAAACCCAATTGCATTCGGTACCCCCGTTCGCTGCTGCCTTGGGATTTACTCTCGTCTCGGCCTATCTCTCAGATAGGCTACGGTTACATTCACCATTCATATTCCTCGCCCTTGCGCTTCTGATCACAGGCCTCGCTATACTGCTAACTATCCACGGGACGAAAACCTTTTCTGTAGAATATGCGGCGATATGTCTCACGGCTATGGGATCTATTGGTATAGGTGGGCACGTTGTGTGCTGGTACGTGATGAACCTCCAAGGCCACGTAGAGCGAAGCCTTGGGTCGGCGTGGATGATATGCTTTGGCGGCATCGCAGGATTGGTGGCAACATTTGCGTTCATGAAGAAGGAGGCGCCTTACTACCTTACCGGCTATTCCCTCAGCCTGGCTACCGCCTCCTTATGCGTGGTTGTTCATCTATGCTATGGTTTGCTCATCTGGAGGGATAAAAGGGCAATGGCTCGCAACGGAGGTGGAAATCCTGGGCGTACTTTATATTTATAACGGGCTGTGCTACTTTATGTAGTCAATACCACATGGGAAAACGAGGGTTTCACACTAATTTCGCGAATCGTGAGTCACCATCAAAGGCTTCTTAATCTACAAGTGTATGTTTGCTTTTTAATGTTGTTGTAAATCGAAATTCGGTTTCTTTACGTCGGTGTGTTTATTCTCTTAAACTTTGACCCTCCCTGAAGGTGTCAGAGTCGTGTTATGTCTAACTCAACCTCCAGGTTATAGTGAGAAAGTAGCAACATCTACCAATGGGCTTACTACGTAGTAGCATCAATCATACGAATATCCTCAGTGTTATCCGTTTCTTTACTCTGATTGTTTCCGTGTTTCCGGCTTATGCATAGCCCTTCCAAGCTCCTCCCGTGCACTCCGTTAACCAACAAATGGCGAAGTATGGAGATATCTCGGGGTGTCTGAGTGATAGAGTACAGTCACAAATGTGCCCTAGTTTGCTTTATTGGTCTCTATCGCTCGTCCCTAGTAAGAATGTGCCGTTATAAAAGCGGAAACGGGATTTAATGAGGTTTATTTTATTTTCATGTTCCCCCTGAGCTGTCGTGAGCAAAGGCTGAACCTCCCCTGAGTAATGCCCGATCAGGCCTGAATAAGGCGGTAAAAATGGTGTGAAAAGTAAGGGGTCGGTGAGGGCAACTTTCGGGTGATGCAACAATAGTTACTCAGCTCTCATATTCCATTCTTGGCCCATATTACCAATGTGGCTACTCCTATATTCGGACCAACATTCTGTTTAGTGCATGTCCTCAGGTTTTGTGCTAGCTATGCCTTCGTCTATGTACCTTATCCAAACTAAGAACTATAGCGAAGTGTCTGCCTTTGAAAACATTCTCCAGAGTCTCGGACAGTATTCGAGGTAAAAGGTGCCGACCCGCAGCAGTCCGATTATCCCAAATTGTACGTCTAGTATCACAGCTACGGTTCTGCTTCATATGAGAGAAAAGAAATCGAAGAATTTACAGCGATAGATAGAAGTCTACAGCTTTTGGTATTCGTAGTCATTTCAGTCATACTATCGAGTATCCACCATAGCAGGCTCAGCTCAATACAGGCAGCCACCATAGATACGCTAGATAGGAGGTAGGAAACATTCTAATTATCAAAATGAAGGGAGGAGCTCTGTTTAATATACACGCTGCAGCCCAGATACCAAGTGCCATACCTTGCAATAGTCCGTTCACCATTCACTTTGAAACCCTTGCGCTGCATTTCTATAATAAGGCCAATAGCGTACTATTTAGGCCTTGGCGACAACAGGAACGGCAGCCCCAGGTCTAGCATCATACAACTGGCCGACTCGCTTGTTATGCAACTCCAAAGCCGTCAAGTCGGGAAAGTGTTGGGGAGTTTCAGTAGTGACAAACTGAGGCAGCGGACCGATGTGGGCATGGCGATCTGCTTTGGCAAAAAGGGCGATAGTGTATCGCTCAGGCAGGACGCCGTCCTCCTTGTCCTTCAGGGACACGGGTGCTGTGACCTGGTGAACAGCGGCCTTGAGATGTCCGTTCGTTTTGTATACTAGGGTATCGCTGATGTAGACGCCCACCTCGGTGGGTGCTCCTGTGGGTACGACTGGTAACCATCCACCATTTGCGCGGTCTTCAATCTCGAGCCCGCCTGTGGCGTCTTGGAATAGGAGGGTGATGAATCCAAAGTCAGTGTGCGGGTGACAGCGCTTGATTTTACCTGTCTTGAGCTTCTCTGTGGACAAGGGTGGGTAGCGTTGAATCCGCAATTCGTCCACTCGGGACTCCATACACCCGGTGAGGGTGCCTTCTGACAAGCCCAATCCAAGTTCGATGGCTGCGAGTACATCGCGAGCCAACCTCTGACACTCGGGCAGGAAGACACCCTCCATCCAATTATGAAAGCCGGGAATGCTAGCTTCGGATGGCCACGGCGTCGGGAAATCCGGATCACCGTCGCGGGTGTAGTCAAAGTGCTCCTATTAAGAATGTTAGTCGCTCAAGCTACGAACCAAGCTGGCTTCTGTTTTAATCGGTGGACAAAAGCTAACCTTGACATCTTCGAGATCCTGAGCTACATCATCATCTTCGCAGATTTCAAACTCTCCATCTTCTCCCCTCTTGTTGGCTTTGGATGTGGCTTCAGAGCCGACGTAGCTGTATCCACGTTGTGGGTTGGCATCCCGGATATTGGCAATGACCTCCTTTTCGGACTCGGGAATCTGGAAGAATTTCTCACTCTAGTGTCCCTAACAGTCAGCACCCTCATAATCGAACCGTGCTTTAGCATGACTTCATTACCCATTGGTAGGCCTTCTGGATGGCTTCAAAGCGGTATGTTGTTAGCTAGAAGGACACAAGCCATTTTCTAGTGACAGAGTACAACATACTATCGCCTATGACTCTGTGGTTAACCAGCCGTGTAGCACCATGCTTTTTGAATTCGTCAACGAGACGATTAGCTAGCTCTTGACGCTCATTCTCTGTTCCGTTTCGAAAGGCAGAGAAGTCGATAACAGGGACAGACATTTTATGTTAAAGTGTTATGAACTGTTTATAACTGGGCTTAGAAGAGATACGTCGGTCTATACCTTCCAGCTTCTGGGCAGATGATACGGGGGATAGCACCTCTTATATTCGACGCAGAGGTCACATTACAAAGAAATTGCCCACGTACTAAACTCCTACAGCGGTTCACTGCGGCATAACTATCAAGTACATACCTTAGTACATGCTGTCATCCGAAGAAGGCTGTAGTCATATAGTCCTTTCTATTTACCGGTAAGATAATAGTGCTTAGCCCAGAAAAAATGCAGATGGGATTGGCTCATCTTTTCTTCGATGTCCACCAATATGTTGGATGATCTCTCCCATCTTAGAACGTCCGGAGCCGGAAATACCTAGGACTTCAAACCCCCTATCTATCGTCATGCTATTTCAACCAACAAGTCTGATAGATGAGACCTGGTGGTAACTCCTACCAAGTTTCATATCAATTTTTTTCATCATTCTAAACCCCCAAATATTCGTAGATCTCGTCCGCAATTTCTCGAGACCAGGGATAAAAAGGCCCCCAAATGGTTTCGTGATACGTCAGGCCTTTGAGGACATTAAATCATGTTTGTAGCCGGAAACGTGCAGAATATCAGCACTTATGTTGTGTTTCTATGTCCTACAAGTTTACGTTGAAGGCGGCGTGAGTCACTATAGTTCTACTGCATTCTGAGTGGCTTGAAGGCAAAGCAGGCTGTTAATCCTGTTCAATATGTGTAACATGAGTTTCATCAATACTAACGCATGTCGATATTCGTGTTAGGCGTCCATTCCCCACGGAGACGCGCGTATACTGATCGCTTGAGATGTAATGAAGTAGGCAAGTTGAATCAACCATCCTAAGCTCAACCTTTTACTATAGCCTATGCCCTGATTCAGGTATATACTCAGGCATTTGCCGAGCCCAATTCCCGACGAGATGTGTCTGAGCAAACCGTCTCAGTTTACCTAGTCTATTAGGTACGAATCAGCACACATACAGTCTATCTAGACTGGTATACGGGTATGTTACTCAAAATGTCTGTAGGCTGTAACGATATGAAACTATTGTGTAGCACATTTTCCTTTTGATCATCCCGACTGTTTCCTACGACAAGGTTGGTTCTACCAACTGCAGTGCCTGTTAGAAGAGAACTGGCCATATTCCTCTTCTATGGGTAAGCTTAGTTTGGCCGGCACTGGGTTTCTTGTTAATGATATGGGTATCTTAGGCTAGGTAAGTTACCGGCATGCGCATACGAACGATGTAGGCTACGATATTTAATGCTGTGTAACTTGGTCGTCTCACCGCTAATCAAGGGACTATTGCTATCCCGTCGGTAGGCTGGGAAAGGGCGGAAGAGCGGGAAAAGCGGGAGGATCGGGAAATACAAGGTTTGTTTCACATCCCATAGATTCCACAACGCGAGGCGACGCGGGATGTATATTAAAGCTTACGTGACGTTAACCGCAAACCCTACCCTGCTCCCTGGGTAGCTCCATCGACCATGTTTTGATGGATTACTTATCTAGATCGTACCAAGCCTCAGAATTGATCCCCGTGAGCGAGGGCAACTACGGTTGAGTCACGATCTTGGCACATTTCGTGCAGATGTCCTGGTGGATGCGTTGGTGGGCTCCTAGACTCTCCAGCAGAGTGGTATGTGCAACGTCACGGCAAGTTCCCCCGGGACTTGCTTGTATACGCTTTTTGATGCCAGTACCATGGCCAGAAGTTTCGATATCTGCAGTATCTGTAGCCTTATCATCTCGGCAGCCCTCTACAGCCAAGGCTCGTAGAGCTTGTCCTAGGTAGGTATCTAGCGGTCTGACAACAGGCTCGGGACAGCGAGTAGCCTGGTAAGGTTCGAGAAGAGACATTGAAACTACCACCGTGGCCATTGTTATGCAGTTGTTTTGGTACCCAATTGCATAGGAATGGTGCTTTCCCGATACCTAGCCGTCTTCCTCCCATATCTACCTAGATACCTAAGGTAAACAGCCGAATTGATGGGCATATCTGCCTTTTGAGTTCCTTCTCTTTTAGCCTATCGTCCTAATCTCTATCAGCCTGTCTATCATTACTACCTAGGTAGGGTGCGTACCAGGAGCTATATAGTAATCAGGGGTCTTAGCTCCAGCATCACCTACAACATGCATGATAGTATTGGTGATGTGGGGGACAAGCAGCTCAGGGGGGTTCAGCTTGAGGTTTCGAGCCAACGAACAAAGGATCACGTGCTTACGACGTAGGTGGATAACGACTGACCGTCTCGTTGGTTTCAATAGAGACCTTGGTATTAGCGAAAACGTGTCCCTAAATAACCTGTCAAGCATTAGAAAAAGCCGAAGGAACCTCAAAATGGACGAGACAGTAAACCAAGGTACCATATAAGTGCAATTTAGGACTCATCGGCTGATGAGTTACAAAAGCGGAGCTGGTGATAGAATCTTACCAACGCTGACAATGAAGCTCAAAACCAGGCGAAGCCAGTGGTTCCCGAGCTCAGCCCTAGTAAGCACTACTGTAGGGCTGATATGACAGGTAAGAGACAGGTAAGAGAATGACGCACCCACGTGCACTATCGGCGGACCTTTTCTAGCGATACTTAAGGCGCGGGCCGAAAAGCACCTACATAGGTAGGTTGATGAATGATCTTATCATCATGGTCATCTCACTAGGAATTTCGGTTATACGCGTTATACGCTATACGCCGCGAGGCACCAAATAGTTGGGCGTTGTTACGAAGACTCGTCCCTTTCAAATTATTGACTAGGGGATGAAATAAGGGTAAGGGCACTTCGTACAGGAGGTACCTAAGTGATGAATTTTGGTACGCAAGCCTCCGGGTCGGAAATACAATCCACAAACGGCGTCCTCCGCACCAAATGTGGCGCACCAAGCGCTTACCAGTTTGACTCTTACCATTACCTACGCGTGACCCAGGATCCTACGATATTATCTTTCACCGAAATCTTTCCCAACCACTCTTTCCCGAGCACTCTTTTATGATCAGGATATGACGATTTAATGAGATTATTTTCGCCGTACGCTTACATCACCGGTAGTCTATCACGATAACATCAAAATTGTCGGTGAAAATGATTTTACTACCTCGGTAGCCTGCATCCATTACGCCATCAGTTGCTCACCCTCCCCGCCCGAATGATAGGTTGTAGGTACCCAGCTCAGGTACAGGTCGGTATACCGCGCAGCAGCTCCAGGCGAGCCAGGCTGTCAGGGGAAAGTTCCAATAAATGAAATTCCCTTGCATGAAAACGATGCATATTACGGCCGATCCGACCTTCCGCGATATAGCTGACCATTTATAGCCCGGTTTGCATCGTGGCCATGGGTTTAAACGATAGCGGGCTGTGAGTAGGAGTGCTCAGCTCTGCCCGAACAGGGCAAGTCTCTCCACCTCACCTCAGCAGCCATGTGGCGCTCTCGTGCAACGTCGAGAGCGAAATTAGGTCAACGCCGTTATGGAATGTCTCGTATTCGAACGTCTTTCGCTTATGCGGAAGGTTTTCTTTTAAGGCGCAGCCGAGCAACACGGGGTTGAATTCGCGTATAGGCCTCTCTAGACTCTGGTCGCGAACAGATTTTCAATAGAGAATATGACGAGTGGTTGAATTAGCGATGATGGGCTGATAGGTTGGATTATGGATTATTGTCACCGTTTCCGTAAGACGCCGGTTCTTATTTCAAGTATAAGTAGAATGAATCATCGCAGGTATAGAATATATTTCCACTCGTTCAGTACCAGTCGCATTTCAACTTCAAGTTCACAAGCGGACCCCTTTAAATCCCACTTCTCAAATTCCGATCGCTACCTCGTAGATTCTTTCTACGCACAACTGCAAAATGCATAGTCTAGCCATCCCAGCCACCCTCCTCCCTCTTTTCTCTCTTGCTCTTGCCCTTCCTCTTGAGCCCAGAGATACTCCCGAGTTCACCATCACGAGCCTTGGCGCCACATTGCCGTATCCCGGTGTCTATGGGCTCCCGGCCGTCGATTCCCACGTGAGCATCGCAGTAACCTACCCGGACCCCTCGTCGACCAGCGGCTCCACTCTCAACACCACCTGCAGAGTCGACTGGCCTTCCGGGACGAATCCGGGCCCAACAGACTGGACCCCTTGCGGTGACCCAACATTACAATTCCGTCTGCCGGCCGATGGATGGACCAGCGACACAAACTTCCAGGTGGAGCTATGGGAGACAATGACGTCAAACGGGTGAGTCAGGCCTCTTCCAAACTGCCGCATCTAGCCCCTTTTTGTTGGTGTGGAACGCTGTTGCTGATATGAGAATTCTTACAGAGCGGGTCTTGATGCTACGCAAATACTCGCGTCAAATCCCGGCAACCCCAGCGATCCGAACGCGTATATGTTCTGCCTCCAGATGGGCAAATTCAACCCGTTAACTTGTACCCTAACTGGCCCATATGGCCAGACTCCGAGGACTGTTGTAATGGTTCCAACCCAAGAGAGCGCACAGCCGGTTTAGGGGTTCCGAAAAGCGGGAATTTAGATCGAAAAGGTAGATTGGGACATCTTTATACTAGAATGGGATAGAATCACGATTAGATTTTAGGATGTATATCAACAACAAGCATGCCAAATACAACGTGTTAATACTGATTAGAATGCTTTCATCTCGCTTTTCGCTTCGTGATGAGCGGTCTCGTCGGTAGCATCCTGTAACTTATTGTGCCGTGCCGTATTCGTTTTATCTAGCTGCCTAAGATACTCGCTAGTTTCTACATTACGGTAGAGTTTCTGAGAACATCCAAAGTAGCAGCCATCTCGCAACCTGGCTGAAATGAGTGTCATAATGTCAAGTACTGCCCGTGGTATGTGGGCTGTACGTGTAGATAAAGCACCACCCCCTTTCTCTCAGACAGATAGGATAAGTAATGTACCCAAGACAAGCTCATACGCCGAATCTTTTAGGAACCTGGCAAGAGTCTTCAACCGCCTATAAGAGTTTGATGGCTCACCGATGAATGGCACCGTACCTACGTCGTATCGGTATTTAACCAACTTCTCAGTAAATGGCTATTTCGAAGAATGCCATATCCCGTAGGGACCTCAACAACAATGTTCAGCCTATAGCGACAGGTAGATAAGGACAAGACCTACAGGCCATGTGTCTATCTCGTATATTCTCAGAGGCACCCCTTTCTAACTACCAATTATTTGAGGATCATGTGTATCAGTAGGCTATTCAAGAGGCAGAGAAGCAGGGAGTACAGCAAGTGATGTGGCAGTTTGTAACTCGTCACTTTTCTTGGGTCCAATCGCTTGCATGTTCAAATCCCTATACGAGCAGAGAATTCTGCCAGAGCAAACAAGATGAATAGACTTCATCTACCATACCCGTATGGAGGTATTCCCCCTACTTTATGTAGGCATAGGTCCACGCATCACCTTTCGCGGTTAACGCCAAAGTAATTTGGGTTCATGCTTAGCTTCACGACTATGGCGACACTGACACACCCAATATGTGAATCTGATGTCTGTTCCGGCTCGTGTTCCGAGTAATGTCGTAAAACTAGGGGTAACGCCTTCTCGGGCGGGACGGTCAACGTATCGATCGCGTCCATAATGCATAATGAGCAGTGATGAAAGTGGACATTGGATTAGAGAGTTTTCGAACGAAGAGTGAATTGTAGACCCGGTATACAAGATAGTTACACAAGTAGCCCGGTTGGCGCTCACCTCTCACGCTCCAACGTTGCCAAAGATGCCAAAGAGAGCTCACCTACCAACTTCTTATCGGGCCTGCCCTAATTCCGACTCTAGTATTCCCTACCGGTGCATGTCTTAATGGTGATACAGGAAAACTGGCTGGGACTAGTTACTTAACTTGAAGTGAGGTTTTCAGTAAATCAGCTCCGGTTAACTCATCAACTGTATGGCAACCTCTTGAAAACTAATAAGGATTATCAGCTGAAACCGAATCAGGTATAGGGCATGTCACTAAGCCATAGTCTTACATCTGAAACCTCTTGACGGCGCCAAGTGCGGCGCCGTGAACTATGAAAATGACGCCGACCAATCCACAAGGGCCGCCGCGCCCAGAATGGCAAAGTGGCTTCTTGTGAGGTTGATATGAGGGGGATCAAGATCCATGATACTTGGCTTAGTTCAGAAACTGGATTTAGGAGATGATTTCGACTTTCGTTTGAGGGTTGTTAGCAATTCTCTTGTGCGACGACCATGTGTTTGATGAAATAGACTACGCCGTCAAAAAGGAGTCCGACGAAGCTCGGCAAAGCTAGTTTCCGTCCGTGCAAACCGGCCGGTCACTTTGAACTCTACCTGCGTACGTTCTGTCTTGCTTTCGAGTCGGCCGGGTCTCTTACCTCTACTCGAATGTCTGACAAAGGACAACTCAATGGCAATACGAAGCGACTGAAGCCACAGTCGATGAAATTGGGAGAAGCAGATATCCTCACTGGGTATTATGCTAACCTGAGAAACAAGAGCCTATCATGTCCTACCGTCCTGAGCCCTCCTTACCTTCGCTCCCATTGACAAAGATGCCTTTAACGCCGTTTTTATGATATCCTTGTTGTGTACTGCCGACCACGACATTATATTTGCCGATTGTTTACCAGTAACGTACAGAAAGCCAATGAGACCAAGCTATAGCGAGATCGTTCTCTTCGTTCCCTTCCGGTTTCCGACATCTCCTTCTATGAGTTTCGTGAGATTGCGAATGTGGCGATTTCGAGCAGATCGTATTGCTCGAATCCTCTTCTACATGATCGGGTTTCGTCTTCAACCCACATCATTAATCTGGTGTCTTCCACGTGGGATTCGTGCATTCTCCCATCGCGTCAATCCATTCGTTAATGCCTTTCAAATGCCAACCGCTCACCCACTTGGCCTTGAGATCGCTGTTGTCAGGCTCCGTCTTGGGGGCACCCAGCTTGAAGCTTTTAGCAGTACAGCACACTTCGTCGTGCCAACGGTATTGGAAGCATGACCTGTTCCGCTTTTTCTCGTTCATGGACTTTTTCCATGCCTCTCGGGCGGCGGCATCGCTAGGCGAGGTATCCTCGGCGATTTCCGTGTTACTAGCAGCGCCCGGGCCTTCGTTCTCGCGGTTGAAGATCCCTTGCATGTTCCATTCTTCTTCGTCTGGGACGTCTTGGGATTCACAAACTTTGGCACAATTTTCCCAAGACTTCCATGCTACTTTTTCGACTTCGTTCATCTCGCCCTCCTTCTTCTGGCGATCGCGAAAATGGCCGTCGGCACGTTGTTGCGCCTGGGGATCCGGGTCGAGATAGCAGACATCATCCGACAAGTTATCCCAGTTTTGCCGCGATACCTGCATCTTCGGTCTGATCAAGCCTTCGTATAGATCCTTGATCATGAGAATGCGCTGTGAAACGGGTTAGTTTTACACCATTGCAGGGCACAATAAGATAGCTAGCTATCGCACTTACATCTGTCTTGCGCGTCTGTTCAAACTGCCACACGCTGCTGATTTCTTCGGCGTTCATATGATGCATGGTCAGGATCGGCTCGCACCAATGGCCAGGACCGTAGGGCAACGTGCTTGGCTTTTCGCCGTTGATCATAGGCCAAGCCTGGCGAATCTTGACACTTTCGTACTCGTCCAGGGCCTGCGCCAGCATCAAGTCGCCGCAGCATTCGTTGGCCCCTTTGACGTTGTACTGCTTCACGACACCCGGGTGATATTCGATCAGGTGCTTCAGTAGCGTGCCGCTGATGATATATCCAGAGCCACCGTGGGCAAACGGCGTTCCTCCAATAAAGCTTCGGCTGCCCAGGTAGAGCTTCTCGCGGGGGTTCAGGCGGGATTCTTTCTTGAGCCAGTGTATAACGTTGGCCCAGAAGACGTAGGTGTCGGCCTCGGCGAAGATGTACCAGTCGCGCCCGGGTCGCATCCTCCAGGTCTGCTCCATCATCGGGAGGAACTTGTACTTATCCAAGTTCCAGGCCTTTTGCCCGTCCCTCTTGGCGTCGACGCACGACTTTTGCGACACGGGGCATTCCTTCTGATCGCGGTAAAGGTCGAAGTCGGCGTTGTGGGCCTTGGCGGATTCTTCGAACTCGGCTAGAGCGTCGTAGATGTGGTAGGCTCCAATTTGTTGCTCCTAGAACACCGTTAGTCTCTGCATAGTTCACGCACTACTCCGGCGCTACCGCGAGCAGCTAGCGTCGAGAGAAAGAAATAGGGGTCGCACCATGTCGGAAAAGATGAGAAAATCGGGAAGGCAGCTGAGGGTGGTTAACAGATGGGTAGGTATTCGATCGAAGGCTTCGGTAGCGCCTGTCTTCATAACCAAGAGGACGCCGTCGGTACTCGGGAAGCTGGCGCAGGGACTGCTGGAATTGTAATATCGGTCGACCATTTCCTCGTTTCCTTCGGTGTATAGGGTATTGTTATATACTGGACCACCGAAGTAGTTGGTGACGCTTTGGTAGTAGTCGCGGGCATACTCGAGCGGTGCTTGGTTCCATCGCGGGCGGGCGTGTACATAGGTTGCGACCAAGCCCACGATGGCGATGCCACCGAAGATCTTGAGTCGGCGGGAACCCGGTGACACGATCATGTTGGCTGCGGCGAGCTGGGGACGTTGAATGCGAGCAGCATCTAAGAGGGAACTCCTGAAGGTGATTTGGACGGATGGGAAGGACACATTGGCGAGGCTGTTCTGTTTGGTGTACGTATGGAATTGCGATGGAGGGACCGTGAAACAGAAAGGTGATTGTGGAATGATTGGGTTGAAAGAGGCCAAGCGGAATTCCCAGGTGGGATGAAATCACCAGAAGGCCATTGCGACAGATTAAAGGTCAGAGATCAAAGACCAGAGGAAGAATGCAAAGAGAGAGGGTTGAGAATAAGAATGACCTACATATGTAGGCATGTATATCACGTACACGTAATACCTAATAGGTGATTTGAGGGCAGGTGGAGGGCCTGCAAGCTTGCGCCTACTTACATGAGTATTGTACTTGCATACCTCACCTAGGCACTTGTAGAATGGACCCGTGGACCCGTGGACCCGTGGACCCTGGGACCCTGTACAGTACATGGTTGAAAAGCGCTGCAAGACTGCAAAGACCGGGTCTCCCGGTTCAGCACGCTGGCAGTGGAGAACTTTGCGGCTGGGAAAAGATACTCCTCAGTCGGTTTCGGTTAACTGATCTACAGTATTATCTCGTATAATCTCGAAGATGACAAGGGGGAGGGGTGCATCGGTAAGCTGCAACGCATCTATGTATATCTCATGAAACTGCTATGATTGAAACTGTTATGGTAGATGAGAAATGCTGGCACATTTTCCCTCCAATTGTTCTATTCACATACCAGGTACCTAGGGATGTACTGGAAAGATTAAATAGGATAGGCTGAAATGCCGGGACGGGCTGGACGGGTAGCTGTTGGACACTAATGCCGTGCAACCTGTATTCGCTACATACATAGGTATTAGACACATCCATATTAGACACCTAGTCTTATCTTGGTAGGTACCTATCTAGAATCTTGGGTGCTTGCATTTGCATTTAGGTACATGTATGCAAAGACCGTATACGTGTGTACGAGATATATTATAATCACATCTATCCGAGTTGCACAGGTTCGCTTGCTAGTACGTTCCTATTAGATTTCATCCGATCGATAAATGACCATTGGCAAGCGGCAAACGAACGAACCATTCTAAACTTTTTTTCAGCTCCCAGGCTGCCAGGCATCCCAGGCATCCCAGGGATCGGGCGACCCCGAATGGCCGGGATAGGGGATAGCGGGAACGTCATTATTGCCAAGATAACTACCCAGGTACCCAGGTACGTTCATGCAGAATTGGGTTCAGCCTTATTTAACGTTTAAACACCGTAGAAAAGTCACGGTCATGACCTTGTTGACCAACTATTCAACCTTTTTTTTTGCGAATGTCGCAAAGCAAGCGAGAGACATGAAGGAGTCTGTATTCATGTTCACTTCCCCTTTAGTAGTGTATGTAGATGTATGTCAGATTTCTGACCATATCCATGTCCATGTCCAGGTATACCCTGATTCGTGGGGATATGACACGGAATTGTCTCACCGAGGCTGAGCAAAAGACTTACATGCTACATATGTGTACGCAGTAGCCTATTCAAAAACGCTAAAGAATAGGAGATTACGAACTTAGCTAGCTCTCTTTTCGGACGAAGTCGCTCATCCAGAATACGAGATGAATGAAACTTTCGCATCTCTCCTTATCGAGGGAACTATCATCTTATCTTATCGGATCACGATAAGATGAGCGTAACTAATCATACTTTCTTTCCCCACGTATCAACGTATCACGTATCACGTGCCATCTCCGCGAACTGGCAGCTGGCAGACTAAGAGACAAGCCCAGGTGATGTCTAGTGGCCTAAGCTTCCTACAGGCCCTACAAACTACAGGCTACAAGGCCCACAGCAGTTTGACGCGGTTCACGCCGCATCAAGTACCCCATGGGCTGGTCTGCATGCGTTAATCGCGTCACCTGCCGAAATCTCATCACACCTTAAACTTCACCTTCTCACACCATTGACAGCCGTCGTCGCCAACATCCAATTTCGACTTTCATAGGTCGCAATTGTATTTAGACCTCATTAACATATCCATTTGTATTGAGTATCAATCTACGGTGGTATCACACGACACCAAATTCTATCAAGTTCGCCTCAAATCCACCGCGACACCATACACCACACACCATACACCACACACCACACACCACACATCGCACATCACGACATTTCCATCGCAATGGCAGAACCAACTCCCACCGAGAGCTTGACCTTACCTTCAATTCGATCCGCAGTCGCCTCAGCTGCTGCATCCACCGTCGGAACTCCTCAATCTCTACCTCCAATGGATCCCGAAGAGCGCGCCAAGTCCCTACACGTGTCGCTAGCCGACCTTACTGCCAAAGCAACCGCTCTATATGCGCAGAAGAAGTATGAGGAAGCTGCCGAGATATTTTCTCAGGCCACCGAGATGCAAGCCGAAATCAATACGGAGATGGCCCCGGAAAACGCCGACATACTATTTCTCTACGGCCGCGCTCTCTTCAAGGTCGGCCAGAGCAAAAGCGATGTCCTAGGCGGAAAACCTACCGGCGACAAGAAGTCGAATGGCGCTTCTAATAAGAAGTCGAAAGCGAAGAAACCGCAAGCCGAGTCATCCATCGGTGTTATCAAGGAGGAGGAAGAGAAGACGGATGCGGAGAAGGTAACCGAGGAAGGCATAGCCATTGTCACTAGGAACGCGGCTGGAATCGAACTGAAGGAGGGCGAAAAGGTCCCCGATACCAAGAAGCCGCTTTTCTCTTTCACGGGCGACGATAACTTCGAGGACTCGGATGAAGAAGACGAGGCTGAAGAGGGAGAAGGCGATGAAGAAGAGGAGGAGGATGACCTCGCAGTTGCGTTCGAGGTTCTTGACCTAGCGCGCGTACTTTTCGAGAAGCGCTTAGAGCAAGAAGACCAAGATTCCTCAGAAGGCAAGGGTAAGGATAAGTCCGAAGGCGACAGTCCTTCTCTCAGGCACATCAAAGAGCGCCTTGCCGATACCCACGACCTCCTAGCAGAGATATCCCTGGAAAACGAAAAGTAAATCCCGCGTGATAATTATTGCTATTTCATGTCTGCGGGTGCTAATAGCTGCATAGGTATCCCGTGGCGATCAACGACTGCCGCGCCTCTCTACGATATAAGGAGGAGCTTTACCCCCCCGAGTCTGAAGTGCTGGCCGAAGCACACTTCAAACTATCGCTAGCTCTGGAATTCGCATCTGTCACGACCACGGCAGAGGAGGACGCGGCCGGCGCGGGTCCAAAACCGGTCGACGAAGAGTTAAGAAAAGAAGCGGCTGCCGAGCTGGAGAAGGCTATCGTTAGCACGAAGCTCAAGCTCGATGCCAAGGAGGTCGATTTGGCGATGCTACACGCACCCGAGGACAACGACCTGACTAGGAAGCAGATCGTCGAAGTCAAGGAGCTGATCGTGGACATGGAGCAACGGGTGAGTTTTTCCTCCCGTGCACTCCTTGTCGCCGCATCGTAAAAAAAACAAGATGAAGAGAAAGAAATGAAAATAAGACTAACTCCGTATCAAGCTTGTCGAGCTCCAGAAGCCACCTATGGACGTCAATTCGGTGCTCGCAGCCGACGACGCCGTCTTCGGTGTGCTAGGTGCGGCGCTGGGCGAGTCTGCTACGGAAAAGCAGGCGAGGCTTGAGGAAGCGAAGAAGGGTGCGAACGACGTGTCTGGTCTGGTGCGTAAGAAGGCCAAGGAGGAACCGAAGCCAGAAGCCGGGCAGACGAACGGGAAACGCAAGGCTGAAGACGCCGCGCCGGGGCAAGACGACGCGAAGAAGACCAAGGTTGAGGAGCCTGCCCAGTTATAGATGCCGGGCTCACAACGCAGCACTCCAGCGCGCGTTAAAACGCTTGGAACGAGGACTAGTCAGCCATGGCTAGACTAGATTTCAAGAATGGCTCTTCTCCTATTGTTGACGGTCATGAACAGGAGACCGAAGATGATTGTGTATTACCATGTAACCAAAAAAAGGGGGCAGCAGCAAAGGCCATGACGCCGAACGGAAAGGGGATACGGTGGTAGGGGAACTGGAATGAGAAATAGTACTTACATCTTGTGCGTTGAACGAGAACGAGGTACGGCGTGCATTGCTTGCCTACTTGGTTTAGCATCTCGATGATCAATCGTGCCATGTATGAGTTGAATTAACTACAACAATTCCATGTATGCATTCTAATATTCTAAATACTGGTACCATAGATATCTGACCTTTCATGAATGCATCACCACCATCCCCTATTCCACCCCCGATCCCATCTCCGCCCCCTTTACCATTCCTTTCCTTACCCGCATCAAAAAAGACGCGATCAATCACCAAAAATGAGAGTAATAGGATTCTCTAGACTACCTAACCTACCTAGGTTACCCGCGAGTTTCAAAGTAAAGGAGAAGAAAAATGCCAAACCAAAACTCCTTTGGACACCAGACGGTTCTACTGACCCTCGCTGGAAAGAAAAAGGGGGGGCCATCAAAAGCATGTGGTGTACCAATAAATATTCATACAAGCCTGCCTCTGATTTGTAAAGATGGGGAGTGAAAATGAAATAACCCTTTCCCTGTCCTGTCATGCCCCGTCATGCATACTCCTTTTTCCAGAGATAGGTTTTTATTTCTCCTCATTGCGCAACTACAGCTCCAGTTGCAAAGATTTCCCCCTCTCATCTCTGCGCCGACGACGATGATGGCTCACCATCCGTCTCGTACCTACGGTATCGCTGACGCCGCAGCTGTGTAGAATCTGGAGACGGTAGCAGACGCGCCCCGCTACCGGACAGATCCGGCGATAGTGGACACGGCTCCGTCGACAATACCGACAACTCGCCCGTCAAACCATCGAACCCTTGCTCCTGCCCTCCTATATGTCCCCTTGTAGCCATCGTGTTGGTACCATTGAGCCCTGACTGACACCGCAGATCGGCCCCCTACGACAGATCGCGGCCGGTCGCCAGGCCTACCGCGGGACCCGAGGCTTTGCCCTTGCCCTTGGCCGCCGTAGACGACGGAACATTGTTCCACGACAGGTAGGTGTGGTCGCCGAGCTTGCGGGGTTTGATGAGGTTCGTAGCCAGGAAGACGAGCGCGAGGGCGATACAGAAGCCGCCAACGACGAGCCACAGGATGCCCAGGAAGTTATTCTTGCCGCCCATGACGGAGAGCGTAGTAATAACGATGCTCTTCTTACCCTGGTACTGGTCTGTTCGGAAGTCTGATTTGAGATGTCAGTAAATTTGCTTGATACCTCAACGGCGAGCAGAGTGGCGAGGGGAGGAAAAGAAAGAACATACTATCAATAATTTCCAGAGAGTAGACGCCTATCGCCATTTCGGTCGTGTCGTTTCGCGAATTGAGCTTGCTAAAAGTGGGCAGACCGGCTGTCCGCATCCAGACGATAAAGTGCTCGTCCTCCTTCAAGTTCGGCGGGGGGTAGTCGGCGGAATACTTGCCGTCGGGATATCGGATTTGCCAGTTTGGCGGAGGAAGGATGTTGTCGTAGTCGGTGCTCGACCTCGGCCCGTACAAGTCCTTGTCGGACTCCCAGGCGATCGAGGTGTTCTTCATCTCGTACACCTGGCTCGTCACGTTTCCTTGGTCATCTGACGTCGGAACGTTCAAGAGCGTAGGACTTAGGAAAGTGTCGTTGAATACGGAGTTGGCAATCAGGCCGCAGGGATAGTAGGCTTGATGGCTCGTCTCGTTTATGGTCAGAGGGTCGCAAGTAGACCCGTCAACGTCGGAAACACTGACGTCGTCGCCCAAAAGTTGTTTGTCGTAGAACGAAGCGACGTACCGACGATGGTTCTGGTAGAAGTTCTCGATGCGGTAATACAGGAGAACTGGAGGAGACATGACCTCAGGTATCCTAAACGTGAGGGTGCATTTGGTTAGATTCTGAACCTCGAAGTTTCCGTACGTGTAATTAATGGGCGAATCGCGTCGCCAAGAAGCATCGATAGTGGTGTTATGCCGAAAGGATGGGAAGACGAGGCTCTCGTCCATCGGAGCATCGGAGCCATTGGGCGCATTGCGGAAGCAGTCGGTGTAGTCGATGCGCAGTTCCTTGACCTGGAAGGACGAGCTGTCAGTAGATGTCGAGCGGGATGAAGGGAGAGGTGCAGGCGTACTGTACTGCTAGCATAGATCAACAATCCACCGATGGGTGCACATATGATGCCTATGACGAAGAAGAGCGGGATGACGGTTTTGGGCGTGAGAATGGGCTGCCATGCTTTCAGACGTTGCTGGCGAAAGGCAGTGTTGGCGGGTCTTCTGGTCTTCTTCTTCTCCTTGCCCGTGTCAATGCTGTCGGAGGGCGTGATGTCTTCCATCATATATCTTGTAGGTTCGGGTACGGAGGAAGGGTATTGAGTGGCGTCGGATATCGAAGAGTAGGTACAGAGAGGAACGAAGTTGAGGTGTAGGAAGTCTGACGGTCGTCTGGCGGTCGCTTCTACGGGCGCTCGGAACTCGGAGAGTCAAGACTGAGAACTCAGGGCTCAGGTTTTAGAACTCGGGGGCCGCGGAACGTATCTGACACTCGCAATCGCAATCGAAATCGACACTGTCGAGTTGGATCATCTGTAAGACGGCAAAAAAAAGCCCTCGTTACGTCGTTGCAAGTGACACGATCAAATGGCTGATACTTGATGACAGGGTAGCCTCGCAGAACATGGAATGGATGGTGTCGCTGAATGGTCTATGTTTAGGTACAGCGTAGATTCGCATTCGTGGCTTGGTCGGAAGAAAACGCGGCCAAGAGACGAACTCCCTAACGAGCTTAGCCACGCTTGCTTCAATTACGTGAATCTGGACCCACCTGTCCTCCCTATTAGCTTGGTAATCCATATCACGTGCTAATAAGCACTATATGCAATTATCCGATAAGATAACGGAATATCGCGTAAGAGTCTAGAAGAAAAGGACTCGAGAGCTCCAACTTCAACCTTGGTTTCTATTTATTAGGTACCTATTCACCAAGCACCTTGGGATCCGTAACAAGTTGAGTATCTTTTTAGATTTGTTTCTTACTGTGCGTTCACGTCTTTCGTCGTAGCTATAGACTATCTCGATTTTAAGTAACTCCATGGCATGAATCCCAAGCCCCAATACAGTCGCCGATAAAGTACACAAAGATACCTACCCGCGTAGAGCTAGCTAGACTCTAGAATTTAAAACACACCTCAAATTTATACTGTCTTTATCAGTATACCCAGGCATATTCTAGTAGGAATGCGGATCTCGTGCGACGTCAACGTAGATAGTCCGTGTGACCTCGCCGGGTGCCCGCCGCACAGGCTGCAAGTGGGAGTACGAATTAGGCAATGGGGTATCGCAATAATGCAATGCTATTGGTCAAATATCAATACGTCGACAGCCAACCCTAACCTTAGCTGGCTCAAGTATACTCCCCACGAGATTGCTGATGAACATCGGCGAGGTGTAGAAAGTAATCGTCTTAAGCCACACCTTACACGTAGCTAGGACAGATATATAGGTACATATTTCATAAGTAGGCCTATTGCGATTCGGGCTATCAAGTATAGCGATTATCGATGCAACCCCTTATAAGCAGCCCAACTCTAGGCGTAAGTCACGTTGTGAGAAAGATGTTAGGAGATCCTGAGTGTAAGGTCTGATCAAGCTAGATGAGTTACCCCTGGGTTATTTACCTGATCTCTCCTGTCATGGGTTTATCTACATCCTCCTAAGCTAGAGATTTATAGCTCTAAAATCACACTGGGCTGATGTACACCGCCGACATGAACGCGGAATACATCTTCGTCTACTCCCCCCTTAATACTAGTACCCTCGATATTCCGATTCAGGGGGGGGAAGAAGGACCGTATGCTGTGAATAGGAGAACAAGGTTCCAAGTCAATTCGCGTCCAAATTCGTGTCAATTCATGTCTTTAGGGACTACCGATCTATGCTTAACCATGACTCCCATTCAAAGCAAAATCATTACGACCCTGGGGTATCCTTGCTTATTTTGCTGCGCCGAAAATCGTCTCCATCATGATGCCCGTAATCTGGTACGGGTCGCCATTTGATGCCGGTCGTCGGTCCTCGAAGTAACCGTAGCCCTTCGCCGCGCAGTCACGGGGAATACGGATCGAGGCACCACGGTTCGCGACGCCGTAGCTGAACGAATCGATGGCACCGGTCTCGTGTCGACCGGTAAGACGCAGGTCGTTGCCCTCACCGTAGACGGCAATGTGCTCCTTGTGTCGGCCTTCAAGCTTCTTGATAGCCGCCTCAATGTGCTATTCGCTTGTTAGTAAACGGAACAAATACGCAATGAGAGACGGATTTAGTCTTACCTTCATGCCACCTTCAACACGCATCTCCTTGGTGGAGAAGTTGGTGTGGAGACCAGCACCGTTCCAGTCGCCAGGGATGGGCTTGGGCTGGACGGAGATCTTGGCACCGAATTCCTCGGCGACGCGGTGAAGGAGGAAGCGGGCCATCCACAGCTGATCACCCATCTCGATTCCCTCGCAGGGGCCGACCTGGAATTCCCACTGGGCGGGCATAACCTCGGCGTTGGTGCCGGAGATCTTAATGCCGGCGTACAAGCATGCCTTATAATGGGCGTCAACGATGTCACGGCACATAACCCTGCCAGCACCGACACCACAGTAGTAAGGGCCCTGAGGAGCAGGGAAACCGTTCTTAGGCCATCCGTAGGGTCTGTCCTCCATATCGAATAGAGTGTACTCCTGCTCGAGACCAAACCAGGGCTTGTGGTCGGCGTGAGCCTCCATCAGCTTGGCGCACTCGTGGCGGTGGTTGAACTTGTTGGGGGTGCCATCGGCGTTCCAGCACTCGGCAAGAACTAGGATGTTGGGCATGCCTCGCATAGGGTCGGGGTAGACGGCGACGGGTCGGAGATAGGTATCGCTGTTGTCGCCGGGGGCCTGGTCGGTGGAGGAACCGTCGAAGTTCCAGACGGGAAGATCCTCAGGCTTGAAACCATCCTTGGGAATCTCGGTGACGGTCTGTGATGTAAATGCAATTAGCGCAAAGTTCCGTACCTAGCAAGCTAAGAGATGAACGCGTTTCGATTACGCGGGACAGAAACGCTCAAGGAAACCGGTTGCCACTGGGTGCTGAATACGAACGGCGACGCCGGCTAGCCACATGTAGGCCTGCGCCATGACTAGGCTGGTCCAGAACAGGCGCGGTTAACAAAGGGCTATTCTGCGCTGCATTGTCGGTATTGTGGGGTTGAGAGCTTTCTCGGTGGTTTTCGAAAGCCGCGAACAAGCGCCAAGTGGGCGAGGTCGGAGCAAGCCGGTTCTATTCTTGATCGAGTTGGAGCCGGCCCAGTGTCGGTCCAGGTCTGTCGGTCCGGACAGGGACCTAAAAGCCATGAAAGCCTAGAAAGCGCAAAAGTGACAATGACCCACGAATCGTGTTGTCGTGGGAGGTCACTAGAAAATGCAGGGTCTTTGAAGGCGTCCGGGCTAGTGTCCGTACAACCGAGACTGCGACGCGACGAGGGTTCGCTGACACGAGGAATCATGTAACAGGAATGCAGGGGATTCGACCGAGATAAGAAGGGTTCGAGAATTACGTACCTTGCTCTTGGATCGAACATGTCCGTGAGCATCGATCCAGATGTACTCCGCCATGGCGTTTCCTTTCTGGTCGAGCTTCATGTACTTCATGAGCTATAGTAACGAGTCAGCGCCATTGTCAATGCGGCAGGCAATCACAGCATTGGATGCCAATGAAGCGATGAGTCCTGTCCATATGTCTATGCGATCGCGTGCTTACGTTCTCAGTATACGAGACATAGTGATTGTCGGCCTAGAGGGAGATTCTGTTAGCAAATATTCTCGTAAAATGAGGGGTAATTGGCTGTTCGAGGGCCAGATCGGTGGGGTTTTGGCGCTTCTGACGCAGGACAGGGAACTGGAAAGACTCAGGGACTCACCATGGTTACGGTATTGCGCGATCAGATCGATCTAAGAATGGTTTCGTAGGATTGGATGTCCAACTTGTGATGTCGAGAGACAAGAGGAAGAGTGAGGATAGGGAATTCCTTGAATGAGAGGAACCGGAGAAAAAGGGGGGGACAAGTTATAGGAAGAGGAGAGAGAAAGCGACTGCGGGGGGGGACCTCGGGCTTTTATGTGGAATTACCGTTGCTCGGAGAATGATAGTGAATACATGTTAGTTACCAAGTTACCTATCTCTTACCTCCTACCTCCTAACCTTACTGACCTAAGGTTAGCTACCTGTTAGGTGAGAGATAAGGGGTCGGCCGTAGCTCGTGCAACTCGAGAAACGAGAAACCACTCCTACCACCTGGGCACTCGACAGTGCAGCAGTTAGCTGGCCCCAATACTGATGTAGTGATGCAGGGGTACTGTTCCTACTAGGAATCGCTGGGACTTGGGACTAGACCCCACTAACTTCCCACCTAATCTGCAAGTACCTGCACCTGCACCTATTCCCTACCAGTCCCAGTGGGCTCTTTTAATCACCCTTGCCTTAGTGGGGTTACGGGTGGGCTGGTGGGCTGGTTAGCGGGCGGTGGGTTGGTATTGTACTGGAGTCTGGTGTATTATACTGGTGGGGAACTTTCAGCCTACAGGTACAGGTACACGACCACTCGCCACTCCACCACTTTCACCACTTATCATTATCGTGTAGGTCAACTTCGATTTCACCGTCCAGCCAATGCAGCCATCCCAAGATGAGTGAATAACTTACTTAGCTCATAGTTATTAGATTCCTTTTCTTTATCTTCATCCAGACTGCCAGATTGGACAGCTGTATCTAGGAATACCCTCTTTTATTCTTCTAGACCTCACACCAACCCCAACCCCTTAACCGTTGCAATTATCCGGTTTTACTTGCAACAAGACTGGCTGCGTGCCTGGAACATCGGATCCGATGTCGTGGAACCTCGAACAACAAGATCCCGTCCTAACCTCACCTTAGTATCCAACGCCTCAAACAATCCCGCTTCCAGCCACGCAAAGCCAGTAGGTATTCGGGGGAAAGATGCCAGCCGAGCTAGTATTCGAGCGGCATATGATTATCGTCCAACCTGCATACACACATACATGCGTTTCTCATCTTTGAATTTGCATTTGCATGACCTGACAAGTCTTGAGTATACATAACTGACATATGACATCGGCCCACGCCGATCTTGGTGTCGGGGAGGCCACGAACTACGCCGTATGTGCAGTAGGCTTCCTGCACCCCCTTGAAAGCGGCCGCTTGAAAGTAGAAGGCTCGTAGGTCGATCACAGCAAAATTTGTTCAAAGTTTTACAATTTCAACTACATGTTCGAATCGGTTCCCAACATTGTTCGCTGCATATTCGATCATCAACTTGGGCCGTCCTTCTGCGGGCTGACCCTTTATGTTACATACATTTTCGTACCTTTCCCCCATAGCCAATGTCTTGAATATTAACACCCCCTATCCTGGGACATATCAGAAAATTTTCAGTCGTGTATGAGGCAGCCTGACTCGACAGGAGGTACACATGGCGACGACGTTTAGTTTGATCCAACCCGAATCACCGCTCAAGCCAGGTCCTCAATCCAAGACCATTCGACTTTGTGGATATTTACGCCACGGAGAAGCACAACGATGTGGGGGGTATAAAATCTGAAAAGCCAAGACCCGCGAATCGGACCCTTAAAAAAGCACTTGAGTCATTAATCACAGCCACGGCTGTTTTAGTCTCAGTCTCGGCTTCAACCGTTATAACACGAGGGTAGGTTGCTTGGGCGACAGGAGAAGATGAAGATGCGGGAAGACGATGAAACATATGATAGGTGACTTACATAGTAATGATACATTAGGTACGGACGAGATGTCAAGTGACATGTCAAGTGAGGCCATCCCCAACTGCATCTCTAGTCGCGTGTTACATACCTACTATGCCTGTTAGACGAGTAACACTGTTACCCTAACCTACTTTCTAACTGCGTACCTTTTTCTTCTTTTTCTTTACTTTTTCTTTCTTCTTTCTTCTTTTTCCCCTAGAGCTCGTCTCTGTTCAGGTACCAGGTGGGTAGTTTTGTATTTCTTTCTACCCCTAGTGAGATATTCGTTGCCATGACCCATGTTATGCTCCGGGCTGATAATGGCAACATTTCTAGTCCGTCTTGTCTCGAGTCCATGTCCAACCTATACGTATGTATATATGACCCCCAAAGTGTGACAAATGGAATCCCGCAACCTTCTAGAAGGGTGTGTCATTGAGTTACATTGGGAATATACAAATCTACGAAGAATGGAAGCATTGTGGATTCTTCACCACGCTCCCGTTCTGTCCAACCATGCAACCCTTCTTTCAGCTTACGAAAATTGACCCTCGACGATCCTGACGATCCTGACAACCCCAAACCCTACACCTTTCAGAGCATCTGGACATCTCGAGGTACCCAGGTAGATTGCGGGGTTGGTGCGACGCCAGAATATTGGCATTGGAGCCGTCGTCCCTTTGTTATCGTCGGCTTTCCATTGGCTATTCAGGCTTTCCATTGCCCAATTCCATCTGGTACGTAGTACGTAAGGATTCAAGACGAATAAGGGCAAGATGGATGAGGGCGGCAATCGGTCGTGGCTTTTTTACTTCTTTTAATATGGAATACTCGGTCTGTGTTATCCCTCACTGTTGAATATTAAATTGCAAGATCGCCAGGGGCATACAAATTCCCTCTTTCTTCAAATAGTACCTATGCATATGTCTGCTTTTTACAGTCATCATTCCCGCCTTTTCCACCTTGGTGGACCTTTCTCCCTTACCTAAAATATCGAAGTAAGTCGGTCAGGGTCGGTGTACTGGATCTCCAACTTCCGCAAAAGAGCTGACGCGTCTTAACAATGACACGGTAGAGCACCATTTACCACATAAGATATTTACTACCTTACATACTGGGTAGGTAGGTAAAGGGGCGAACCAAGATTCTTTATAATTGCAGTATCTAATATCACCAATTTGTTTAAATGGGAGCCTTGATCTTCTGATTGTTACGACCCAAATGCTGCATTATCAGAACATGTGAGCCTCCTCTTAGTCAGTTCACCGGACTGAGTAAGCCTCGGCAACTCTTCCACGGCCGGGAGCCGGAAATGTCAACCAACTTAAGTTATCACACGGGGTATACACGGGATAACAACTTTACCTAACTCCTTCTAAGTTTACGTCCCCAACGTGCATACGAGGAAATAGAGTATTTCCAGGTACATGGTTTAGGTACGTGTAGGCAGTAAGACCTGGAAGTATCAGGTGGACTTCATTACCTTTCGCAAGCAAGAGCACTCCAAGGTGGGCATCCCGGTGTGGCATCCCGGGGTATCTGCTCGAAGACATCGCTGCGGGTGCGTGAACCTTAGCAGGCTAGCAGCTGGCAGGTACAATGCCCAAGTCAAGTAAGTGTGCAGGAAGTGACCACCAATTTTGAGTGTAGACAACTCGAGAGAAACATTTTCATCTTCATTTTCATCTTCATCTTCATCTTCAACATTCATGCGCAACCAAGGTAATATTATATGGTACCTACCATATACTCCGAGTATCCCTACCTTCTTCCACCAATTTCAAATATAGTTTGAATACTATTCATATTTGAGCGTATGGCCTGTCGCATCTGGCTTGCGATCCAAGTATGAATTGGACTGAAGGCAACCTTTCCCGCCATTCCAGAGGCAAACAGCGCAACGAGTTGCTTGCACGACAAAAGCAGCATTTCGCAAAAGTTCGCAACGGCTTGCCCAAAGGCAGCGCGAAACAGAGTCCTATATCCATTTCATTTCTCGGGTCGCACCACCCACAAGCTATAAGACGCCAGAGCGATTCCGCCGATATCCCATCCAGACCGGCATCAAGTCCTTTTTTCGTCGAGAAGCCGAAACGGACTCGGGCGCTACCGGACAGCCCGCAAAATCGATCTTCTATCCGCGAAAAGAAAAGGAGATTACTCGACAAAGTAGACTGGGTCGGGTTGGATTTACAGCAACCCATCGATATCACTTTTCCGGGCCAACATCAAGCAGCTACTGGTTCACGATGGAGCAAAGTGAATCACCCGAGAGCGCGTCCCGTGCAGAAGCGTCGCGAGGCTAAAGGGTCGCCTCGGTTTGAAGCACCGCAACCAGTCATTACTCACCCCCTCAGGATCCAGATTGGAAGTCAGGAAATCCAACCAAGTTGGGGTGCAGCGTCTCAACTAAGTACGAAAAGATACAGCCTAGCGCCACGGCCCCTGGCAAGTTCATCATTACGATCAAATACAATCTCAAGCCCGGAGCCCAGTCAGGCTCGTCAACTCTACGTGACGGCAGGGGGCAGCAGTGAACTATCACAGATATATAAGGGGGGACGAGATGGGACAGCCAGAGAAAACGGTGGCGCTTACCTCAAAACACCTGTGAAGCCGCTTATACCGGACGAGCCAACTCGCATTGCATTCGCTTCCTCGGTCATACATGAGCCAGCCCCTCGTCGAGCGAACGATTTTCTTGTGCTTGAATGGTCTCCCTCGAGTTCTGAGGATCGAGGAAGCATGCAGGTAGAGGTCGAGAGATCACCTAGGCCAGTTCCACTATCGCAAAATGCGGACCAGGAACGTTGGAAGAGGTTGGCAATGGGCTCATCGGACTACATACAGGGTGAGTCTTCAACTAACTCACAGGCGGAAACCAAATCACAGGTTGGAATCCCATCGGCCAATTCAGGTACAAGCGCCTTATCATCACATTTTGAAAGAGGACCACCGAGCTACGATGTCTCAAGCGAATTAGGTATCAGTGCAAGTTACCAGGACTTCGACCCAACCATCAGTAACGAAGCAGAGAAAGACACTCAGCCCGCAGCTAGAGAAATTAACGATCAGCTTCTCAAACCTGAACAGAGATTGAACCAGCCTCAAAAGGAAGTTCAGCCCGTGGATGACGATAGCGCTTGGATGAAGTTCGCTTTCGATGGTGATAGCGACGAGGTAGAAGAGAAAGCTTTTGAAGAAGCTGCGCACCAAGCCGCGGCGGAGCTACATCGTTTTGGATCATCCACAGGCTTTGCCAATGCACCTGAGAGCGTTACTGCCCCCGAGACGGATACCACTTTCGGCAACGTGAGAGAGAAAAGGGAATTCACCTCCCCTGAAACCTCGAGCGAAAGTCACATGGCAACACACGGTACTGTAATTTCAGAGTCGGCGACTAGCAACATGGCCACGGTTGGCTCGACACGGGTGGAAGAATCAGAATCTCGATTCCGTTTTGCAATGCCGAGGACTTTCGTCGGAAAGCTCGTCGATTCAAATGCCACAGCGCAGGGACCGCCACTTCTATCGCACGGTGGTGGCAAAAGGAGAGGTAGGCCTAAGAAGAAGGCCGCGGATGGAAGAACTGATATCCGACGCTTGCCCGATTTCGATGGGGACCCTATCGAAGAATTTGAAGAAGATTGAAGATAGCTATGCACCCAGCTGAGATGAATACTCAAAATTATGAGTTAGAAGCTATTCAATGGTAGAAACATTATGATTACCCCCTATGACGTGTCTTCTTCCCACGAAAGACCCCTTTTATTTTCCTATTGAGAGAACTCTCTGACTGCGATCTTCCTAGATGTAGAATTTGATGAGATTGGCGTGAAACGAATGATAAAAGATCTGAGGTTTAATAGGTATTTACGTTTCCGCGGAGCAAGGTACGGCAATTAATTGCGAATGGCCTCCGTACGCCGGGATTCTCCGGTGACATGACTTATTAAGCCAAATCCCGGGACTAGTATCAAAACCGAATAGTATACCCAATTTCCCCCCTTTTCCCATTTCCCCCTTTTTCTTCATTACTTGCTAACACACCTGAGACATATTTCTTCCAAGTACTACATTCTCGCGCTTGATGCCCGACACGATCCGCGAGACCCTGTGCCAAGAAATATAGATGTCATGGCACCAGCATCGGAGATTGATTTGTTTGCGCCCGTCGAGCGGGACATCGTGCTCGAGATCCGGACCAGCAAAATGAAGACGATGCCGGGTCTCAAGATTGAGACGGGAATAGACAAAAGGATACGGTTCGGTCGCATTCCCGTGTCTCTCATCGGGCTCGATGCGGATGAGCATGATCTCGTTTTCCATGGCGGCAGAGACAAAGCGATTCATGGGTGTAAGACTCACATTTACTCCTAACTGTCTTGCGCTCCATTGCCATACGTTCGCATGATCCTAACGCCCGTCCTAGATTGCTGCTCGCATTATCCGACGTGGCAGAAGGAGTTTCCTGATGCTGCTACACGTTTCGACCGCGGCGGTTTTGGAGAGAACTTCGTAACGGAGCGCAGTACGTATTTGGAAATCCATCATCTCTTGCATCTATCCCCTATTGAAGCATATGTCGGGAGTCGATATGCTTGCCCAATGCATTCTTAAAGACAGTTCTTCCAAATCGCGACTTCAAGTACAGGCTAGCAGCCTTTTACTCATCCTTTTGCCGGCAGTGAACGAACGCAACGTATGCATAGGCGACATCGTGTCCGTTGGCAATGATGGGGTATTGCTACAGGTCAGCCTGCCCCGGCAGCCATGTTTTAAGCTGAATCACCGCTTTCAACTAAAGAACTTTGCGCCCAATACGTATAAGACGAGCCGTACCGGCTGGTACTATCGTGTACTTCACGAGGGTACCGTACAGGCGGGCGACGAGATCCGGCTCGTGCAGCGGAAGTGGCCCAAGTGGACCATCGAACGAGTCCAGGAGTACCTCCACAGAACGCTAGATGACGCCGCCATGAACGAGGAGCTCGCGACTATTGCGGATATGGGAGACGAAAGTAGAAACGCGTTTGAGAAGAGGGTGGAAAAGCTTAAGGCGAAGCAGAAACGCGCCGCCGGGACCGAAGAGGAGAAGGAGAGGTGGCGCGACTTCAAGATTATTGAGAAGAAGACTCAAACGCCGCGCATCTTGTCGTTCGTGCTAGAAGCGATGAAACAGAACCCAGAAGCGGGAGATGTGCAACTCGGCTCACACGCGCGCCTAAAACTACCTAACGGCTTATTACGGTCGTACTCGATCGTCTCGGGGAACCCTCATCGCTTTGAGCTAGGCATTGCCCTGGAAGAACCCAGTCGCGGTGGCTCGGCATACCTGCACAGCACCGCGAAGGAAGGCGACATCATCCAAGTTGGCCGCGTGACGGCAGACGTCAAGCCCGCCGGCGCAGCCAGTAATCACGTTTTCATAGTCGGCGGCATCGGCATCACGGCGTTCCTCAGCATGCTGGAAATGTACCAGAAAATCCATTGGGAGGCGACACTACATTTCGCGCTGCGAGACGCTGCCAACGACATGCCGTTTCGGTCGCGCATCGAGGCCCTCGGGGACTCGGTGCGGCTCTACGACGGATCGAAGGGCCAACGCATGGACATCCCCGCGATCTTCGCCGGCTTGTCATGGAACTCGCACGTCTACGTCTGCGGGCCGACGCGCATGATGGACCAGGCGATCCTCGAGTCCAAGAAGCGGGGGCTCGGCGAGGACGAGGTGCACTTCGAGGCGTTCGGGGCCGACACCACGGGCGACCCGTTCGAGGTCGAGGTCAAGTCGGCCCGCGAGAGGAAGAAGAAGAGCGAGGTCTTACAGGTCGGCGCGGAGGAGACGCTGCTCGAGGTCCTGAGGAAGCACTTTGGCGACGACGACGTGCCTAGCAGCTGCGAGGTAGGTAACTGCGGGACGTGCAAAGTGGTTGTGAGGAGCGGGCGGGTTGAGCACCGTGGGACGGCACTGCTGGACGAGGAGAAGGACGAAGCGATGCTGAGTTGCGTGAGTAGGGGTATTGGGAGGATTGCCATTGAGATTTGAAGGGCGATTAGGGGGGTAGTTTGAAATACACGAGAGAAAGCCGAGCGAATAGTAATGAGCTTTGAAATAAGATCTAAATACCCTGTATATGAATTCATATGTATCTAAAATGGGAATAAACTCGAAGGAAGACACCTGCTGTGCCATGACAACTACCTCCCAACTTCCCTTGTGTCTCCAAGGCCAATTTCTTTCAACTTGTAGCGATCACCTTCCATATGAAACTCAATATACCCTATGAGATACTCATTCAAGGCCTGCTCGTACGGCTCTTTCCCTTTAACGACACTTCGCATACGAGCAACCCCGTCCTTCACCTCTGAGATAGTGTCCTTCAGCACAACCCGAGCATCTCTACCTTCATAACGGGCTACATTCTGAATGTAGTTATTCTTTTCGCCGGCCTTTTCCTCCTTGTAGAATCTGGGATGTTAGCAAGAGTAGAGATGTCTTGAGACAATGAATTACTTACGAGAGTATATCGTTGACGAAGCATACGTGCATGGACAAGTCCGGAATTGCTTCTATGAAACATGAGAGGTCGGGGTAAAGTGCTTTAGGGAATGCAAATAAGGCATATGTATCACCAACGCCGCTTTTCTCGCGGAAATATCGAGGCCACTTCTGGCCTCCTCTGGTCGGTGTCATGTGTTCAATCTCGGGCCGTACTTCCAGGGCGCACGCGTTGAGGAAATTTATGGATGAAGAGACGATGATGCTGGCGGTAGTTGGGTCCCAATAGTTGAAGGTGGAACGCAACGATTGAGCATAGCTTTCGAGAAGAGGTGTTGGTTGAGGCTCTCCGGTGGCAAAGCGTTGATGAAAACACTCGATATCGGGGAGGATCTGATGTGCCGAGCTGTCCACCACGATAGCGAGCCAGGCATATATACCGACGCAAACTTGAACATCAAGCGGATGGTTTGGGAAGCACGCCTTACGATTGTTTAGCTCTTCATATGCATCGTATGAGTCAATCGAAGGCCTGACTTACAATGGCATAATAGCCTCCTAATTTGAGACTTTTATACGACAAGGTATCCTCGGCGTGAGGAACACCTGTGTCCACAGCGGCCTGGTGAAGGGTTATCCAATATGTCTCGTTGCTCGTCGTAGAAGGGCCGTGATACCCAATCTCTGCAATAAACGAAGAAATCAGGGGGCGAAGAAAAAGTTCAAGTTCCTTCTCACCATCATCGCCAGAAGGTCGTTGAAGCCATGGCAGGCTCCAACCTCGGCGATGAGAATTCAAGGAACTCTGAAATTGACCCATAGCTAAAGACAACGGTGACTTGAAAGTATATCAGAAGAGGGTCATCATTTTGGAAATGAACCTACATTTATATCTACCTACCTACCTTATACCTGGCTGACCTGGTTACACGGCATACTTTCAGCACGCCACCAAACAGACACCCCAGTTATGCCTCCAATTTATACCAGATGATTTAGATGAACTGATGAATTAAATCGGGTTTATATATTAATCTCGTAAGCTTGGAATGTAAGACTATCCATTGTCAACCTGAAAACCCCAGGAAATGTTGCTTCTCCTACCGAACTCGGACGCAGGGCGCCCTGAACAGCAGCTGTGCGTGAGTTTATGCCTTTGGCACCGTATGAATTTATGTCACTGGCAACGTCTGATTTGTTGTAGTATCCCTATGCTCACCAGTGAATGCGCCACCCGGCCTCTCAGCTCGCCCACCGAGCCAGATGCATATAGGTAACGCACCCGATGCCGCCCAAATGCTGAAGCTCCAAGTCATAGTTCCCCAACCAGCTGAATCGACAACATAGCCGGCCCATAACGGTCCAATGGTCCCTCCGAGGGCAAAGGCCATGGTGAATAGCCCGTAACCCAATCCGTATACCCCCTTCTCCCCGAAGATGCCGGGTTCCTCTGCGGCCTTGGCCTCGATGACGTAGGTAATCTCGGCCATGAGGGGAACGTTTGCAAATGCCAACGCGATGCCGAAGAAGGCCAGCAGAAAGCCGAGTAGAATCTTGTGCTGTATGGTGTTCTCGGTAACGAAACGGAAACACACAAGAAGTGGTAGCGTGAGGCAGAATCCAAAAAATGAAGGCCACTTGGCACCGTACTTATCCGCAAGCCAACCCACCAAAGGGGAGATGAAGCCGGGTAAGAAAATAGCTAGAAACAAAATGCCGGCAGCTGTAGAATTCCACCCAAAAGTTCTCTGGAGGAACAAAGCCAGCGTAGCATCGAATCCCATCCTGCCGGCTATTAGCTTGTGTTACGCTAGTTTCGTGAGGAACTCACATAAGGCCGGCCTCGACAAATAGACCCCACAGTGCAGTGAGTAGTCTCGGGGACTTCAAAAGGATCTTGATACAATGTTTCATGCTAGTACGCTTAGCTGGGACTATTGGATTTTGGCCAGCTATAATTTCTGCCTCGTTATGTTTTTCCTCGCTGCTATATTGCTGGGGCTGGTTGACCTCCCTACTTCGTCGGGTAGAGTTTTGAGAATCCAAGGCGCTGGGAAGAACCGCTCGCTCGACGTCAATCTGAGTCGTTTCTGTTGCTGGAGGACGGGGTTTGTGGTCCTTGTTAGCCCATTGCTATAACGTGAGTTAGTAATTAGGTACTTCTTCAAGATATTTGAGGGCTTGAAATATGTTTTGGGGGTTATGGTTCCCGAATCATCCCCAATGGGCACGATTGTGGCTTAAAAGGGGGGGAAGCAGGACTTGTGGTGTTACATACTCTAGCGACCTTTTTCTCAATCATAAAGAGCCGAAGCAAGATGTCTATTGCTACAACACCGAAGGCAATGTAATACACAGCGTAGTAGCCGGCCGCGCTGTAGACTGCACCGCCTATTACCGGCGCGATAAGCAATCCGACACTCATCGATATGCCAATATAGCCCATGGCGACGCCTGCAGCGGTATCCATAGTATCAACTAGCAGCGCGCAACCTACGCTCCACACTATAGCGGCGCTGAACCCCTGGAGGAGTCTGCCCAGGACCAGAAGACCGATGGAGTTACCAAAGCATAGCAGGAAAGTCGACGCGGCCAATGCGATCAATCCGATGAGCAAGGGCCATCGTCGCGATGAGGAATGGTCAGCATACAGTCCAGCTAGTGGACTACCGGCGAATAAGGCAACGCTGTAGCATGCTAGCAAGATAGAAGTCCAACGTTGTACTTGGTCTTCCTCGATGCCGACCTGGACGGTGAGTGAAAATGGTATGACGGGAATAATCAGCGCATAATAGAAGATATCAGTAAAGATTGCTAGGTTTACTTTTCACAGTAGTTAGTAATGGATATCGGGTCTCGAGTGACTGTTGCACGAACCAGTGAGTACTATCAAAGTTGTCGAGGATCGAATCGATAGGAGCCATGGGGGCTTTGACTTGGAGTCCTTTTTCGTTCCCGAAAGGAATTGTTGCGCGTTGCCGAGAAACCCCATCTTCACTCTATATTCAAATTTAAACCTGTGTGGCCGTAGGAGAAAGATCTGTCTGTTTAGAAAAAAGCAGCAATTGTTTGAAAATTAATAGAAATGACTTCTTGATGGGCCATCTCGCAACTTTCAGGATAGGCGACATCAACGAGACTTTGTATACTGTTTCTTCAGTCTGTTCAGTATGCTAAAGTGGATATGCATGAGGATCCCGCGGAATCCGTCAAGGGGTGCCCGCGGGATGCTACCCTTAGTTCCAATGACGAATATCTTCATTCTTTATAGTAAGAAGTTTGAATCTAGGAACCGGGATGCTTAATTTTGTTATATACCTTAAACGACTAGAAGTTTATAATTCTATCAGATGTGACAGGAGATAAAAAGAACCTCAGGAGATACGGGGAAAGGAAAGAAAAAAGAAAAAGAGGGGGGATATCTACATTTACTACATGAGTAAGATGTACTTATCGGGGCCTATTCACCTAAGGTACTTGGGTACACTCGATCTATTAGCGGCAGTCCACAGCTGGCAGTCCGCTGTCAAACAAAGCCCAACATGACCCACTCAACTTTAGCTCCTTTCAATTGAATTTCTCAAGCTTCTTTTTTTTTCTTTTTTCGTCAGTATCAGATACGCTGCCGAAGTCACACCCAACCACCGGTGACGCGTTTTATTCTACTACTAGACGTTGCGATCATTCCAATCCAAATGTCCGAAACAATGTCGTCCGAAGAATTTATCATGCTCCCCGTTTCTATACCTCCGCTCGCGTCATTTCGCGTTCAGGCGACACACTACCTCTATCTACGAAGAAACACGCCGAGATTGCCAACTCCCGACGATTCCCGCAGTCTCTACATAGCAAATGTCCCTTGCGATAGCACGGATCCGCATTTTCGAGCTCTATTTTCCAGCTTAATAGGAGCAGGCAGATTCGAGAGTATCACTTTCGAGCAAGACAAGAAACCCTCGAAATCATCCCACGAACCAGCCCAAGCCGTAAGACTGGCAGGACACGGGAAGAGAAAGCGGAGCGAAGACGAGATACAGAACGCGAAAGACGAGGCCGCTGCCGAACTGCCATCCACCTGGACCCGACAAGTTTATGGAAGCGGGAGCTGTGCTGTCGCGTTGTTTGCCGACGAGAAGAGCGCCGAGCACGTACTCAAAGCTGCCAAGAAGCTCAAGAAGCCAAATAATTATCCGGTATGGGGAGAAGGTGTCAAGGACAAAGCTCCCCCCTTGGGTTCTCACTGGTTAAAAGCACATAACAAGCTGTCGTACCCAGGCAACGATATAATCCAAGCCAGCATGGATGCCTACTTCACCGTCTTCAACAGGAAAGAAAAGGAGGCCGCCCTACTTGCCATGAGACTCCGGAATGAGCCGGACGAGGATGGTTTCGTCACTGTCACCCGAGGTGGTCGTGCAGCACCCGCTAGAAGGGACGAAGCTGAGGAAGCCAAACAAAAGATGCTAGAAAGGGAGAAGAAGAAGAAGGATGACATGATGGACTTCTATCGATTCCAGATGCGCGAGAAGAGGAAATCAGAACAGGCCGAGATGCTAAAGCGGTTCGAGGAGGACAAGAAGAAGGTCCGAGCTATGAAGGAGAAGCGAGGAAAATTCAGGCCTGAGACATGAAACGACAAGATCGTTGCCGGACAGCCCAGTAGAAGAAGGAAAATGGGATCCAACTCTAGCCTGATCGCAATGTCCGCCTTCAAACCCGACTTGTTCCCTTCAAGAGAACTCTGACGAATGATGGTCAAGTAGACCCACACCTGCGTAAGTCTTCATAACAACTCAATCCTGCTGGATGATGACGAGCACGGGGCCAGCGAATGCTATCTCGTCTGGTTCACCAGACTTTTGATAGCGCGTGCCGACAATAACCGTGTAACAATATCTTCTCAACTTGTCTGACAGCATTCATGTTGCCTTTTTCTTTCTCGGAGCCATTCCTGTAGCAAAGACGTCGGCTAATGCAACTTACAGGCAAGGGGATAATGGGAAGAAAGGCGAAATTCAACTCCGGTTGCAAAGCGGGACTACTAAGGCTGAGAGTCATTTACGGGCCTATATAGATCATAGGTACCCTAAGATGGACGTTTCGATAACCGTAAAGAGGCAATGTATGCAGGTGTCGAGAGCTGCGTCTTGGACGAAATGCCGTCTCCGACATTGTCTACCAATACACTACAATCAGCCTCTAACTAGCACACTAAACGTACGACGTTATTCTATCTAGGATAGGCGATCAAAGGGCGGTAGCCTTGATGGTTCAGAGATACGAGATCCTTTGCATCGAACACTAGCACGTGTAGTAACCCGGTCTATTCTACATAACATGTACAAGCTCTTCTAATACGTTGTTCTCCCGTTGTGTCCTCTATACGTTTCCCACATACCACTTTGTAGCGGGCACACAGTCGATCTCATCATCCATTTACTGTGGTCATGCGCTGCGATGCTAAGTCAATCCCAACGTAACCTGTCCTTGAGTCTCTTCATGGGGTTAGTCCAGACCAGCACTTTGAGCATGTTTTCCGGCAAACAATGTAATGTGGTGAGTATGTCTTTCTTGCCCACATCCGCACCTTTGGACCTCAGAATTGTATATGGTATATATAGATATGAAAGAAAATACTCGGCAGCTTGTTCCCTAGGGCGAAGTCGGCGACTGGAATACGCTGGAATGCCTTGAGACCGTCGCTACCAGACCCGATCTACAGCGGCAGCATTGTACACACTAACCTTGACTCCAAGCTCCTTTGGGTTGACATCCTTAAGCCACGCCAGCGTCTTCACTACGCGTCTGATCAACCCCGTTCAGGTCTTCTCCCGCTCGCCCCACGGCATCCGCACCTCGTCCTAGACCGCGAGCTACTTGCAGGCCAGGGCCTTGATGAGTGCTTGGCCGCGTAGTGGACTTGATTTTCCAGCGGGAACATATCAGACACGAGACGTGCGTCTTAGAGGTGATACTGGAGCGTGGCGAGGTTAGTTCGGGAACATGGCTGGCGACGTACAGGACCAAGACCTACGGTAACATCACAGCCGATACCCGCGGCATTTCGATTTTTTTTTTTTGGAAAACGGAAATGAAATACAACGTCTCGATGGAAACACGTGAAGCATGACATTTATATCAGTATGGCAGTTAATATGAAGCGTTGGAGACTACCCAGTATACGACGGTAGCGATAGGATCGTGAAGTGGCATATAAGAGTCGGGAACTGTGTGGGTTACCAAGACTAACCATTCACAACACTCATCGAATCAGTTGCAGTTGCTCGTGAGATTATTCCGAATTTGGACAGGAATATATAAAAAGAATCGCGTGGGAGAAGAATGCAGTCAGCATCTTGGATGCATTCAAGGTAGATAGTATGAGCGTGCTGATTCGTTCCCGCCCTGACAGTGAGATAGAGAGCGAGTTGAAATGGTGGTTTCAGGTAGGACTGTACGTAGTAGAGCTGAGTCTGGACAAGAATATACACGGAAAAATGGTAGCGTAGTATTAGCCGCTGTCCATTCACACGCGATAAGGGCCGTTGCGCAACTGACGCCAAGGTACCAAGGTAGGACGATTGCAAGGGGGGTGGCTCACGTTAGGTCGTATTGTACGGTGGTAACGCATTAAGAGGTAGATATTTACATAGTATGTAGTGCTATAGGGGGAGGCTATTTTCAAACCCAGCATGATCTTCTACCGTACTAATTTATAGAAACTTGCCCCCAATGTCGTCCGATCTCACCACACAATACACGCGCCTATATATACGACCCGGCCAGTCGTGGTCTGAAACATGTACGTTGCGGGAACCACGAACTTCTAGAACCGTCCCTTTTCAGATGATCGCTTGGCCATGGATTACTTGTCAGCATCCACCTCGTCTACCGCCTCGTCCCAATATGGTGTCTACACCGGAGTCTGGACCAACTGGTCCCGCGGGCGTGTTTTGGGAACCACCATCACCTTGAGCAACAGCGATGGCGATCTCGTCATTGCCTTCACGGCCTTCTTCGTCGGCCTCATTGCGTCGCGCTTTTGGCGTATTGCTTGTCTGGTTTTTCATCGTGTCTACTCTACTAAAGACCCACGGGACGCCCTCTATCACCAGCGACAAGTCATTCTTCGAAATTCCGAGTCCGCTGGTAGTGGTGTATGGTCCGTGATTGGTTTATACTGGGCATGGCGTGATTCAACCCCTGCCAAGAAAATCTTTATTCGCACGATCCCTCTCATCATCTTTTCCCTCGCCTGCGTCGTCGGATTCACCCTCGCCAGTGGTTTCTCATCTCGCATATCCACTGCAGTTGGCAACCAGGTCCTCATAGATGGGAGCAATTGTGGTTATCTCGCCGGCGGCGGTCCTATAAAGGGAACGTGGGAGGTTAACCAGCTCACAAACGCCGCCAACTATGCTCAACAATGCTACTCATCTTCCAACGGCTCCGTGTCCGGCGTACTCGACTGTACCCTCTTCGTCACCAAGAAGCTCGACATCGTCGTTGACGATTCGGCTCCGTGTCCTTTTGACAGCAGCATCTGCCGAAGCGACAACACTAATTTATTACTAGATACCGGGTATATAAATAGTGTTAACCACTTGGGGATGAATGCGCACCCGGAAGAAGCAGTTCGCATCAGGAGTACCCTTCATTGCGCCCCATTGGTAACCGAGGGTTATACTAGTAGTCGTACTACTTCGACATTAAACTATACCAGGTATCACTACGGTAGTCGTGCTCCAACCAGCTCGGATAACGGTACGAGGGTCAACTACACTATCGAGGTCAAAGACTTGGCTTCACAATATATCGAGGGCTATCAGCAGGGCTCGACTCAGTACAATCTGAAGTATGACTACCTCGGCTTCACCCCATGAACACCCTATTACCTACCTTCTAGCTACTCCTGGGCACACACACACACACACACACACACACAACTTACGAAACGGACATATAGCTGACCTTGATTTAGTGCTCTAATATCCGCGAGGTATCGATACGACTTCTTCGCCGACGAGAGCAACTGGAATGCCAGCGCGGACCTTGCTCTACCTGACGCAGACGTGGTCGTCACTTTCCTCTCAGGAAATGGCATTCTTTCGCTCGACCCCATCAATGATCCCTGGTATCGAATGAACAAGACGGGACCCGAAATAGGCTATTTGTTCTCGGATGTCAAAACCCAGGCGTTCACGCCCGAGGAGGCAGCCTCTCCCATGGGTTGTGCTGAGCGATTTCAATTCTGCAACCATACGCAATGCGGGCCGCTAGCGAGTTTAGATGATGCTATCGAATATTCCGCACAGCTGTTCGGCATCACCGAGTCGCTCATTGATGCCGATTCAGCCGGTTCATGGGATCCTCTCTTGGAGAAGTACGCCAGCAACCGCTTGGCATCTCGGTTTCTATGGCTGATTACTGCGTTTGCCAATTACCCTACAACAGCATACGAAGCTATGGCAGTGCTCGGGCCTCAAGTTTTGGAGTCTCGACGTCGGCTTCAGGGGTCGTTCCAGGGATCCTTCCAAGGAGCTGTACCCGACAACCAATGGCAGCTGTAAGCCACTTTCAGCAGTCTCTGTTTTCTCTACTTGATGTTCTACATATTTGGACACCCCTGGTTGAAACCTTCTAGCAGTAGAGAGGAAAGGGGCGTTTTCTTTGATCACTAACAGCTAATCTTTGTGCTTGTAGCGACCTAATTTTCTGGTTTAAAATCACCCTCGCCGCATTGCAGACTTCGTTCGTTGATATTGCCTACGGAACGGTCGACCCGGAATTCGCTCCGTATACCGTAAACATGACGCAACCGGCTCAGAGGGATATTTGCGATAACCAGGTATGAAATGCACCTCTCATAAGACCGGCTTGCATGCCACGCATCTCTTGAGTCTTTGTGCTTCCCCTTGTGAAATAGTATCTCGCTAACACCGTTCCTCAGATCATCAATAGCACGCAATATACATCCTTCAGCTTTTTAGGCCTACTTCTAACTTATATCGGCGGCCTCTTAATTATCCTTGTGTCCTTTATCCTGGAGCCTCTGCTTGCCTATTTTCAACAACGCCGAGAACGGAAGGACTACGCTCTAGTCGAGTGGGATGCTAACGAGATGCTTCAACTTCAGCGTCTCGCGCAGGAAGGATTTGGATGGGGAACATGGTCTAACTGCACTAAATCTATCCCCACGACAGCCAGTCCTGAAGAGGCTCTGGGTGGTGTAGATTATAGCAACCCCGATCATCTCAAACTTCACATATCGCGAAGAGCCACCGATCTAAGCGACAAAAGCACCAGCCTAAGCGAGAAAACTGGCGAATTCAAGGTGGATGAAATATCGGTCTGTACCGAAACTAATTCACGATCCGGAACAGTCCATACTTCTGAAAAGCCAGTAGCGGTGACTTCCAGGGACGATATTCAAGAGGAAGCTAATTCTGAGAAGACTACCTAGGTAGATAGCTATGGTTTGGAAATCCAAGTTCTATGGCGTTTCGGCCGAGACTAATCATGTAACACACCTCTCAAACGCATCGTGACTGATTCTCGGGTATGGGTATTTCGGTCTCGTTAGGTTATATCATACCTCACCAACTCTCAGTAAGAAGTCCCCCACTCTGCCTTGGAGATATTGCTCAAAAAGGCTTCTGTCGAATAGCAAGACAATCAACGAGATCCTTCGCACTCGTCCCATACACTATGAGCCAGTGCTTAGTCTTTTCTCATTGTGGGATTTCTCTCCCAGATAGGTGCATATATGCGTTAGCCACAGGAATAGGGGTTACACGCAAAGCCCTCGAGGCGAACACTATCTAGAGTCAGCGCTTGCCTGTCTTAATCTAGGTATCTCGCTCTACTAACAGATACTTAGGATAATTGGCTAGGTTCGTGGTAGATGGACAACCTGCAGTCAGCTTACCTTTAGCGTTGGTAGCCAAGAGACTTGAAACGTACCGATGTAGCTGTTGTCTAAACCCAGCCCCTTATATCCTCCAATATGTGCATCTTGGCGCGCACGCCCAACTGAAAATAAGACATAAAGTTGGTACTAGATCTTTGCCGTCATGCGTATCAGGGGAAGTGCAAAATGAGATCTTGTATATCAAACACCAGAGTGTGAACAAAGGCCCATCACAGCATTTAGATCCTGAGGCAAGTTTTATCCTCCCGCCGACTCGTTCAATTCTAAACTAATAATACCAGGTAATCGTGGGACGTCATAGGTATGCGCCACATCCATTGAGACATGTAGATGCGACAAGCGGATTGCTTGTCGAACGTTGCACACGCGCTTCGCATACAAATTGGCTGAGAAGTGTTCTATTATGAAGTCTCGGAGTGATGCGTTATGACGTGCTCAAGTGCTGTTGATAGCAATGTGCCTTTTGTCTACTTCCCCCTGCCTCGAAACTCGAAAGTTACAGTCAGTCTCAGACAAAAATGACAACTCACAATACGTACACGTCTCGGACCGTCAGCTTCAAATCTTACCCGACAGCCCCCGATGCGACCTCACCGACTAAGTGCTTATTATAGTGGAACTAGGAATCCATCCGCTGGATCTCTTCAGGAAAGGATGGGCATTGGTTATGTGACACAGCATAAAGGGATTTGTTTGGTATTGGTACAGCCCTATGACGACGACAGCGAAACGCGTTCCTTCGAGACCGAAGGTTTTCAATGCGAAACACCAAAATATTCTAGCCAGCTTTACGACATCGTTCCCCCAATGATAGAAGCGTCAACTTTTTTACATCGCAGACATCGCTACTGCTATTTAATGGGCGAGACAGTTTTAGGCTTGGAAGCGCGTCCGCGATGGACAGTCTTTACCTATGGGGCCGTAACAATAAGTCCACCGGTTGGAAGCAGGCGGCCAAGGTCAACTGCATCGTTCTCGCCTCTATGTCGGTGACTTTGATCGGTTGCTTGATATCTGCAACTTCCAAGGTCGGCGGCATCGAAAAGGCCTTGTTTTTTTATGATGGCGACTGCGATGGAGGTAGCGTCTCCAAGATCAACACGACGCTCCATTTACTCATCAACGTCGTCTCAACGCTAGTGGTGAGCATCATTCCCAGTCTACTGCGAGTTACAAGCACCATCCTTTTCCGTGTTTAAACTGACGCTGTAGTGTTAAGTGAGTCGTGTTTTTCTTTTGGGGGCAATTTGCCATCCATTTCATGGCAGGTTGAAGAGTCAACATACGTTCGCGTTACCAATTTTCACTTGGTGGTCATATTCCAATGCTACCTTGACCAAGCTCTTACCCCGAGTATCTTTCACTCGCATCCCCGAACACGAATATATTCCTTTTCCGCTATTCGAGCTGACTAGATGATGTTAGGCTCGCATCGAGCAACTTCTTCATGCAGGTATTGAACTCGCCCTCAAGGGAAGAAGTGAATGCGGCTCATTTTAGGGGCTCCTGGATGGGAATTGGAATACCTTCTGTTCGCAACGCCTTCAAGGTCTCTAGGTTTAAGACCGTGTGTTGGCTATGCCTGCTGATCAGCTCAATTCCAATCCATCTCTTGTTCAACTCGACGGTATTCCAGACTGACCGTAAGTACCAAAATCATGCGTCTATTCGTCTCACTTTGCTACCTACCATAAAAGCTAGTGTCGTTTAGAATGATGAATCTTCGACCCGACGCTGAATCAAAACACTAATCGCGCCGCAGATAGGGAGTCCGATTTTCATATGACCATCGCCACCGAAGAGTTCTTGGACGGAGGATCCTTCTACCCACCTGGAGCAGGTTTAGTCCAAGCTGGTTTTAATTCGTTTTTTAATAGTGGACTGGATCAGGTGATGGATTCGGAATACATTGTCGTGGATCAGTCGATGTGGACCATGTCATCCAGCTACGGGAGTCCGGTCAACCTCACAGACTACGCAGACAGAGACTCTAACGCCGTGAAAAATATATCAGCCACGGTCTCGAATGCTGGTCGGTGGGAGAGACTGGAGTTAGAGCAATGCAAGCAAGAGTATATCAACTGCAGTGGACTGAAAAAGCATCAAAGTTTAGTCTTGGTCGTCGACAAGCCCGGTGGCTGGATACGAAACGATATCTGGCATCTCCTAGATAATCAAACCGAATTCTGGGCTCGCTATGTTCCCCCGGATCAACCCAACCACTTGTTCTTCGCCGCGCAATGCGAGATGTACGCCCAACGCCTTCCAAACAAGCCGACGATATGCGAGAATACTTGTGCCTTGGCTTTTGGACAGGACATAAGTGCAGGTGGGAAAGCCGCAATATTAAATAGTCCGAACTGGGAGTTTCCTTTCTTTCATGACGGATACGAATCCCAGATTAACGGAACTTACATGACCACCATAGAGCCAACAAGTGCAGATCCTCTATCATACTTTTCAGGTAGCATTTTTACCTCGGGTTTGCAGCCAGGGACTTTTGGCTTGTCGGTGAAATACTGCCTTGTCGAGCCCCTCGAGAGAGTCTGTCATATTGCTCTATCGCCGACGCTTTTACTAGCGGTCACGCTGTGTGTCGTCTCCAAGACCATCACGGCTATCTTGGTTACAATAATTCTCAGTCGCCGCAACCAGGCTCCCTTGGCCACTCTAGGAGACGCTATGGAATCCTTTATCGAAAAGCCGGACCGGGTGACCGCGGGCATGTGCACAATTGGACAAGCCGAAATTCGGAGAGCTATGAGAGTAGACAAGGCCTTTCTAGTGCCGGGGCCGAGGCGATGGCAGTCGTTGCGTCGGCGTCGGGCTGCCGTTATTCCTGTGTCAGTGTGGCTGACGAGCTACTTGCTCTTCGCTATTGGTATCGGCGTTTGTGGATATTTCTTCGCCAGTATCTCATCATCAGAAATGTGAGTATCTCCTAAGAACATGTGTCGACTAGGATTTCCTCTAACACGGACTACAGCTTTGGCTCTTTTTCCGAGAGCGATCAGAACCCATTCATCGATTTGACATTCACATTTTCCGCGGGTGTGTTACTGGCCAACAGCCCACAGATTCTACTTTCCATCTGTTATCTGGCTTATAACAATATGTTCACTCGCCTACAAATGGCTCGGGAGTGGTCACTTTTCAGTGAAGGCTACCGGGGGCTACGAGTAACAGATCCCAAGGTAGGTCAGGACAACCTCTCCATGCATGCGAAGAAGATGTTAACTGCCTCCTGATTAGGGCGACCAGTATTCTACATATCGACTCCAGCTACCTTACAAGTACAGCGTACCTCTCATAGCAGTTAGCATATTTCTGCACTGGTTGCTCTCGAATACTATCTATCTCTTTGTATCAACCGGAGGTAAGCGATCTTTCTGCTGACGAGCACACTATTATGGCATCTAGGTATCATGAACTCACCCAACGATAGGTTATTTTGGTACGGAGAGTTTCATTTCTGGTGATCTGGTTGACTCTAGTTTGCCGCCCAACACGGCTATTGCTGTAGGCTACTCGGGCAAGTCTCTTCTGGCGATGCTGGTCGTTTCGTGCGTTTTGATTCTAGTTCCTCTTGTGCTGAGTTTCAAACGGCTCCCATCAAATATGGTAAACATTGGAAGCAACTCCCTCGCCATCTCCGCCGCGTGCCACGCATCAGCAGTATCACACGCTGTCAAGGTCCGGGCAGACTCGCTTCTACTTGATTCGCCACTATTGTCAAATTTAGACCTTCCGCAAACTCCTAGGTCACCAGAACGATTACGCACCCTCCTTCCCGGTGAAGGATTCGCTAACGACGCGAACGCGGGTAGCATCGAAATGCAGAGGCTAGTAACGTCAAGTACTCGCAAATCATTGCAGCTGTCTCTAGCTTCTTCCAGGGGGTTGTTGCTCCGCCGCAGTGAAGATAGCGAAGATAGCGATAGCAATAGAGGAGGCGAGCAGCATATTAGTTCTTTCAGAAAGCTTGCTAGGAGCAAGATACGCTGGGGTGTCGTTCCTATGCCTCCTGAATGGCATGCCGAGTACGATAACGAAGATGGTGCTGTCGAGCACATTAGTTTTGGCGTCGGGGAAGACGACGTTAAGCCTCCGGAATTAGGACGATATTATGCGTGATCGGCATTAGAAGTTATAAACTCGGGGGGGGGGGGGGGGGGAGATGGATGTGCCCTTATAGCCCGAGTTTCTGAAGAGACTAACTCCTTCATGTCTCCGAATAGGGGCTAAACCTAGCATTGCTATAGGATGTTTCGGGCTACGGGCTATACGAACCTTGGTAAGGGCTGTAGAACACGTCGAGCATTCTTAAAACGACAAGATTGCTTCGTGTCTAGACACGACATGCGGATGGTATCTTTCCCAAATGCGAGGAGCAGAACGTATGACGAATGGGAATAGAGTGATATACCAAGGGCGGTCAAGAACCAGGTACGAAGGAAAACGGTACCAATGTACCCAATATGCGTGACATTTGCTTTTGAACAGAGACATCTGTAAGTTTTCGGGATTCTTATATAGCATAGCGTTAGGGAGGAAGGACGATCAATATCATGCACATTTCCATATGCCTCTATTCCCTAAACGGCTCCTTTAACTACCTATAAACTCATTACTACCTACCTACCTAGGTAAGGAGATAGGTAGGAGGTAGCTGTGTGAGCAGACATGTATTATCATGCCTACTTTGAGAACTAGGCACTAGGCTACTGGACATATCAATATTGATTCGTACGTACTTCTAGTTAAAATTGGCGAGAGGAAGAGGAAGGTGTAAGGTCCAACGATGAGTGTATGGTGTTCACAACAAATGTGCGCAGATATTACAGTCCGTTAGTTTAGAAGGCCGGAGACGATTCAGTAGCTTCGATTTCGATTAGAGAAGATGGAGAGCATGAGCAAAGATATACGTTCGTCCTACATATTGCAGGTACATATGTAGATAGCATACGTGGTAGATGAATCATGGGCAATACTAGTCGTCATTCGTGACATCACTTATTCCACCTTTAAGAACGGGGGATTTGAATTAGAAAGCTTTAGAAGAGTACACCACTATTCATGCGTCCAGCAGGAAGCGGTTCACATGAGGGTATCGTCAGCCTCGAGGGTTTCGTCGAATGAAATGTTTCTATTCTTCACTTGTCTTTTTCAGGAGGGGTAAAGATGTATGTAGGTACTTCGTACCTTAGGTAGACAGGTAGAGTGCGTTGTCCCAGCTTACCAGCTTACATACATACATAGTACATAGTACCAGCTTACCCGAATTAGATGATTGATGCTTGTCTCGGACAGGGGCCACGGTCTAGATCATGCATAGCCGCATGGTCCCGCATGATCTTCTGGGTCTGTTACGGGGATTAAGCCCCAACGTGGTTAAACCCCAACTCGAGATCCCGTTCCAAACTTTTTTTTCCAAGTCGAAACATGTGGGTATCTGGTTACATAGTCCCAGAGTTCTCAAGGACCCTCCAGCCCTCAGTCTCTCCTGTCTCTCCCCACGCCCACGCCTCCAATCGACGATACTAAAGTGTGGTGCATACCTAGGTACCTATCATGTATGTACTTTACTACTACAATACTCCATACAGTGTACCAATCCTCTTTACTATGTGAGTCTGCCTGTCTGCCTGTGCCTGTCTGCGCGATGTGCTGTACTTCTACCTCTCACTCCCTCGGAAGGGGAGGAAAGGGAGGAGAGAGGAGAGGGAAAAGCAAAAAGTCTCTTGTCAAAAAGGTGGCTGCTTACCTTGGTGACATAATATGACAATTCTTTCCCTTTCTTTCTCTCGCAGCACTTGGCTGGCTTGCATATATTAGGTAAATATGTCCAGCTGTTCATGCTCATGTCGCCTGTCAGTTTCTTGCTTATTTCGCTGTATTCCGGCTACCACCCTTTTCCCATACCTGTACTGTGCCGTAGGTATCGTTACTGTGGAGGTCTAGAGCTAGTTCGTCAATCTGTTACCATTTTTACCCTCTGAGATCTTACGAAGCAACACATGGCTAGACTGGCATGGCCCTTTTTTTCCCTTGTCGATCAGCAAATCCAGAAACAAGATTTCGATGGCCAACGTCAACGTATATAAGTGAAGCAGATAGCCAGCGGAATGGAACCTTTCAGCACACACAGACACATTACCTACAATGGTATAACGGAAGTTGATAAGGCAATAGATTTGTCGTATGCGTACCCATGTAGGCTGTAGGAGTGGCTAAGCTGAAATGTTCTAGCTGGCTGGGCTAGAAACGGACTGGCGTTAATGAGACCAGTTCGTGTGGTAGTACCGCGTTTTATTCGCAGGCCCTCTGGCTCTGGCTCTGGCCCTGTATCCCCCCCATTCCCCATTCCATACATGCAGACATGCAGATATGAGGTAGGTATCTCTCTTCATAATGCGGACCCAGGTACCGACCCCGTACCTAGTAGATCCAGTAGTAGCTCTAGGTCGTGGATTAGTTGGTCGCCGTCGCACTTTTGCACCCAGCTCTTCCCAATCCATTTCCTCTTCCAATACTACCCCGTCAGATTAGGTACATTTTCCTACCTCCGTGCGGCGATCACGGTTCCTTCTTCCTTCTCGCAGCCAACCTGGCCTTACACCACACCACCATCTCCTTCTTCCGAGTCTCCTTGTTGCACTGGCCGGCATTCCAAGGTACGGCAGGGTCGCAGACGTTGTAAGTTGTACAGTGTTCTGCTTCTTACCTTTGCCCGCGCCCACGCCCACGTCCACGCCCACCCTCACCAGTACTTCGGTGTGTGGTGTAATTCGTCGGCGAGACGAGAGGAGCCCAACTCTGTTCTTCAAGAGTTGAGTTGCGATCGTCGCTAACTCGCCCTTTGCTCTTCGTCGCCGCCCTGCTTTTTCTTCCCACCCTCCGACTTTCGCCATCGAATTCGACCAAAACCGCGACGCTCGGAGTAGAGAATGCATAGTCCAAGGCGCTTGTCAGGTTTCCTGTTATAGGCCGTAAATAATGAGAGTTGCGATTCGAGAGCAGTTAGCAGCCCTCGTGCTGCTTGCTGTGCTCATCGCGCTCGCCATTCTATCTATACCGACGTGGATTTATGTGAATCGCTTCGTCATCGGGATAGAAACCAGTGGCCTCTCCCTAACTGCCTCTCTCAAAGCTGCCCAGGTTTCCTCCGAAATTGAATTGATCCAAACGACGTGCAACCACATCGCTACGAGATTGCTTCTACAGCAGGCCCTAGTATCTTTCTATCTCGGCAACGGTTCCGAATCGCTTTGGAGCCAAGCCGCTGCCGACATTAGCACTGCTCTCAATTCTCGCAATGGCGTCTCCTCCAATCTCCTACAGGCAAAGCTGTACTCGCGAAACGAGACTGGCGGCGACACCGGCGGGCTTCTTAGTGTTACCGGCACTAACATCACCGAGGTCAGACTGCCGTACAAGACATCTGACGGGTCTCAGGCTGTCCTAAGTGACACCGCTTCCGGCTATCCCCCGACGCTGTACCCAAACATCACTTATTACAATTCGACAGACCCCGACCCGGCCTATCCAAATCACACCGCCGTCGTTGCTAGGCCGTTCCCAGACATACGAATTGACTCGAGTGTGAACGGGTTGGTCCTAGGACCCCTAGTTATCAACGCGACATATGCTCTTATCTCATTGACAATCCCCATCCGCCAAAATGCTCTGGATGATGTGGTGCTAGGGTACATGACCACCGTCGCGGAGGCTACGTCGCTCATCAACATCGCAGGGTCTAAAGAAGGTCTAGGTGATACCGGCTCTACGCTCATCATCGGGCCTTCGACCGGATGGAATCGTTTCAGTAAATACAATTTGCCGGCCAACTCGAGCCACGAAGCAGCATCCAATTTCTCGACCGTCGATGTCAATTTCATTCTGCCCCCGCGCCCCATGCCTGGTCAAGCTGACAGGCATACAGCGCACAACTATGCCTCGGGGAACTACGACGAACCATTCCAAGTTTCTCGTTACGACGCCGCATTCAGGGCCTTCACCACCCGAAATCCGTCGGTGAACAATGCCAGCAGCTTGCTCTCGACTACTAACGAACAGGGCGTAGCCGTCGCTGTTGGCTACGCTCGTCCGCAGACCACCCTCGTGAACTGGACACTCATCGTCGAGCAGGACAAATCCGAGGCGTATATTCCCATCAGAACCCTCCAGCATATTCTTCTCGGCTGTGTTTTTGGAACCGTGGGCCTCACGTTGCTACTAGTCATACCCTGTGCTCACTTAAGCGTCATGCCGATCAGAAGGCTGAAATCTGCCACCGAAAAGTCCATCGCCCCTCCCGGCTACGCCGAAGCGTATACAGACGATATGGACTACGAGGACGAGAACGAACATCACGGGTCGGGCGGCGTGAGCAGAAAATCGGGCAACGGACCCCTGATTCGGTTGAAGAAGTTGATCCGGAGGCACACGCGATCCAGGGCTGAACCTTCGGTGCACGAGAGCGAGTCGAGAAGGAATATCTTCAAGATTCCGGCCAAGGTTAACGACCGCAAGCATATGATCACGGATGAGCTCACGGAGCTCACCACGACATTCAATGAGATGAGTGACGAATTGCTAAAGCAGTACACTTCCATGGAAGAAAAAGTTGCAGAGAGAACACGCGAGCTCGAGATCAGTAAGAAGGCAGCCGAAGCCGCTAACGAAAGCAAGACATTGTTCATCGCGAATATCTCTCACGAGCTTAAAACGCCGTTGAACGGTATCTTGGGCATGTGCGCCGTCTGTATGGAGGAAGACGACCTGCTCCGGATCAAGCAATCTCTGAAGACTTTATACAAGTCTGGAGACTTGCTCCTTCACCTACTAGAGGATCTGCTTAGCTTCTCCAAGAACCAGATCGGACAACAGCTAAGTCTCGAGGAGAGGGAATTTCGACTGGGAGATATCCGGTCGCAAGTGGTAACTATCTTTGACAAGCAAGTGCGTGAGGGATCGATTGACTTTTCAGTCGCGTTCTTGGGCACCGAACCCGACACGAGTCCTGGCCCCGAACGGACGAACATGGATGAGAAGCTGCCAGCAATCGGTCCCCTCGGAACCGGCAGACTAAAAGACATGTGTCTTTGGGGCGATCAGCATCGAATTCTGCAAGTGCTCATCAACCTCGTGAGCAACAGTCTCAAGTTCACACCGGCCGGAGGTAAAGTATCGGTAAGGATCAAGTGTCTCCGCGAGATTGAGGCGCCATTCGACGTGAGCAGAACTTCGTCGTTATCAAAAACTGGCTCGAACCGCCCGGGCAGAAACAGACATAGAATGGGATCGGGCTCGAACAAATCGAACAAATCGAACAAATCCAAAAGTTCTGCCGACCTTTCGACTACCCAAGCCCAATACAAAGGGGGAGGTACTGCGTTATCGATCAACCCCTTGGATCCGAAGGCGACGCCTTACGTTCGCATACGCGAAAGGTCTCCCACGCCACCTCCGCCGAGCGCCAAGTCGTTCTTATTTGAATTCGAGGTCGAGGATTCCGGTCCCGGTATTCCGGATCACATGCAACAGCGCGTCTTCGAACCGTTTGTCCAGGGCGATCTCGGTCTCAGCAAGAAGTTTGGTGGAACCGGCCTAGGACTAAGTATTTGCCAGCAGTTGGCCAACTTGATGGGAGGAAGCATATCGCTGAAGAGCGCCGTTGGCGTCGGTACTACCTTTACCATGCAGATTCCTCTCAAGTACACGAAGGACAGGTAAGCCGATTCGGAATTCACATGTATGCATAGTCAACTAATATGCTTGCGTTTAGAGCCTCCAGTACAGCCTCGAGTAGCATCAAATCCCGCGCGCCCAGCATTAGTAGCTCTGCGGACGGCGACGGTCGGAAGAACTCGTTAACACTAACACAGAGCGCAGCAGACGCCAAAGTCAATGTGCTTGATCAGCAACCACGCCTTGTCGGCCTAAGTCAGCCCTTCTTTGCCGCGCGTCCCGCCGCCAAGTCGGAGCCGAGTTTAGATGACCGGATGAAAACCATCGAAGCGGTTAAAGCAAGCAAAGGCGATGGGAGGTTACGAGTTCTCGTAGCCGAGGACAACCCCACGAACATTGAGGTTGTGAGCAGGATGCTGAAACTAGAAGACGTGTACGACGTCACGATTGCGCAAGACGGCCAGGAGGCATACGACCTAGTGAAGCAGAACATGGAGAATAACCTCCACTTCGATCTGATCTTCATGGATATACAGATGCCCAACCTCGACGGTCTACAGAGCACGCGCCTCATCCGAAAGATGGGATACTCGGCACCGATTGTCGCCCTGACGGCCTTCTCGGAGGAGAGCAATATTAAAGACTGCATGGAATCGGGCATGAACGAATTCCTCAGCAAACCGATCCGCCGTCCAGCTCTCAAACAGGTTCTTAAGAAATTTGCTACGATACCCGAGGAGCCGGAGACGGCATCCCAACTTACCCGGAAAAGCACACCTGAGGAAGGCCATCGACCTGTTGCTAGCCAACCCCTGAATGGAGATGCTATCTCTCCAACTACCAATATCGAGTCCAAGGAACAACCCCATCTAAACGGGACACATCCTCCAATAGCTACTACACAATAACGGTTACCCTGAAATACTAGCAGAACACCATACCGCTTAAATACCTACCAACCTACACGCCGACGCGCCACGACATCCGTACCGCCATTACTCATACCCGAGTCCTAATGTAACCTTTATAATTAACACTTTTTACTACTACCTATTAGTATCATCATCACCACTACTACTTTTCATTCGATCTTTTCTCAACGCGGGAGTGTTAGCTCCAAAGGTTTATGGGACACACTCTCATTCTTACTTGACTGTTCTATACCCAAAACCAACTACTTCGAAGGGAGCGGTCGACAACGAGAAGACCTCTCTTAAAAACGGGGATTTAGGACGATGCGGAACAAAAAGCACACATCTTGGGAAAGCCTAAATTTTTTTACACGGGAATAGGCGACGGCGTTTCGGCTAGCATGGATACACGTCTTTCTCTTTTTTTGCTTCTTGGTCATACACACGCCCCGTCTTACGGCTGCTACGGGATTATGGGATGCCGGATCTGTTGTATAAAAAATACTTTGCGGCCAACGCCCCAGCGATCTGTTTTGTTTATTTGTTCGACATAAATATTGTATGCCTGTAATAAGTATCTATCTCTAGTATCATGGCGCGCTAGAGGAGAGGCCGTTTTTATCCTTCTTTTTATATACCTTCCAGCCTAGCGTCGCGGAGGGAATACAGGAGTTTGGCACGGAAGGTCGGAGCTTGGATGCGATGCCGAGTCGGCCGCGTAAACGCGCTCTGGGTCGAATCAGAAGAGGAAAGGGGAAGGATGTGTCAGACCGGCTGGGGGAGTTGGCGGAGGATGAATATAAGTGCCAATGGCTGTATTGGCTGTATTGGCTGTATTCAGACTTTGATGCGATGCACCTATTGATATACAAACAAGAAGTACATATACTGTACTTAGAAATAACCTGTTACGAGATTTCACTATATCCTCTAAATCTGCTTGACCCAAAACCTGCACGCCTCTTTAGCCAATTTCGAATGGTACAGCCGACGTTCAAGGGATCGTCAGCCAGTCTAGATAACTTCACGTCCGAATGCCGGCTGACTTGCCGAACGATCTGGAGCGGAGAACCTATAGTAAGCATTCCCGCTCGCACCAGTCCGGTCCGATGCTCGGGATGTGGAGATGGGAAGTACATATGCAAGGCACATAGCCGAGGAACACTTCTGCCTACATTAGGTTCTACCTACATACCTATATACGTGCGAGACTTCATTCCGGTATTATCACAAGGAACTGGTTAGTGTACGGGACTATCTCCTATCAACACGTATCTACACCCACACCCACGCCAACAACTACCTACACACATCTAAGTAGCAGACAGACACACACACACACCCCACACAATGCGTCTCCCCTACACCCCCAACCCCCCCGTCCCCGCCACCGACGACGAAGCGGCCATAATCTCCCGGATCCAAGCCCGCCGGGCCCCGCGCCCCCTGCAGCCGCTGGACCTGGCGCTGCTGCACGCGCCGGCCGTGGCGGACGGGTGGAACGCGTTCCTGGGCGCGGTGCGGACGCGCACGACGCTCGACGCCGCGTGCCGGGAGCTGGCCATCTGCCGCGTCGCGGCGTGCAACGAGGCCTGGTACGAGTGGGCGCACCACGCGCCGCTGGCTTTAGCCGCGGGCGTGGGGGCGGATGCTATGGGGATCGTTAGGGACAACGGCAAGACGAGAGGGGGACTGGCTAGTGTAGACGAGGAAGAGAGGAAGGGAGCCGGGTTGAGCGACCGCGAGTGGGCGGTGCTCAGGTACGCGGATGAGATGACGCGCAACGTGGCGGTGCCCGAGGAGGTGTTCGCGGCGCTGAGGAGCGTGTTTAACGAGAAGGAGGTGGTTGAGGTTACTGCAACGGTGAGTCTTGAGCTTGTTTGCTTCTTTTGATCTGTCTCAACACGTGTCTTTTTCCTATTCAAGGGGGGAGGGAAAGGGGGTAGAAGAGAAGGATTCGCTTTTCAGCCCCTTTCCCTCTAGGCTCATGTATCCACGTAAGGGACCGTGATTACCTCGGTATGCAAGAGTATATAGGGACGCAGATTGATCAAGACATCCGACGGACTTTCGCATTTCCCCGGACAAGAGTTGAGGAGACTGACAAATCATAGGTCGCTGCTTATAACTGCGTGAGTCGGTTCCTAGTCGCGCTAGATGGTAAGTCGTCGTCCCTTGCTTCTTTTCATGTCCTCATTTCCCAATCTGTACCAATGACGCTCTCGAAATCGAGATGATAGAGGCAGAGTTTTACTAACTCGTGATCATAGTTGGCGAGAGGAACGGTACTGGACCTGACGATGCTGGTGGACACTAATAGGTGGAAGAGATACCTATCATTCGAGACGGAGCGATTATTAGAATATATTACCCGATGTGATTGCTCGAGCAAATGTTGCAAGCCTCATTCCTTGGCGGCTTTGTGAGCCCTAGACAGGAGATAGTCATTATCACGAACGAGAAACAAGCAAACGTAAATTGCATCATAATCAATAACTACTAGCTTAGCTAGATACATCGTCGACAGCCTCAGTCGATTTTCCTCATAGACCATGCCCATTAAGTAAGTCCGTTCCCCTCAGCCGATTCCATTGATTCTATTCGCTTCATTCCCCTACACTTGACCCGATACATACGACATCTGTAGAATAAAGAATAACTAAAAGGCATAAAATAACTGGAGGAGGCATGAAGATGCGGTAAGATAGATAGATATCCGGGGATACCGAGGTAGTGACCGGAGGGAAGGGTTGGCAAGTTAAAGGAGTACGTTGGCGAAAATTTCAAGTAGGATGTAGGTATTCAATGAAATAAAAAAAGGTGTGGGTATCTTTGTGAAGTGACCAAAACTCCTTGTGTAATGAATCGTGTAATGAATCGGTGTCGTGAAATAATGCTCATAACATGTAACATCATGAAATTGTTCGTTTCATACCATTTCGTCGTCGTGATATGTGTGATATGTTCGTCAGGATCGTTAGTCAATCATATTTTGTCTTCCGGGATAGAATCCACGGATGATCCACGAAATCGGCCGTTTTCCATTTGCGGCGTGAGCGCTAGAGGACTACCCAGAGGCGACATGGGCGGAGGGGATCGCATAGACCTCTCGATCGAAGTTCGTCGCTGGTGCATCAACGGCGAACTCTGAAGCTCCTGCACGACGCCTATCCAGCCCATCGGGTGCGGCGTTCCCGGTTTCTCGTGATGTCCCATCGATTGCGTCGACAACCTCCTCGGTGGCGGTCTGTGCTTGATGCTGTCGGTTAGTGACTTCGGCATAATGGGCCGAACAGGCGTCTGATGGTGGTGAGCCGCCTTCTCCAGATCTTTCGGTACCGCCCTCTCGGCGTGCTTGACGGGCTGGTTGGCCGCCGCTGCGATGATGCCCATGTACGTAACTAGGAAGCGGGTGCGCAGCATGTCGAGACGCCGTACCCTGTTTTCCAATTGCTTCCTGTGGTTTGCCCATAGAAGACGGGCGCCGGTGCGCAACATGGAGCCGTTCTCAGTAGCGGCCTCGGTACCATGCCCAGGAATCATGAGTTTGTTCAGCTCCTCACGCAAATCATCGCTGCATTCCCGAATCTGCCGAAGCAGCCGTCCCAATCGCACCTTGTCCTCGAGTCTCTGCACCCTGGAAACGTCGCTGTCATAACTATCGTTCTCCAGAGACGAAGATTCAAGAGCGTCTAGAAAGGTGACTACTTCGATGGGCGCGGCGCGGTATGCGGTCGCGTATATGGTGAAGGTCTGCGTGATGGAAATAGCGGTGACGACCCCGGTAGTGGGGATTATAACGCTCCAGAGGAGCGGCGATGAGGGGTCCGTCATACTGCGAGAGAGATTCATACGCAGATGAGGACCATACGGAAAGCGAAAATTATTATAAATTCATGTTTCGTGGGTTCATGGCTAGTGAAAGCAAAGGTGAAAAAAGGGTGGTGAAGGGCGAATCGAAAGATGGGAATGGGGAAGAAAAATTGTGGAGGGTACGGAGGGTAATGTGGTGACGTTCGCCTAGCTGCTTTTTGTGGTTGGTTGGGAATAGGTGATTAATAGGTGATTGTTCACGCGTGGGCGCACGAACGGGCGATTAGAAGAATCCGTTGGGGCCTTGCTGGGACTGGCTGGGCTGGTGCTCGGCTTCTATTTCGCTGCGAACCCCTCGACCCCTCTCTTTGCCCAGGTACTATGTAGGAACCTAGCATATAATTATAGTAGTAAAAAGGCAACGTCACGGACTAGGGTTTAGTTGTTAGGCCGAATAACGGAGGACTCGGTCTCGGGGAGATCGTGGCGTAACCAAAATCTCGATGGTGAAAAATGGTAGCGGCAAGACAAACATATCATCGTATTGTGAGATACATGTATGTAAGTTATGAGTCCATTGTCAGGAGGTTTCTATAGTCTTTTGTATAAAGTCTAGCAATAAGCAGTTAAAATGATTTCCCCCTGTTGGCTTGCAGAACTTACCTAGGTACCGTCTTACCGGTGCCACTTGTTGTCCGATCCATCCTGGTCCTGCATACAATAGTAAACAAGCTAGGCGTGTCGCGGATAGGCGGTGTGTTTCGCAGACATGGAAAAATGAAAATTTGCAGGTATGAATTAGACAAATCAGTAGAAGTAGAAGAAGGGAGGAAGAGGATGTCAAGTTTGATTGACATTTATGAAGAAATAGAGGATAAACTTTGTCAATGCTTTCAATGCTTCTAATGCATTTCCATTCTTTAGAGTTGATGTGCATGCCCAAAGCTTTTAGCTTCCTGGCTTCTAGCAGCTATGCAAGTTGGGCGGTGACAGTGACAAGGTGAAGCTCACCCGCCTGCCCGCCATGTACCTAGGTGTATCTGCTGTAGCTTATCTGCAAGTTATCGATAATCGCGGGGTAGCTGGAGCTCTCTGTGTAACCCGGGATGATGATTTCATTGAACAACACGAAAATTCGATATGTACAAATACATGTAATACATGTAATACATGTAATAGGCATCTTTGCATCTTAGCCCATATGCAGACATCTGCACTCAGGCTGTCAGGCACTGTAGAATTTCGAAAGGGGAACCAGAAAAAAGAAAAAAAGAGAAACGCACAACAGCATCCACTCATCCACTCTAAATCCCAAAGACTTGGAAGCCGATCGGACTAATTATTTGCATAATACTTAATCCACCCATCACCATGGCCATGGCGGCAGTGGTAGAGGAACCACCGTCATCCTCGATACCAAAAGACGAAAACGAGCACGAATTCCCCCTGCCTGCCATCCTAACGTACCCCTCGTCGACCCCGCCAACCCTCATAGCCCAGGGCGCCGAAGCGCGGCTCTACAAAACGACCTACCTACTCCCGTCCATCCCGTCCGCCCTCAAATACCGCCCTCCCAAGTCATGGCGGCATCCCGTCCTCGACGCCCGCCTCACGCGGCATCGCATCTTAGCCGAGGCGCGCATCTTGGTCAAGTGCAGGAGGGAGGGCGTGCCCGTGCCAGCCGTGTACGCCGCCGACGAGAGCGCCGGGTGGCTCATGATGGAGTGGATCGGCGGCATCCCGGCGCGTGTCGGCATCAACGAGTGGCTACAGCGGCGCAAGGAGAGCGAAGAGGCGCAAGGCAACGAAGGCGACGCGATGCCGGTTACGGGGGACAAGGAAGAAGATAAAGACTTGGTTGCGCTGATGCGCAGGATAGGGAGCGCGGTGGGTCGGATGCATAAGGTCGGCATCGTGCACGGGGATCTGACGACGAGTAACATGATGCTGCGGCCCTGGGAGGAGGGCAAGAGACCGTCTAACGGTCATACCGTCCATCACGATAGTCTGTTGGATGGGGACATCGTCATCATCGACTTTGGCTTAGCGAGCCAGAGCACATCCGACGAGGATCGTGCCGTCGACTTGTACGTTCTAGAAAGAGCGTTCACTAGCACGCACTCGCGCGCAGAGGGACTCTTCTCGGCCGTGTTGGAGAGCGGGTACAGAGAAGCGTTTAAGCAGGCGTCCGTAGTGCTGAAGAAGCTTGAAGAAGTTAGAATGCGAGGGCGCAAGAGGAGCATGATCGGATAAGACAATCCCCTATTCGCTTGTCATCGCTCTGCTACCCTTTACTCCCAACTTGAGAATGGTATTGGAAATAAACAAAATTTGAAGCCTTCGTTATTGATTGCTACCTCTTACAAACTATCTCGTAAAGGGCGTAGTTAATCGCTTTGACATCGCCCTCCTGCTCCTAGCTCATAGAGCCCATATATGCAAGGTCTAATGCGAGGATTTCCTAACTCGCTGAATGCCAGAATGCCATATACCCCAAATATACACATAGAAAGTGTAAAAGACCTGAACTTGAAGACATATAAGTCTATCGTCTACCCTAACTCATGCTTCCTCTGCCGATTCGGCGCTTGCAAAGTAGCCCTTATTCTCGATTACACCCCTGTCTTTAACAAAGGCCGTGTACTTGACAACCCACTCAGGGAAGATCTCGCCCTTGAGGCCGCTGCCGTTGGCATCACCATCCGCTAGGACGCCCGCGCCCTGCGGACCCTGACCAAGCAGTTCCCGCAAGGTTCCGCTGGGCAATACATCCGTAGAGTCGTGGTGAGTAAGTAGTTCGATCCCTTTCTCTCTGGCCAGTTTCATCAAGGGCGGAGGCACGTTGCAGCAATTCTTGATGTTGATCTGATCGACGGCGGGTCGGACCTTGACCCTCTCCAAAAACCGTCGCAGCTTGTCGGTGCCGAACTCGGCGAGGCCGAGCCGACTGATCAGGCCCTGTTCGTGCAGGTCCTCCAGCAGACCCCACGTCGCGACCTCTTCCTCGTCGCTACCCATCGTCGCATTCTTCCTGTCGGCCTCATATTCGCAGTCGCCCTCGAAGAATATGCCGGGAAACGATATTATGAGCAGGTCGACGTCGCGCACCCCCAGCTCTTTCGTTACTAGTCGCAGCGCTTCCCTGATATAATCTATCCGCTTCTCTGGCGGTGCTGTCGGTAGGAAGAACAGCTTAACGGTTATCTCGTACTGCGCGCGGTCTTCTTGTAAGCCGGCCGACGCCCAGTCGATGCGCGGCACGTAGAGTGTAGAGCCGTCCTTCTCGGTCCAGACCTCTGGCGCAGGTCGGCTACTGTAGCCATTCTCTCGGGGTTGAGAGGTATTGCCATTACCGTTCTGCACGGCGGCGGCGTAGTCTTGTTGGGCGGCTAGGAAATTGCTTCGAAGGGAGTTTGTGAATTCGAGATTGGACCGATATGTGCCTGGTTTCCGGATGGAGGGGCCGCCGAGGATGACATTACCGGTGGATAGTATTATTCGTGTCATGGCGGAAGAAATAGAATACGCCTAGTGGGAGAACCGACTAGTGACCCGAAGTCTATAGGTGATATGGTAGAGGACGGCAATGAAGAAGAATAGGATGTAAGTATTGACTAGAGGCAAGGGGTATATGAGAGACGTGGTGTATAAGAGAGATCTATTACCAATCGTACGGTATGTGGTATGCGATATGCGAAAGGGGGGGTAGAAAAACTGATGAAGCTTTATAAGGTGAGGTGGGGTCTTGGTCGAGTCTATATCTAAGAGGGTATAGGTACGACGGAGACAGACCCTTTGGTTCCTTTTGGTCCTCTACCTTGGCTCTAGAGGCTCCGAGTTACACAGCAGACGGCGACTAACCAATGAATATTGATATAGGCAGTCAGAAATACCGAGCAAGGTGTGTGTAGGTTCAACGTGTTTTCTTACGATGGCAGGTGTGTAAGCCGATATAGACGAAGGAGAAGATGCCGGCCCTGACTTTTCATGTAGTGGTATCGTAGTATTGATATGAGTTGGGATTTATCGCGTAGGGTCGATGCCAGGTACTAAGTCTATACCAGTCTGACCAGTCTAGTGACAGCAAATATAGATGATTCGAAATCAAACAGTCATTCATAGGTCACTCGCCCACCTGGAAATCGGAAATCCCATACTGATTGTACGCTAGAGGCATAAATACAGAAATAGGCAATCCGTTCTCTTACAGCCTAGTCCCTGGCTGAAGAAGAGTGTTGCAATCAACGTTACCGCCAAGGCCAATTGGCAATAAATTGGATGTAGCCACTCCTTTTTGGTCAATTGGTATGTCAGTCGACTTGAATCTCTGTCTGTGTCTTGTATTGAATGTTGGTTCTAGATTCTAGAAGCGCAAGTGATGTAAGTTGGAGAGTGTTAGCCGCGGAAAGCCGTTCATTTGCTTCTGCAGTGTGCCAGTGTGCCCGCGTGGTGACTAAATTCGTGGGGGTTCTTTATCGAGTTGGAACCTGGAGAGCTATCGGGCCGACATGGGATTATTTCAGCTGGTCGTCGCTGTACTTAGGTACCGAAACTGTAATGTGGTCGGATTCTCATTAGTTCGAATTCGGCAGCTCGTGCCCGACCCCACTACCGGCGACTAAGAAATTGCTTTGCCCGTTCCCATACCATCACGATTTCACTGCTGCTAATAACACAACAAACCAAACTCGCCTTGACACACCTCCTCTCTTCTTCCACTGCGATATCCTCATGTGAATAGTATCATGGCCATCAAGTATGCCATCCAGCCTTCGCTACTTATCAGCCGTCGTGGCATTACTAACTTAAAGCTATGATAGCTACTTGATCCTGCTCTCTCGGCAGGGCAAGGTGGTATGCCATACCTTCATGCTCCTTTCGTGCTGATACAACTTGAAGAAACTAATGGTTATCCCTTTAGCGCCTGGCCAAATGGTTCACCACCTTGTCTCCCAAGGACAAGGCAAAGATCGTCAAGGACGTCTCTCAACTGGTCCTAGCCAGACGAACTCGCATGTGCAATTTCCTCGAGTACAAAGGTTTGCCTCCCTTTCCTATAGGCTACCATCGTTAAGCATGGACCGCTCACCAGAGGCAATCTAGATACCAAAATTGTCTATCGTCGTTATGCTTCCCTCTTCTTCATCGCCGGCTGCTCCTCCGACGACAACGAGCTGATCACACTCGAGATCATCCACCGATACGTCGAGCAGATGGACAAGTACTACGGCAACGTATGCGAGCTCGACATCATCTTCTCCTTCACCAAGGCATACTACATACTGGATGAGATATTATTGGCGGGAGAGCTCCAAGAGAGCAGCAAGAAGAACGTGCTGCGGTGTATAGGGCAGCAAGACTCCCTGGAAGATATGGAGGTACGTTGCCCCTTTGGGCTGTTCGCTACTTTTCTCTGGCGGTCTGGTCTGAGTCTATATCGCGGCTGTTCACCGAATTCCCAATCATTTTCCTTGGCAATCCTTCGACCACTGACATCTCTCTTTCTCTGCTCAGGTCGAGGACGAGGTTACGAGGATAATGTAACAAAAAGACAAATGTATTCTTTCAGCAAGCGGGTTTTTACAAATCATTCTCGTGGAACGGCGTACGGGATTCAACGGACAGAGTATGAGTTTGCCATTTGCCAGTACGCTTATTTGATTGTCTTTTACAGGTTAGCAAAGAAGTCGAGAACGCACTCAAAGATGCCGGGTTCCTGTGATGCGATAAGCTGCAAGTTTCCCAAGTGCCGGAAGAACCGTGCTGCAATTGCTGAACGTATGACACTTGTATGAAGTGACACAATTCCGGGACCATATACTATTATTGTCTCTACCTAACGTATGGTTGAGGGCTACTCCGAGTGCCGAGTGTCGATTGTCGTCGCTACTAGCGGCCCAGTCGGCAAGACTTTGGACAGTTTATTGGTGTTTATACCTACCATTTCTTTTACAATTGGATATCCGACTAGTTCCAGAAGACGAGATGAAGATGCGCAAACCACCAGGAGACATTGGAACACATGGCACCTATCCGAACACTAATTAAACCCATCCATCGTTGACGAAGACGCCGGACAGTGGATATCGAACGAAGGTAGGTACGTTTCTTGACGGGACGCCGTTGATGCTCGTGGCATCTTAACGCCGTCCCATTCGTTTACTGGCCATCATTAGGTTTTTGGTGTGGTGGGAACAAGAAGCTACCGACGTTAGTATCAAGCCACCCCTCCCAAGCTGGATAAGTTACCCCCCCTTGCTGAGCTGCGACTCCGGCTTGAATACAAGGGAAACGATAAACAACCCGGTTCTCTTGGGGGGGAGGGGGGTTCTATAGGATCCTTGTCAGCCATGTCAGACAACGCCAAACACCTGATCAACCCATCGGTATCTTATGGCGCCCTCAACCGATAGGTGATACCTATCGCAACTTAACTCCTTCCAACTCCTACGGCCTCAATCTCACCCCTTATCGCCAACAACCTCTAGCATATTCAATTCCGGTCAGACTATACTTTGTATGATGTGTTGTTCTTCCTGCTCTTGCTAGACGGTACCTCGTCTAGTTTATCCCCCCTTCGAATTAACCCAGCGGGGATCCAAGTGCATTTGTCTGTCTTTGTCAGCCTATGAGCTGTCATGATACTGCGCATACATCGCCAGGACGATATAACCCATCACTCCCCAGCAACCTCCCAATTCTAAAGTCAGGTGCTGCGCACCCAGGCAACCTGCTTCTTGGTCAGGTCTTGGTTGTATTATCCATCATTTCGAAGCTGGGTAGTATATACTTCTAGTATTCTGACTAGGTACTTTCTGCTGGAGGCTTTGTTTCCTTTTGTTCCATTAGTTCCATTAGGTATTCGACATTCTACTCCACCCGCACTGTATCGCTTCACTATCGCGTTTGCGATCTATGATATTTCCATCCGAATCATCGCGAGAATATCAGAGTCAAGATGAAGGTTCGCGCTCCCTGATATAGCGTCGCAAACGACCTCAATGTGGTACATCAATGCATCGCAACCTCTCTGCTAATCACCAAGCGCCGCATATATAGTTCCTCCCCCTGCGCGACTTCGACGTCATCACCTCGGCCCTGAACTTCAGCACAGCCGAGTGTCGCGTCAAAGGTGGATGCGATCTCTACACGACGAAAGCTGCCGGTTCCGACAAGAAGCTGTACAAGACTATCGAAAACTCGCTCGAATCCCAACATGCTGCGCTCATTAAGTTTGGCGCATCGTTGTCGCCGCCACAACGTAAGGAGATGGCTGCGTCGCTCAACTTGTCGCGCTCTAGTCCCTTCGGTCGTCTGAGCGAGATTTCCAGCCGTCGCACATTCGCCTACCTGATCGCGACGCTCAACGCCAGTCACCCCGACTATGACTTCTCTCACGTCTTGCGCCCGACGGACTTCCGTCGCGAAGACAACCTGCGCCACGTCATGGCCAACATCGACAACACCTTGAACACCGTTCGTCCGCTCAGCTCTTTGCTCCTACCGCCGAATGCCGGCTCCTCGTATCGTTCCTACAGCAGCTCCCCCGGACCCAACGCGACCGGCGTAGGAGATGTGATTAGCAGTCCTGCTTGGGGCCCTCAGATGTGGACTATGATCGATAAGGAGATGACATTGACGGACTGTTCCGCCTTTTCGTACCAACCCATAGAAGACCCGTTCGATGGTGACGAGTCCGCTATATGGCGCATGCATTATTTCTTCTTCAACAAAGACAAGAAGCGAGTCGCCTATCTATATATCAGAGGCTTACCGATCGTCGTAACCTCGCCCGCGCTCGCGCCCCACCGTCGTGGTAGCAATGGTCTCACGAAGCGTTATGCGCCGGCGTTGCCCGGTAGCCTGGGTGCGAACAAGCGTGCCAAGTTCTGGCTGGGCGATCAGCTCGCCAATCGCATAGTAGCTGATGACGATGATGATGACTATGACAACTACGACGATGACGATTGCATTCCGTATAACCCGGACGACGATATCGAGATCGACCCGCTTAACGACCCCTCAACTGAAGAGGAAGAGAGCGACGAGTACGAAGAAAGCGAAGAAGAAAGCGTGGACGAAGTCGAACAAGTTGCGTACTCTGTTAGAGGCATGAGCGAAGACATCGCTGCCAGAATGGAGATGTGAGGCCTCCCCTGAATTGATTCCCCTTCCTATTGTTCGGCGTTCTAGGCGGCGGATGGAAAGGCAAAGGGGATAATAGGTTTCAGGGGGGTTCAAGGGAGGTTATGATGCTTAATTCCATCTTTTCGAGGTCTTTGGGGTTCTAGATCCATGGTATGCGCGTTCAACACATTGTATGGACGGGTGGATGGATGGATGGATGGGTGTACGAGTTTTGAGGCGTTTCCCGGAACTGTTCAGGTTTTGTTAGCAGGCGGTCGGCGAGCGCGATTCGACGCTCGATACCCCCCGTGTTGATTGATTTGCTCGGTTTGGTTTCATTTTTTTGACGATGAAGACGGATCCTCTTGTATTATCTCGCAATTGCGAGATGTTGGGACCCTGAATGATTTCGAGTCCATGGCTCCGTGTTTTGTTAAGTATATGATTCGTTCAGTTGCATGAGCACTCCGAGACACTACGACAGAAAAAACGAATTCAGAATTCTGATTGAATTATCAGGTTATATCTTGAAGTTTGCTCAAATTGATATCATTTCATAGTAACGTAACCCCCCTATCTTTATTGGTCATTATACGCTGTCCTCTGCTCTCCGCCCTCTCCAGTTGGGTAATCTAGTCCCCAGTGACACCACATAAGTCTACTGTGTTTACTATCGCCCATAATGCGAATGGTCGATAGCTGTACACTACAGGACACAGCATTGAATGACACGATAAAGTGACTGGATGATCAGTCACGGACTTGATTGCGTGCCTGACTTGGAGCCCCTCGCTTTTGCTATGTCGCCTAGCTGCTTCTCCCCTTTCCACAACTAATGATAGGAGCTTTCTGTACATCCAGATTCGAACTGTGTGCTGTAGCGCATTTCTACTCGTCATAGGTGCTTGTATTTCTGACCGTGCTTTCCCTACACAACTATCATACGATGATTTCCTAGTCATGGGATGGGGATTCAACACCTGTCCATCGCGACTTTCTTAATCATTGCCCCTCAGTATTGTCTACTTGCTCGTCTATATAACTCGACGCCTACTCTGCTTCTTCTGCCCTATTTTCTCTTCTCTACAACCATAACGATCAAATCCATTCTCATTCTATCGAATACATCTACAAACCTCAGACAGCTCACACCTGTCAGTACTACATAAGGTACGAACACACAAGCATTTGCTTAAACTTCACGACTTCAAACAAGAACCACCTCATCCCGACATCGACAATGTCTGACGTTACCTATTGCGCTGGCCTGACCTGCGAGGTCAAGCCCACCGCCTCTTCCCTCGAGGGTTCCTCAACCAACAATCAGTCTCGCGCCGGCAACGGCTCTGGTACCGCCCCAGCGTTGAAGCTCGGCGGCTGCTCCTGTGGCGAGAACTGCGGCTGTGGCAGTAGCTGCTCTTGCGGGAGCGGCTGCTCCTGCGGCAAATAGGGGGCTGAACGGTAACACTCGGAGAAACCTCTCTCAATGTTGCGAGGATGAGAGGGGGCATGGGTTGAAAGGGATGGCCTTGTTGCGGTCTTGTTTTGGGAGGTGCCTACACAGTAGGCATCTGGAAATAGCGGCATCGATGTAGATGGCTAGCGCTTCTTGGTATTTTTTTTTGACAAAGCGATGAATTGACAATCCTATTGCACAACCCCAACAATGATACCTGAAGTAGGCTTGAGTGTTTCGTCCCGAATCCTAAATGTGTACTAGCCGTGCTAAGGATTCGAGTCCAAACTAATCAGTTTCATACCTACACTCAGACCCTACGGATCAATGACTCGACATATGTCTACTCTATGCTGTGTTACGACCTTGAACTATGAGTGATTCAGTATCTCCAGGTACTTGAATAGATACCTAGGTATACTGGGTATATAAATAGCAATGAACAAAGGGATTGATTGTCCTTGTCGCTTTTCCTTTACTTTTGTATGATATATCTCGGAACCCTCATTATACCCAGCATCTCGACTCAAGTCTTATTGATATCTACCATTAATAGGTATCTACCATAGCACCTTGCATATCCAGTATTCCTATCTAACTCGAGATCTCACGCTAGCTAGATCCAAACTATACTAAGAGGGCTGGACGAGAAAGAAAAAAATGAGCTCCTCATCGGATCACGAGAGCAGGAAGAGGAAGAGGAGTAATTCCTCCTCTTCATCAAGCAACGGACCTGATCTAAACGGAACCGGTACCGGCGGCGACTCGTCCAACAAGCGAAATAAAGGCGCCACTCATAACACGACCGGCAACGACTCCGAACCATCGGCTTCGGTCGATGTCGGCGATGATAGTGGATACGAGACGGACAATGAAGAAAAAAATAGGAAATAAATAAGGGACATCTATTGCCCAAGTATCACGACCTTCATTCGGAGCCAGCAATACCACAATACGCCAGCTGCTTTCCAACTCGAATCTCGAATGGAGGAATGAAATGACGACCTTTTTATGCTATCGGGTTAGATGTGATTCTAGCTTCGAGTGCCTACTACACCAAGCTATTGTCACATTCTTACGGCATCTGACTGCGCAAGCTTTTATAGACTGGAGTATGAGAAGCTAGGCTACGTCTTCCTCGAGGGGGGACTCCAGGGCTACGACATATCATATAATATTATGTCTGTGGGTAGAAGTTATGATGAATATATCTATTTCCTGGCTTTGCTCTTCGAGTAGGTGTATTGTACCATCCCTGGACAGGCAACCCGGGTAGGTACTTACTTCCAGTATTTAGATTATCCGGGCAGATAATTACATTTGATGACCGACTTCAAAATTCCCTTCACATCAACTGACCTTTCAGTACAATAACCTTTTGTATTTGGTGACGATACCTTAGGCCTCATGTCACAAAAAGTAAAAGTCTGGGGAAAGTTACGGCCCCTCTACCCCTAGAACCCATTAAACTAAACCGCTGTAAATTGCTAAACCGCGTCGCGCATTAAAGTGGAGCTTTGCACCCGAGCTCTCGCGTCACTTCGCATCTTAATTTTCTTGGAGCAAAGGGTTAATTGATAGATAGCCTTCTCTCTACTCCATCCCTCTTTTTTTTTTCCTTGCCTTTTTTTCATTCACTCCCATCATTAATTCTTTCCACCTGTCCGTCTTCCTTTTCGCCATCAATCTTTGAGTCAACCGCAGAAGATGGCGGACATCAAGATTGACGGCAAGCTCTTCCAGGAGCGCATTAACCATTTCGTTAATGCCTGGAAAGCTGATAAACGCGCCGGGGATGCCGTCTTCGGCGGCGCTTCTTCCATCGTCATCAACATGGGCAAGGTTGAGGAGAGCCCAGAGTTTCAGAAGAATAATGCCATGCACGTACGTCTAGCCAGCCACATTACGTCCACTTAGCAGTCATTGCTACCTGGGTAGGGGAAATACTGACTTTTGTTTGTCGCAGTTCTGGTTGCTAGGTTACGAGTTCCCCACTACTTTGATAGTCATCACCACCGACACCCTCTACGTGGTTACCACAGCTAAGAAAGGTAGCCATCGCATCTCCCTAATGTTCCCTGCCCACGTAACTGTGCGACTGACGATGAAATAGCGAAGCATCTCGAGCAGCTGAAGGGAGGAAGATTCCCGATCGAGATTCTTGTCAGAGGCAAGGATTCGGCAGCCAACGAGAAGCAATTCGTCAAAATCGCCGAGACCATCAATTCTGCAGGCGTGAGTCATACGAATTAGAATCCTCCACCCCGTCTGCGCCTTCAACTGACCTGATCTCCCTCCAGAAAAAAGTCGGCGTTCTCCCTAAAGACAGAACCAGCGGACCATTCATCGATGAATGGAAAAAGGTCTTCGCCGAGAAGTGCAAGGATATCACCGAAGAGATCGACATATCCGCCGCCTTATCGACCGCTGCCTTCTCCGTCAAAGATGAAACCGAACTACGAGCGATGCGAGCGGCGTCCAAGGCTTGCGTTGCGCTAATGACCCCCTTCTTTCTCGATCAGATGTCAGATGTCCTCGACCAAGAGAAGAAGGTGAAACATAGCGCTTTGGCCAACAAGGTCGATTCAAAGCTCGATGACGAGAAATGGTGGAAGGCGGTTGAGCTACCTAACAAGCAAAGACTACCCTCAGACTTCGATCCCGCGTCCCTCGATTGGTACATGGGCCCCGCCGTCCAGAGTGGTGGCAAATACGACCTGAAGTTCCAGACAGACTCTACGGGTGATAACCTCCACCCCGGCGTTATCATCGCCGGCATGGGCCTCCGATACAAGTCGTACTGCTCTTCTATCGCACGAACGTACCTAGTTGACCCGAACAAGACGCAGGAGAGCACCTACAAGCTCCTCTACGCCGTCCATAACATGGTGTTGAAGGAGATCAAAGATGGTGTCGTCGCGAAGGACGTCTACAGCAGAGCGCTGGGCTACATCAAGTCCAGGAAGCCTGAACTGGAGAAGCATTTCCTCAAGAATGTCGGAGCAGGTATCGGCATAGAGAGCAAGGATCCAACCTTGGTCCTTAATGGCAAGAATTCCAGAACTTTGAAGGATGGCATGACTCTATGCGTCACGACTGGGTTCACCGACATCGAGAATCCTTCGCCTAAGGACAAGCTCAGCAAGACCTACTCTCTAGTTCTTACTGATACCATCCGAGTGACCAATAGCGATCCGGTCGTATTTACTGGCGATGCCCCCACCGACCTTGACGCGACGTCGTTCTTCTTCAAGGATGACGAGGAGATGCAGCCCACGCCGAAGAAGGAGAAGAAGGATTCGCGTGTCGGTGCCGTTGCTACTAAGAATATTACCAGCACTCGTCTCCGATCGGAGCGTTCGGCACAGGTAGATGAGGATCAAGAAAAGAGACGTCGAGAACACCAAAAGGAGCTTGCGCTTAAGAAGCAGAAGGAAGGTATGGCCCGATTTGCTGAGTCGACGAGCGGCCAGGACGGTGCCGAAGTCAAGAAGTTCAAGAAGTTCGAGTCGTACAAGAGAGACAATCAGATGCCCTTAAAGGTGAAGAACCTCGAGATCTTGGTCGACCAAAAGAACCACACCATTGTACTTCCAGTCATGGGCCGGCCTGTGCCTTTCCACATTCACACCATCAAGAACGCTAGCAAGAACGATGAGGGAGAGTGGTCTTACCTACGTATCAACTTCCTTTCTCCTGGTCAGGGAGTAGGCAGAAAGGATGATCAGCCGTTCGAAGACGCCTCGGCCCAGTTTGTGAGGAGTCTGACGTTCCGCTCTCGTGACGGTGATCGATATGAGGAGATTGCGGCACAAATCTCCTCCATGAAGAAGGAAGCTACCAAGAAGGAGCAAGAGAAGAAGGACATGGAGGATGTCGTCGAACAGGAAAAGCTCGTTGAGATAAGAAGTAGGTTGAGGTGTTTCTGCGCTCTGATTGTTTCATGCTAACTTCTCTTTAGACCGACGACCTCCTGTCATGGACAACGTCTTTATCCGTCCTGCTATGGAAGGAAAGCGCGTTCCTGGAAAAGTCGAGATACATCAGAACGGTATCCGATATCAGTCGCCCCTCAACACGCAGCAGAGAGTCGACGTGCTTTTCTCTAATATCCGCCATCTTTTCTTCCAGCCCTGTGCCCACGAGCTTATCGTTATTATTCATCTGCATCTCAAGGATCCCATAATCATCGGAAACAAGAAGAAGACGAAGGATGTGCAGTTCTACCGAGAGGCAACGGATATTCAGTTCGACGAAACTGGCAACAGGAAGCGAAAGTATCGACACGGCGACGAGGATGAGTTTGAGCAGGAACAAGAAGATCGTCGCCACAGAGCGGAACTGGACCGCCAATTCAAGAACTTTGCCGACAAGATTGCCGAGGCTGGCAAGAACGAGGGTGTCGAGGTCGATATGCCACTTCGCGAGCTTGGGTTCAATGGTGTCCCGTTCCGAAGCAATGTCACGATCCAACCCACGACGGACTGCATCATTCAAATCACGGAGCCGCCATTCTTTGTCGTGACGCTCGACGACATCGAGATCGCTCACCTGGAACGTGTACAATTTGGTCTGAAGAATTTCGATCTCGTGTTCGTCTTCAAGGATTTTACCCGAGCGCCCGCTCACGTCAACACTATTCCCGTCGAGTCTCTCGAAGACGTCAAGGAGTGGCTCGATTCGAGCGATATCGCCTATACGGAAGGTCCTTTGAATCTGAACTGGCCTACAATCATGAAGACGGTTACGGCCGATACTCACCAGTTCTTCGTCGACGGTGGTTGGTCATTCCTACAGAACGAGAGTGACGATGAGGGTGAGGAGGAGGAAGAAGAGGAGTCGAACTTCGAGATCGACGAGTCAGAACTCGAAGAAGCCAGCGAGTCCAGCGAGGACGATTCGGAATTCGATAGCAACGCATCCGAAGAGGCAAGCGATGAGGGCTCCGATGATGATGACGAAGGGGAGGATTGGGATGAACTCGAGACAAAGGCAAAGCGTAAAGATCGTGAGGGTGGCCACGACGAGGAAGATCGTAGTCGTAATAAGAAGCGACGCCATTAGTCACTGCGGGGAGCGTGAAGGATATGAGGAGTTTAGGGTCTCAACTTCAAGGTACTAATCTGCCGTGCGGTTTTGCTGGGCAACAAGCCCTTTTGGAGTTGAGGTTCATTCTATGCTGTGTTCGTTGCCGCTTTTAGTTGCACGGCTATCGCATTAAGTTTGTCACTACGAATGCATTGCCTCTCCATAGGACGAGGATACCGTTGGCAGGGTAGGAGAGGATGCGGTAGTTTTTCCTAGGCCCCTAGCTTTGTTCGCTGGATACCTCCAGGCTCCAGGCAGGGCATCTGTATGTTGTCGAGTAATACCAAATAAGTGCATAAACTGGCTTGAGTTTGCCCAAATTAAAAATAATGATGCTAATTGATGTGAAGGAAGTATTGCTACTTAATAAGAGCGAAGTTCACCGCTATTCTCGTGCTAATACATAGGCGCACCAAAAGCTTTATTAAGTTATCTGCTAGCTTAAGTTGTCTAGTTGTCTAGTTGCTCAAGGTATTCTACCGATATCCCTACTCTAACCGGTCCAGACAGCCGGACCCGGAGCGGTGTAGGAGGTGGGGACAGGGTAGTAGGACCAGATCAAGCCCGGGTCGCTAGCCTTGTAGGCGCCGGGGAAGGAGACCAGGGGGCCCGGCGTGCCGCTGCCGCCGCCCGTCACCTCGACCTGGGCGCACGACAGGTAGACCTGCGCGCCGCCTACGGACTGCGCCTGGTGGAGGGCGATGGACTCGACGCGGATGAGGTACTTGCCGCTCGGCATGTTCTTGGGGATCACCACGTCTACTTGTTTCTTGTCTGTTGGTCGAGTGTTAGCTCTGACCTTTTTGAAACTATGTTCGCGAGAGGGGGTTAAGAAAAGGGGGGGGAGGAGGAGGACAGGGGAAAGAGGAAAGGGAAAACTGACTATAGGCAGGCCAAGTGGCCTCACTGGACCCCATCGGCGGGACGGCGGTAATGCTACCGATCTTGAACCAGACGTTGCCGGCCGCCTCCCAGGTGTTGATGTCGGCGCCGTCCGGGACGCGGGCGGCGTAGAACTGGACGGGGCCGAAGTGGGTGACGGCGGACAGGGCGAGGAATCCGAGGGTCTCGCCGGCGGCGACGGTGGCGGTTCCCGTCCCGGCCTTCATCTGGTAGCAGCGCATGTCGGCGCTGTTGACGTCCGTCACGCCCGCGTTGCTCTGGTAGTTCTTGGTCATCCGGACCGACGTCCACTCCGCCGCCTCGGGCTGCCCGTTGATCACGAGCTTCGAGAAGTGGTCTTTTGGTGAAAAGAAGATGTGTTAGTACGTAGTCAAGGGGGAATATGAAGGGGTTGGCAAACTCACAGTGGGCCTGGGCGACGCCCGACAGAGCTAGGGCAGTGAGCAGCTTCATCTTTGCTATCGCAGATACAGACGTCGATTGTCAGATGGATTTTTCGGTTATCCGGTGGGAGAGATGAGGGAATAGACTAGGGGGGAATAGACGTCGTGATATACGCAGCGGCCAGGTCGCTGCATAAACCCGCATCACGAGGGACGAATCTCAAATACCGGGGAACAGGTCATCGCCAAGGGCGCCGTACTATCATTGAACCAATAGCCATGCTCGCGTCTGCACCCCAGATATGAATCCCGTGAGCTCGTCTAATGCTAGGAAATAATTAAAGAGCATGGTTAAAATAGCCGGCTGTTAACGAGAAGCTTCGCTCGGCAGGGAGACGCGGCCAATGGAGCACCTCGTGGTATTACCCGGAGACGGATGGCTCTTCTTGGTAATACAATCGCGATGATTTTTAAGGCAAGGGGACACGTTTTAGGTGTTCGCTTTGGTAAGCGCTTCGCAGTCGATTCGTCGTTGGAGGCCGCGAGGCAATAAATATAGCTACAGTTGTTAGCCGGGGATGCCGTTGGTCCGACTATGTCTATTTGAATACTTCCTCACTACTTACCTCGGTACCTAAGGAAGAGTGACGATGACGTCGAATTATGTGGATGATGTGACATACATGAGTGAAGAGAGACGAGGCTCATTTGGTCGTTTCCCCTTTAGTTATAATTACCATGAAATGATATATTGTAGCAACTAAACCTCACCAGAAAATGGCCATCCATGCTCCTAAACACCAAATCCTAACCCTCAATTATTAAGCTGTACACAAACTGTAGCTCTAATAAAACGATCTATAGCACAGGCCCAGTCCAAGATTCATATCGACGATACGGTGTGTGATGGCTAGATTCAAATCTTGGCCTTGATCTTACTCAAGAACGAGCCGTCATCCTCGAACGGCTTGGCTCCTAGCTTATGCCAGGCTCCCGCGGCCATCAGAGCCTCGTCTTTCTCCTTTATCGAGAAGATAAATTCCGTCTTCTCGTTGCCGACGTTGGAGACTGATTTGTCCTACGGTGGAAAAATCATGTTAGCTACACGTTCCCAAACGAGCGGGATAAACTCGAAAAGGGGCGACGCACCAATCCCAATGTCAGCTTGATTACGCCGTCCAGCCAATGCGGCTCGTATGTGTCCTTGGGCTTCTTGCCTTCCGTTCCAGAGAGAATATTATAAGCGCAAACTACGGCCTGGCGCATGGCAGAGCGCGAGTTCGGGTGCGTCGTGTTCGTCTCTGACACATCGCCACACGCGTATATGTTGGGCAGCGAATCGTCTTGGACTTGTAGGGTAGGTTTCGTGAGAATATGGCCTGACTCCGATATCGACGAGGGGCTGAGCTGCGCTATCAGCTTGGAGTCGGGCCTCTGCCCTGTGCAGTTTATCTTGTGTGCTGTTAGTTTCGTGTATTGTATCAAAATGATAGAAGAGAAGATGTCCTACCAAGAAATCGCAAACTATTTCCTTGCCGCTCTTCAGCACCGCAACGCCCTTTTCCTTATCCTCGCTGACCACCCTGTCGCCGGTAATGACATCGATTCCCAACTCCTTAATCCCGTCCAGCGCCGCAGCTTGCAGTCTTGGCCCGAAGCGATGCATCACCGCGGCTCGCGAGTGCACCAACGTGACCTTCTTCTCGGGATACTTCGACTTCGCATCCGTAGCCAGCTCCACGCCGGCCGCGCCTCCGCCGACGACCACGAGGTCCTTCGCCTCCTTGATGCGCCGCTGCATCTGCCTCATCAGCTCCACGCCCTCGGCCTTGTCGCCGGCCGGCACGCGGCTGGGCAGGGAGTCCGCGGCGCCGGACCCGGTGGCTACGACCAGGAACTCGTCTGCAACAACGGGAGTTAGTAATTACTTATTGAGCCAAGATACTTGAGCCCTGAAACATATCTCAGAAGTAATGACTCCTAAATCATTCCTATTTTAGGAATATTTACTCCCGAACTTGGCTGAAAGGGGAGGGAAGGAACTCCTGATGTTACATACACGGGATCTGCTCGCCGGAACCCTCTAGCGTGACGGCGTCGCGGGAGATGCGCGCGACGCGGTCCCGGACCCACGCCACCTTCCCGCCGTCCGCCTCGAGCGAGCCCGCGGGCAGGTACCCGCCGTACGGGATGAAGGCCTTGTGCTCGTGGCCCTCGGCGACGCAGAAGCGCGGCAGCACCCACGTGAAGTGGAAGTGGTCGCGGGGCTCGACCACGACGACCCGGTAGGGCGAGCCGGGGAGCAGGTACTGGGCGATGGTGCGCGCGGCCGTGTAGCCGGCGATGGAGGCGCCCACGATGACTATGTTGCGGGGCTTCTCGGGGGTCGAGGACGACCGCGACGATGAGGATATAGAGTGCAGCAGCAGCTTGAGGCGGAAGGAGAGTGAGTGCCGGAGCATGGAAAGCACGACGGATAGGCCGAAGCCTACGCCGTTGATTACCAAGAGCGGTTTCTCGAACATGTCTAGGTTACTTGACGAGAATACTGGTGGTGTTGCTTGTGTTGGTTGCTTATGTAGCCGGCGACGGGGAAACTATCAGCTTGTATAAGTCCGAGTGAAGGATCTAGGTATCGAAATCATGTAGTTTTCAAGGTAAGCTGGCGTGCTACTAGTTGCACGATTTCAATAAAATAGAAGGGAAATCAAAGGATATCACGAGCGTAAAAGGACATGTAAACGGAATGAGAAGCGACCATATACCGCATGAGCGATTCAGGGGTCGGTCTCTTGCTATTTATTAATTCGCTGCCTGCTCGGATCAGATAAGATTAGATCGCTGCACTATACGCGTCCCCGTATATTTCAGCTCGGACGATTACACAACACCGATTGGTTCTACCAAGATATTTTCTTCCTATTGTGGTATGATGCCTCTACCGCCGAGTCCGAGATCGGCTCGGAGCTCGGGGTCGGTGAATGCGGAGCGGAGTTCTCGGTGTAGGCGTCGATTGGGCCTGTGTATTTTGTAAGCGTGTTACATTCAATAAACAAGTAGTTTCTTAACGGGCGTTCAACACGTCTGAGCGTCGCCTAGGTAGGCTTGTCGTAAGAAAAAGGGGCTTCCTTACCTACAACATGTGAGAGAGCGGCTCTCGACCCTAGCGCACCACTCGACTGCGATGCATGTCGGTCTTAGGAATAGCTTCTTACTTTCCCTAAGCAATGGTGATTTCAATTATCAGCAGAACAATGGGTAGTCCAGGGAGCTGATGGTCCATGAGTTTAGTCTTTTCGCTGTTAAGTCCTCATGTTCGGTCAGTGCAAACCGGTCTGCATCGAAGTTAGCATTGCCTCGGTACGTCTTAGGTGCTATGCACATAACATGGGAAGAAATAAACTTGCCTCGCCAATTATTGACTCGTAATTACGAGACACCTCGCTATGCTCGTCTATCAAGTTTTCCCTTTCCTTTTTACCTTGCTCTTTGCTGAGGGGGAACCCGTCTGAGAACTCGACGATGGCATCTCGCATCTCCTGAGGGAGTCGGGAAAGTGGTTTGATATTGCGCAGTTCGTCAGCCCACCAGTCTCTCTGTTGAGGCGGTACCACATCCGTGGAGAGGACTCGGATGTTGGGATCTACAAGGTACATGGCTAGTACCTTGAGGTGGCCTGGCTGTGTAATATCTCGTAGCTTAAAGGGCCCTAGCATGTGCTGAAAGACAGTAGGGAACGCAAGCAGGCGTCCTGGTCGTATAGCAACGCTTCCTAGTATCTGAAACCGATTAGGCTTAAGACCGTACCAGCGCCGCGTGGACTCGTAGTCCTCAATTGCCTGCGGGGGCAACTCGTCCGGGGTGGTTGGGTATTCTAATGGCGGTTGCAGAGTCAATACGTCGCTATCGAATACATGAGCAAAAGAAAGAAAGCTTTTGCCAATGTTCTCCATGTCGTAGTAGTATAGCGCTGTAGCGACGATGTGATCATTCAGCACACCCACGTTGCACCAACTGTCACCGGGGTAGGCAGGCTCTTCCGGAGTTAATTGGATGTTGAAAAGTTTGAAGACCACTTGCAAACCTCTAGCAAAATCCTCCCTAAGATTCGGTTTCACTTGCGGATGTCTTAAGCGGGATAGCCGTTCTTTGCACTGGCTAGGTTCCGGCCACCTGAGAATCCTGTTTTGCACCCACCAGTTGTAATCCATAAACTGAATGTTTCTGTGGTGGTGGAACTCGGGTTGAGCGCCCTCAGCCAGGACATAGTCACTGGTGCCGGAGGGATGGGTCACAATGCGAGGTGCCCGTCTATCCGGGCCTCGGAATAGACACTCCTCCCATAGTGGGATTGCTGCTGCAACGAACTGTCCAAGCACCTCGTACAGATCTCTGTATTTCTTTGGGTTTAGGTTGTTGATATAAGTAGCAACCCTTGGCCCAGTTTCAGTCCATCTGATATCACTGGGTAACCATTGCCTGGTTCGCCAGTAGGCAGGTCGTCTGATTTCGTAAGGGTTAACCACACTAGGTTCCCCCTGGCCAATGTAGGAGGCACAGCGATCGAGTGAGACTCTACCTCGTGATAGAACTCTCGTGGTACCATGTACCAGTGGGAATAAAGACGGGTCCAGGAGGTTGAGGATTATGCCGTTAGATCTGGGTTCCCAGTCCTTATCCATGTTTTCTAAGGCTTTCACGCCAGCTCTTAGAGAGGTAGCCAGCGCAGGTGGCACGATCGTGTCGGATTTCGCAACGGCTAATTCGGCATCTAGTATATTCACGACGCCGGTCGTCTTCAGCAACTCTGCCTTTTCTTGGAGCTCGTCGACGCACTACTCCGCCTTATTAGCCTGTGTTTCTTGCCTAGTGCACATACCAATACAACGTTGAAACCACTTACGACTTTATACATATGCTCTGAGAAATATACGTCTCCGTCGAGATCGAGGTCGCGGTCCATCAGTTTTGCTTCCTCGAGCCAAGCAACAAGTGTTTGATCATCGTAGACCTTGTCTTCCCAGTTCGGCTTGTCGGTTACTAGGTTGATGAAGCTCATCACTAGAGTATGCTTAGTTAGTAACTGTTTCCCACTAGAAATTCTGAATTTTGAAAATAGTAAGGAGAGTTAGAAACTCGCGTTAGAAACGAATAGTACGTGGTGGCACTCTGAATTCCCGGAAGGAAATCGAGAGGCACAAGATCATATAGATCGTGTTGGAGAAGCCACTATAGAAGGACAACTTACTACGAATCTCTCGTTGTTTAAGTCCGTCGCTCTCAAAGCGGTTATAAGAAAAGGGGTGGAGGAAATGTGATCGACTTGGTGGCTCGGAGTCGATAGGTAGGCCATAGCCTGGCAGTCTTAGTCTTCCATCAGTGCCATGTTCATGAGATTGGCTTGGAGAAGTCATGTTGCGTAGGCTCTTCGTGGGTTTGGATAGAACGAGTTACTATAAAGATCGAGGTATAATGACTTGCTATGAAGATAAAGGCGATACTGCAAAAGCTCAAGTAGAACAATGACCGAAATATATACTCATCCAAGGTTAGAGGTGAACTCTTTCGCACAGAGTCTAAGAAATAGAGCATGGCGTGTGACAACCTTTGCAATGCTATATCGCCACGCCCTATATGAAGGTTGCCTCATTATACCGCCATGTAACTCCCAGCTCAAAGTACTCATCACCTGGTGCCCATTTTGACCAGCGTATCACCAACTAGCAAATTAAAATAATACTTGTTTTAATATGAATAACCTAGAGAGATCTATTAGGTCTATTAATAGACAAGTAGTGCATAATAATAATGTTAGAATAAAATATATGCCTATGGGAAATTAATAGTAGGTACTTAGGAGTTAATTTGCTCCCGCAACTACCCGAGCCAATATGAAATATGACTATTCTTTATCGCCTTGCAGGAGTAGGAATTTGCATTTGTCAAAAGTCCCTCCTCCACGAGTTGGAGCTGCAGGCTATGAGGAAATTGTTGAGTGGTTAGAAAGACACATCGGGCTGCTGGGGCACATGCTAGTTTCTTCGAGTCTAGGAATTTATAGAGCGATTGGCATATTTCAAAAGGTATCATTGCTTTACAAGAGTCTTTTCACTTCGCCTTCAGTCTATTTAATTAAATTACTTATATAACAATAAGAAGGGCATGAGATAACCACGTTTCAAAATTTGCTGTTTAACTAGCAAGAGCAGGTAGTTGCCACTTGTGGAATACACATACTGATTCGACTTGAAATGATTCAACTTCAATCTGGTGCGAACTTGGTAACCCTTCAGGTTCCGGTAGGGCTACGGTAGGTCACAGCCTACCGACGGAGCTGACCTATCACATATGCGATAAGTAGCTGATTCTGCAAGATTCGTTTCCCCGCAACGAAGCGAAGGAGGCAGCAGACAGGGGTAAATTCATCAAGTACGCTGCCATCCATTCAAACTCGTTACACCAACGCGTCTGCGGACGACATATCTGGCGAGAGACGAGGCATTTCACGAGCATTGAGTCATGGTACCATCAAATCTTAGCCACATATGCAGCAGATGCCAGGTTCTACATTTCGACGATGCCGCATTTGGAACCAGCACCCGGGATGAGTCTGGACGACATCACTTCCAGATCGATGGCCTCGATAACACTCGCCCCATTCTTGCATACGAGCTCAGGGATGATATGCCGGAGTTGCCCCTGCTCACCGAGTCTATCCGGAAGAATGACTGCGAGTTCTGCAGAATCCTCAAGACGTCTACCCTCAAGAGTTGTTCGCACTGGTCTAGGGGGGTAATCCAAGTCCGCCTCCAGCTAGTGTTCTCCCCCGAAGGCAGGCTTATGTCGGTTCTAGCCCGAGTTGCGCGACCTCCGGAGGGTGGAGATGAAAATGGTACGTCTCGGTATCATCTTACGGCCACACCCCTATCCCCTATCACGCAGAGGTACTCACTGAGGAAAATTGAAATAGGGGAAATTTTGCTTTTGTTCGGCGTTGACGGTCGTCCAAATGGTAAGCACTTGGGCCGATCCCAGGCAGCACCCATGAATCTGATAAACTCTGCAGAGCCTTGCAGTCAATGGCTCAGGCTACAGCCCTCGCCTGAAAGTACCATATTTTCCAATAGTAGTATCTGGAAGATTCGAAGTATGCTCCAAGACATGGAATTACCAGAGGCTAGTTCAAGCGGGACATTTTACCCTACGCGGCTCATTCAAACTGGTATCCCGGAGGAAGACACGTGCCGTCTCGTAGTGACCGATTCAGACCTATTCCCAAGGCACCAGGGGCCCAAGTACGCCGCTCTTAGTTACTGCTGGGGCCCGCCCGAAGACGCCAAATTGCAATTCAAGACCGAACAGGCTACCTACAGGGACCGAATCTCTGGTTTTCTGCTCGGCACGACCTCCAGAATCATGCAAGACGCCGTTGAAGTTTGCCGTTCTTTGGGAATCCCCTATCTCTGGGTTGACGCCGTCTGTATCATCCAAGACGACAAAGCCGACTGGGAGAGAGAGTCTGCGGACATGACCAACGTCTACAAGAACGCCCACCTCACCATCTGTACCCCAACCTCCACGTCGTGTCGTGAAGGGTTCCTAGGAGAACGGGCGTCTGCCACTATTAGTTTTCATTCAAGAATCAACCCCGACGTCGTCGGTTCGTACGTGATAAGACCCTGCGGTGTGATTAGCGACCCACGAACCGCCGAGGGCGACTACGAAAGAATCGACAACAGCGACACGAGCCCCTACAGCAACTGGTGGAAGCGCGGGTGGACGTTCCAAGAACTCGCCCTCTCCACCCGCGTCCTCCTGTTCGGAACCAAACTGCACCTCATCTTCGAAGACAAGTTCTGGTCTGAAGGCGACGAGGAGATGACGGAAAGTACCGGAGATGAACCCCCAGGGTTCGGAGGGATGGGAGGCATGTTTGCGGTCATCTCAGTCGCCGACACGCTCAACGACGAGGACAACGAACACATGTGGATGTCGATGGTAGAGCAGTACACGGCACGCCAACTCACCTACGAGTCGGACAAGCTTCCCGCCATGAGCGGCCTCGCCAAGATTGCCGTGCTGGGCCGCGGGGATATGTACCTCGCCGGGATACGGAAGGAGTTCCTCCACCGTGATCTGTTCTGGACACCGGCGATGGACACGGATGCCCAAGGCGAGAGGGAGTCGAAAGTGTCGTTTGACTCCTTGCTAGCCTCACTAAATGCGTCCAACCTGTACATCGCACCGTCCTGGAGCTGGGCCCGCTGGCAAGGCAAGATCCGTTTCGACGAGTCTCCAGCACCCTTCGGCGACCACGTGCCCGTGATGCAGTACGAAGGCTGCGTAGAGAAGGCCTACGAGAGCGCGGAAGTGTGGACGGCGGCATCGGAGCTCAACCCATTCGGACAGGTTACAGGAGGCAGCCTCAAGCTAACAGGGAAGGTAGCTTCTATCCTGCCTCAACTCCAACTCCAGGAAGGACTAGAGAACCACTGGGAGATGTGTGACGAGGCAGGCGAGTACGTGGCTGATCTTACGTTCGACTGGGATGAGCCCGAGGGTTGGGTTCCGTTCGAACAGCTGTCCCTAGTATTGGTGGGGTCTTACTGGAGCTGGCAAGCGTATAAGACTGCTAAAATGTACGATGGCGTGGCGACAGATGATGCTCATAGTGACGAGTACATGGAGGACGACGTCGACATAGACGACGATGGAGATGTGAACATGATTTTGCACGAGGAAGATGAGTCCATGGATGGTATTAATAGTGAAGATGGCGAGATTAGCTTTGAAGAGGCCCTCACTCGAGACAAAGATGTTGATAGGTTTGCGTATGGACTGATCATTTACCCGGCTGAAGTAGAAGGGAAATACTTCCGAGTCGGAGTCTTTAGTTCTTGGCCTAAAGGAAAAGGGGGCTTAAAGGGGCATTTCGAAGGCTTGGGTACCCGCACCGTAGAAATTGTATGACAGGGAGCGAATCATATAGCCGACAATAGTTCAATGACAAAGCATGGATTTCTGCTCTAATGTATGTAATAGTTTGACATCGGCCTCAATTGAACAGTCCCGGGCTTAGAGTAGTACCTTGCGAGACCAGTTGGTTTTAATTATAATTCAATTAGTTAACTAGAGGTACAGCAATGGTATCAAGACGCATTAATGGTACAAGAGTAAGGTAATAAAAATCATTCGTGAAGGGTATAATAAGTTTCTCCGTGTTGCTCCGTAAAATCGAAATACCTCCGCCCCTTAATCGCATCAGCCATTCATCAATATTAATATTTGTTTCGTTTCTTTCGTCTTGGCTCGTTCAAAAATTCGCCATGGTACGTTCATGCGTCATATTTCATTGAAGTTTCCAAAATATCAATCGTCGATTCCCAAATAATCTACCAAAAGCGCCTTCGTCGCACGGGTCGCGCGGGCGTTCCATAGCCCTCGGGGATATCCTTAGTCCTGCGGGTCTCGCGGCGCCGGTGCAGCCTTGTGCTGCAGCACGTGAAGAAGACGACTATGGTGGCCAGCAGGCTGCAGATGGCGGCGACGAGGGTGGTCCAGGTTGCCGCACCCCACTCGGCGCGGCTGCCGTTGTTGGCGTTGTTGACCTCGGACTTGATGATGCTGAAGCAGACGAAGTCGGTGACTAGGACTACCAACGTGACGATGAAGGTCAGCAGCGAGGTCAGCGACGCGAGCAGGCTGCCGACAACGCCAGCGCCGAGCGCCAACAGGAACGCGATGAACGCTAGGCCGGTGGCAATCGGGTGTAGGATCATGACGCGGGTCAGACCCTTAGACGTGTCTGCCGCGTAGTCGGAGAAGTCGACATTGTTTACATTCTCCTGGACAATGGCGATGGGGTCGTAGCCCACCTGTCTGCGGCTGCAGACGTCCTGTCCCGAGCTGTTGCTTCGTTGTTAGTTAAGGCACGTGTCGCGGCAGATGAGAAGTGTAGACCTACGATAGTGCGTCTTGAACGCAATAACCAAAGGTGCCAAAGGTCACACTCGGGTGGCGGTCGGTGGATGTTTGACGGTCATTGAGGTTAACCTTGAGCATAGAGATGTTGTTAACCACAGGGGCCGAAATATCGGTGATGATGAGCAGCACTGTGGCCGCCAGCAGCAAGAACGTGCCGATATGGTGGAAAAAGCCTGTCTGTCCCATTTTGGCGGTAGTACTTTTCAGATACGTCAACGAATAGGAATCTGTTTCGATTGGTGTCGCGGCGGACAAGCTTGGTTGGTATCGATCGCAAAGACAAAGCAAAGATAAGTGATAATATTATGGTCAAATATACAAATACAGAACTAGGAGAGACGACAGCGATACGAGTTGGGGCTGCTGTCAATTATACGCACGCATGTCTGGGGTAGATAATCAGGTTCCTGCTGTATTCTACGAATTTCCTTGGCACAGATCATGTCTAACGCTTCTAAATAGGTAAACCTGATGCTTTAGTTGGCCATGATGTGTGACGATCCAACACTCGTTACACCTATGAGAACCTGGTCTGGTAGTCTGGTCGACGAATAACCACGAATGAGCTTGCGACGTCATACGGCAAAACAGGTGAGGCTTGTCGACAATCGAGATTCATATCGGGTAATCGGCAGATTCTCAAAGCGGAGGGCTCTTGATTGTTCTAGCATTTCTACAACCTCTGCTATACGACCCTAGTTTGTCTGGTGCCTGTTATACACCAGCCACTCACAAGTTGGAAGAGGTAGCTCGTCAGGCTCGTCTAGCTGTGACGTCGTGGCGTTGCAAGTCGTCGGGTCTTAAATCTTCGCGACTAACTTCTTTGTGGGGGGACGGACCGGGGGTCTAGATTTTTGTGCCTTGTTTTAGCTTGGAATGACGGCGACATGCAGCTACTAAATGTAACCAATGGCACCATCCGAGTCAAAGACAACGACGCGTCATCAATTGTCGATGCTAACCAATGAATACAGTAAATAGATTTGCTGGCAAAGTCTGCTATATTCCAGCTGCTTTGTTGAGGATATGTTGAAATAAACTTCTGACGCTTACTTGTGCAGCGAGGATTGTTGCAGGACAGAGGATGCAGGACCGAGAGCAACGTCGCATTTATTTTGGCTGGTTGGTCAGAACTCGGTATCGAATCTTGGCATCCCATTGTACGGGAAATGCGGTCAAGATCCGAAACGCACAAGACGCCACGTTTTTATATCTCATCTCGGCATCGCGTGTGGCCGATTCCGATAGAATAATTGAGGATTCAAAGACCTCCGTTAGGACCATCGTCGACGACTTGGCCTCCAGCATTGTGATATGCCATTGGCTCTTGTGCTGCTCAAGAGCAAACCATGTGTCGGCCGTAGATCGATATATCCAAGTTCAAACACCGTGTAATCGATCGCGTGACCTAATTACGGCTTTATCTTGAACCTATGTTCGTATCTCCCCGACGAGATATACAGAGACACATACGCATGTTTCACATACGCTGTGTAGCCGGATTCCTCCATCGTCAGTTCGCGCTATGCTCTTGGAGGCCTGATGGATTCTCCAGGCCTGAAGGGGCACTGTCGTCCACCTGACGGTCTAGTTTCCGCTAGTACAGTACGTCAATACGAACCCATTTACTAGGTATTCAAGGTCTCGGGCATCTTTTTAGACACGGAATTCGAGACGGGATTGAGCATTGACGGTGCATCATCATTGGCCGCCCCGTCAGCAAAAGCAGTCAAACTTTTCATGATGGCCGGTATCTCTTGTGCATTCCGTCGTGCCCTAATGCGTTCCATTATGAAAGTCTCTCGCGAAGAAAGACGCTTCTTTTCGAGTAAAACGGCTGCAGCCCCTTCGGCACCCTCATCGGCGAAACTTGTGGAATCGCGCGACAGCTGGTTAGCCGTGTGCCAATCCCGTAGTCCTGGAGCCATCGCGCCTGCTGGCACCGACGCGTGCAGCGCAGCCGACATGAATGTTTCCCTGTTACCATTCGAGGGCCAGCGACCGTGTAGAGGGTTCCTGCGAACCACGTCCTTGTGGTTGTAGGTCTTATTCGCGGCGAAGACGTGCAAGGTAAAGGTCTTATGGGACAGGCCGAGGTCGTCAAAGGCCGGCGTATTTTGCGTGGCCGTCGAGGGCGGAAAAGGATCGATCGGAGCAGTAATCGTTCCTCGCAGGTTGTACTCGGCGCCCCACGAGACGCTATTAGCCTGCGCAATGATGACTCGTGTGATGGGAGAGTCGTTGACCATAGCAGTAGCAGCGTCGGGTTTGGTCGTAACTACAACAAAGGAGGAATTATCCTAATTTTTCGTATCACTTTATTAGCACGTCCGTCTGTAGGATCATCTCGAGGTCAAAGAGGTGCAGAACCTACTTCTAGCTTCTTGAATGTTTCAATCGTCTCTTGACTAGAACGTTGGAGAGTCCGCAGAACAGCTCGACGCTCATAGAAGTTGGCTGGGGCGGGAATGCATTTGACATATACGGTCCGGGAACTTAGAGACCTTTGCAGGAGCTCTGCAAGTGCCGACGGCTTGAGTGACATCGCTGCCTCTTGCTCATTGACCATCAATGGCCAACTGACGTTGGTGTGAGCTTCGGTCAGGAGGTAGCTAAGCGTAGAGATCCGATGCGTATTCTTAAATAATTGCTATCGATAAGCGCTTACCTACGGAGATAAACAGGTGGCTACCAACTGGTGTCGGGTATTTGTCCTGGTACTTATTTCAACGAGGACTGATGAAATTCACTGTCTCTTAAAGCGATGTCTTCTCGACTCAACATTTTCAGAATAAAACAGCCTGGGTCTGTACTGACGGACTTCTCGGGACTTTCTAGAGTATTCAACCCTTAGGTGTTTTAGCCCGCAATGCCCTCAGCATGGTTATGTTATTCCATTATTCCATGCCACAGAAAGAGACCAACAGTTACGATGCACAAAAGTTGCAGAACAACCGCCTGTTGAAAGCTATCTAACCTATGATTCAGTTCCATCGAGCTGTATACGTAGAGTCTCCCTTGCTACTAAAGCGGCTAAGTTTATATGTATTTAAATAGGTATGTACCAGGTTTCGAATACTTGCGTTAGATATGATGAATGAACGATGCAAGGTACGGTGAACAATGTGTTTTGGAATAGTTTAACATGCGATGGTCCTGTAATAACATCAGCTTACTACGTACGAAGACTAGGGTGCACTTAGACGAGAGGCGACAACCTTGTCATCGGGGTCTAAGTAGGATCAATTACGATGTCGAGAACGATGCACTCTTCCCCTGAGACTCGATAACACAATTGGATGTCCAAACGCGAGCACGAACTACCTGTCATATAGGCTTGGTCGGAGACAATGTAAGTGCTGCTGGGGTAAACTAGTACTACATCGTCGTGTGGTTAATGAGTAACTATCAGAGCTAAAGGATAGCGCTGGCATACTACGCGAGTAATATATCACCAAGAATATGAAGAAACGGAAGAAGTAACGGCGTAGTTGTAAACTACCATCACACTACATTCAAGCTTACCTCCTTGTAGATAGGCAGCAAACAGGCTATAGCCTACTACAGCCAATTCTTCATAACCTTGGTATGATGCCTTACTTCAAGACAGCCTGTGAGCATGGACAGCTACCCATTTCTACGGTGCGGGATTTGATCGTCTAATTTTAGCTACGGCGGCTAGACGGTCCCGGGTCGGTAAGCGGTGCGTCCTTGACACGTCTACTCAAGGATGAAAAGGGCATCTACGAGGCCTCATTTTACACTGCTATTCCCCTGGCTCTCAGCTGCGGTGGCATTGGTGATTGGGGCTTGTCGTGTCTGATTTCGAGGGCGTCCGATGCATACGTACATAATAGTAAGATGCGAACCAGAACATCGGGATATGTTCTATTTTTGTGCTGAACAGGGCTCCTCATCCATTTTCTTTTTTTGCTTTTGGTGGAACTTCTGCCCGGATGAGGCACAGCATCACTCGAGATCTGAATATCGAGTCAGTTCTTTAGATACGTCTCTTTTACATATCGGACAAAACGTCATTCTTTCCATTGCATTGTGACTAGTCTTTGGTGATGAGCAAAAACGATGGGAACTGGAGCCGGAGAGCTGGGAAATTTGGGGTGAGCATTAGGGGTATGCATAGAACTCGACTCAAAGCAGTGGGGGTCAATTGACGGCGATCCGGTAGTCCTCGCCGAAAAGATTGGGTCGATGAAAGAGACTCCAAGTCTTTCTACTCTTTTGGCCAATTCTCCTTGTGACATATCTTCTTTTTATTGCCTGGGTTCTTACATAGTATCAGGTCGCCGACTCATCTCTTTACTGAGAACTCAAAGGGCCATCCGAATCGGGTCTCTATCCTTTACAAGGGACGATTGAAGTTTTAAGTTGTTTGGAAATGTTGCAGTTCTTCTCCACAGGTGTCGAGTATCGGGTGTCGAGTATCGGGTGTCGGGTATGGGGTTGATTCCAATTCGGCAGGTAGCAAAGAAATGCGTGTCATGGGCTACTTACACGCGGTTTGAATCAGAACTACATATATACCTAGTGTACATAAGCGTATCAAGCTGTATATACATATACGTATCAATTAAGGCCTGATACCATAATAGGAGTTAAGAGATAGTGTACTTTTCGCAACGTGTCTCGTGGCTCTTTGTCAAAGCTGCAGTAGTGTATGCAAATCAGAGAGCCTGGAGCTGAATGAACCCAGCTGCAAGTTTCGGTAAGCGGTACGTAGGTACGTACTGTAGAAGTTGGAATCTGGTTCCGCGGAGATGGTGTCGTTGCAGGGATCGAAAGTAGGAGATAGGGTTCCTGGTTTTACCCTACCCTGTCCCCCTTTCCAAGAGTCGGATTGGACAGACGGGTGACGGGTTGTAACTTGTCGGACCCTGTCACATTACCATGGCACAGCCTGGTAGCCTGGCGTCGATCACGCCCGATAAGACCATCAAATACCTAAAACTGTGCGATATCGTACCTTCGGACCGGTACTATAACTAATCCTGTGACGACCTCGCCTGACCTAAAATACCCGGGGTTTGGGTGACACAGTGCGGTCTGTTATAATAAATCATCTGGGTACAATACCCCACGAAAAGACGTTTTGATGGGCGGTTAATAAGAGGCATAGGCAGATATGGTACCTGATGGCGTTGCTTTCCTTTGGATATCAACCGTGTTACGATATCAGATCAAGATCAAGATCACGTTATTATATATCGTAGGATGTGTCAGTTTCTCGAAGTTGGGCTCCAGCTTTCTATGATACGAATCACCTAGCCTGTCGACTTGCTGGCTTATGAGTAACCTGGCATTTATACAGAAGTAAGTAATTTAGCTCCCCTTAGATAATACGCATTTTATATCCTAATTGAATACCGAATGTGTGACATGGTAACAAGATAAGCGAATTACTTGGGAGCTATGTTCTGTAGTTTTATCCTACCCCTAGAGTTACGAAAAGTTGAAAAGTTGGAAACGAAAGTGCGCGGCTACTGCTTCGCGAATGAAGCTCTTGGGACAGTCCTAACCAAGTATCAACACATAATATCGCATAGGAATGATGAGGCATTGTACTTATTAAATTAATATGCATGGTCATTTTGTTGAAGAGAAACAGATGTTGAAGTTGCGAGGTCGAACCTAACTCGGATTTCGTCTTTCGTCTCTGCTTCCACATACTGTTTTCTGCTGGATGCTTAATGCTTAACGCTTATGACTGTGGATCCGGGTTCCAGCAGGGCGGGTGAAGCGCCACAATAAGCCAATCTTTCTATGAACCCGATTGGCTGGGTCTGGCTCAAAAGTTCCAACGTTCAGAGGATCGGGTTTTCTCCCCCGTTTTTCCCCACCTCTACACATAACTATGGGCATGTACACATACACATAGTACTGTGATAGTACTGTGCGCGGGCGGCGTGGACTGCGTGGGTGGTACTTCGTACATATATAGCATATGTAGTAGCATCTGGCTGATCTGCTTCCTTTGGATTTCTCAAGGGAATGGGGTTCAGGCAACTTTACCGACCCAACCAGCCAATATACTACGTACATAGTATATAGTACATAGTATGTATAACCCCCAGACACCCCCGGGCGCCAACCTGTTCCAGGGAACCAATACGCGGCCCCAGCAAGCTGCCTAAAGTGGGCTAGGCTGATTTAATGGTACCGGACAAGTGGGATCTTAGCTGTACTATGTACTATGTACCAGGTAAGGGTCGAGGAAAGTCGATTGTGATTTGTCGTCTTTGTTGTAATCGTTTGCTCGTCCCATTAAAAATATACCCTTATTGTCTGACCGTTCTCTGTCCCTGGAGCCTAAAATATATATGTATGTACGGATATTGAAGTGCTACCTAGGTACGCGAGTATTAGGACCGGACGAGCAGTTGATCAAAGTCACTCGAGGTATTTCCCACGTGCATATAACGGCGCCGAATCAGCGCGATCCCAGCACTCGCCCGGGCATCCACCAGCATGTACTATGTATGTAGCAAACCCAGCAAACCCAGCAAGCCAAGACCCAAGAGCGTGGTTCGTTTCGTTAACGTTAACCGTTGACCCAGAAGGGAGGGTAGAGCTGTTGACGCCTTTGCCACTCCCTGCTCTTCTACATAGTATTTTCCATCTTCCATTACTACATACATACATAGTTCGAATGCAACTTTGTCGCTTTTTGCCTCTAGGAACTTTTGCTTTTGCTTCTTCTGCATTTCCATTCCATCCGCTTTGCATATGTATTTTCCAAGTGAGCCGTGTCGTGACTCTACCTCCATCTCCACGTCCAAGTTCAAATTCAAATTCAACTCCTATCGGGTAAATAGGAAAAAAACGCAGTGCGCCCACGCCCACGCCCACGCCCACGACCACGAGCTAGACACGCCGTGGCGTTTTCTTGGGTCTTACATTAGCGCAGCAACCCGGCCCTCTGGTACTTAGTAAATCAGAGCTTCGTCAAATCGTACGTCGTATATGGGATCGCTTGGTGCCACCTACTAAATCCCAGCGACCCCGTTGCTGTTGCTGGAATTTATCGTCTAATTTCTCTATGCGCCCATCCCGTCGTCTGACGCATCCAGTCACGATGCTTAAGAATTTCGCCTTCGACGACTCAGGTGTCTCGCCTGACGACGATGATCCATTATCTTGTCCTAGGAGTTTATTAGACCAACCTTCGTTACACGCGATGGCGACGTCGGAGTCGCCCGAGCCGGACGGCGCACATATAGATGGTCCTGCCGGCAAGATGGGCAAACAAAGATCTACAGGAAATTCACAATCTTTCTTGTCGTCAGAGGCGCAAAGTAGTGAGGCAGGATGGAACCCGTCCACAGAACCAGACCACGCACCGATACAAATACAAATACAGCCGGCCTCGATACCTTCGATAGAACTCGACTCCAAGCAGCCAACCGAACCTATAATGCCTAATCCCCAACCGCAATTTCAACCACAACATCGACGTCACGAGAGTATCGACAGTCAATCAGACCTCCAATCCGACGATTCAATTGCTGGCGATGCTGAACTCCGAGTTCGTAAAAGAAACAGGTTTTGGCGATCTACCAAGAAGCCACTTCGCAGTGCCTCTCCTTCCAAACCTCGCAGACCAGACTTAATGGCAGACATGATCGAGAGCGGAGAGCAATGCAATGTGCACAATGCGGCGCCTCAACCTTCGACGGGACCTTCGCAACCTCTACCTGCCTTCCTGATTAACCTCATGGCGTCCGCCAAATTCGACGACAACATGAATACTCAGTTTGTGGACGATGACACGATGGAACTGGTGGTTGATAAGGATCATTGCGGCGGACAAGACGAAGCGGCCGGTCCCAGCAGCTCGATAACACTTAAGGATGCTGGGGGCCCAGCAGGCATTAAGAAAGTTGGGCGCCTAAGATACAGAACCTCTATAGAGGCCGCATCGCGATGCAAGAATATGAAGCGAAGTGTGCCGAGGATGCGTAGGAGACCAAAGACGTACCAATCAGAGTCTACGCCATCACGACCGGAGTCAAGGGCCTCTACGAATCCGACGTCCCTTTGATTGCAAAGAAGCTATTTTTAGGAGTTGTTTCCATATTTGATTTGGTCCTTTTTCGCATATACCCGAAGTCATGGAGCAGGCGTTATACGGTGGATAAGTCACGGCATAGGCGGGAGTTGCATCGCACGCGCATCGGCCGGCCCATTGGTCGGCCTGTCGGTTCATGGGCGGGCTTGGCCAGCATTTGAGGGACGAGGAGTTTTGTTGTTGAAGCATTTGACTTGGCGTTATGCATCTGGTGCCGAGCTGTTGGGTGTCTGTACCAACAGCAGGACAATGAATCTTGGATCCGCGTGGATGGTTATGATATCAGACGATTTGAAGCAGCCCTCTACGCGTTGACTTGTATATGTTACATGATGGTTGATATGGGTCACGATATCAAAGTATTTTACCAATGGCAAGGATCGTGTCTTTGCTGAGTCTTTGATACTTAGGTATTTATTGGCCACGGAACAAGCGCCGATTTACTTATTAATTAGAAATATTTCCATCACAAAGCCTGGCACGTTTTTGCATTGTTTCCGGAAATTCGTGTTACAGTTATTTGAAAGGGGGATTGCCTTCTATCTCGGGCTGTTAGAAATGGCAACAAAGGCGAGTACTCATACTCGATTTACTGGGTACTCGCAATTCACTAACCTACCTAGGTACGTAATCGAAAGCTTCTAGAAATTTCATTATTTCATTATGAAATACAGTTGTGTTTGGGCGTTGAGATGTCAATGCCTTATATACCTAGATAAAGTGGACGAACGAGTTCAAGTGCAGAGGTAACCCCTATTCCACGAATCGAGTATCTAAGGAGCCGCACATATCAATTCTACCTCAAGGCCTAAGAAATTGTCATGGATGCATACTTCCTTTGACCTACGGGGTTTCCCGAGCTATGCGCAAATTAAAGATGGTGTATTGAAGATTTTAGCTTGTGGGTGATACTCCATTTGGTATCACTCGTTCCTCCACGAGATGAGGTTACATTCCAACCGTTCTTTGTCTCGACCTCCCGCCCCGCAGACCTCTACGCATTGAAGGGTAAAGGGCTTTTCATTATAACTATTCATCAAGTAACAACGCCCATGGTTGCTTCCTTTGACGACATCCTTTGTCGTTCTCGTCGGGGGATAGCTCGAGATGAATCGTAGGGACCCCCAAGGAAATAAACTCAGCGATCAAATGAAGGTGTGGAAGAGTAGGTGTAAGATGCTATTCATCTTTAAAGGACCCTCCCCCCCTTGGAATGGGTTACTCGGAACTTAGACTCACTTGATGCCTCACACACATTCCTCCCGTACCATTTCACCTAGTCGTTCACTCGTTGCTGTCCCTATTCCCTATTATGACCCATTCGTAGCCTTGTCAGCCTTATCGTGCCTTACGTCGTTCTCATACCTGCTGTTGCCGTGGCAGACCCCCCATGTTTTGTTGACTTAGATATTTGAAAGTACAAGGACTTCGCTTCGGACCTTCAAGTCATAGCTTTGACAGCTTTTTTTTTCAATTCTACCAAGCTCTCAGCGTTACCGGCTTATGCAGCTCAGACCGAACCCCTAGGTTACTATCTACTACGCACCCTCCCTCCTCGATGCTATGGCCTTCACGGCAGTGCACTATCCGAACAACAAAGACCAAGGCCAGCTCCCCTATTGGCCTGATAGTGAGGAGCTAGGGGTGGCGGCCGAGAATTTCTTTGATCAATTCGTCACCTTTGACGCTACGGATCCCGCGGTACTAGGCGGCGATCTGGTCGAGAACCCACCTAGCCCGTCAATCTTGCTCGAAGACACTCTCAATGGCGTCCTCACCAATACGTCGTCCAATGACCAGGACACGCAGTCCGGCCAGTCCCAAAATGACCAGTCCCAAAGCGACGTAGCCATTGCGTCTGCTCTGCTCGATCTACCTCCTTCGATATCTTCCTCTGAAGCTTCCATCCCAGACCATAGCCAGTCCGTTCCGCCAGAGCTCACAACTCCTTTGTTTGCAGATCCCGTCTTGAGTGGCGGTTCGATCTCCGACTCGGAACTGCTCCGCTTGGAAGGCATCTCCATAAAGTCGCCAAAACCGAATGCGACGGCACCATCTACTCCACCTTTCCCGGCCACATCGACACAAGCCCCTCGGAAACATAGCCGCGTTCTAGACTCGATTTATGCCACGTTCCGTAGGGCGACGCACAGATCAAAACCACAGAAGCCTCAGGATCACTCACAAATGGACACGGACGGACCAGCAACGTTGGCGGATGCGTTCAAGAAGGAAGGAAACACCTTCGATATTCCAGGAGGCCTGGATTGGAAGGATTTTGAAGACATTAAATTGGAAGAAATGCCCTTGCCCGTCGACGATCTCGGTCTCCCCTTGTCACCTCCGCTCACGGGAAGGATACCTCCCGATCAGCATTCGAGCAGCGCGATGGATTTCGTGAACGGTCACTTTGATGACCCATTCGTCGATGACTTGCTAGGTCCGCCGGCAGTCATCCATGCCGATCCCAAGAGCCTTGATATCAACCTGAATACGCCGATGGCCACGCCCGGGTTGAACGACGATCCCTTCTACCAGAATAGCCTGGGCGTCATAGACACCAACGGACATTCATTCCGCTCGCGACCGCTGCCTAAGCAACGAAGCACAAGCTCGGCCGAGTGGCCGATGGAAGGCATCCTCACCAACGACAACACGAGCGCCGTCTGGCCTTCATCGTCGCCCGGCACGGGCCCGGTGTTCGTGCCAGACAGCCCGGAGTGGTGGGACACGGCGGCGACGCCGCACACCAAGGGCCACCACCACCGCTACCACAACGGGATGCACGGCAACGTCGCGCTCAACCTCTCGATGCACAACCAGCAGGCCGAGCTGCCCTACGAGTACGCCAACAACGCCGACCTGTCGGGGCTCATGATCCACATGCCGCAGCCCCGCGCGCCGCAGGCCGCCGTGCTGAGCCCCGGCATGCACGACGTGCTGATGTCGCCGGCGACCCACTATTATCCCACGCCGTCGTCCGGTCACCGGCACTCGTCGTCCTCGCACCACCGGAGCAGCAGCCACCACCACGGCGAGCAGCGGCGGCCACGTCCCCGCGCGCCATCTTCCGGGGCGCGGCACCACGGGTCCTTGACCTCGCCGCGCAAGATGTCGTCGTGCTACGCGCTGCGCGAGGAGTCCATGTCGCCGACGCCGCAACACCCGCGGCACCGGTCCGCCTCGTCGTCCTCGTCGGCGGCGCTCACCGTGCGCAAGAGGCGGTCGTGGACGCGGCGGTCGCAGCAGCAGCAAGAGCCGCGGACGCCGAGCGCGCGGTCGGTGAGCTACGAGGGGGGGCATCACGGCCACGGCAGCAGCAGCCGGCGGGGCAGCGGCGGTCGGCACGAAGACGGGGGAGGAGAAATGAGCGGCGGCGGCGGAGGAGGAGGAGGAGCCTTCAGTATCGAGTTCTGTAACTACACGCCCAACGACAAGAAGGTGCTCATGAACGGCGTGGCGCCGAGCGGGTCCAGCAAGACCAAGGCGCGCCGCGAGAAGGAGGCCATGGAGCACAAGCGCCAGATGAGCGAGGCGTATATACAGGCCATACGCGCGGCCGGCGGCGACGTGGAGAAGCTGCGGCAGAACGGGTTCTTCGAGCAAGATAATAGTGATTGAGTAAGTACCTAAAAGCAGGAATGGCAGAAGAAGCAGAAGAAGAAGAAGAAGAAGAAGAGGGAGCTGGTCGATTGAACTGATTGGCTGAACCCGTCCGCGTGTCTATGTAATACAAGTGAACACAGCTACTTCTCTCAAAGGGAAGGGAAAAAAAGGAAAGGGTTAAAAAATAGGGGGTGGCTGGCTGGCTCCTAGGTGTCTCTTCTTTGTTAGTGGCTTGCGCTTACAGTACGGGCCGTGTTACCACCATTCTGGCCGGTCCGGAACGAAAAGAGAAAACGCATGAAAGCCCATCGGTTCGCTAGGTAGCTTTCCGACCGAGATGTACTACTTAATAATGCCTTTATAATCGTCAAATCTGTATTCTCCTGTGTTATTCTCCTGTGGCTATGTTGCTTCTTACGACTTGTACCTAGTATATGGCGAAAATTGTACGTTGAGCAGTTAACTGTGTAACTTTTAACACTTCCGACACGGAAAGAGGCGCGTCGTAGTTTTGCGTCCGTTATGGGTAACTCTGAGGAATGTTGCGAGACTAATGGCATGATCGACGTCTAATAGCCTAAATTTCCATTAGAGGCCTTAACGGCAGTCTACGAATATGTGCCACAGGTAGATGCGAAGCTGAACAAAATCATGAATACCCCGTCGACAGTGTATATAGCGGCCCGAGGACTAGTCTTTCGAAATTCCTATTTACCTTCACTTAACCTGCCAGATAGGCAAATGTCTACAGCCTTTGCGTATGTCTCACCTACTGTCGAGACTAGGAGCGGAACTAAGGTACGGCGTAATCTGTCACGCATGTCGCTGCGCGTCATCGTGTGAACGCGCACCATACGCCACAATGGATTCTATAATCCTATCTCGAGCATCACCAACCCGAGGCCGTAGTAGTCGTACTCTGCTAGGTAGCCCGTCGCTGAGCTGAGGTCGACTGCATCGGTTCCAGCATAGTCTGAGTGCCTGTACGCGAAAAGTGCTTCATCCGCGCTATGCATCTTGTTTGAGTAATTTGCATTTACGGGTCGGCTGTGCGAGAAGCCAATTAAAGACGACATTCTGAGGTTCACTTTTCGAAAACGGCCTTTACCGTCGAGCTGGCCATCGACGTCGTTGCCCCAACGGCAATAGAGGTAGTCTTATCTCCGAAGAAAAGAATATTGTACGACGAGATGTTCTCATGTAACCACTTCATCTTATGAAACTCGAAAATGTCAGCGGGAAGATCGTAGGCTGGCCAGACACAGTCGTCGAGGCTCACGTATATGTTGTTCGGAAACTCGATCGGTCCAGGTATTCTCCGAATAGCTCGGCAAGATCAAAGACTCCGGGACGCTTCCGGGCTTCGATGGGCGTATGGTAGAATAGCGGTACATGAGTCCTATGGTTCGCCTGTTGATGTCGTGATACATTCCTGCACAGCTAAGAGCCCGGAACCTAGACGCGAGCTTCGGAGGTAGGCCGAGGACCTGCTCTAGGCTTCGTAAAGGACCTTGCTCCTGGATATGGCATTGTAATCAGGGCTTATCTGCATCTCTTCGACGACTACGGGGGTTTCGGACTCATTCTCGGCAAGGGTCCCGGGCTAGAACGTGTGGACGTTATAAGTCTTCAATTTCTTTCTCCTCCGCCTCCTCCACAGCTTCGTCATCATTATCTTCGTTGATGGGAGCTTTGAAACGTGTCACTCTTTGCAGATCAAGTTTTTGCATTGTACCTGGCGAGTTTGCCATAAGCCAACTCACGTTCTCAGCTGACAGCAGGAGCTTGACGTTTTCATGTGGTTGGAAGTCTTTGATCTCCAGATCCCCGTTGGTTACCGCCCCTAGATCGCTTGGGCGTCCTTTGTAATCTCTCGGGCCCGGGGCACTGTACTGTATTCGTCTAAACAGGCGAGCAGCTGGCCATTAAGGCGTCGCAGCCGGGCGAAAGGGGGTGGATCATGCCGGAATTAATCCCGGGTTTAGAGAGAAGAAATACATTTGATAACTTAAGATGTCAAAGATATCTAGAGTGTTGCATGCGTTCCAGTCCACTGACGTGATGTTAGCGAGGGCTGGGGAGGCTGAGTACTGGGAGCTCCGGTACCCTAGGGAGTAATATCTATGACAAAATCTTGGGCTGCCTGCCACCTACACTCGGTAACCCTGTAATAGATTGGATAATGCTGAGCTTAGCGGCATCAAATTTCCCATCAATTTCTAAAATCATTGTCATAATGCGATAAGTTGCTGAACGAAGAGCTACGAACCTAACAGCTACGAAAGTCCTGGTATATACAGGAAGCGAGGACAAAGAGGCCTATCCCCTATCATACCTCTCTTGCCTACTAGCTAACAATCTTATAACCCACACGTGCCAAAGGTCAAGGTCAAGGGCCTATCCAGATACCAAGGGGCAAAGGCCGATAGGCAAAGGCTAGGAGCCTGACAATCATATCGAACGTCCGTGAAATAATACAGACATGGCATTGGCGTCAACACCACGCCGTATCTGCAACTTGAGTACATCGTGCTCACATTAATATATTTGAAACAGAGTTTATGTTGGCGCCCGCGTAGATGCAGAGGTGGGTATGGAATCGGCAGATGATTTTCGTAAAACTCCAGTATTATCCAGTCTCGATTCGCTCTCGGACTCTCTACGATCGTGATTCCCACTTCTACTTGTCAGCTTCGTCGACCTCGTAAAGCTCCGAAGGCTTTCGAACGACATGACATTACGCAATGTCCGCACCATGTCCTCAAGCGAGATCTGGCTGATGAGGGGCCAGATCGTTGGGAGACAGCCAGCGATTACAGCGATGCTCATTTCGATCATGGACCACACCATTAGAGTTGTAAGGTGTCCTATGCCGTCGGCATTCTTCTTGAAATCTATTCTCAGTTAGTGATGGTGCTTTAAAAATGGCCACTATTGGTATGCTCCTTTTTACGGACCTATTGATTGGTTAATATAGACGACAAGTCGAGCGATACCTGTGGCTATTTCTCTGTGATACTGGTTAGTTAACAGCCTTAAATGACTTCAACCTAACCTATAAGTGGTGGGAACTTACATCGCCCCAAGAAGAAATACACCCGAGACGGCAAATCGTTTGGCAATGGACATGTTCAATCGCCAGACCTGTGGAGATTCTCATTAATAAATGACTTCTTTTTCGCCTGAGACGTGAAAGATAGACAGCATACCCAAAAAAGAGGCAGACTGAGAATTAAGACGTCTGTTATAACGTCCGAAATGGCCAGTGAATAGAATAGGGGTTTGCTATCATAACAATGCTCGACCAAGTACATGAGAGGTGCCCACATCGCCCAAAAGTTGGTCCCGCAACGGAACAGGTAGGCGACGAAAAAGCTGATGGCCCAGGCGCCGACAAACACGATCATTATTGTGGTGAGGGTCTTAAATGTGCGGCTAAAGAAGATGCGTCGGTAGAAGTATAAGACTGAGAGCTTGACCAGACCGAACGCGATAGCTTGCGTCAACATAAAGGCAAAGAAAATCTAGGGACTGTTAGCGCAACTATAACCAGGCTTTAAACTTGGAATCTTTGCTTACCTTCTCCGTTAAAATCTCGGCATCGTCCGTGACCCAAAAATAGTCCTTAGGCCCCCATCCCTGAGGTGTAGGTTGTCCCAGGCCATCAAGTGACGCTCCTGTTTCTGTCAGAAACCCACACGAATCAGTAGGCCACCAACTCGTCGCTTACCTATAACCAACATGAGACCCATCCCGATATTAAAGAGGAGGGCCAAGAGCATGAGCCAATCGTCAGCAGCCAGCCAAGACTTGGTTACGCGAAGACGACAATAGAACCTCATAGCTACGAATACGGCTGGCAAAGCCAGGAACACGGCGCCGATAGCGATGATACTGGATCAGTAAGTCCATTAGCATTTATATTTGTTGCCTGTGAGCTCCGTTTTGGTGCTGAAACATTTGACTACTTACGCCGCTGGAGTCCTCCCCTCCTCGCTCGTGGATAAGTAATTCATTGGCCCCTTGCTCGAGGAGTTAGATGGAGTACTCAAAGGGTCCATGTTGAAAAGGTTGAGGTCAATTGAACTCGTGAGGTTTCAGTCCAAATGGCAGCGTTAATGGAGCAAAATGTGTCTGGAAAACTGGCGGAGGACCCTTGGCAGCAACAGCAGAGCTAGGTAAGGGAACCAGCCTATAGTTCACTACCTAATGTATACGGAGTATTAATACTGTGTTGTGTAGTTAGGTACCTTACGTGTAGCAATGCAGAAATCAAGGCCAATTCCAGCACAAAGGGGTAGGTTGCTTCGTGTATGCAGGATAATACAAAAAAACTACGATGCTTCGATATCTACCTAGGAGGTAAGTAAGGAACGAAGGAAGCATCAATACATATATACCTTCCACTGTCTGATCCCTTTTGTGTAACCACATCCCTTAAACCGGCCCGTATCCTGCTCTAGATTAGGTCCACTACCCGCGGGCGAAAAGCGTCGGAAAACCGACTATATGCAACCACCCGGGCAAGGAACTAGCAAGAACCTTGCAGTGAGTGTAACGTACTTCTATGCTACGAAGGATCTTATCTGGATAGGCGCACAAGAAGCTGCCTTGATTTCTGTAAAGTCCGCGCCTTGTTATCCGCGTTCACGGCATTAGATCTCGCGATATATTGTGAGTTTCCGACAGAAAGTGGTGGTCAGCTCAAATATGTTTTTTTGCACATTAGTGACATTCAGCTTATTTTTTATGAAAGATATTCAAAGTTGTTTCATCGATTAGATTTATTGAACGCTGCTCTTGATTGCTGTGCTACTTGTTGGCCCTTGAAATTGAATGATACTAGGCACCCACCTGCAGGTAGTTATATCCCTTCTCATGGCTCCCCATTATCGGCTCGTCCAGCATTGACATTTCGCCTTTCAGCTTTTACGAACATTAATTCTACTCGAAGCGGCCTACGATGATGGAGTCAACTCCGCTCAGATTTGATGTCGATACAGAAGATAGCCCAACAAGAGACGGCTTCAAGCGATCGATACGGCGAAATAAGACCTTCATGAAGGCAAGCCTTGCACATATTCTGATTATATCCATTGTGGTCAATATTGCTCTTTCCATTGCTTTCGCAGCACTACTTCTTTCCTGGAGGCATGCGCGCTCGTTTAAAGCAAATGAGGCTGAAAGTGACCATAACCCTTTATGTAACTTGAAACCCCTTTTTGCTCGATTGTTATTATTTTCAGTGCAACTTTTGGGTCTTAAAACACACATTAACATAATTGTGGCTTAGTCCCTCCTGGTATCGACGAGGAGGTCTTGGTTCCCGTTCAATTCGGGTGGGAATATTACGCGGAAACTGTCGACGACATGGAAAATGTCGATCGCAACTGGGATGCACTCAATCCTGATATCGGCTGGATTTCACTGCCACAGGCGGAGTTTTCTCAATGGGGATATCGCCCAGTAGGTGATGATCCAACGGACCCCAACAAGGGATTTCAGGTCTTACAAGGCTATCACTCGCTGCACTGCTTGGTATGATATTCGGTCATCTGGTGATGTATGCTCTTTACTAACCATGCCAAAACTAACCAGAAGACAATCCGCCATACCATGCTGCAGCTGGCGAGAGGTGAAAAGCTTGATGTTAAGTTTGGGCACTCGATGCACTGTCTGGCTGCACTTTTGCGAGATGTCATATGTTTCGCTGATAACTCACTTCCCCTCGATATACCGGGCGAGAACCACGATCAATATCAATATGTTCGCAAATGTCGGAATTGGGAGGCATTGAGTCGGTGGGCTGGTGAGCGGACAAGCTGCATGACTACCAATAAGGAAGGTATTTTGGATGCAGAGCATGCAAACTTGGAGAACTGTACAAGGACGGATAACGTCCTTTTGCAGCGGTATACGTAGCATTAATATGCAGCAATCTTCGCACTACCTGACGTAGATATGCTGCATGTCTCACTCATTTAATATACCTCCCCCCTTACCTACCTGGGTACCTAACCTTTGAGCTTTAGTGGGCATCAGATTGTTTGCGACCTTACATAAGTCGTCTATGTCCTCCCGTCCGGAGAATAGGACTTTGACTGATCTTGAGTAAAATATCACACCCAATTCAGTCTTGTGTCGAATACAGCTAAGACAACAAATATTCGCCATGAAGCCATGCGGTATAGCAACCATTCTTCTGGCGGCTTACGCCTCGGCTCGTCCGGCGCCTCCATTTGTCGACGATGAATGTACTCCAGGTACGAGAAGATAACTAGTAACCATGAATGATAATTGACAATCCCCAGACAGTACAGGGTCGAAGGTGGTCAATGGAATTGAGATGGGCCCAATCTGCGAGAATATATCTTGGTAGTTTTTCCGACGACCAGTATGTACTACTTACTTTGCCTCATATGCTATTCTTCTAAACTTACATGCTCATCTAAAGCTTAGAAGTCGTTGTTATGGTTGAGGTATATTCTTGGGGAGCCATACATTACATCCTATCATATACGACTTGGTACTACCTATGTTAGAGGGAGACTTACTCATATTGTGTTGCAAGTGCAAAGATTTGCGAGATGCTGACTGGTAGTTATGGATGTAATGTACCAACTAATTTATTCATTTATTATTATCCTCTGACTCTGTCTTAAATCCGTGATATTCACCGTAAGAAATAATGAGGGGGCCCTATCGGTTTGTGTAGCCTGAGATAAGTTAAGAGGTACCCCTACGTGTAGGCAGATCACCTTCGGTACTCTACTCCTTTGTCGCCTACCAGTTAATTTTGGCGGGGGTTGATGCTTCCATTCTCCCTTTTGCCTCTGCCTCTGCCTCTCTCTCTCTTGCCTACCTAACCTACCCTTTTGACTTCTGGAGCGATGGCGGTTGCACTCTCACTCTCACTTATACCGGGGACGTCACTCTTAGTAGTGATTGGTTACCTTACATATCTAATCCTTTGGCGATGCCTCCTGAGCCCGCTCGCGAGAATACCTGGTCCAAAACTGGCAGCGCTCACGTACTGGTACGAATGCTACTTTGGTACTGCCCACCACTCCACGTGAGAATGAAATCAGAGGCTGATACTACAATACTTAGATATCGTCCAACCGGCTCAATACGCCTTCAAGATCAAGGCGCTTCATCAAAAATATGGTAAATATAAATAGGTAAACGATGTACGTGTTAGAATAAGTTCTAATCCTTATTACTAGGACGTGTTGTTCGGATCGGACCTAACGATGTGTCCATCGCAGACCCCGACTTCTTCAACACCATTTATGCGCCAGGGCCAGGTCATAAGCGCGACAAGAACCCCAAACATAACAGAGCCTTAGGTGTTAACTCTTCAATCGGCGGTTCCGTCTCCCAAGAGTTGCATCGCAAACGACGAGAGGCACTCAACCCCTTTTTCTCACCGCAACGTATACACCGTCTTGATTCACATCTTACGTCCAAGGCCGCCCAGGTTGAAAATCTCTTTGCCGAGGCCACAGAAAGTGGAGAGGCAGTCAACCTCTCAGATGTATATTTTGCGTTCTGCAGCGAGTAAGCGTGTTTTCTTTCAGCACACTCATGGCAGTAAGAGTCCTAACTATGCGGCTTCAAAAACAGCATCGTGCACGAATACTGCTTTGGTAACGATCCAAATCTCCTGAACGACATGCACCTCGCCAGCACCCGGCGTAACAATGTTGCTTCTGTACTAGGCCGTGTCAAGATTATGTTCCACTTCGGCTGGATCCGGAATCTCATGCGGCTTCTCCCGCCCGGCACCATCGCGCGCGACATGATGATGTTCCGTCGCCGTGTCCGGGCTGCCGTCGACCAGGTCCTAGCGTACGAACCTTCCCCTGAGAAAATGCCCTCCATCTTCACGCACCTCCGCGACGACGCAGAACTCCCCGCCGCCGAAAAGTCAGCGCAGCGGCTCGAGGACGAGGCCGTTCTCATGACAATGGCGGGCACGTACTCGCCAATGCTCTCGCTCGTGGCTGCGCAATACCACCTCCTCGCTCGCCCCGAAATAATGACCAAGCTGCGCATCGAGTTGGCTGCTCACGGGTCTGCAACTACGGCAGCCCAGCTTGAGCGGCTACCCTATCTATCTGCTATCGTGCAAGAGGCGCACCGGCTCACCTTTGGGCTGACGGGCCGAAATCCGCGCGTCTGTCCGGATGAAACAATTGTGTATGCGCATAATAAGGATCCCGGACAGACTTACGCTTTCCCGCCAGGAACCTCCCTCAGCGTATCCACGCTCGTAATCCACACTGACGAGTCCCTCTTCCCGTCTCCGTGGCACTTCGACCCCGACCGATGGCTCACGACCACTGACGACCCCAACGGCCTCGTTCCCGCAGACCCAGTTACGAACGAAGAGCAAGGGGAGGAGCAGGATGCGATGTCCCCATTAGTATCGCGCCGCCGCCGTTCCATGCTCAGCTTCATGCGCGGGCCGCGTATCTGTATCGGCCGCCATCTCGCGAATGCGGAGATGGCCGTCCTCCTTGCGGCGATGGCGCGCTGGAATCTAGAGCTATTCGAAACGGACGAGGAGGACGTAAGGTTCAAGCACGACTACCATGTTATGTGCCCGAGGCTGGGATCTCAGGGGGTGAGAGTCAAGGTGAAAGGGAAGTGGGGTGAATAATGTCAGAGCACTACGTTAGGGGGTTCTAGACACCCGTAGGGGCAGTTGTAGCACATCCCAGCTTAACATAGATCTCTGCGACCCCTTCGCCGACGCGAGGAATCAAATGCTAGTATTTGAGCAGCAGCGCAATTGGTGACCCTGACCTTCATTATGCATCCCTCACTTGAGAGACAGGGGAGACGGATGGGGGAGGGACACGAAGCCCCCTCGTGAGGGGATCCCTTACATTGAATTACTTACTACTTTGTACAGCTACATAACACCCAGACCAAGATGTCATGCGAGTTTGGGATATTCGGGTGATTGCATGGAGGGTTTCGAGAAAGCATGCCTTATGTACCAATTCACAGTTCTATTGGTTGCAGGTGATAACTTTCATACAGTATAAGCGCCTGGGATGTTGGTACTGTCAGGCCCTTAGCCGTTGCTACTTAAGCAGGGCCATAGCTAGCTGGAGAGAGATATGAGAGGGATAGCCTCTTTGTCCTCGCTCCATGTATATACCCGGGGCATAGTGGCTTGTGCAACAACATTGTTATCTCCTAATCGCTTGGTTGGCCCCGTGGCAGATACACATCCAGTTGCCTCGGCGAAGCCCCTTGCAAAGGAACCTCTTATCCTATTATATCGTTATACAACTCGTCATTTAGTCAACTCACCTCGTACTGAGGCGCTTCGGTCCGGCATATTGCTGTAAACATGGACCTCACTGAGCAGCAAAAACAGATACTCGACCGCCTTCCTCCCGAAGGACAAAATGGAAAAAGGGGGATTCTCAAGTATACGACACCACGCGACAGGGAATTTCTCTTCATCAGCTTAGCTAATGCCATACTTGGCGGCGGTCTAAGCCCTATTATAGCTTAGCAAACACCTGATCCATCCAAACGGAAGCAAGGGGGTTGCTAACTCTGCACAGGTCATCTACGGTCAACTTGTAGGTGCCTTTGATGATTACACCGGGTCCTCTTCGCCAGCTTCTGAAATGCGACAGAAACTAGATACGTTTTCTATCTACTATGTATATGTCTCCATTGCCATATTTGCGCTCAGCAGGTAGAGAGTTCTCAGAAGGGTATGGAGGGGGGTGCTGATGATATTGAACTATCTCGGATCTCCAGATTGCCATCCAATATCCAGCGTTCAACTATACCAGGTCCTGCACCCGCAACCATAAGTTCTCGAAGGAGAGGGCCGTGTCTTAAGAAGCCAGGGAAAGGTCACCGAAGCAATTACAACATTCAGGGATGCGCTAAACAGGATAGAGAGACTGGTCGGTCCAGACGACATGTCCAGTCTGTACCTCCGCACAAATATTATTGAACTATTGGTCATGTCCGGCCATTGCGCGGAGGAGGAAGACGTTATAAAGAGACGAAGGGTCGATTAGATTATTGGAACACCACTCTGCTATGGTTACACCTATGACTACTGTGGCGATCCTGTCCTATATTCGTTTCAAATGATGAGTTAATGGCTTGGGTGACGGGTACCTGGCATGAGGCTTACTTCTATAATGGCGGGGGACACCGGAGGGATCCAAAGGGCGATGCGATGCTGAAGCTGAGGCCTACTATTGGGGGTATGCGGAATGAAGTTGAAATAGGCTCAGTATAGGGGTAATTATAGTGGGCTATAGCGCTATTCCCGCTGTATTTATAGCGCATCCCGGAAATTTAATTAGGCGAAATTATTATAGGGGGTACGCGCTGTTACCTGCTATAGTTATAGCGGCTCTTAGCACTAAGCCCTCTGTATTTATAGGGCGACTTAGCCTATAGTATTAATTTCATAGAAGTACTGTGCAATTACACTGTACCATTCCCTTTTTTTTTTAGCAATGAATAAATTAATTTTTCGATTTTGGCCAAGGTGTATGATCGGTCAACCGCACTGCGTCTTCGTTTCAGGAAGCGGGAGCAACGACTTGGACGTAAGCGGAGAGGCCTATATATCCGGTAAGATCGAGTTGCACGTGGTCCTGAAGGACGATGACGAGAGCACTACTCGGGATTCGTCAACATGGACCGTCGGGTCATTGGAGGATTTGGGGGTTTCCCTACCGTGCCGCGTTCTAATTCTCAAGGTAACTTTTTCTTCTTTAAGGATGGCAAGGAAATGAATTAGGAAATTAGAACTTGAGAAGTAATTAGGGAATAACTTTTGCTATGAGGTACCTAGTTATCTACCTGATGTCACTGACGGTATGACTAGCTGTATACCGGCCTCTAAGGTGCGTAGGAGTTAAGGACGTAGTTCCGAAAGAAAGGTATTGAACTGGAAAACGTGTAATGCGGATTACGTTAAGGGGCTTCCCCATTCTCCACCACCTTAACAATGAAGGCAATGCGAAGAGTCAAGGTATGAGAGGTAGGTACATGACACAGGTCGTTGGCCTGGTTGCTGTTGTCGGTCTCTGTAAAGGAGTCGTCCATACACTTGGCTGTCGCTATCGCGTTCAAACACTAATAGCCTTACGCAAAGAGGTCTCATCATCCTATTCAACGTAGTGCTCCTGTCCGCCTTCATTAAATCATAACCTATTCTTTTTATTAAAGATACCCTCAACAATCGCTATATAAACATTCCGTCTCTTAATTCTTTTCAATGGGATTGTTGCCATTCGTGGACATCATACTCTACGTCCCGTATTATACCACTATGCGGAACATCTGCAGCAACTTGGCCTCTTCTATCGCCGACGCCATGGCCAGCCGTGTTTCCATTTGCTTCAGTACGCCAACGATATCCCATGGAATGAGGTGCTGTAGATCCATGGTCTTTAGAAAGTGCCTGAGGGATTATTTGTTGGGAGGGCCAGTCGCTTGCATCTAGTTCAACCTCGGGCTGCGACCGTAAGAGTGATTCGTCGTTGTATAAGCCTCTCTTCTTTTGAGGTCTAAGCGGGACCGAGCCAACACTCGGCAGATAGTTCTTTTGAGACCCTTCTCCGATGTCTGAAGGTTTCGAGGACCCAATGGATACCCATTTCGCGCCGAGACTGTGGTAAATGGGACCAAGTGTCGGTACACTGGCCACAACGAGACCGAGGGCGATCTCTGACAATATGAAGATGGTGCTGTTGAGAAGACAAAATGTAGTGTCCTCCTCCGGGCATTGTACAGTCCAGATAAGGCGACCTAGATTTACACCTGCGACACTGCAAGATGTCAGTATGTAGTTGGCGTTATACTTCCCCAGTAGACTTCGACGGGCGAACTCACCATGCGCCTACTGAGAATGCACCAGTGAGCGCCCATTTCTTCTGCTTCGAGAGTTGCAATTGCCATATGACTGGCAGAGGAAGGAATGTAACCAGAATATCGATGATCATACTGATGACAGCAGAGGAGATCTCTGCCATAAGAATATTGCCGCATTGCCGGTCCAATGTGATGTCCCAACTTGCCTGGATGGGTCTACATAGGACGAGGTCGACCACGATGCATTGTATCTCGTTCGCAACGACTATGATGATGAGGATCGTCGAACCATAGCGGACGACCTTTGTGAGAAATATCTCCCTATACAGCAAAAGAATTGCAAGGCGGAAGGCAGTAGTAGATGTGGACCAAACCCATTGCTGAAAGAAAAGCCCCTGAAATGAATTGGAGATGTTACTACCAATTGGAGATAAATGTGCAGGAATGGGTTATCTTTCAAGCTAGGGACGGAGGGAACAAACCTTGAGCGAGTTCTCAATCTCTTCCAAAGTTAACTCGTCGATATGCACACCATATCCTCCATGGACAATGCCTGGTGTGGTTATGTGTCAGTCAAATTCTTGTGTCGAACAGGTAGCCAATTTAGCGCATACCGAAGAAAGAAACGCCAACGACTTCAGCAATCAGGCCGAAGTAAGTCAGAAGGATGAGATAGTCGTACGTCTTGGGCATTGAGCTTCGAAGGCGGATGGCTATGAATCGTAGGAGGACTGCTGCCGAACCAAGCGCGAACATGACAGCGGCCATGATCGACCAAATAACCGTAGGGCTGGTAGTCATGTTGCTCCTCGAGGTCTGAAAATACGTGGAAAATAGGGGAAGGGAAAATTCCTGAGCTCTGCCCAATGGCTGGAGTTGAAAGCTGCCGGGCCACGTCACGGGTGAGACGAACTCGATATAGGAAGCCCCAAGGGCAGATGGTGATAGATGTCGAATCAATTTCAAGGGTTTCGTGACGAGTCTTGGAATGTATTCGGAATCAATGAGATTCTCATTGAGTGAACTGGGAGGTCGTCGGGGATCGGAGATGAACAGAATAACACCATGGTTTTTGTGGTAGAGGGCAGATGGGAATCAAGATTGGATGGTGCGATTCTTCAGCCACATGCACCTCCAATCCTCCAACTGCGCGCCCAATATTTACCTCAGCATGGCCATCCAAGTACTGTGACTTGGACTCAACGGTACAGAGCAAGGGTTCGTATACTCCTGAGGATAAAGTAATATAATCGAGCACACCATTCTGACTGCACATTCCCAGTAGAGTAAATTTAGGATCTGAGTGCAGAAAGCCCGCGTCACCATTGGCCTGAGCGGTTTCAAAATGCCACCCAGCGTCTTTATTTACGTGGGCAAAGGAGGGTGTGAGGTTATCATGATAGGAATGTCTCCAAACCCCAACACGCCCCTCCCGCGCGGGCTGCTACCGGTCTCTCTCATCCGTCCACTCGCCTGTGCGCCTGTTGGGGGCCATGCAGATAGCGGACGCTTATGTGACCAACCCTAAAATTTCCCACGGCTACCCACCGGCGGCACAGTTCTGATGATGAAACCCTCACATCGTAGGTGTGACATTCGCATTCTGATCATATCATTCCGCAGCAATTCTTTTCCGACATTTTGCGGCCTACGACGCAGAACCTACGACGCAGAAGGGCGGCGTAGTTGACATTCACAGCTTACGTGGTAGGACGTCAGCAAGGAGCAATGGATGCCTACGCATAGTCCGGACTTTGTCTCGGGGAAAGCTCGGGGACGATTTTGTCACACTCTATCATTTTGCTGCTCCCCAATTCAGGAGGATTGTGCGAGCTTCACCCTATCGAGTGCCGTGTAAAGTGGGATACGGCACGGGTAGTTAGCACACGGGTAGTTAGCGCACGGGTAGTTAGCGCATCCCGGGGTACGGGGTTCCTTGCCTTTAAGTTAATTCAAACTACGTCTCAGAAAAAGGGGTACAGCCAGATAGCGCTGATAGGAATCGAACCCAACACCCCTTATGTATAAGATACATTCCAGTGTCTCGGGCTGGGAAACCAGCGACAGTTGACCTATAATCTATATACTCACAGTTGATCGCCATTTCAAGCTTGTGCCCAGAGCAAGACAATGTAGGTCTGTGGCTATCAATCAACATCAAAATTTCCTTTCAACTTGAAGAAAAATCGGACTGTAGACTGTCGATGGGAAACTGGACGTCCTTATATCGTTCTCTAACGATGACAGTGTGTGGTTTGCCCTAAATCACTCCATCCGTTGTAACTATCTCACGATGTGGTTTCAGGTCTCGAATTTCAACACTCTTCCCATTACGGACCGGGTCACATTTCACGCCCAGACGTTGTGGCTCTTCACTTTTAGCGACCTCAAAACGATCGTGATCCCAAACACAATTTTCGGCATCATCAACGCGCTGGCAGCATCTTTTTACGGAATTCCCTCCCCTGGGACAGACCCTATCTGGAGACTGCCCCTTGTCTTCCTCTGGATATGGGCAAATCTACTGCCCTTTGCCATCAACAACCAGAGGACACCATTATCTATTATTGAGGACCTAGCCAACAAACCATGGCGACCGATACCCCAGGGCCGAATCTCTCCCGGCCAAGCTAAAGTGTTGATGCTTTGTCTGTACGCCGCCACTCCCCTTATCAGCACGCTACTCGCCGGTGGTCTACGACAAAGTGTGGCTCTCATTTTTCTCGGTACCTGGTATAACAACTTTGACGGCGCTGACGGACACCCCATCATGCGCAACGCCATCAATGCGCTGGGTTATATATGTTTTGCTTCCGGAGCTATGGAAGTCTCCCTCGCCTCACCGCTCCCAATAAACTTCTCTGGGTCTGGTTCCGGTTCGGGTCTCCTCCAGTGGCTCGGCATCATCGCTGGTATAATCATCACCACTGTACATACGCAGGATATGTATGACCAGGAAGGAGATGCCTTGCGAGGTCGCCGTACCTTGCCGATCGTCGTTGGCGACGCTTGTGCTCGATGGATCACAGCTCTTTCAATGGCGATCTGGGGAATCTGTTGCCCTACCTTCTGGGGTGCAGGCCCCGGTAGCATGGCTTTCATCGTGAGCTTCGGATTTGCGATCACAGTCGTTATCAGAACGTTGATGTACCGGGACGTCCCAAACGACAAGTTGACCTTTTTGGTGTGGAATATATGGGTTTCTACCGTATTTATTCTTCCAATTTGTTCCCCGAGTCGTAGGGTATGACTATGTTTAGTTGTTTCATCTAAAAACGGGCGAATAGCAGATAAAACGAATCTCTGATCTGTTGTCTAATTCCAGGGAATGACTGTTTGACAACCCAAATGTGCTGTAACTCTGGTCTAATTCTGGTGACGTAGTATCATAGAGCCCAGCCCATCAGTCTGTGGCCATTAAGTTCACAGGCCAAAAGACGGAGGTAGACATATTTCTCGCATAGCTGAAGGATATTGCCAATGTTGTAAGCATGTCAGATCGGCAGATCGGCAGATCACCTGACAAAGCCAATCGCACATTGTCATGCAGCGATTCATGTGCTGAGGGAGCCTTAGGAGCTTTGAAGGAGCGCCTCAGTGAAACACTACAACTACCGACGTTGCAGCAGCCTGCCTCTTGGTGGTTGGCTTAAGCCTTGGAAATGTTTATAAAGAAGCGAATACGACGATAAATGTAAATAGCAGAAAAACAGTTGCCTGCTTGGGGCCCGACTCAATCTCGCCACTCAGGGGCCTCTATCGTCTCCAAATATGAGGTCGTACAGCATGGCTATGACCACCCCTCTCCTCGATTTGGGACAGTTCGCATCCTCCCCCCAGATAAGGTTGCATATGCATATGTCTATTGCCGTAGCCACCTTCCCTGTAAGGCTGGCTGGTTGACCACGGCGTCGTATTATGTACTGATTATTGGGCGGGCAGGGCTGATGTAAGGTGTAAGGTCACAGTTGTGACAAGGAGACAAGGAATCAGGATGCTTTAATACTACCCATCTACGAATCAACAAAACGAGAACGACCGTTGTGGGTGGCGCAGTTCTTACTGATGTCGGTATCAGTGGTATTGCGTTCGGACTCGCTAGGAATCGCGCGCCGTGCCGTGCAGATTTTGTTGCGTCTTAAGCGTTCTCGATATTCCCTGGGCAGCCCGATCCGGTTCTTAGGCGACGACTGACCAATTCAGCCAGAGCCTCGACGGCAGCATCGTATTGCCACTGCACTACTTTTGCAGCATAAAACATTGACGAATACCTTTCGTCCAGCAAGGTCAGCCGCCTTGACAGCCTACAAAATTGCAGCTCGACCTTCTGCTACCATGGACGCCAACGGCCTGGTCAAGATGGCACACGTCATGCCACAAACTGCCACTAACGTTATCCTACCGTTTCTTCTTGGTGTCTCTATGCATCACGGCGTATTCATTCATGGAGAATGGCACAATTATGCTCCATCGATTGTCGTTGGCCACTTTTCATTTCTCTTTGTCTTGCTAGCGTTCAGAATCGTCCGTGGGTCCGGGGTCGTCTCTCAGATTGTAGTCGAGACGGCTGTCTCGACATCTATCTACTTTCTTGGCTTATTCCTCAGTATAGCAGTGTATAGGCTGTTCTTTCATCGCCTGAGAGCGTTTCCAGGATCCCGCCTAGCTAGTCTTTCCAAGCTCTGGCATGTCTGGATGTGCCGAACTTCAAAAGGTCACCGCGTCCTTCAGGCCTGGCAGCAACAATACGGCAGTATTGTCCGCACAGGTTAGATCAGAGCCTATATTACTGCCCAGATGCATAGATATATTTTTAATCTGACGCATATCTAGGCCCAAACGAGATCACTCTGTTTCATCCAGCTGCTTTTGAATTTCTGGACGGCATCAAGAACGAAAACACAAGATCTGACTGGCATGATATGCTTCACCCAAGGTCAGGTGCTATTTTCACAAGGGATAAGAATGCACATAAAGCTCGAAAGAGAGTGTGGGAGTCAGCCCTGGGCTCTGGAGGTAACTACTCAGATACTCCAACTAGGGCCCTTCGGTCATTGTCCAAGATAACGAGGCTGACTATTAAGCTTTACCTCATCATTACGAAAGCCTTAAGCGGCATGTCAAAGTACTCGAGAGCATGGTGAGCGAGTATGGCGAGACACCAGTGGTTATAAATGACTTGTTGCACTGGTTCGCTTTTGATTCAATGGGTGATTATGGGTTCGGGCAAGACTTCGGCTTGATGAGAGAACGAAAATGGAGTCGCGCTGCTACCAACTTGCACTCTTCTTTGTCTGTCCTCGGATACTTGAGTCCTGCGATCTGGGTCTGCATTCTTGCATTTTTCTTCATACCTGGACTCTGGAAGGTGAGGCATTGGTTCCAAATGATCGAATTTGGTGATGATTGCGTTGAGAAGCGGAAAAAGGAGGTACGTCCAAATCCTTGTCTTTCTCCAGTGCTCCGATGCTCGCTTTTTGTGCAAACTAAGCAAGATCTCTCCATTAACTGATTGTAGCAACTTTCCGGACACGTGGATATAGTCTCGGCCTTCATCCGTGACCATGAAAAGCACAGAGAAGATGAGATCCACAACCCAGATATGACGCTCAGTGGAGAAGCTGCCGTCTTGCTGGTCTCTGCAAGGTAGGCATTGGCCCGCATCACTTGAACATACATACCTGGGGAGTCAATACAAATCTAACGCTGCCGTTCATGTCATAGTGAGACGATTGCTCCGACTCTGATCACCCTTCTGTACTTTCTGGCTCGCCATCCAGTACATGCAGCCAAAATACAGAAGGAATTAGAAGGCGTCGATACCACAGATCCACAAGCTCTCTCCGTGCTGCCTCACCTTACTGGGACGATTAATGAGGGAATGAGGCTCCTTCCTGCAGCAATGAGCTGCAATCCAGGTTCTAGAGTGTCTCCACCCCAAGGCCTGAACATTGATGGGACATTCATCCCCGGTGGTGTCAAGCTTTGTGCCTCGCGATATTCAATTGGAAGACGTGAGTGATTGCCATTTCCAAATTGAATCTTTATCAGTCCCCTGGTTCTAATCGAGTGTAGTTGAGTCGGCCTTTGAAGAGCCCGAAAGCTTCATCCCAGAGAGATGGTACTCGCGGCCGGAGCTGGTCAAAGACAGACGAGCATTTGTGCCTTTCGGAGTTGGTAAGTGCACTATTTCATATACACTGTGTAGGATCTGAGTGCCGACCTTAATAATTATGTCGTTGCGATTGACCACTGAAATTCTATGCGTAGGTCGTACTAGTTGTGTCGGAAGAAATGTCGCCCTTGCAGCGCTGAGGCTCGTAACGGCATGTTTTCTGAGTAAATATCACATAAGGTTTGCCCCTGGTGAAGGAATTCCCGAGGCCGTGGAAAGAGATTTGAAAGATGGAGTCGTGTCACAGCCAGGCAAACTCGTTCTGATTTTCAAATCGCGGACTTCCGCCCCAGACTGAGGGTCTTTGGTAGGACGAGGGGATTGTGATGGGAAAGCCCAGTATAATCAACTTGCGAGAAATATTTAACGGAAATTTATAAAATTGGAACAGCGAATTGAAAATTAATTTAAAAATTTTATTCAAATTCGACAATACATAGACTACGATGATAAACTCTACGCAATGTTTGTATATGTGGACTAAAGGGATACCTCCTAGTTCAGCAAAGCCTTATCCTATACCTGCAACATGTTGCATCTCACAGGATTTTCTTTCCTGTGACAGTGTAGACCTCATATCTGACATAGGCACCCGCCTCAATCTCCTCGCTCGCTCGTTTCTCGGCCAGATCCAGCTCCTCGTTTGTCATCCCCACACCCTTCGAGGCCAACGCGCGCAACCAAGAGAGGATAGCCGCCACGGCGTTCTCTGCTGTCTCCTTCCTCGTTTCTGGCAGCCTGTCAGAGCTAACACAGTCGCTGTCGACCGAATATAGCCCCGCCGCTCGCATATCCCCTGCTAGGTTACTCCAGCCGCACTGGAAGCGCTCGCGCATCTCTTCGCGCCACTTATCACTCAGCGCAACGACGGTCTCAGTCGGCGAGGATTCTACGGCTTCACCCCGAAGAAACTTGGATGAGATGAAGTTGCACTCTCCCCATTGCAGCCACCCGCCAGGCTTCAGCAGCTTCGTCAGGTTGCGAACAATGGCCGTCCACTCAGTCGGTAGTACAGCCGCCACGAGCATGCGAGCATGCACCAGGTCGTAGACTCCATGGAGCTCTTCTGGGACTGGCTTTTTCATATCCAGAACTTTGAGGCTGATATTCTCGGGGAGCGATTGCGGGTACATGTGCGCAGATATATCATATCCATCCAGTGTAGCATTGGGGAACGCTCCTGATTCTTGTACGCACTGCAGGAAGTGACCGGTTCCTGTGCCGATGTCTGCGATGCGAGGACTGGGAGGAAGGGCAGCGGCAATGCGAGGGTGGATGAGGTATCCGATATTCCTATATCATGGATGAGTGAGCCTACGTGCTCCAAGACTGTATGCGTAGATGTCGAACGAGATCAGTCATATTTACCTAGTCAGGAGGTCAAACTGTCCATCGAGTCTGTGAAATTAAGTCAGCTATTCGATCCAACTCCACAAGGCCATGCACGCAATGGGTCCTATCCATGGCCGGGGAGAATTATGGCATCTGAATCGTACCTGCGTCCCTCAGCCGCCGTTCGGGTGAGTTTGTCTCCGTAAATGTCCGGCATTGTCGTGATGCATGTAAAGAGTCTTGAAAACAGAATTGCTTGACTTCTTATGAGCAGGAAACGAGCCAAGAGACAGGCCGATGGGAGCGATGGAGTGATCCTGAGGTAGTTCAACGACGACGCCGAGGCAATCCTTTGGCAAGCATCTAAGACCAACACCAGCAGGAATCTTGGGGGCGGAAAAAGGTTGTGGCCAATCGGGGATAAGTTGCCAGTCCGGCGCTTTTAGTTCTTCAACACCAAATGGCGCATGTGCGAAAGACGCCACCGGTCACGTTGCACAGAGTTACGTAGGCAGAACGCGACGAACCAACAGCTGAGGATCAAACACGAGGCCGCTGTACAAGAGAACGAAACGACGTGCCCGGCGGAGCCTGGCCTGGCGCGGAGGGTGACACAAACTCCAACTCTCGTGCTGACGATGCATAGGTAAGGGGTAAGGCAACCATGTACAAGATAGCGACGGCGGTACAGGTACGTAGAGGCCGACGCTGAACTTGCATAGCGATATATTCACACCCTCCCCACCAACATTGACCAGCTGCAGGTGTAGTCGCATCGATGCTCCTTCACGCTCCTTCGTATATTTAACCAAAAATGGATATTAAAAGGGACATGCTATATCAAATGAATATGAATGCCGAGCGCATTGACCACCTGGTTCCAACACGCATCTGCTGGCAGCCTTTACACAGACAAGCGAGGTCAATTCTGTCTACTCTTCGCGTTCAAGCAATTACACGAGCTCAAGAGTCGCGCCCCCAGGTGCGTAGAGGCGCCTGTCGACAATTGTCTACCTCTATTTAACCGGTGCTCCGGTGATGCTTCACAGGACAGGGCCATAAACCACCACTCGTGTACAACGGCTTCCACGCTGAAATCGACCATGTCAGTAGAAGACATAGAATACATCCCACCGGCCAAGCTTCCGGAATCTACAGATGGAGAGGAGGGCCAGAAGACCTCGGACCAGGTCGACAAGGTCGGTTGGGACGGACCTGACGACCCTGAAAATCCAATGAACTGGCCAACCTGGTTGAAAATGGTCAACGTCGGCCTGATCAGCTGTCTGACTTTCCTTACTCCCTTGGCGTCGTCCATGTTCGCGCCTGGCGTGCCACAGGTCATGAAAGAGTTCGGCAGCAACGACGATCTTCTCGCCGACTTTGTCGTCTCGGTCTACGTTCTCGGCTTTGCACTCGGACCCATGTTCCTCGCGCCCATGTCCGAATTGTTTGGTCGTCTATGGATATATCACGCCACCAACGTCGGCTTCATCGTCTTCAGTGTCCTGTGCGCCGAGAGCTCCAGCGTGGGCATGCTTACTGCCTGTCGATTCTTCCAGGGCGTTTTCGGTGCCGCGCCGATTACGAACGGTAAGCGCATAGACTCTCGACTCTGCCCCTGTCTGCTTGACGAAAAATGATAGCTAACGATGTGAGATCATCAGGTGGGGGGACTATTGCGGACGTCATCGCCCAGGAAAAGCGTGGCGCCGCGCTCGGAATCTTCGCGCTGGCTCCAGTGCTTGGGCCTGTCATCGGTCCAGTCGCAGGTGGCTTCCTCGTTGCTGCCATGGGCTGGCGTTGGGTATTCTGGGTGCTCGCAATGGTCGGTGGTACGCTGGCTCTTCTGTGCCTCGCTTTCTTGCGGGAGACGTACGCTGCCGTTATTCTCGAAAGAAAGGCAGCTCGTCTCCGAAAACAAACAAACGACAGTGGCCTGCGTTCCCAGATGGATCGGAACTTGAGTGTCAAGCAGCTTTTCTTGCGGGCTATAGTCCGTCCCTCTAGGATTCTCGTCTTCTCGCCGATTGTCAGTGCACTATCACTCTACATGGGTGTGGTTTATGGATATCGTACGTTTCAAAGCTCATTTCAGTCCGTCAATTGTGCAGCGGAGGTTTTGCTTCTAGATACTCGGGCAGATAACCCGACATCGCTGACCATACCTTTGCTGTCTCGTCGGGCTTCACCAGGCACTGTCAAGCGAATGCCTTCCGTGTTGATCGTTTTCTTGACTGCGCCATGGATGGTTGCTAATGCAGTCTAAACAGAATATCTCCTATTCAGCACATTCACCAAGGCATTCCAGACTCAGTACGGATTCTCTACGTCCATCGTCGGCCTGACGTTCCTGGGCCTCGGAGTAGGCAACTTGGTTGGCCTTGCGGTCATCAGCAGCCTCCTTGACAAGCTTCTCAAAGACAGGTCCAAGGTCACCGAAGCCAACCCCGACGGCGAACGAAAGCCAGAGTACCGCCTCATACCCCTCGAGTGGAGCTCCCTCTCACTACCGGCTGGGCTTTTCCTCTACGGGTGGACAATGCAGTACCAGGTTCACTGGATTGTACCTCTCATCGGCTCCGCCATATATGGCTTCGGGCAACTAGCAGTCTTCCTCTGCATCATGTCCTATCTCATCGATGCCTTTGGTATGTACGCTGCCAGTGCTCTGGCGGCAAATACAGTCGTCAGAAGCATTTTTGGGGCAGTGCTGCCGCTCGCAGGGGAGCGTATGTACAGTGTTCTGGGATACGGATGGGGCAACAGCTTGCTAGGTTTCATTGCACTGGCTTTGGTTCCGATTCCTTTTCTTCTAAACAGGTACGGAGAGACTTTGCGAAAGCGGTTCGATGCAAGCCGCATCTGAAAACTCAGGCTCGTGGCTGGCATGGTCGGCGATTGTATTGGAAGTTTGAGCGACAATTCCTCGTCAGAGTATAAGCGCACGGTCATAACACATGATGTATTCTTCAGTTTCTAAAACCACGGCGGGTTAATAGAGAACCTTCCCCCATCAGTGAGCAACACGGCTCCATTGATGAATGACCCACTCATCCCGACCAAGAATAAGAAGAACCCAGCCACATCATGAGGGTCGCCAGCTCGTCCCGCAGGTGTGTTGCCGAACCGCATGTTTTGCATGACTGGGAGAGGTGCCGTCATCTCACTGTGGTAGTATCCAGGAATGCAGACGTTGCTCCTGATATTATAAGGAGCCAGCATCGTTGATAGCGTTTGTCCCAGATGGATGACTCCGGCTTTGCTCGCGGTGTAGGCAAGCCCGGTTAGGCCCGACCTTTGTATGCCTCCCATGGAAGAGATGGTGATAATCTGGCTAGTTCGCATGTCTCCTGGATCGACGTTGGATTGTGAATGCTCGAGGGACCGTGTGTTGGTGTCGGTTGTTTGGAGCTTCTTCGCTGGCCAGCCACGTCGAGCATTGCCCTTCTGGAGAAGATGAAGGAAGGCGCTCGATGTACCAATGATAGCAGCCAGATTGGTGTCTAGGACGTTGAGACTACCTTTATGAGCCTCCAGGAGCCCCTGCTGCAGGGCCTCGATTGTGTCCGCGCTCTCTGGGTCGAAGAAAGGGTTCGGAATGCCTGCATTATTGACGAGGACATCGATGTATCCCGACTCCTTTTCGATATGCTGGACAGCCGCGCTCACGGAGTCAATGGATCTCACATCACATGCAAGGGGGACGACCTTCACTTGGGACTCGTCGAGTTCCTTGGCAGTATTGGTGATCACCTCAAGACGGCGCCCGAGAATGTACACCCTGGATGCCCCAGTCTGACAAGCTGCGGATGCCATAGCCTTGCCAATTCCTACCATGCACAAGAGATATTATTAGTAAGCTGTTTGACATATTCATAAGTACATAAAGAGGGGAGTAAGGAGGGCGGTAACTTCTCACCACTGCCGCCACCAGTCACAACAACGATCAAGCCATCGGCCGAGAACAAGGCAGTGGGGCTGATTTTCGTACCGCTGTGCTCCATTTTCTGCTCGGAAATTTGAAAAAATTGTAGACTAATGAGATTAAGATCAAAAGAATGGGGAATTTCTATAGAATTAAGTACCCCTCACTTCACACTAAAAGGATGCACCCAATAAAAACGCGTGGATCCTTCCAGGGTCAGGATGCACCCAATCTGAATTAGGCATAAAATAACGCTTACGTGCCCCAGCGCCTTATTTGCGTGCGCTAGCGCCACATAGCTAGCGCCACATATTAGCCATTAGGATCATTAATTGGCAGGTGTGGAGCGCCTCACCATCAAGCCATAAAACGCCACACTTTGATAATGGGTTGGTTCTTGCGATCGCACAACCTATCAACAATTTGAAAAATAAGGAGTGACGTCTTTGAAAATGATTCGAATTAACGACCGAGTTTAATTTTGATGGGGTATGGAGTTTCGTGGGATATCCCATTCTATGGGTCGCATGTGGCATAGGGGATGCCATTTTTAGATTATAAAACTTCCAGTCTTGAGGGCTTCTATGTCGTGTAAGCATTATTTGTATGCAAAATGCCAAATAATAATCACATTGATCAAAAGGTACTTGGACTAAGTATCATTTGATCGACATGGTTATCAGAAGTGAGGTATCTTCTGCTCACGGTGTTGATCAGAGGTGTACCTGCGAATGGAATTAACGATGCGATGCCGCGACTTGTCAAGGCATTGGGTATCCGTAGTCTCGACCTAGGTCGCGAACCAACTGAACATTATCTAGTCTTCGCCTGACATTAAGGGTTGGGAAGGTCACTTAAATCGTAGATGATAAGCTTCAGATTCATGTCTCTTAGAGATTGATAAAAAATAATCCCGTAGCGCCCGGCACCAAATAGACACGATGAACCCAAAGCGACAGCCACTTAATAAGTCTTCGGACATATCGGAGAGGCTCTGGTATTGTGTAAGTAGCTTCCAGTTGAGTCTCTTATGCTCCAAAAGGCTGATGACTAACATCGACCATAGTGTAATTGCAACTTCTCGGGGGGCGGAGGGATCGGGGGGATGTTCTTGAAACTTAACGGGGCATGTCAGGCTTTGACTTGTTCGCATGTAAAATGCGACAACTGCAAGGAAGAAGATGGTCAGGAAAGGGATGGGGAGGCCTATCTTTTAAGTACGGAGGATATTTCTCTCAATGAGGCTCTTCGGAAGCAGGAGACCCATCAAGCACCCATCAGTCCCACCCTCGGAGCCGCATCGTCATCAGTCGAGTACGCAGATGAGGCTCTGATACCTTTCGACACACTTACCGAGCCGATTGATGAGTTAGGTGACACTCCTACCCGTGAATGCACCCCCCACAGTGAGGTTGAGCCGCAAGACGTTGAGCCAAAGGCTACAGTGTCTTTTGGAAATGCTCCTTTAGGAGACAATATCATCTTCGATTTAGGATACTCTCAAAGCTTTAGTGGGGGGTGGGGAGAAGTTGAGTGCTCAAACAATTGGGGGCTAAACACACACAACACCCCAGATGATTGGACACTCACTTCCGGACACCTACCTTACACAGACATGGCTGCCCATCTTCCAGGCACATCCTATTCGGAATTTCACTCCTTCGCAGACCAAAATAGTGCATATTTGCCTTCAGCTGTCTACTCCCCGCCGTGCGAATATCCAGAGCCTCAACCAGATCTCGGCAAGAAAATATTGTCCCAAGGACCCAGTCCACGACCGTACCCTAGCAAGGATACCAAAGCCTGTAATTCTTGCCTATCGGACGCTGCGGTTCTCGAGAAGCCCCTTGCTTGTGTCTTTTACAAGTACAACCCAGAGCAGTATTCAAGCTGCATGCAAAAGAGCTTTAGGGACATCGGCGCTCTGGGACAGCACTTGAAAAGGGAACATCACGGGAAACTACCGACAATCCCCAAGGTCCATCAAAAGAGCCCCAACTGGAAATGGTACTGGATCTGGGGCAAGCTCTTTGGGCGCCACCCCCCACCAAAGTGCCCCTATCTGCACCCTAAGCAGGACATGAAAGCCCACATCATTCACCAATTCTTTAGGGATCTCGGTGGCTTTCACACGGCAAGTGTCGACGTCGGCCGTAAAGTGCAAACTCTCACGCAGCACATCTCCTCCACCCAAGAGCCTTTGAGCGATGGCCAATTCATGGATGCATTACACACATGGGGCTTAACTCAGCCTACTCATTATCTAGGTGTGTACAAGCTATTGCAACAGTGTTTAAACGCGCTAACCATAGTGTAGATTCAAGTGCAAGGCTCGCTGCTCAGGAGAGTAATCTCCCACCTGATCTCCTCATCCCTTGGAATCTTGATGCGAGCAACCAAGCATTCGACCCAATATAGTTGTAATGCAATTGGAACGGCTACAAATTCTAGGCTATAAATTCTAGGTACCCCGATAGCTATGGTACTTGTGTCGATTTATGCCTATGGCATTATAAATTTTTTAAATAAATCAATGATACACGTCTCTATTACTGCCTGCTAGGTACTCCAAAGCGCCCAGCTGACGAGGGTAATCAAGCGCTACGTCTCTTCGTTAGAACAATCTTGCCGTCGGACGGCTCAATGGGAGACATGACCTTACGATTAAAACCGACTAGATGGATCACTCATCAACGGACAGCACCCAAAGTAGAAGCAGCGTATTATTTACGAAATGTGAATTGATTCACTCTCTGGGATTCCTCTGGGATTCCTTTAGCAAACTATTTAGTCGACGAAGCCTCTTGATGATTGAGAGTTGCCATTCACCATTGTCCTAAGCTAGCGCTACTTGCACTTCGGATCGCAAAGACTCGGCGTATTCCGGCATGATGCACAGATCGAATATCGCATGTGTTATTGCCATTGACGATGTATGAAACTGAAGACATTGCATGGTCAACTACAGGCATTTCTTGTCCCTGCCAGGGTAGACTTATCGCAGCCCGTCAAGAGCAGAAGTCTGGCAGCTATACTATCCAGATTTGTGTCCTTCCCGCTTTCAATGAGCAGCTTCATCACAGTAAGCTCTTTTTTGGCCGTATCTTTTTATAGCTAGATATACGGGACCAGACAAAGGTTTCTAGATTGCGGATAGCGATGTCCTCTAAGTGCATTAGGAGGTAGTCATAATAATGTCGCGCGCTAACGTAGACCAGCCCACCCTCCCCCTTGCTTACCTATCACCGAGCTGATCAAACGGTACTGTACGTTTTATAATATAACTTGCCTCAAGTGTGTGTGTGTGTGTGTGTGTGTGTTGGGACGTTCTAACAAGTAGGTAGATGCATAGAAGTTAAAGACTCTTTGTTATGTGAAGGATTGTTCTGTTCTGTGCGAACACAATACTATTGTTTAGAAACAATCTAATATTAGTTGATTGTCTCGAAATACCGTGTCTTTTATAGCAAATAGTCGACGTTGGTTTCAAACAAAGGCAAATTTGTCTTTATATAAAACGAGTCGATGTCTTCCAGATGAGTTTGTGTTTCTTATTCTTCACATTCAAATTGCACCTCAGCAGTTTAACGATCGAAAGCCACAGTAACAACAATTCTTCCAACTGAAAGACTTAAGAATAACTTCCCTAGGATACCTCTTGTAATCATGTCCAATCCAGCACCTAACGGAACCAAGACGTGCGCTGGGTGCACCAACCAAATCCCGAAGAACCAGCCATATCCTTACTGCTCAACGTGCGCGGCTAAGAAAAAGGAAGAGACTACTAAGAAGGATAATGAAGTATCAGACGCTATGGGATCGTTAAAGGTCTGATGCTCCATCACTTATCGCTACCTATACTTAATCATACATTAGGTACATACCTTAGGTAGGTATGCAATCGTAGTAGCCTTGAATTGAGCTAGAGATATAGATTGTTAGACACTGCTCCTCCCTTGAGGATTTTAAAATAAAATTACATTTTACAATAAACATTAGGATTTTGCTTGTGCCTTAACTAATAATGTTCTCATTCAACTCGATATAGCAGCGTTCAATAACTACCTTATAAGATACAAATCTCATAACTCATTCTTGGGGTCGAAGCTAATGACATGAAAGAAGCCAAGCCTCTTGATACAAGTATCTACAAGTTCTTTGTTACTCGAGAATGTATGTGAGATTGTGTTGAGAACAGAGTCATTTAACCTAAAGGTCTTTTCCACTGCCGATCTTCCACGCTTGTTACCTAGGTACAGTACCTAGGTATTCAACCACAATTGTTTTAAATTAAAGGTGATGATGCTTCTATTGACGGTGCAATAAGTACTTATAAGCTTTCAATAGCTACTCGTGCCCCTTTTATAAGCTCTAACTATCGATGTGTTACCCTTTCAAGCAGAGATTATCAATGGTGTCAAAAGAATGCAACTTTATTTGGCTGGTTGAGTACTAGATTACGTGCAGACTGTTCGACACGGTCTATTCTAGGAAGAGAAATTTACTTGAATATTTCTAGCTCCTACGGAAAATCGCGGCCCCTTCGATATTACAGCCGCTCATCAAGGTCAGTCATGACTCAGTGCGCACCCCGACAGGCGGTTATATCAACTACGCCGCCAATTAAGAACAGAGTGGTTCTGGATCAATATGATAAATGACGAGGATTAATCTGGGGAAGCTCTCCCCGTTGGGTAGGTCTAGACCCATGCACCCCATATTCGCTCCCATTGTCCGGGGCTGGATTCGGTTATTGACCGAGGCTTAACATTGAGGTTATGGAGGGATGAAGTAACTCCTTGCCAAGGCAAGCTTTTTGAAGATATTCCCAATTGGTCGTCATAATGAGGGGCGTTGCAGTCAATTTAGTCGAATACTTTTATCCGAAACCATCCCCAAAGAAGCCCACGAGGCCTTCAGGCTAAACGTCGCTTGTAGGGACGCAGGAACCCGGGAATATCTAAATATGGGGAAGTATATAAGTAGTAGATAGGTCACTGTCTCAAGAGACGAGCAAGTCGAGATCGCCAATCACATCGTATAATCACATCGTATCTGCCGTCATGTTGTCTTCCTTCCTTCTCGCGGCCGTCGCCCTCATCCCGGGAGTCTTCACTGCTCCTTCAGCCACTATCCCTCAGCTAGGAGATCTTCTCCATGGCGACAAGGGCAACGCGATCCAAGCCCGCCAAGGAGGCTACTTCTGGTCTTCCTGGTCTGAGGGTGGCGGTACTTTCCGATGCAGCAATGGCGCCGGAGGCTCGTACTCTGTGAACTGGCAAAGCAGCGGCGGCTCAAGCGGCTTCGTCTGTGGAAAGGGGTGGAGCCCAGGCGGTAACAGGTCAGTATCTTTTGTATCTGTTATGTTAAGAAGATCTACCATCTAGGAAGATTACCGTGAAAAGGTTTATGGTTGTTGACAATAATCACTAGAGCCGTCACGTATTCGGGCACCTACGCACCCAAAGGCCCCAGCTACCTAGCGGTGTACGGCTGGACCACGAACCCCCTCATTGAGTACTACATCATGGACGCCCATGGTGACCTGTTACCCAATGAGCCGTGGACATCCAAGGGTAACTTCACTTTCGATGAAGGCACCTACGAGATATACACGAGCACCCGTGTCAACAAGCCTTCCATCATCGGAACGACGACCTTTCAGCAGTATTGGTCCGTCCGCACCGAGCAGAGGGTCGGTGGTACCATTACTACCGGAAAACACTTCGACGCCTGGGCCAGTGCTGGCTTGAGGTTGGGAGGCCACAACTACAGTAAGGAACCCGATGTTCCATCTATATATCCGTAAGCTGTGACACAGCGAGTCGCTAACACCAACTCTTACAGTGATTCTCGCAACCGAGGGTTATACTAGTGGTTCGGCCACTAGCAACGGGACCTCGTCGCTAAGTGTGGCTTAAAGAGAGACTGCTCTAAATGTCCCACCTAAATGGTACCGGTCTTGTGATAGTGTCTGATGCGTAGGATAAGATAGCTCGCTAAATTGTGCTTACAATTGATGATATTATCTTCTATATGCCAATATCCCAAAGAACTACCCGCTTTAAATGAAAATAGGGGCAGTTCGCTTTTCACTGCATACCGCGATATGCTCTCAAGGTGTATTGTTCGACAATATCCTAAACATGCCCATACGTAGTATTTAAACCTTCACGTCCCTATAGGCAAGTTGATGAACGGGGGGCAGTGGACGATCACTCTGTAGCGCATTGGGGGGTTTAGATTCGTATGTTGACTGAGAGGGGCGCCTTCGAGTTTCACCTATTGGGCCTGTCCTCAAATGCGGAGGCGGTTGATAAAAATAGGAAGAAAGAGTGTCGACAGCAGAGGTCCAGGATGGATATTGAGATAGCTTTTCGCTGAGAGCGCGGATTGATTTAACACTAGATGCGTGTTCAGCAGAAGGACACATGTGATCGCGAGCCAATAGGGTGGACCATAAATACGAAAATAAGGCAACACACATTATCGCAGCAAGCAGACAGGCACACCCGATGAGCCGTAGCTCCTCTACCCAATTGACAGTGTTTAATTCACACTTGACTGCTAGATGCCTAACGAGCTCCATCGCCTTTGAAACAACTTGAACTAACGCCATATTATCTTCCGAATTGAGCTGCGCGACATAAAGGCTTATGTCATAAGCCGAGGAGAGGGATGCTCATTGTTCGCTCTAATGGCAAATGCGAGTGATGGGTCGACACATTGGACAGAGACTAGAAACGGAGAAGATTATAGGAAATCGTACTCGATTTTGACCATCTTGCGATTGATCTTGTCCACTGCAAAGGAGTCAAAAAGGTGTTGGAGCCTATTATGCTCGCTATACGATTATATAGCTTAGTTACATCATAATACTTCCTATGCAATATGCGGTTACACAGACAATTCCTAAGAGACAGACGCGCCGAGGCGCAATATCTTCATCTTTCGCAGCTAGCAAACAGCTTTCTATCCCGAGGACGATACAGGCTGAGGAAACACTATAATACGGGTCATCTCGAATGTCTCATTGTGAATAAATTTCTTGAAAATATCCCATCTTCTGGACGTGCAGTTGCTAGAGCGGGAACTCAACAAGCCCGTCAACAAGCCGCCAACGCCAACGCCGGCTGCGGCCAGGGCCGCCATGTGCAATGTGCTATACAGGCGCCGGGACATAATCGAATAGACCGAGTGGACTAGCCTCGTTCCCGACGTCCCTTACCCTGTTCCGCTTACTTAGAGTTAACCAAACGTGATACGTGATACGTGTGATTTGAGTGTCTATTCCATAGAGGCCGTTGCATGGCGCCACATTTCGACCCCCGTTTGCCGCAACCATATCCACATCCAGGATATCCACACCAACAGCAACTACAACTTACCCTTCCAGACCTTCTCCACCACCATACTCTCACCCACGGCATACACGACGCCGCCATCGCCCTCAACGCTAGCCCTGATAATCATCTTTCCGCCCCGCGTCTCTTTCGCGGAGATCTGGGTTCGGACGAGCACGGTGACTTCTTCCTCCTCTTGATCCCCACTCGCGGGCGTAGACGGCGCGATGATCGGCCGCAGGAACCGCACGTTCGTGTATGCCGAATAGGTCTGCCCTCGCGGGTCGCGGTGCATGAAGCCGACGCGGCCGCAGGTAGCGTCGATCAGCATGGTGAGCACGCCGCCGTGCGTCGTGTGCGGGATCCCTTGGAGCGCCGGGCCGAGCGTTAGGATGTCGAGATGGATTGGGAAATCATCGACTTCATCGCGTATAGGGGTGTTTTCTTCCACTCGTCTATCTCCTTCCGGCTTTGCTTTCCTCCCGTTGTTTCCGCTACAACTTTCGCCTCTGTCAGTGCACTCTGATGCCAATTCGTTCTTCCTCTTCCCCCTTTTCACGTTTTCGATTCGCTTCCTCTTTAGATAGTGTTTCTCTCTGTCATTCTCATTGCCCCTTTTCACGCTAGGATCGACAGCGCCCCGTTCTCGCAGCTGACGGCCGACAGGAGGTAATATGCCAGGCCCAGCCAATAAGCATATATGCCGCGACACTCCACCATCGCGGGCTAAGATGCCATCTAGAACTGGATCGCAGCCAGGCTGTGTGGCCGTAGTCACGCCGGCGAGCAGGTCCGCCGTATAGGGGCGCACGCCATCGAGGCTGATGATGTCAGCTAGCCACGGCACTGAGCGAAAATGATCCAGGTGAGCGGCGGCTATATCGTCAGCAGGGGTCCACGAGAGGACAGCGTGGGCTTCCTTCGTGGGCATAATAGTTGGGTAAGTGTAATAAGCGTGTGTCAATTTCGTTAATCCCGCTTAAGGCTGCGAAACGTGAAAATAAGCTATCCTCTACAACCGTGGTGCGTAGGTGTGTAGGTGTGTAGTAGCCATGGCACGGTATTCTACCACACCCCGCTGTAACCCAACGTAACCCGTATCTCCGCCATTCAATACCCCGGTCTGTCGACTACATGTTGACAATTTACTCGTTTAGGCAATGTCTTACGTCCGGCCCGACGACCCACAAGTCCGATGCCGCATTAAATCCGGCTCCTGCTTGCTATTACCAGGTAGGTACCTAACACCGCAGCCATTAGCTCCGGTTAACTGGTGATAGCTCGGAAGATTACCATGATCAAGTCGATTCGATTACCGGTAGCATCATGTGCCGTCGGCGGCTTGGTGGGGACGCCTCCGAATCCCGCTGCTAACGTTATACCCATAGTAAATTGATCTGAATCTCTTCTAGCATATAGGCTCTCTCATTATGCATCACAAGTACGGCTGATAGCTACGAATCTTGTTGACGTAGTGGTGAGTCAAAAGTTCTGAGATATGTCGTCTAGTGAGGCGGGATCTATCCAACAATGCTACAAATTACCGAGGTACGTACACAAGTAGGGGGCTCTACGGGAAAAGGGGGAAATGCCTTAAGTTCAACTCGGGAAATATTGATAAATGGAAGATTAAGAATTGACATTTATAAGCGCCTAAGTATCAAGTAGTATATAATGGCCCTTCCCATGACGAAGTGTGAAATTCCATACGTATAGCAAAGGAACGTCTAGGAAAGAAACAAATGAAAGTTGCAGCTACATCGTCGTGCAAGCCTCAAAGATTATGGAAACTTAACCTACAACCTGTTGCTTCTGAAGCCTCAACTCTTCCGGAGAGAATTTATCATACGGCGCCGAGAAGCAAATGTGTTGAGATGAATATAAATATCTTCCTGTCTGGTCTTTCTCCTCATGAGGCCCAACTGTAGGAGCAACTGAGCCCCTAAGAGGACTCCAGTCTAATCCTGGCAACCAACATAGTTAGTTCTTGTTGGCAGTAGAGGCTCGTAGCTTAGGGGGATCGCACACTTATCTGGGTTGTTAGGCGGTGCACCGAAGATGTCAAATGTCGGAGGTTTATTATCCGACTCTACTCCATTTTTGGCTCCTGAGAACGGTGAAGCACTCTTAAATAGTGTTGAGCCCCCAAATGCAGGCGGCGGCGTACTCGCAGGAGTGCTAAAGAGACTAGGAGCGGTTCCGGAGCCCCCAGAAGGGGTCCCAAAGGAGCTTCCAAACGCTCCTTTGCTGCTGTTCTCACCGGTATTTTGCCCCCCGAACTTGAGCCCAGAAGATGTTGGTGCGTTCCCTGAGAGTGGGAAGCCCGGAGTAGAGGATAGGCTTGAAGTACCGGTAAAGTTACTGCTGGATATGGCATCCTTGATTGGTGTCCTGAAGGGCATGTCCGCAGTCGGGAAGGGCCTTGTCATGGGCTTGCTTTTTGTGTTGCTAGCTGTTGGAAGCTTGTATGGCTCGGATAAGGTTGAAGAGGCAGCTTGAATTCAAAATTAGTAAGATTGGTATGAGAAGCGATGGCCTACTAACCTCCGTAAGTACTCTCCCGCTGCTTGAACTTGTTGCAGATCTGGAGCCCCTTCTTCAAATCATCCAACTCTTTCTGAAGCTCCTCGCGGTCCGCTTGGACTTCGGGCGATTCTGATGCGAGTCGCTGGAGCTCTTCGTCCTCCATCTGATTGACCCGCTCTGTCGTGAAGATAGAGGGCAGATCCTTAATGAGGACATTCTCGATGGCCAAGACTATCACGTTGTCAGTAAAGGTTCGAAGTGACATCTGAGAGAAGAGTTAGTGCTGGTAATATAATCCAGAGAATAGGTAGACACTTAGGTATCCTTACTTGGTAGTAGGTCTCGGCTTTGTCAATTAGACTCTCGACTCCAAATTCACTTTGACGTTTCAATAAGTCTCCCGGCCCGAATTTCGCGCGCCCTTCCTCGGTGAATAATTCCGGTCGGCTGGCTACCAAGTCTCTAATTTCATCCGTGTCAGGGTTCTTTTGGCGTCTCTGGGTAAGGAGGGTTCTGAATTCGGAGTCCAGAGGCTGTGGGTAACCGCTTTTATAGTGATATAGAAGTTCCTGCAGCTTGGATTCGAGAAGAGAGGACCTCTGCTCGAAGAATGGGTCTATAATATCTGAGAGAATAGCTGCAAGAGTGCCTTCGTCCGGATTGACGATGTAATCCATGAGCTTCTCGACGAATACTTTGGCGTAGTAGGAAACCAGTTCGATATGGCGGCGCGCAATTGCCTCCCAAGGCTTGGACTGATCTTGGAAAAGCTTTACGGCCAAGCGGTCATTCGACGTCCCAGGGAACTCGTTACCCTGATTATAAGATGACAGAGACTCGAGCTCCGATGTGATGTCTTTGAATTGGACAAAACCTGGGTATTGAAATAGGTAGCTGTCGGCCAGTCTTTGGATAGGTTTCGACAAGGTTACCTGTGGCCTGAATCCCGCAGCTTCATCCTTCCGGAGGATAACACGTCTCGAGCCTCTGGTTTCTAGGACATAGGCGAATGTGCGGTTGAGGTTGCGCGCAAGGGCTCGAAATCTTTTGATCTTGTCGTCGTTATCCATTTGTGTTCCATTCTCATAGTACAACCCTCCGAAAAAGTCATCTGCGTAGTTCCCCTCGATTGCTCGTGAACACAAAATGTGGAATTGGGAAGCGATCTTGTTGAGATGCATCCGCAGTTCTCTTATCTCCGACCTTGGTTCACCGAGGCGGTCCAACCTTGTTGTACGATCGTTGACACCGTTCTCTATGCTGCTGATAAGACTTGGGAGGCTGTGTTTGACATGCCCCAAGAGAATACCACTGAGCTTTTTGCGGAGAGATTCTACGCCCCGATTCTTCGATGGCACAGCCGACCAGAGTCCTGCTTCGAAAAACTCTTGTTCCCTTCTATCTCTTTGCTGATCCGTATCCGAAATTTCTGCTTCGCCTCGATTGCGAAGCACATGCCATCCCAAAGATAATTCGTGTGATTTGTCGAGATTTCTGGCCAGCCGGACAAAGTTCTCTTCGTCCTGAGAACCAGACGGTAGGGTATCGGGCTTCGTGATGACTCCCAGAGTCCTTTCTTTCTTTTTGTCGTGTTGTTTGACCTTGGACAGAACTTTTTGCATCACGACTTGGTTGCGGGCTGAGACGATAGCCAAGATGATGCTGTTCTTCCGCGCCATATACCGCTCTGCCAATCGATCCACGACGTCACGGCCAGCAGCGGATTGGTTCTCGTCTTCGCCATGGTAGAACCCGGGTAAGTCGACCAGTGTTAGATGGGGTACATCGGGACCGCTTATTTCGATCCTGAGAACGTCTTCCGAAAAGCCGGAGTCATCTCCCAGCATCACCTTCTTGGCCTTCTCGATGATTCGAGGCAGCTCTTCCTTATTGAATGACTTTTCTTCGAACGAATGTGCTCCCTTTTTAGAAGTCTCGGATGGTAGGATTTGAAGATCAACTTTGGTGCGACTGTCAGTGCGAAGGACTAACTCCGTCGCGAACCTCGTGCATAGTCCATCCTTGACGGGAAAGCGCACTCGTGAGATGGCCTCGAGCACGGAACTTTTCCCAGAGGACTGATCGCCAACAACAATAATCTGAGGAAGGTCGACGAAGCGGTCTATACCATGCTTTCGTAGATTGTCGATGGCATCTAGGAGAGCCTTTTGTTCTCCATGTAGCTGCCCCAGAGCCGTAGGATCGAGAGAAACACTGTCCATTTCAGGAAATATTGCTAACCTAGAGAAGACGGACGCTATCATAAACAACAGATGGATGCCAGGTCTCACGATGCGATACCAAGGAATTTAAATTATTTTTTATCTGATGTGGAGGCCAATGCCAAGGACAGTGGTATTATGTGCGTATACGCGTTGGTCGAGAGACTTATCAGAAAAACATAAAAGGCTGGCAATCGAGCCTCTAGGGGGGAGGGGAGGACGGAGTTCCGCAGACCGGTCAAGGGCAATAGTCTAAATATAGGACAGCTGAAACTTAGATGTCAGTTTTCAGCCCCAGCCGGTGTGATATGTGATATGTCTCGTTCACTTAGTAAGAGACACCCCGAGCGGTTAGGAATTACCCCTGTTCTATGGGCTGCAGCCGCATCGATAGAACCAACATCTGTTTCGGAACGCGCTCTCAAAAGTCCTGTGGCTCATTCTGGTCTGAGCTCGCTTAAGAGGTTTATCGTAGGGTAATCGTAGGGTAATTTCATAAGATTCGAAATAAAATGACAACAGAGAAAGGGGACGTGAAACTTCAAGAGGATTCATCAGTCTACGTAGTTTGTATGTACCTATATCTGATTTTAGAATATATTATCAAACACTCCCTCCGTGCCTAACACCAAGAATTACCACGGCCGGACAGCCATGTTAAAATATGTAAACGATTCTCCCAGCCTACGAACGGCACCAATCCTTGAATCCCAACTCTCACCCCACCCCTTTCCACACCTCACTCATCAACAACAACAATCTTCTTCGCCGAGACCCCCTCCCTCAGAATATCCAGCGCCTCCTGTATCCCGTCCACCCCCGCGCGGGACACGACCTCGGGCCTCGGCGCCACCTTATACCCGCCGCTCGCCAGGGCCTCCGGCAGGAACCCCCCGAAGATGACGGACGTCGTGTCGTAGTACGCGGGCCTCGTATCATCCACACTAAGCACCATCCGCGCCCGTACGCCCTCGGGCACCGCGTCCCCGGGCACCGCGTTCGCGCACGCCACGAACAGGTCCTGCCGGGACCGGTGCGCGACCGCGCAGCACGGCGCCACGGCGTCGAACGGGCCCGCCGCCTGGAAGATGCCCGCGCACGCGCCGCCCCTGTCGAGTTCCGCCGCCACGTCGTCGACTACCGTGGCCGAGGTGTAGTCGAATACCTTGGCGGCGCCGAGAGCCCGGACGTACTCGTAGTTGCGCGGCGAGCACGTCGTCACGACCTCGAAGCCCGCCGCCCGCGCCATCTGGATCGCGTTGCAGCCGACGGCCGACGCGCCGCCCCAGACCAGCACCGACTTGCCGGTAGTAGCGGGGGCCGCCGCCGCCGCCGCCTGCGGGTACGGCAGCCCCAGGAAGTCCTTGGAGAACAGGGCGTGCGCGGCCGTCGCGATGCACAGCGGGAACACGGACGCCTCGGCGAAGGACAGCGCGTCCGGGACCCGGTACGCCATGGCCGCGTCCAGCACGACGAAGTCCTGGAACCCGCCGCGGTCGGTCCCGCCGCCGCCCAAGGCGCCGAGGGCCAGGCCGGCGACGCGGTCGCCCACCTTGAACTTGGAGGCGGCGGCTACCGCGGACCCGACGAGCTCGACGGTGCCGGATACGTCCTCGCCGGGGATCGACGGGTACCGGAAGAAGGGGAGGGCGACGGTCTGGAGGTACGCGTTGACGGGGTTCATGGCCCACGCGCGCACCCTGATGAGCAGCTCGCCGTCGCCGACCTGGGAGGGGATGGGGCCCTCGCGGATGACGGACGGTACGCCGACTTTGTCTTGCCAGAAGACGCGGTTGATAGCAGACATTTTTCGGAGTTTGGGCAGCGATGAATGTTGAGAGAAGTGTGTAGATTTATAGCTGAGTCAGAGAAGATGATCTCGAAATGATATTAATAGCACGATGATCTGAGCGTGATATGTTGAGTTTTTTTTTTTTTGGAGGACTGGCCGATTCTTATATGCCATACCGATGAAGGTATGTTGGCGTCGTCTAGCTCATACATCATTCAACTCGCAGCAAGGCTATTTCAAGCATTAAACTCTTGTTGGATGTTCATACTGAGTGGCCAATCGGTAATGGGAACCGAATCCCGTACACCTCGTTGGTCTAGTCTTCGATGACCGGGTTAGAGTTACCAAGGTTGATGGCGCCGGATTTAAACGGCTATACGGCTGGATATCCGGTCATAAACACACGCACACCCATGATCGATCCAGACGCAGTCTACTTAACATCCCATCTCCGACGGACCAGGCCGTAAGGGTCTATTAGTATAGGTTGTTGTCATGCTTCTGAGATAAGTCGGTAAGACGGACTATAACCTATTCCCGAGAAAAAAGGGGGATAATAGACGAGGATGAGGTAAAGGGACGAAGACAAATTATAGATTGGGCTCCCTATAGTCCTGATATCTAACTAATTTTCACCTTCCATCTACTGAAAGTGTTTAAGTTCAGTCCTCTTAGACTGGATGGCTAGTCGACTATTGAGACGGCATCAAGTGTGACCATCGACGCCTGCTAATCACACATTTCTAATTGCTCAACACGATTCACTTTAACAATGATAAGTTAATTCATAATACATCGCGAGAAGAGGAACTTCGTTTAGCTTATCTTCGCCTAGGATGAATATCAACTCCTCATCTTCCCCTTGGTATCTCTCTCCCGTGCTAACTCAACTCCACCATATCGCCCTCGACCAAACAAACGTTGCTACCTCCGAGAATACAAGATGATGCCATGCCATGCCATACCATGCCATGTTTTTGATTCGAGCTCACCGACTAAAAATAATGGAACGCGAACACCGACCCTCTTCTTTTTCTCCTTGCGTCCTAATCTATAATAACAAGAATGCGAGGGCGGGGAAGGAGACTAACCCACGCCCGTCAATGTTGTACCAAGTCCAATTCGCCTTGTGAAGGGCACTTATTATATCTACAGGGGGAGGCGGCCACCCAGCAGCCGCATGATAACCAACCGTGGCATTCATTCATTCATTCATCCATCGAATTCTTCGAAACGAACTTGAAAAGGCGACGTCGGCAGTATCACGTCAAGTCTCTGAGAGCGCTTCAACTAAAAGGTCTCGGATTCTTGACTGACGACACTAGAGGGGCTAGCCACCGTGCCAAATGTATCTGTGATGACTGTTAGCAACTCAAAGTTTCCGGTTTATGTGTAGATACGAAATGACTTACTCCTCTTCTGTCGTCTCTCTTCCCTCTCCCCGTCGTCGCTACCTCGACTAGGGGTCATTGCTCTAGGTCCGCTGGGCCTTCGCGTGGGAACTCCTAATGCTCCACTAAGATTCCTGTTCTCGAACTTGGGGCTACCCGAGTGGTAGCTTCCAGCATGTGTTGCCGTAGCCGTACCATAACCGCTCTCGACGCTGTGGTATGGTAACGGGCTGTGCTTCTTTTGTAGCTTGTTCACCCTCTCGTGCTGAGGAGGTGTCTGCGTGAACGCCGTAGATTGGTCATCCAGCGGCTCTTTAGGGGGCCGCGGTGGTCCCTGCGGGCTGGGCGAGGTCATCGATTGCCATTGGTACTCTTCTCCGTGACCCTGGTTCATCGCGCTGTTATCGCTATATCGATTGCTGTTCTGGGGGGGAAACCTGTTCAGCGAGGTGACTGAGCCATTCCAGTGAGCAGACCCTGGAGACATTGTCATATCGTATTCCTGCGCCGAAGATTCCAACGTTCTGAAATGCTCCGTTTGTCCTGGTCGGGGCTGCGGGTGTTGTAGAAGTAGTGAATTGCGATGAGCCCGGTATTTAGGATCCTCTGGAGTAGCATAAGTGGCCGGCGCGGGAGGTTGTTGCATGAGAGACTGCTGCATTTGTTGTATCGTAGCCGTGTCGGGCACGTCCTCATTCGTTTGGGGTGCGAGATTTTGCTCCGAGAAACCCGTGTGTAGTTTGTCGCTTTCGTACACGGGCTGCTGCTGGAACTGATCGTAATTGCCGAGGTCGGAAGCCGATCGAGAGGGAGGGTGTTGTAGGAATTCTTCAGGAGGGTCTTGTCTCTTGGATGTACCGCTACCGCGGAAGACTCGTCCGATGCTAGATGTCGTTGTCTCGGACCAGCGCGAGATCTTGGGGAAGAAGCTGGAGGAACCACGAGACTTGTTCTTCTTGCTTTCTTCGGTCCGAGGCGTGTTCTCGTTGCTCATCGAATAATTCTGCGTCTGCGACGTATTGTGAGGTGGGGTCCCAAGAGGTACCGAACCACCTCGTGGCCTCTCTTCGCTGGGGGATAGCATTCCTCCGTGCATCTCGTACTGACTAGCTGACGGTACGGGGTGGTCGTTGTATTCCCCTTCGTCTTCGGGAACGGTGCTGATGCGATGATCTGAAAACTTTCGCTCGTTGCCAGCCCGGTAAGACGTTCCGCGGGATTGGGGTATCGACAGGTGTCCGGATTGGCTTGCATGACTAGCAGTCGAAGTTCCAGCGTGACCCTCGGGCTCATAGCCTCGATCCTGCTCGTACTGTACTTCTGGTTGAATATTCTCAATTGATTGAGCTCGTGTGCTCATCGTTGGGCCGCCGGCGGTCTGATGCTTAAGCACATCAACATCATTTAGTAGCTGGTTAAGCAAATCCTCTATCCTGCCAAGGTCGTTTGATCCTTTAGCGCTGAGACCTTGGAGGGCTCGTCGGAGGAGATTGCGCTTCTTCATGTTTACGTCTTCGGTACCAGCTTGAGAACCTCCTTGGATGGATCGTGACCCACTCCCGGGGAAAGGCCGAGGACCACCCAAGTGGCGTTTGACTGTCTTCTCCGTGTTGTCCTTGACCTCGTTGATGATTAGATCTTCGCTGTCGATCAACATCTTCTTGATGTCCTCGAACGAGTTACGCATATCAGCTGCAGATCGAACAAGGGTGACGAGAATCTCGGTGTCTCTAGCACTTCGTTGGGCATCGCGAACCATAAGCTGAATCAAAGTTAGCATAGTCACCACATAAGAAGAATTAGGTACTTACATGTTCCATCAGAGCAATAATATCCTTGGATTGGATCCTGTCGATACCGGTTCCAGTAGCAGGATCGTAAAGCGGCGTCCCCATCGCTTGGGAAAGCCCTGCAAGGTGTCTGGCGTCCTTAGGTGCGTAGAATGGGTCGTCAGATGGGCCAAGGTTGGGTTGGTTAAGAAGTCCGATGTCCTTACCCTTTCCGTTAGCTCCGTCGCGAATCTCATTTGGCGCCGAAGAGATGTATCCTTCATCACCACCCGCTAACCCAGGGCTGCCGGTATGGAAGCCGCCTCGGTAGGTTTCCACTCCAAAACTAGGTGCACCTAACATGTTTCCATCCAAACCGGGAAGATTGGCAATTGGGCTGGCTCCTTCATATGGGTTTGTAACTAAGGTGTCTCTCTTACGGTCACCTGACGTTCTCTGCCATTCGTCGTCTTGCTCCTGACTGGGTTGTCGGCTGTGGGACGCAACTCCTGCAGCCGCGTCGGAGATTCCGAGGCCGTGGCCGTTATCTGGCTTGCTCGCTTTCGGCGTCACAGCTCTGTCATAATCGTAAGTCCTTTCGCGAGTTGGGGTTGCGTCTCCTGGCCACTGCTCGTCGCTTTCGTGCTCGGGTCCACCAAGCGGCCCTTGAACAATCGAGGGCGTCTGCTCGTCGTACCCATATCCAATCTCCGGCATAGGGTGATCTAGGTCTGGAAGACCACTAGCCGCCATCCTAGGATTGTCATAATCGGATAGGCGATCGACGCTGTGGCGTGGGGTGGCTCCCGGCCGGTAGCCGTTCTTCGCTCGCTCCTTGAAGGATCGGTTTCTAGCCACACCCTCACCAACGAACTCTTCGTCATTCGCTTCGACATTGGGGTTCCGCTGGCTCTCGGTCTGCCGCTTCAGGGCTTCAGCAGCAGCTCGCTGGAGTGCAACGCTAGTGATAGCAGTCTCGGAGGCGGTGGGAGAGTTGCGGTACTGGGATTGAGGGACTTTCTGCCCGTATTCGTTGACCTCGTATTCCGTGAACTCCCTCGAAGTAGTTGACGGGTCGCGTTCCCTGGATTGGGCTGGTGAAAGCTCGCGTTGCTGGTCAACTGCTTCATGATGACTCTCTACGGAGCGCTTAGCTGGGCTTACACCCCTCGAACTAGCTTCGTAAGACACCTGTGAGTCACGGTAATCTTGTCTAGCACCCGTAGATCCGCTCATGACAGAGGGGTCGAGCTGAGAACCTTCGACTAGGGATGCAACAGCAGACTCAGGAGCGAAGCTCGGATTTACCATCTGTGGGTTTCCTCCAACGACGTGAACGGCTTGTCCTGAAGTCACATGATCCAGTTCGCTATCGTCGGTATACATGGTACTCCTATTATAGCCCACACCTGAACTTCTCACGCTGCTAGCCTCATCGGCAAATTCGCGGCTTCGCAAGTTGCTAGGGACGGAACTTTGCGAGCGAAGGTCATGAAGGTCCGATTTTTCGGGAGACGACAGCTCGCTTGCTGTCTGTGCAATTCTCGAATCTCGGTAGCCGTGGACATCACTTTCTCCTTCCGTGATGCCCGACACGCTCTGAATAGGACTGAGACCACGTCGTTCCTGCTGATAGGGAACGTAGCGCAACGGGGCTGGAACGTCTTGCGATCCGTAGAATGATTGCATATTCGCCTCATCATCGTACATGCCAGGCTCGGAGAGATGGCCCGCCTCGTCGTAATCGTCGTCGTATTCATCCTGGTCCTGGATCAGGTACCGGTTCCCGAATTCGTCGGTTCTATACTCATCCTGATATTCTGCATTCCCTTTACGAGGAAGAGCCTTCAGGTCGCCATGGGATATATTGGCATGTTGAGCGCCTAAGTGCTGAAGCGTGCGTTCGGGTGATCTCGACGGCGTAGGAGTTCTGTCTAGGGATTCTATCGAAGCGATACCTCTGGTGACCTCCTTAAGTGGCGTCATTTCTTCAGTCGCAGAATGAGGTCGGTCTGTTTCGGCTGATAATATTGAATTCCTCGTCATATCGGACGAGTTAATTTCGCTCTGGAGTGGCATCGGGGGCACCACTTCGTGTTCGGCATCCTCGTAATCATCAGTGTATCTGTCTCCGTTATCACGCTTCGGCGTCTCTGCACGTCTCCTCCTACGTTGTCTCTTTTCGTCGCCTCTAGATCTTGACCGTAACGCGGCACCAGCAACAGCAGCGCCCACGGCGGCACCCAAGGCAGCGTCTGTAATCTTGGCGCGGCGCGGTGTGAGATCCTCATCTTGGACGTCTTCAACAACAGATACATGCTCGATGCTGCTCTGGGGTGACAGGTCGTTCCTAGCCTCTCTATCTCGTCTGTCTTTGGACTTTGTCGATTGAGTAGTGTCGGCGGATTTCCGTTTGCTCGTAGCAGAGAGCTCCTCGCGAGATGCTGATGTGAGGCTCGATAGAGACTCTCGATCTTTACTCCTCCGAGTTTCCCGTTGGCTTCGCTCTCTCTTGATAGCATCTAACTCGGGTAGGATGAGTCGCCGGATTGCGTCTTCGACAGTCTCGAGCAGTTTGGGATTATTAATGGATACTTTTGAAGAGGAATGTGAATCGTAAGAGCGGTGGCTGGGCGTCATTTGCGACGAGAGAACGCTAGAGTCGGCGGCTGAGACTACAGATTCCTTATGACTGCTCTTGGATCTGCGTCTTTCATTTTCTTTATCCCCAGAGCTGCTCGTCCTGCTCTTCGATTTATGTCTCCTCTCAGGTTTGCTTGCCTTCTCAACCGCTTTCTGCATCACACTCTGATCGTGACTAGTACTCCGTACTTTACGGTTCACCTTCTCGCCCGTACCTGACTCGCGGCGTATTGGACTTCTCGCGCGCTTCTCGTTTAGAGCGAGCGATGTAATACCACCGCCAGAACCATCCAGAAAGCTGTCGCTGGGGATAGCAGAAATATCGGACATATTAGGCGGTTGATACGACGTCGAGACCTTGCTGTCGGCTGCTGGTATTAGCGGACTCGAAACCTTTCGACGGCGATGGTGGCTTCTCGAGTCAATCTCCACCTCGATGGGGTTTCGGGAGACATTAGACTCTTCGGTGGCAGAAGCGTATGAGTTCATGCTTCTAGCGTCTTCAGGGTCTGTCATGTCTAATTCACTTCGGGCAAGACCTGGGCTTGCGGTTGCTTTCCTTGACGATCTTCTCGTACTCTTCGTCTCGGTGATCTGAATGTGGTCGTTTCTGCCTCGAGTTTTGGAGGGTGTTAGGCGCACACGGACGCTCGGTTTGCGCTCAGTGGAACTCGAGCCGCCGGAACTACCGTTCTTTCCGCCCTCGAAATATTCGATCAGCAGAGAAGTCTGAGAGCGGTTGGGCCTATGACCACGGGTTTTAATTGTGACGGGGGTTCCGTCGTCGGGGAGGGAATAATGTGATCTTTCGTCGTCGGCAGGCTTGGACACATCGGAGGGAGCAACTTCGGTAGGGGTGCTAAGATGGGATTCGGTCTCGGTCGGGGCGGGTAACGGGGGAGCCTTTTTCGATTCGAGTCCCATTTTGCTGCCCGAGAGTGTGCCGACTTGTCAAAATATGTGGCCTTGCCTATACGTTATTGGCCGCTTCCACCCTGGCCAATCCTCTCGCTGCCCAGTTATGTGTACCCCAAGCACGAGAGAAAGCGGTGAAGAGGATTGGTTACAGTCGACTGGAGAAATGAGGATACGGGAGGGAGATTGGGAGAGGGAAAGGTCGAACAAGTTGCGCGAATGCTGATTAAAACATCGGAAGGTGGATGGAAAATGCGGTATCTATGCGAATGAGAATTAATCGAAGCTCCAAACAATGGCAGTATGTTTGCACAATATGGCTACATCCACTACCTTGACGACGACTATAGCGGCGATCGACCGATGGAAATTATAATGAATATTATGAATTGGAATTAGGATTTTGGGAATTAATAGACAAGAAGAAAGTGAGATTATTTTTTGGGTTGGTGTTGGTAGCGCAGGAGGAATTATGAAAAGAAAAGCTGGTAGTAGGAGCGTAGGAGCTCGAAAACCGAAAGGACCTGCACCTTTGGATTTCAGGTCTTCAGGTCTTCCTATCCCAGCCCCCTCAATTGCAGGCAGACCAGACCAGTTCGGCAACACAACTAACCAGCCTAATCCACACTTTATGCGAATAACATGCGCGAAGCACCACGGAAAAGAAAAATACAAACACGAACAATATTTACATTAGGGGATGGTTATGAAGAATAATCATTCGATTCGACAATTGTGGAAGAGCTTCATACATACATGTGTGGAAAATATTAAGAGATATGCGGGCGGATTATGCGGCCCAGGGCCCAGTTCGAGGATCGCACTTGGGGTCTTGTTTCGAACGGTTTGGATGTTTGTGTTTTCCTGTCGGTTCGAACAAGTCGAGTGGGCAGTGGGCTGGTGGATGAAAATGCTGCCCTCTTGCTTGCAGGACAGATGTACGTCAAATGTCAAACCTCGTCTCGTCCAATACAATACAATCATGTATTGCACGGATTCGTCGGGGCCACCAGACAAGTCGGACGAGTGCAAGCCTCGAGGCTCCCTCTCGGTTTCTGGTGGAAGAATTACAAGTACAAGTCGTGGGGTGGGAATGGGGAAGATGGGTGATAATAGGCTTATGAGGCTTTGTTATTAATTGTCGAGGGGGAAAAAAAAGCTGGCCACCATGACGGCCGGGAGCTTGTGGGGGGGCGAAGACCTTGCTAGGGAAACTTGCTGGGGTGGGATTTGATGCGTTGGCTCTGCTTGAAGAGGTTGGCCAATCCCGTCACAGAACAGGCCTCTCTCAGCACTTTGCCCAGGGACGTACCGGCTGCAATGACAAGGAGGTTGGGGGCTGCCCTACCGAAGTCTGAAGACTTTCTATCGACGCAGTATTCCTTTCCATCCTACGAAGTACAGTTGAGAAGACGTACGATTCAGAAGACGGTTTCTTTTCTTACCCCTGAATATGTCTGTCGGCCATATAGACGCAGTCTTCTAATTTTACCCATTGACTTACATACCTACCTAGTACACGTCCACTTGATCATTCAGGTTATAAGATAGCCCGCGGTCTTTTAAAGCTTCACTCGGATCCTTTTTGCTATGTAAGTACCTACCTTATATCTTCAGGTCCCTAAAGGAGGTTGGAGAAACTGGATCTGTTTACCAGACACCTGGTTCCGTTTGCTGCCCAATTTCCTCCTTTTTTATTTTTTATTTACGTCGGCCCAGACAAGTTTAATAAACGATCAAGCTAGGTCCCGCAATTTTCTTTTGGCTGGACGACTATCGGGCATCTGCTTCGCAACGGCATACTAGAACCCATAAGGCGCTACGCTAGAGAGATCGGGTCCATGGTATATTTGGATCAGTTGGCCAGCACCTCGGCACGTCTTGGGCTGGCGCAGCCGCTAGTGTTCACTACGGCTCAGTAGCAGAGCACATAGTAGCAAACTCGAGCCCGTCGTTCGTTCATCTTGTTCCCCCATATGGGGTAGTAATCGTATCGTGATTGTGACGAGCCTACGGGAGGCTCTACGCTCACCGACTTATTTGGCTCCTCCTCGATCCTACGTTGACGTGCCTCATCACCAAACCACAAAGGCAGTGTGATAGGTGCTTTAGGTACCTTCAGAGTCGTATTGGCAGCCGCTTCAACTAGAAACTGTCCATTTGTGAGCTAATCATAGCCCCCAATGCACAATCACGCTGCCATCCGATCTGCGTCAAATCCATGTAATACAACTACATGGAACCTCACGATTGTGCATAGCTACATACATGCTACATACCTAATATAGGTACGCTGGTACAGTTTACGGGTACTGGTACCATTTCATATCCTTCTCATCCGGAATCTTTTTACCGTAGTCGTTCGGGTTGGTATGGAACATCTATGAGAAATCAATGTATACTACAGCGGTCTAGACTCTATACCTTAGCGGCCGACGTCTATCCAATTATAAGTTCCTCGACTATATGCTATAGCACTTCGGCAATACCCCCTTTACAAGCTAGTTACCTACCTTATTAGGGTGGCGAATAAACGTGTGTATTGTACCCGGGGCTGAGTCTGATGATGGCGTGTGGTAGTTCCAACACAGGTGCAAGTTGGCGACCTCTCTGCCTCCCGGATTGCACCGCCATCAAATCACGCCCTTTTGGAGTTATGCCGAATTCAAAGCCACATTGCTTCATCCCCCCATCACCGTAAGGGGGCAACCCATGCCTTCAAACTCAGACATGTCTCTACCAGATAGATGAGATACACGAGCGAGTATATGAGTACATGGGCTACGTGCTCCTACAATCTCCAACAACCCGTAATTAGTTCCGCCGCTCCATCCACTTCGCTGGGAATATTTTACGATATGCATGCAGCCACCCACTTCGGCATGCAAGGAACTAACCACCATGAGGAAATAGGGGATGGCAACGGGGTATCACGAAACTGCCTTCTGTATATAGGGTTCGAGAGCAGAGATAGGACGACAAGAAGGATGTACAACTCTTGTTCTATTTTAGCAAGACATGCCTACCTCTCTTGATTATGTTGCCATTCATCACTCGAGGCGTATATAATAGTCGAGTCTGCTACGTACGATCCATGGATCCCTCAAACGCCGGGCGGACTTTGGGAGGACCATTTATAAAAGATGTAACATGAGACATGCGGGTAGCCGCGTGCATGTCACGTAAGCGCCCTCATGCACGGAAAAGGCATGCCGAATTTTACGCCTAGGTACGTAGGAATGAGTAGCACAATAAATCAAACGGTAATTCGTGACTCTCGATCGTGGATCAGGGTTATTCAGAGCTATACAGCAAATAACAGTAAACAGTTATGCAAAATACTACCAAGCCAACCCCCATGAATAAACCAGAACTTATAGGAGCCTCGTCCTTACGGAAGAAGAAAAGAAAAGGAGCAAAATAGGCCAAAAGACGAAACCCTCTAGGTTGTTTACACCATGTGCGTGTAGCCAACACAGTGTGCCATGAAAGTACTTAATCAGAAACTCATCTCGTCGACTTCTTCCCGTGCCCCGTCTTGTGCGACTTCGGAACATATAGGCTACCAGATTTCTCAGTCTTGACGGGTGCCGAAAGGATCTCGCTTTTCGCGCCGCTTAGCAAGTCTCTAATCACGGGGTTGAACAAGTAATGACTAGCAAGACCATTTCCGAGGATAGCCTTGAGCATGCTGATGCGAGAAGACAGAGACCAGGTGTCAATAATGATGCTGATGTTCTGGACTCGAAACTTCTGTCGGTAGCCATACTCTTGGGAATCATCCTTGAAGTCGGTTCTGTTGCCGCCGGTGTGAGGATTGCTGGCGAAGCGACGTGCAGTCGAATATCCCGGACCCTTGCCGTGCTCTAGAGATGTTACCACACTGTTAAAACTGCTGTGCAGCTGTCGTCGGTCTTTCTTGGATATCGACTTAGATGACTCCTTCGTAAGGGCAGTTAATCGTTGTAGAAGCCTATCCTGATCGTAGCGCATGTTCCAAGGCTCATCCGTCTCCTCTTCATGTTCACGTGCAGCCTCTAGCAGCAGCGCGATGTCGGCTCCGGCAGCGATCTGAACATTCACGTCGGTGCTGTCAAGCTGTTCGGTGAAAGCCTCTAATGCGCGCGTGCTCCCTTCCTCGAGATCTTCAAGGTCGCTCGCAACGAACCCCCAGGCATCCAAAGCCGCACAGACAACTGGACCACTGTCGCCGGCATCAATGACATGTCCGTCGCTCTCGATGATATCCATGAGGAAGTCGAGGAACTCTTCGGCGGCAGTAGCTGATCCTCCCCCACACATTGTCGATATAGCCATGGTTCGGATACAAGCTACTTTGATCGTTTCATTGTCTTCATCGTACTCTGTGTCCTGGCAAAGGGTCTTCAAGGTCGGGTACACGCGATCGTGGATTTGTTCACTGCCAGTGGTAAGAATGGTGATCGAAAGAGCTCTCAGCGCCCATAGAGCTCCTTGGGCCGTTCTTCGACCACGGATGCTCTTCAGGAGCATGGGGAGAAGCTCGCTGATGCGCCCGTCGATCTCGTCTGCGCTGAAGTGATGGCGAATGAGCTCGGTGTATGCCGTCAGTTTGCTCTCTCGATCTCGGCCACTGTCACGCTTCTCGTCGAGTAGGTCCACGATATGACCGTGCAGGGCTTCGGACGGGGGTGTCGGGCCTGCATCGTCGCTGTCTTCTGAGTTGACGATAGAACTACCCAGGCTTTCGTCGTAGTCGCTTTCATCTTCGTCAGATGCGTGTTGACTGGTGGCGCGCGAGCCGCCGCGCGAACTGGCCGGGGATCCTTGGGCCGACTGCTGTCTAGAGCGGGCCTTTCTGGAGACGGTCTTGCCGTTCTCGAAGATCTTCTTTCGCAGATCAGTCATTTTAGTCGGTGGATTGCTAATCTACAATCCTTTGCTAGTGCGGTGTTGCTACTTTGTTGGGTCGATCGGTTATGCGTAGCGCAGGTATTGTCCGAGTTGGTATCAAGTTTTGAATCGTCTAGTATGAGAACAGTGAAGTGATTGGGATTTTCGCGACATGAATTCCATGAGGATGATTCGAAAATCCTCACTCGTCTATATGTATAGGAGGAACTTTCCGAAAAAAGGGGTTGTGTCGGTGAACGTAGATAGGTAGTCGATTGTTTTAATTGTTCTGGTAGCCTGAAGGTTGTTCCGAGAACAATGGAAAGATGATGAATAAGGTTGGGTATGTGGACGGGCGCTGTCTTAAAAAGGTCTTAGAGATTTGGGCTGCGCATCAGAGTTTTTTTCTCTCGAGAATGGCAAAAAGAAAGAAAAATAGGTGCTTAGCCTAGACGAATCGGAGATAGGTATTACGAACTAACGAGCAAAGGGATGAAGACGGCAGGAGTCATATGTATTTAAGCAGAAGAACTTGTGTGTATAGACGTCATCTGGTAAGATGGATTTGGGTACGGATTACTTAGAACCCGTCATAGGAACAAATCGCGGGGGGGACTTCCCCTTCGATTCTCCAGTTTAGTGCTAGGTTCTCGCCACAACAACGTGGAATTAGGGATCACGATATTATCATGTATCTAATTCCTACAGTTGGAAGTTCATTGCCGGTGATTGCGGAATACCTACGTATTCCGTTGTGCTCTATATGCGTTACGTAGTGGCCAGTGGCTTAGAGGTCACTATGAACAGGTTGGTACTAAAATATTCGTGAATTCAGTCCGTCCTGCTAATAGGAGTTTGGTGGGTATGGAAACAATCTAATGTTACTCGAGGTCAGTGGTATGAGCCATTCATTGTGCTAGTTCGGTACTCGTGGTGTTTGCTTTGTCAAGTACACCTGGAAGAATGGACGTTAATAGAACACTGCCTGCAGCCCATGCAATTCTATAGGTGTATGCTGAATATTGCATCCGACCTGCCAACCTGCCGAGGCTGCCTAGGTGGGTACATATAACCAACCTACAAAGTAGGCTGCTATGCACAATGTTCACGTCCCTTTCCTCTTCCCAAAATCAAAACATGGGTGGGAACTTGAGAACTTCCCATGCACAGATATAGTATGCACACTTATATATGTTAGAACAAACACCAAATTGACTAACAGGAAGGAATCCTCCCTAATGTTCTCGTGACTGAGACGCTGTCATAGCTCGACCCCGCCGTCCCACCAAATGCCTTTCGGCCCCGCTAGCTGAACCATCCCCGCGTACTAGGTACCTACTAGGTATTGTGACCAATGATCCTTGTAATCCTCTTCACACGTTGCACGTCAGAGCCTTGGGAGCTTCAGTGTGTATTCGCAAGGCAAGACAGGGGCGGACTTCGCATTTTATCTTCCATTTATATACATATACGCATGTTGCCGAGATAGATATTATAGCACATTCAACCCTCTAGAAATTCGTAAGAAAGTAATACAAACACAAACCAGTACGTAAATACAAATGCATTCCCCGAGGTTAAGTCGAAGGTGGGGTCTACACATGCAGACATGCAGTATTGATAAGGCATTTATCAGGGCAACCATACCAAGCAGACCAAGCTATCAGGCTTATCAGGCAAACTAGGCCCCTCCGGCCCCGCTCAGTAGTCCTAAGGTATCCAGCCTGCCAGCTTGCCAGCTTGCCAGCTTCTACCTTGTCGACCTGCCAGGTGGGCTGTTAAAGTGCTTGCCTTAGTCGCTTAGCCCTTCTGCCTAATCCTACATATTTGTATTTGTATTCCAGAACTGCGAGACTGCGAGACTGCGAGACAAGCCTCTCGACCCTTGACTCTCGGCTCTCGACTCTAGACTTTCGACTTCTTTTGACTTTGTACTCTCGATATTAAAGTCTTCTTTGGAAGCCAAATCGAGATTTTGTTCATCGAGTAAACTTCGATAAAGCAACTCGTTGCACATGGTTGAATGTACCTGGGTACCTAGCGAGGTTCAAGGTTCCCCGTTGCTAACGACATCATCAAGGGGATTAATATCCTACATATACCTAGGTAGGTATTTCGCCAATCTTTTCCGCTATCCCCAGCGCCTTTCTGCCCCGCCCGAATCTACACCTACACCTTGCGCCTAACATACATATGTATTGTCTCCCTACAGACTACATCACTACATCACTACATCCTCAGGCGCCTGAGGCAGACCTAATAGACAGACCCGGTGGGTAAAAAGCTAGCCTGGAACCGCCTTCTGCACCTACCACATTGCACCTTACAATCTTACAACCTTACAACCTAGCATGGCCTTTTACTGCTGAACCCGAACATTCGCGGGCTCCCAACTTCTGACATACCCACCAACCCACCAACGCAAGCCCAAACTCACCTGTCACCTCCCTCCTTCTCACCTCTCTTCCCCCCCCTCCAACTTATTTGTCCGTCCTCATCTCTCATCTACTACGACGTCAAATCTCAACACCAGTCTATCATCTCAGCTACTCTCCATCAACACAGATTCTTCTAACAAGTTTGTCACGCCAAAGACCCTCCTAATCGTGTCGTAGACCTTAGGTAATCCCTCGGCATCCTCGAGGCTCGAGGTCCATTTATCCCTCTGCCGAGCAGCACAAGCTAGGCAAAATGGCGACGTCCGGCGTTTCGGACAACAAAGACGACGAAGGTATGAATGGAGATGTCCATCACAGTGAGTCGTAAATTAAACTAACTTACATCATTCTTAGTTGTCGTCGTCAGTCTACTCTCTCGAGCAAGCGACAATCCCCCCACCTCCAACCCCTTCACCCATCGTCAATTCATCCTTGGCCGCGAGCGTCCCTGTGTCCGAATCGGCCGAGCATCCAGAATCCCCGCCAAAGGTTTTGTCGCCTCTGTTGATAATGCCTGGTTTGATAGTCCCGTGATGTCGAGGCATCACGCCGAATTTATTCTCGACTCTGAGAGTACTCCCAAGGTAAGCTTACCCAAGCACGCTGCCATTCTCAGGCTTGTGTCTCTAGCACACCTAAACTAATACAACAATAGGGAGTCTTCATCAAGGATATCGGATCCCTCCACGGTACCTTCCATACCCCCCGCTGGGCCAATGGAAATGAAACCCGACTCGAGCAACAACGATTGGTGAAGCTATCGAGCGGCGACTCGCTTCGGTTCGGAACCGATATTTTCAGATCCAAGGAAACATTTCCTCCGTGTGTTATCGACTTCTTCACGCTCGATGGCGAACGTGGGCTGTAAGCTTCACCGTCAAAGCCGTACTATCAGAATGCTAACCACTTATACAGGGACCGTCAAATCACGCAGGCCGTTGATGAAACTGCGAACCGCGCGTTCGCTTTCTATGATCCTGATGATGAAGAGGACGAGCAGGACGACGAGAGTGTCATTGAGACGGGCATGTCTACCTCGCAAACGCAACCCATTCAACGTGGTCCATCTATCGACCTTACGCAAGACGAAGACGACGAGGGCTGGTCATCCGAGGCCAATGGCAAGTCTCTTACCAGCACGATGAATCCCTTCATCAGCTCGGATGTCATCGATCTGACCTCGGAACCCGAGGAACATCCAGTCGGCGAGCCCGAGGCGACAAGCTCTGATTATGATCCCCTACTGCCCTATCATGCACCTCCTGCGTTGGAATGCCCGCCGGGCTTAGCTGCTGCTATTGCTTCTCACGCGGCGCCCTATTTCCCACCGACTGTGGAAGGCATGTCGGAGACGGAGAAACGTAGTATTGCCAATTTCGTCGATCGTTTTAATGAACAGATATCTAGAGAGGACGTCCAGCCGGTTGATACGGATGTTGACACGGATGTTGATTCAGCCATTACCGAGGGTTCTGTCAGCGACATGAGCGATGTGGACGTCGGTGATGTAGACGTCGATGTAGACGTCGATGTAGACGTCGATAGTGTAGACGTCGATGATGTAGACGTCGATGATGTAGACGTCGATGATGCGGACGTCGATGATGCGGACGTCGATGCGGAAGACGATTACTCTTCGACGTCCCAGGTGAACGAATATGCAGAGTCATATGATAGTATGGATGAAGACTTGGGTGAGTACCCTCCTACTATTCACGAATTATACCCTGACCGGAGAATTAACGATCTGAGTTGTAGACCTCTCCGATATTCCGTACTCGGATAACGACACTTCGTCATCGGGCGATGATTCGACAGACTCTTTGTCAAGTCCAAACTCTCCGGCCCCCGACTCCTCTCTAGCCTCCCCGCCTCTGCCGCCCGTCTCGAAGGAGTTCTTCCCCGAGGATGGCTTAGCCGAATCCCCTCGCACTAATAACCCTTTCGTAACGCCATTCCTATTCACTACCGCAACTGAGCGGACCACACCAGTCGTTCCACCTCGATATCCGAGTCCGTCGGATGCTGCCATGTTCAAGAGTCGTCCTCTTCATGACCAAGAGCCGAGTGATGTTAGAGCCCAAGTTCTTGGCGAGAAGTCAGGGAAGTACGAGTACTTTGCGGCTCGAGAGGACAATCGAACGAATCTCACGGATGCTCTTCCGCCGCCGCCCACTTCTGCAGTTCGAGAAACCTTAAATAAGAAGTCTGAGGATGGTGTTGCTGGTGCGGGAGCAGATGGTGTAGCAGATCCAGCAGCATGGTTATCTGAAGTAGACTTGAGTCAATTGAAGGCTGCTTTGGAGCCTGTCGACACTATCGACACCGTCGATGCTGTCGACACTGCCAACGCTACGACCGACACCACTCCTGAGCCTCAGGACACTACCCACGTCGATCTGAAGGCTTCTGTTACAACACAGAAGTCACCCTGGTCGATATCGGGAGAGAGATTCATCAATAATCCTGGAGCCGAGGATTTTCCCGCTCTGTGGATGTCGCGGCATGAGAGTCCAGAATTCGATATGACTAGTGCATTCACATTCCAGCAAAGCAAGATGGCAACCGAGAGTGGCGCTAGTCAACAACCAAGACGTGTTGGAATCCAGGATCTTCTGACGCAGGAGCCGAAGAATAGCCGGGGCGACGATTCTACAAATCGTCTCCCTCCGATAACAATATCGCCCCCGTCACCACACCGGGTTGTTAAGGAGGCGAATGGCACACCCGTCGAGGAGAATGTCCAACTCATCATCAAACCCAACGGAGCTTTTACCTTCTCCCAGGCGCGACGTGCCTCGAAGCGATCTCACGAAGACGCATTTGCTGGTGAAGACGACTGGCCCGACCAATATGACACTCACACCAGCTCTGACGATGGCCCGAGTTCAGGATTGACAAACGACGAAACCCGCTATTCTGTTGTACCCAACGCTGAATCTGTTGACGAGGCTCTGCCCTCACAAACTGAACTGATGTTGCGCTCCCTTGCCATTCCAGCGCGACGTGACAACGTCCAACCGTCGAAGAAACGACGATTCGCACGGGCAGCAGCGTACGTTGCTCTTGGAGGGGCTGCTGCACTTACCTACATGGTTTCTACCGCACCTGTTCTCTGAACAGGTAAAATCAGCGGATATTCTTTGTCACAAATAGTATGCCAGGGTGATCTCTTTGGGAATCGGAGTCCATGTCAAAGGCAGCAGCAGTGCTATAAGCTGTGCAAAGACCCGGCCCACATTGCAAAGGCGTAGATGAGTTCGGAACTGGCGTTGCGGTTTCTTTGTCTAGGCGGACCATTAAACTGGTCACATTCGATTTCATTTTCAGTCATTAGGGAGGGAGGGACCATATTGCACCATTGCTAAAGGGAGGAAGGGATGAATGAACTTATGGCTTTGATGTTGGGACAATAGGTCCTCTTGCAAGGCCAGATAGTGGCTACGATCCGTTTCTGCTTCTTTCTCATGTTTAGTTCCCCCGGCGGATTCTCGCCATCACCTCTACTGCAGTGTCAACATAGTTCGTAGGCAGGCAACAGCGTCAATTGATGGTTTGCTCATAGCACTCCTGCAAATTGATTATTATTGCCCATGGTTTATGGCATTTAATGTACTGATGTAGGCTGAATGCATGTATTTCCGACGGATTGTCTGGTGTCCCATCGTTATCTGTGTGAAGCGACTCTACGATTACATTGATCTCGGTCACCCTTATCCTTTCATCCCTATATGTGCACATGATATGGCCCTTTAAAGACCTCTTCCGCATTCAATAGCCTATAGACTACGAGTATTGCTTTAAGGCAAGAATCCTACGGCGTAGTAAGATAAGATACTCGTTTATCTTGTTTTCGAATATTTAGTCCCTTTGTTGAGAACCTTCTAAGAGAAACCTCGGTTCCCCTATTTTATGTTTAATATAGTACACGTGCTATGAAATTAAGCTAGTCCAAGCACTCTTAAGGCCGACATTATCGCGAAGTAACGAATGAAGTTGATTTGAGCTGCATATTATACGTATTAGTTGTTGAGTGTGAAGAAACGAGGCAATTCAAAAGTTTACATCTTTAGTCTTGTAGCCAGCCGCCGGGTTTTAAGCAATACGTTATGCATTGACTTGAGCTGTTTTCTTAGTGTAATTACTTCGTGATAAGGCTTCAAGAAGGACGGAGAGCTTATAAGCCGTCCTGCCTGTGTAGTTCTTAAAAGCATGCACTGGATGATAGCAACATATCACCATGGGTCACTACCATTCGACTATGGAGCAGTAGAATAGGTATTCCATATAAGGTTGGATGATACAATGCAAGAAGCATTAGATGCTTTCACGTCTAAGATACGTCCTGCGTAAAGGAGCTGACCGTAACAAAGCCACCAAGCGCCTTCGTAGCATACTATTAATTCAACGTCAGTATCACTTTCGGCAAGAAGCTAGAGTCTAAAGTAAGACTCACGTTAAATATACCCCAGCGATACCCAATAAAATAATGCCAGTCGGTCGTGAGAGCGAACGCCGTGCCCAAATTCGTAAAGCTGGCCCCGTCGGTGCTATAGCTGAAGGTCCCAGTGCGACCGGCACCCGGGCTGATGTTGACGTTGCAGCGGAGGTAAATAGTCCCTTTAGAGACGTTCGCAGTCGCGGCAGTCCTGCCCGTGTTCGTCGTCCTCCACGACGCGTCCATCGTGATGCTGTTCACCATGCCTACCTTGAGGGACCCGCCGTCGTTCAGAACGCCGATCCACGCCGATTGATCGCGGAAGAGGGACAAGCCGGCTCGGTCGCCGTCGGCCATGTTCGTCGTGTCTAGGACTATCGTCGCGGTCGAGATCGGGCCGTGGATCCGATGGGTGAGCGTGTTTCTGGCGGCGTACAGGTCGTTGGTTACTGTGGCGGTGTTGAGCGTTAGGCCGTTGCTGATGTTGAACTTGGTCGTGTCGGGGTTATCTGCGGAAGTGATGGATAAGATTTATATTCTGAACTAGGAGTTTAAAGGGGGGGAGTTTAGTCCCCGGATAGATTAAGGGGCAGGACAAATGAATCTCAAAGTAGGCACGTACGGTTCCATTCCCACTGGTGGCTTAAATCAGGCCCCAAGAAAGAATCCGTACCGATTAGAGCCGGCAATGGGTGCGCAGTCATCGGCATAGGATATGTAACACCCCAACCACCACCAGACGTCGTAAGTACCGGGAAGCCGTCAGAACCCCACGTAATAGGGGCTAAAACGGGGATTCTACCCCCTGGATACGCATCCTCAAAGGCCATATAGTACCAATTGCCATTCGGAGTGTCCACGATTCCCCCTTGATGAGGGTTTCCGCCGCCTGCCGCTGGTGGTGATAGACTATTCGCAAGAATCTTGATGCTATAGCTGCCGAAGGGGCTGGAGGCCTTCAAGACGTACTCGGAATTCGCCGGTCTGGTGGTGAGTATGTAGTATTGCCCGTTATACTTGTACATCCGGCTTCCCTCGAGCGTGCCGATATTCCCCGGGGACGAATACACTTGCTGGGTTTTGACGATGCTGAGGCCGTCCGGCGAGAGCTGGGCGACGGACAGTCGCGTGTTGCCGTATGCAACATACATGGTATCGTCGTCGTCAATAAACAGGCCCGCGTCGTAAAAGCAGGTGCTTAGGGTCGATGCTAGGCTCCACGGTCCGGTCACCGACGGAGCCGTGTACACGTACGTCTTGCCAGATTCGATGCAGCCTAGCCAGTACCATTTATCGTTGCTTTTCCTGTAGCGCATGGTCGAGGCCCAGATTCCCTTTACGTACGCCCGTTCATTGCCTGTCAAGTTGTACTTGGAAGACCATTCCAATGTTGGGACCGAATGTCCGATGTATTCCCAGTTGATCAGGTCGTATGATCGTAGGATGGGTGCTCCCGGGGAATAGTGCATCGTCGAAGCCGAGTAGTACCAAGCATCATCAACGCGGAAGATATCTAGGTCGGCTAGATCTTCCCAAAGCACTGGATTGGTGAACGAATCAGCGTTGTGATCTGCTGCATCCGCAAGCACATGACGGCATAGGCATAATGCCAATGAGACAGCTACTATCCCAAATAACATCTCGAATGACTCTTAGAGGAGGCGAAGACTATTTTTACAAGTGAGAAAGAGGAAGCTAGTGGGTGTATTTATACCCCTGAGTCCTTGGGGAATTATTGAAATATGCTACATAATACCCAGCTTGGCCTAAGGGTAATAACATTTGTGACAATGTGACAATGTCCGCATGGACGTTATGCGAAGTGGCCTTTTCCGTCGAACGAGATGAGGTCTGATATGAGCGCATAGTCGGTAGAACTGAATATCGTGAGAAGTTCACGTAGACGACAAGCGCGCCAATGAGCAAGAGCCTAGCGATGCGGTAGGTCATTTAATCTCAACCCCCTATACATGCGGTTCTTGCAGTGACCCAAGCTGTGAGAATGTAACCTATCTAGATCTGGAATGCTAGTTGACGTTGATTGGTTCGGGAATTTACGAGCTTACACACATCGTGACGTTGGGTGGGGGTCCCGGTGGGAGGAAGTGGCCGAAACCCCTATCTGCGTAGAACGACAATGTAAACTAACAGAGATCCATATAAGGTATGATTCCTATTCGTCGTGATAGGATAGCTCTACTATGGAGTTGCTTGTCGACTTATATAGATATCTTGATCCCTATTTCTGTAAATTGGAGTCTAGAGTCCTTCATCGTTGACCTTGTAGTCATCATGAGGGATCTTCATCGACCTCTCACTCTAAGGGTAGCTGCTAAAACTAAAAGTAGCCATCTTGTTCTCTTCCTGTTAAAAAAATGCGTTCGCCTAGTCTAGAATGCCTAGTGACATGTGTACCTAGGTACCTATATAGGCCCCAAGCCGATATGAGAAACTTCTCATATGCCTAGAGATGACACTAGGTTACAATATCTGACTGGTTGGGTCACTGTATTGTTAGACAAGTAGATTTCTGCAATTTTCAACATACCCCAGGGCGCTCACTTGGCCATGTGCAAGTGCTTACGGGATGTCACTAATATGGTCCTATGGATTGCGATGATTCTCTTCTAAGACATTCCATTTTCAATTCATATATACTACCATACGTCGTCACACCTTCTAACGTATATCGCGAGGCAATTCAAGTTGTGTGGCAAGGATATGGCCTATATAGGGGGATTCAATGGGACGATATCGTGTCTTGGTTTTGAAATGGGGCGACGAGGGGCGAGTGATGTAGGTGAGGCATTGATGGGAAGATAGATGGGTGCTGGAGGTAGTGCGGATTTCAGTTATATGATGCTGATACGAATCACGGTTGACCTGATTTAGACTGAAAGGGTATTGTAATATTCTGCTAGTAGATAGGGGAGGTTTGATATATAGGAGCGCACAAATGGTCGAAACAACAAGGGTTCAAGGGCGAATGATAAGCCAGTGACTAGTACGCATATTGTATTATTCTAGTTATTGTAGAATCCCGATAACTAAAACGTGCTAGTGATAGATGTCAAGTGAGAAGTCCTTTCCGATGGGGTTTGTTGATGAGTAGTATATCTGAAGGTGTTTGGAGATATTATGACTAGGTACCTACCTAGTGTACCTTAGCACATAGCCAGTTAGCTGGCGATGACGGATGGGAGGGCCATGTAACAGCGTCGGATGTTCGTCTAGAGACTTACAGCATCAGCGGAAATGGCCCTATGACGGATAATGACAGCAAGATCACGCGTTTTGACGTCTAAGAGACGTTGCGGGTTAGACAAGATTCGGTGTAATTCAAGCGAAGAGAAATAAGCAGTTACCGCAACGGATAAGAATGACGATGACTTAGCCATAAATAGAAACCATGCAGCTACGGGACGGACTGAAGTCGGCTTTGATACTCCCGAAATATACTCGGCCGGGAACGACTACCTGTGAATGGTAACACAACACCATTTGTTTATCGGACACATGCCAAAGTACGATAAGATCGCTTTCGGCATCCGATCAAGCTCTTAGGTAAAAGACTATCTACGTATTTATGATTAGCATGGGCTTGCTTACCGATAGTATGGCGATATCGGCGAAGTACAGGGGCACCTACTGGCAGGTATTTCACGTTAACGAGGCAGTTAATCTATATGCTGCCATGGGAGCACGGCCCGAACATTTAACTCAACGTCGGTACTTTGGATCTAGAGCATGCATGAGATCTTGGTTCAACACGACGCAAAAGTCACGTCAAAACGCCAGACTCGAGGGATCGATGGCGTCCGTATGAGCTGCCAATCCCAGGATCTTGGAAACACGAGCTGCGTTACCAAACTACGTGGCCCTTAGGAGTTTATGCGGTAAGTACATTGTCACGATACGGCTCGGGTACCCGCAGCACGCAGAATCCTATATCGGACCGGTGAGTTCCTCATCTGTTAGGGCGGATTACGAAGGTGGTCTCCTAATTTAGACTCGAATCATGACACTAGCAAGGTTAATTGCCTTCCGACGGTCTGGGTCCTTCATTATCGGACGGAAAAGGGGCGACGTGGTGACAAGGTGGCAGCCGAAACATCTGTCGCCCGCGTTGACAGAGGTAAAAGGTAGGGTACGGATTCGGAGAGGTATCAGATTATGAGGATGCCGTATGTTATCTCGCGCTATCTATAGATCCTGTGTCATCGTCGGATCAAAAGGCAAGGCATTGAGAGTCCTACGAGCCTTAGCCGACATGCTCCCCAACATGGCAGCTTTCTTGTGATTGGGGAATATTGAAATTGAAGGATGGCATGCTAGTAGTTTCCAACGGCATTCAGGGGACGGTTATGATAATGTTCCATCATCCTATCATTTCCCACCATCTTTCTTTGTAGTTTAGTTTCAAGGAGTCGTGTGGTAGGACGGGGAGATCGTGACGAAGCGGTGAGCTCAGAGTAACTCGGGATATTATTGTAGTCGTAGGAGTATCAAGGCTCACTTAAAATACTTAACACTAGTCCGTGTTCTATAAAAGCACGTAGTAGCAGCCCCTGATCTATTGAACGATAGGAGTTATGATTCTCACCATAACGCATAAACGGAAGAATAACGACCATAATCTCCATCAAGCTATTTCAGCCATGGCTCAACAGACACAAGACTCATACGGATATTACACTGGCGCTTACGCAATGGATGAAGACCGAGCAATGTACGGGCTTGGGCCAAATCGTGTTATGCCTTCCTTGTGCCCACACTGCAAAGGCAACCCAAGAGAGTCAGTTGCGTCCTAAAAGATCGGTCTAATAAACGAGTACTAATCATACCTATATAGTCGTGTGAACTGTACTCGGTGCGGCGCAACTGGAATGTTGGGCTTTTCGGGTATTGGCACTGGAAATGGGCGACGGGATAGGAACCAAACATCCTCCGGAGGACCAAGCTCGGGACGTGGCAGCTCTAGGGGAGGTTCCTCTGTTTTTCGGGACTCGAGGCGTTGAAATTTAAGTGATTGAACCGAAGAGGATGAAGGTAATGTTTTGTTAAAGTGATGGATCGATTTTCAAGGCTGGTACTTGAATGAATTAGCAACGAGAATTGGGGGTTGATCTTCGCTATCTTACTTGTCTTACTTGCCGCGGCAAATCTTACCAAAGTCTTCCAGACCCAATATTTGAAACCATCAACTAACATTAACTCCCTATCACTCATTCATTTCTCAAGCATTACATTAGTTAACTACCTAGGTATCTAAGGTGCCTCTAAAGAATGACTCAAAATACCTAACAGGTAATGTTCAAATTGCCTGACCACCTACTTGAATCTGAGTTACCCAACACTTCTTTCAATCTGTACTGCTCAGCACCTCTTTCATTAACTGAAGCTTGTCAGTGACCTGTTGCTTAAACATTGTCCGCATTCTGGACCTCATTGAGTTACGAGATTCTCCCCTGTAGGCCGGATTCTCTGTATCGTTAGCCCTGAGGCATGTTTCCACAACATCACGATACGAGTCGCCCCATTTACGGGCAACTTCTGTTAGATATTCCGAGCTCCCTGGTGTCAGCACGTTATCAATAGTTTCACCATTCTCTTCCCGCAGTCCCAGGAGTGTCTTTCGAATTCCTCGCAAGTCATCAGTCTTCATCGTTTTCAAGTCGTTGATTCTCAAGATAACCTCGACCGGTTTCCACAGAGCGATTTCTAGGAGAACGATGCCCAAGCTGTACATATCATACGACTTGCGGTAGAATTTTCTTGCTCCACCGAACTGTGCGGCAGGATGCCGGTAAATGTCAGACGATGGATCGCATGGAGGCTCTTCGGTCATTTCAGGCGCCTCACTTGGCCGAGAGAGGTCGTATCCTGTAATGTAGGGCGTGTTGATGCGCAGGTCAGCCGCCTCCTTGCCGAAGAACAGAATATTATCGCTTCTCAGGCCTTTGTGTAACCAATCTACGGCATGGAAGCTAAAGAGGCAATCCGCCAAAGCACTGCAAAGCGCTACTCTTGAATTAATGGAAGGTTTCGGCCGACAATCCAGTATCTGACGGAGTGTGGTCAATGATTCCTGGCTGCATTCTGATGGTGGTCCGTAAACTATTCCGAATTCTGACTCTTCCTTATGCCTTGGGAACCTTATATAGCCCAAACATTGAGGCGCGCGAAAGTCCGGGGACATCGATTCGTTGAGGAGTCTTGTGAGAAGCATTACCCTATCCTCTTGCAAAGATTCTGCCTTGCGTCCCCCCTGAGAGTAGGAAGAATGTTCGATCCATTCAACCCAGACCCGGCGATGCTCCCAAGTCGCAATCCACCGTCTCTCTTGGTTACCACCGTCGAGACTGTGAACGTCATTCTCGAAAAACTCAAATGAAGAGAAGTCCAATAATGTAGAAGTGGATTTGCGCAAGGCTGGAGATAAACTGGGCCCTTGCGGCTGGTCAATCTCGATATGCCGAATCTTAAGCTTTGCCAGGCTTTTAAAATATCTTCTTTTTGCTGTGTCTGCCTTTCTCTCTCTCGTAACAGTCTCGGACGATGTATTCTCACAAGGAGTAGGAGAAAATGTCTCTCCTATCTCGTGATGATCTCCAGGACATCGGTCTAGAGCTCTAACTAGATACTCCAGGCTCTTGACGTCGTCTCGTAACTGCAGCAGTTCTAGGTAGTTCAATTCAACCGTCTTTTTGAGGCTGTTTGCTTGTGAGGCACCCAGGAGTCCTAGAAGGAATGAATTGAGATACTCGAGCTTGCCCACAAGCACCTGGAACTCTTCCTTGTCAATAGCGACCCAGATCAACCGCCTTGGCTCTGTAAATATAGCTCGGAGCTTCCGCGCAGCCTTTGTTGTCCGATTCCCAATTTTACGGATGTCTTGGGACAAGGAGGAACTTTGTGTGTTCTCTGCTGATTCATCCTTTCTAGTAGGGGTTACGGAGGCTAGATTGAGCAGCTCCATAAGGTTTGTTTGAGGCTCGCCCTTATCAGTCCAGGTAATGTCTTCCTGCCCCATGCTTTCCACATATTTTCGATTTTTCTCTTCAAATCTTTGAAAAGTGGACTTCATCTCGGCAAGTACGCCTTCCAGTACTTTCTGATTGACTTGAAGTGCAGCAGATATTCTCCCATCGGCGTATAGAAGGCCACCTTCCATAGCAAAACTAAGAAACCGTTGCTGTTCTACATGGATTTGAACCATTAAGTACCGATATGATTCTAACATGTGTGTGGCCTCCGTTAAGTACTTGTATCCTGCTATGTATTAGCTGCCAGGTAGGTACTTTGACATTTCAAGTATAGTTATCACATACCTTTCACGCACTCATCCGTGAATTGCAGAATTAGAGATATTGCGCCGAAACCTAGGCCCAGCGCCGAGAGAGGATCAGCCATTGTGGAAGGAGATTGTATGATGCTTTCGAAAAATCTGGCGTGTCCTCAGTAGCCGGTAGATATCACGTACATCAGGCTTCTTTTGCTTTCTTACCCGAGCTGAACAGTATTGAGTATTGCCAAACTGTATGGAACTGTACGGCTATGCTCGATGCGATCGAGCGTCTACTATTAGTCCACGTGTTATCAGCCTGCAGCTCGTCTTCTCAGGCAGTGTTACCCAAAAGTTCGGTGAAGATATTTGTTCTTGGTGGACTGATTATGAATGTGGCGTTTTCAAGCCAATCAGACTCTATGTTGTTAGATAGTACATGCATGCGTCAATGCCACGAAGACTGTCTCCAAATTGCGAAGGGCATTTTTGCACTTTGGATACAACCTCGTTATCATTGAAGCGGAGGTCCTGTAAGATGAGGCTCTGGGTGTGGTGGGCGGTGTGGTGGGCAGGGAGACCTGGCAATGCCCCAGGCCCCCTGGATTCTAAAATCCAAGACGAACCAGAACGATCTAAACTTCAAGACAGCCAATCCGTCTATGAGGATTCAATTCAGCAGTTTCATTCGAGATCAACAATTTGAATACTTGATTGCGCCGCGTTGAATGCAATACTAGGTACTACCGTCTTATCTGACGTTCCTGGACATCATGCCGACCGACCATGCTACGAGATACCAGCAGTTGCTGGAGACGCAACCAGAATTGAAGAAATTCGATCACACACTGAAGATTGCAGTCGCTCTCCACGACACCGGAGTCAAGCACGATGTCATCCTCCGCCAATTGAATGATGGTGTATCGGACTTTTGGATTCCAATGCGCAAAGATCACTATCCTAGGCGACTGTCTCCTAGCCAAGAATCACTCTTCGAGAGAGCCCAAACGGAACTGCTCACAAAAGACCTCGAAGTTGGACATCCATGGCCCAGTGAGCACTTCAATCTTGGTCAAGACTCTATTGACGAAGACAATAAAATGCCACGATCCCTGAAATATAGAAAGACTCTCAGCACAGGATCTGGGCCGCGCCCAACGATAATCCAAGAAGTAACGACTCCCTCGGGCGACCTCTATGTCCTAAAACGCATTAGGCGGCGCCACACATATGAAGAGGAGCTAGAGGAAATGAAATATATCAAAGGAGAACTCAGCATCATGAAGAAGATGCGATATGTTTCCCTACCTCATTTCGTTCGACTCGTCGCTAGCTACACCGAGATCAACTACGTAGGCCTGCTCTTACATCCGCGAGCCGAATGCCATCTTGGGGAGTTTTTGGACAAATCCCATCAAGAACCAGATGTGCATCTTCTATCAACTTTCTTTGGTTGCATTGCCACGGCCCTAGCCTACTTGCACTGCAACGATTCTGTTCGGCATAAAGATATCAAACCGGAGAACATCCTCGTCAAAGGCACCAGAGTCTTGCTGACAGACTTCGGGATATCGCTGGACTTCAGCGCAACCAATATAACAACGACGAACGAGGAGAAGCGGAGATCCCTCAAAGTGAGTTTATTTACCGTTATTGTTTTTGGTGTAGACGTACTTCAACTATCATCAACCCAGCTTCCCTAAAGTCTGAGTATGAATACCTGTTGCGTACATTTACTTACTAGCTTGTAATTAGTACTGTGCCCCCGAAGTCGCCGCAAGCGAACCGAGGAATTCATCTTCCGACATCTGGTCACTCGGATGCGTTTTCTTAGAAATGACCGCCGTATTAAAGGGGAAGAAAAGGAAAGATATTCACAATATCCTAGCAAGACATGGCCAACCAAACTTTTGTCATTCTAGGAGAGGCATCGAGGATGCAGTGGAATGGCTCAGAGAGGAAAACTCCCAATACGAGAAGCCTTTGGGCTGGATCAAAGAGATGATTCCGTGGGCTGCAGAAAAGCGGATTACGGCGAGAGCGTTGCAAGATCGTATATTTCACGACGGCAGAGAATATAGCGGGATGTGCTGCTTTAAAAAGAACCTGACTGAATTCGATCCCCCAGAACAGGTGCGTGTTTCTTGACAATCCCCACTCAAGTACCTATGAATACTCGGAGGAAGACCAGCATCTGCCAAAGTTTGAAAGGGACATCAGTTGACAAGAAATATTGCCAGGTACATTGAGCAAAACTCCAGGCTAGGATTAATAAGCTAACAAGCAAGTCACAGGAACCTTTACGGCAACAACTACCTGCAATGATCTTGCCCTTGACTAGTGATTGTACATTACACGATGTCAAGGCGGTTGCATGCCCTGGGCTTGCGAAGAACTGGATTTCCTCCAGCATTGTCGCGAAATTCAACTTCACAGTCCACAGCAGTGCGAACATGGAATATGTTGAGTGGAAAGGAAAAAGGCTTCAGTCAACCAAGTACGTAGAAGTTACATGGACACTCAAGGATGTCAACAAGACATCTAAAGAGGATTTCATGGTCGTACATGGATCAGTAGGGTTCGATATGCTCGTTACACCAAAAAGCTGTGAATTTCTTAGAGGACCGGCTACTAGCGTACGTGCTCACAACTGAAGGGACCAAGGGGTGTGGGGGACGGGATCTACGAATTTCATATGTCTATCAACTAGATATCTCCTACATGTTTAGTCGTTCATTATATCCTTTGTTTACGGTTACATCAGTTTCTTATGTTCACTCTTTTCGCCCCGCACTCTTTAACCTAAAGGGATTTGAAAACATTCTATGATAGAGGCGTATCTGATCATTCCGTAACTCAACTATCCCACATACTGTGCATGGTCTTGTCAGTTATCTCAAAGTCACAGCTAATGCTTTTTCATGTCCGTTCTGACATCCAGGCAAATAATTGCCTTTCTGGATAAGGTACACAGTCATGCTGTCACCGCCTTTAGTCTCTACCGATCCTGATTTGCTCTAGGTAAGAACATACTGGCAGGGATGGCATTATCATCAACGGTTCCAAGAAGCAAACTACCCATCAGGAAGGCATATTTCACTCCGCAATCAGCTTCGTAAGCTCTAGCGGTCTAGATCGAGCAGGTTGATACCACCTGGAGTAGCCTGCGTGGATGACCGAAGTCAATAGTTTCGAAATCCACCCGACCAGCAAATGAGGACGTCCTTGGCTGCGTTGGTATGTCCACCTTCTGGCTGAAACTGCCGTATAGGACACTTCGGAGACTGTGATCAGATGCCGAGCTACATATGAGTGGGAGTATGCATCTGCATGACACCTGTTCACAAATCAATAGAATGGCGATGACGCGTTAGGTTTTTCCACTTGAGGTTTTTCCACTTCACGAGGTTTGGCTCACTTGGATAGATTACCAATCCACGACACAAATATACTGATCCTTAATACGCTATGTGACTTTGTCGCATAGACAGAGCCAGAACTTTGCATGAATATAGGCCCAAGCCATATACCAATATAACGATCAGTGTATCAGTGTCGTGGATCGGTGCTCTACAGTTGGAGATATCTGCAATGCAGATTGACATGCAGGGAGCAATGCAGAGTCGGCGCCAGTATGCCTTGCAGCCCACAAGGGAGGGTATTCTTTACTGTCTCCTTGGGCGGCTCTTCAGGAGCCCATAAATACATGTAGGGTGGTTGGCAATAGAAGGTGGACATCGACGAATCTACCTAGGCATCAATTTCTTACTTATGCCGCTGTGCCTTACAAAGTAAATTCCAATCATGTGGCTACTTGTCTTCCTTTGCCTCCCCTTTATTAAATTGTGGCAGATCATCTTTCCTTCTAAGCCTGTGCCAACCCCTCGAATCGACCGTGGCCCAGGAGCCTCTTATCGGGCTATGTCTTGTGACCGAGTGGACGACATGCCCAAGGCACCCGAGTGTGAACGGATCACCCTTGACTCCAATGTGAATAGCCAATCTGCTTTTATGATATTACTCCTCTCGATATGAGATAACATGCTAATAGTGCTTGGGATTGAAAGTATAGCCGATTCTACTTCTTTGTATTCAACCCTCCTACCTCTACACCCACGGACGGATTTGCTGCCAAGACGTGCTCGCAAAAGTCGAACTATGTTACCCAAACAGTAGCGAGGCGACTGAAGCTGCCTTCCGCCAAAGGCAGTACGCACGAGCTATCCTGGCGGTCTTCTGAAGTGGAATTGAACCCTACAATTAGGCGATCCAAATTTGTAGTGGTATCAGATGACGCGATGGATATCGAAGTAGCCCTCGGAACGGAATTTTTGATCGGAGAGGTGGTGGAAGCTCAAAATGAGCCATCTACTAACAGTCCACCATTGAAAAATCAAGCCTCTGGCAGAGGTAGGTACCTAACCTAGCTAGAAAAAATGCCTCGTCTGTAGTAGCAAATCGCTAATGTAGAGCAGTTGGGGACAACATCAACTTGTCTACCCAGAATCAAGGGGTTAATGGGGTTGGGTTTCAACCCACGTCCAAGCGCCTGAAAGAGCGTGGCATGTCAGAGCCAGGCACCAGTAAATCGCGCTGCAAGATGACATTATATCATCTAGACACGATGACGATAGTCCAACAGTTCTTCTCCGAGCGGAACCACCAGTCGATGACCCCAAATGGCGCGGACATCATGACACAAAAAGACCCCTTTTTCCCCGCATCGCTTGCTCCTGGGCGCGTTATGGCACAGTAGTCTGACTACGATCACTGTAAATCTTTGACGAGTCAAGTTTCTAACTACAGCTAGGGTTGGAAAACGGTACGTAGTCTACAGAGCCTCGTTGGATACAAAGGTGGGATTATGTATGGTCGTGATCTTGGTTTATGGCTTACGGAAATGGGCTGTGCAGATTTCCTTTCGTCTGACATAGAATTTGGGTAGAGCAAATGGATATAGGGTGGCAAGGACTAATAGCTTTCATTCTTTTCTCTCCTTCGTCGATAGTTTAGTTTGGACCAGGTTCTACATCTCTACAGCTCTATAGCTCTACAGCTCTTCAGCAGCACTATTAGGATATGAAGCTTCAATCTCTCATTTTCCTGACTTTCCATAACCATGTTATATTTATGCACTGCTGAGGTAGCTCCCTCGTCTCGTGACAAGCACATATCTAGAGCCAGAAAAACTTAATGATCCTTGTTAACGATATTCTAACTAAGTAACTCTAGGTAAAAATTAGTTTCTCCCAACATATATCCCCCGATCCGTCAGGATGAAATGACATTAAGTGTGTACCCAAAATTCTATAAATACCTATCTCGTAGCAGCGGTTCCTTTAGTTGATAAGGGAAACTCCTGGCTAGGAGATACACATGCTAGAAGATAAAATTGCTCCTGAGATTTATATAGAACACTGTGTAGTCATGCATCTCCTTTGCCAGATAGACTATGGCATAAACATTAAATGGTAAGTTCCTGAATTCTGTTGAATAGATGCCTCGATGTATCAGTTTATTAGTTACAACTCGTTACAGTCATAAGACGTCGAGTGGAGACTATGTGTGTTACCTTAAACCGATCAGAGAGAGCCTCGATAAGTTAATATAATTGCTTAAAACTCTTCCAACCAACAGGTCAGTCTTAGCCGCAACGTCAATGTTCGCCTGAATAACCCAATCAGCCTCGAGACTTTCCACGAAATATCTTTCACGATACATAGCACGGTTATCTTATCCATGGAGAAATTTTCATTCCCAGATTCCTCCACGGGGAAAATCGACTTTAACGACTCTTCATTCTTCCAACCATCGACTGGATCCTCGCCCGTCCTACCTTCGCCCGCTACAGTTCGCCAGGAATGGCATAAACTGGGCCGTCATACCAGAGCCATACAATTTGAGGATTTAGGGCTTGTTGTCAAATTTGGAGACCCCCAATCTGTGAGATTGGAAGAGGCACAGGCAATGAAAGCAATCCATCAAGCATTCCCAAATAAAGAGGTTCCAGTTCCCGAGCTTTTCGGGTGGCGGGTTGACCAAGGCCAGAATTTCATTTATATGAGCCTTGTCGAAGGCTCGACTTTACGAGAGACCTGGCAATTGTTAACTCAAGACGAAAAAGTCTCACTCCGCGATCAGCTTGGCCGAATAGTGACAGCTCTTAGGCAATTGCGACAGGATCCAAAGGGCCAGTATATTGGTATGTTCATCACGCTCATGACTTAGTTTGCATCGTTAATTTATATCAGGCTCCGTAATTCGTGGATCTGTGCAAGACTTATACTTTCGTGGGGAGGATGAGGCCGGTCCGTTTCCTAGTGTTCGGGCATTCAATGACTGGATACAATCCACTGCGCTCCGACTGCCAATGTCACAAAGGCCTCCTGATCCATACCGAGCCTTTCTACCCGACTCATGCGATATCTATTTTACGCATGGCGATCTTAATCTTGGAAATGTCATCGTCTCTGGCGACCCCGGAGCTCGGAGAATCGCTGCGATTATAGATTGGGAACAGGCTGGCTGGTACCCCGAATATTGGGAGTACTGTAAGGCACTCATTGCCGAACCGTATTGGCATGAGTGGCGTGACGCTGGGTGGTCCGACACGTTTATGAAAACCTATCCGGATGAGTGGGTTGCTTTTTCGGAATACTGGACATGGAAGCGCCCCTGATATTTGAAACTTGAAAGTGTGAACACTAGGAAATGCTTAATCAGGTATCTGGATCACGAAAGGAGAGGCACGAGCCTGGAAACTTTCCACATCTGCTTCTTTCTCGTATCAAAGGTAAGGCTCCAAAACCGGGATAAAATTAAGGGGTTGGGCTTCGATCAAAGAGACGGATTTTCTAGACGCCATGGAAACGTTGTTAGAGATACACTCACTGTACTCTTTCCGTCTTGGTCACGGTCGTCACATTTTGGGTTTATATCAATGTCTGAGTACGAGTTCTTTTACGTAGCTTATGAAATTGGACCAGTTATCTAAGTTGTGGATGACTTCAATGTGTATATGGCCGATGAGATAGAACCCGATCCGTTTATCGTAAGCCTAAAGTCAGCAATTAAGTTTATAGGTACTTCATGTAACTAGAAGCGGATAGCTACGCTTGGTAGATGATAAATTGAAAGAAACGCTTAGAGACTATGGTACTTGGTATAATGAGATCTGGAGTTGAGGTAAGATGAGCATAGTGGTTAATGATAGAGGGGAGCATATGATTTGACGATATATATTCAAGTGCCAGCAATGTAACTAGGTGATAATTAATAGAGGAAGGACATCAAATCCAGTAGCATCTATGCATACTTAGATACTCAGGAAGGCAAGTTTCCGTCTAGAATCCCGACATCGTGAGCTCTCAACACCAAGAGAGGTAGTAGTTTATCTCTCCTATTGACTCCTATTTTACCCCTATTCAAGAATTCAAATCATGATTTTCTCTTATGTATTTCTAAAAGACTATAGCTGTGCTAAATTAGTCACCCCTTCTTTATTGGAGAAGGTCCAGAACGGTACATCGTTAATTGGACAGAAATCATTGCTTCCGCGTTGGAAGTGTTTGAGATTGCGGCCCCGCAGGTACGATCCGACCGTAGCATTCTGCTTTTAGGCAAGACTTTCAACGAGGATGCTTATTTGAGCAGGTTCACCCCCCGACCTCATATATTCTCGGAACGTACTATTTCGAGACAGGAGCTCGCTCGAGGGCGTCAAGCTGGTCTAGAGATACACGTAAGTCCTCAATTTTAACCAATAATTGAGTAACGCTGGTAACTCAACCGAATCCCTAATATGGAAAAGATGGTATGAAATGTAATCTCTGTTGACGCTAAGTCATCTAAGCTTTTTACTCCACGTATAATACTCTTTATTATAGCAATGGATATGAAGCGCGTTACAACCAGCGTCAAGCTTCCCTTCATCATTTCCATTCCTATTAGGACCGATCTGGTCCAATAAGCGTTCCTGGTGCTTTGAGTAACGGTGGACAACATGTTGCTAAGAGATCGCCATCGTATCTGTATGAATCGATTCTACGTAGATCAAGCAGGCGGTTTAAAGGGGGGCTACTTCGAGGTATTTCAGTGATGTCAGGTATAATAGACCCCCGGTATTCCTCACGAATCATCTAGCCTCTCCGTTCCCCGCGTTTTATTTTCGGGGTAAAGAGCCGTCTCACTTTAACCTAATATCCGCGCCCTAGCTTTGCTACCCTGTGGTCGTCTTTCCCATGACTTACAGCCGCAAGACTGCCAATTTAATAAGCCAACCAACCACGTGGGATAAATGACTCCAAAACGAGGCCGGAAAAATGGCTGTAGTCTCTCCAAAGCGAGAATACCTAGGTTGTCACGAACCTGCGAACGGAGGAACGGAAATCAAGTTATATATATACCGTCGGGACCCTCTCCAAGAACATATTTGAGGATACAAACCGAAGTACTCCAAAGACATATAGGATTACGCCGACGAACACTTCGACAAGATGCAGCTTCTGAAAGGATTTGCGGCGCTTTCAGCGCTTGCCACGCTAGGCAGCGCTCAGCTACGACAGGTCACCGACTTCACTGCGACTCCCACCAGGTTGGGCATGTATACCTACGTGCCAGCGAACCTCAAGACCCCGGCACCCATCATCGTGGCAGTCCACCATTGCCAGGGTTCTGCCCAGGGATACTCTTCCGAGTCTCAGTTGATGCCGCAGGCTGACAGGCACGGCATCATCTTGATCTTCCCGAACTCCAAGTCCGGCGGTGGTTGCTTCGATGTCGCTTCGACAGCTAGTTAGTCTATTCTCCAGCCCCAATCTGCCCTTTCCGTCCCCTGGAGACTTCCTTGTCGAATATTGTGAGTTCAAAGAGGATATCATACTGACGGGGTCGGTACAGCTTTGACTCACGACGGTGGCGGTGACAGCCAGACGATTGCGAACATGGTCAAATACGCAGTTGACAAGCTCGGCGGAGACGCAACTAAGGCATACATTGTTGGAACTAGCTCTGGTGCCATGTAGGTTTTTCAGCAGTTATTCCCCCTTTCCAAGGCGATACCGGAGCACGTGATCGTTCCAGAGATATTCCCAACGCATTTCGTCAGTATCTTCGAGACAAGAGCTAACCATTGACGTTGAAAGGATGGCGAACGTCCTTGCTGGCGCCTACCCAGACGTATTCAAGGCCGCATCCGTCTACTCCGGCGTTCCGGACGGATGCTTCTACGTCCAGGGCTCCACCGCCACCCAGGACCCTCCGGGATGGGCCAACTCTTGCGCGAACGGACAGCTCACCAAGACCGCGGCGCAGTGGGGTGACCTGACGCGATCGTACTTCCCAAGCTACAACGGCACCCGAACCAGGATGCAGATGTGAGTTTATTCCCCGTCACTGTTCGATAGGTGAACATCCCAAACTGACATTGCCTGAAATAGCTTCCACGGAACTGCTGACAGCACTCTCCGCTACCCCAACTGTGAGTTTCCTCTCAAGCTCGATATTGAGTGTTACAGCATACTGACTTTGGCATATTAGACCAAGAGCAGCTGAAGCAGTGGTCGAACGTCCTGGGACTTACCGCCTCGAAGGATGCCACGAACACGCCCCAGAGCGGATACACCCAGACTATCTACGGAGACGGCACGACGACTACTGCCCAGCTTGTGGGATACAGCGCCGCGAACGTCGGCCACACCGTGCCGCAGCACCCGGACATGGACATTGCCTTCTTCGGCATCCCATAAAGGAATAATGCATGGAATTGAGTCAGGATGGATATCGGATAGAACACAGAGGCAGTGAGCCAGGTCCATCATGTAACCATGTAATACCGCGTGGATTGCACCCTGTCGCTGGGTTCTTGAAAATGTTAGAAGCCAGTAAGACTCAATCAAGGTTGTTGACCAAAATGTTAGTGACGTAAAATTCAAAATGTTCGAAATAAATTTGGGTATCCAACTTGTGACTGTAACACGGATGTCTGCTTGTAGAATAGGGGGGTTGATGGTACTGCTTTTGACTGCCTCATCAGTTTGCTCTATAGATCATCCATCCTAGACTGTAGAAAGAAACAGTGGGCGTGTATAAGCTAGAGTCAGGGCAAAAAAGATTTAGTATTCAGAACATGACGGAGGAATTTATTCAGGAATTTTTCTGTTAAAATGAGGTCGACTCAAGCAACCTTAGATGAGTGCTCATGATAAGATAAGGATCTTGACACATGCACGTAACCACTATAGTAGTCTGATAAATACATATCTTCAAGTTTCTTATCGATAAACTTCATCTATCTGTCGTACATCATCTGCTCCATCTCTGATCTCTGGATATTTTGGTAGACGTTCACCTCACAACCACAAATGCGCGAACAACGCCCAATACGCTACCTTTCACTACATACTCTCAGCTGGCCTGTCTCTTTGATGGGCCACTTCTAAAGCTGCCATGTCTGTCATCCTTTGTACCGGTAAGTCGAGTCTCCTCCCGACCTCGAGTGCTTACCTAGCTAACCTGTCTACGCGATAGCTGGTTACGACCACACGATTAGGTATGCGCTCAGCAACCAAACTCTTGCGATCGAGTATCTAAAGCTTCTTAATTTGCTAACGAACCTCGTTTGAAGGTTCTGGGAAGCCCTCTCCGGGATCTGCTCGCGCACGATCCAGCACCCCGACTCGCAGGTGAACCGCCTCTGCATCTCGCCCGACAAGCGGTTCCTGGCCGCGGCCGGCCACCACACGGTCAAGCTCTACGACATCAAGTCGACGAACCCGAACCCGCTGCTCACGTTCGAGGGCCACACGGGCAACGTCACCGGCGTCGCCTTCCACTGCGAGGGCAAGTGGATGGTGACGAGCTCCGAGGACGGCACCGTCAAGATCTGGGAGACCCGCAGCGGCACCATACAGCGGAGCTACAACCACGGCTCCGCCGCCAACGACGTCGTCATCCACCCGAACCAGGGCGAGATCATCAGCTGCGACCGCGGGGGCAGCGTCCGCGTCTGGGACCTGGCCGAGAACAACTGCTCCCACCAGCTTATCCCCGAGGAGGACGTGTCCGTCTCGAGCGTTACGGTCGCTAGTGATGGGTCGCTACTCTGCGCCGCGAACAATGCCGTACGTATACATTCCATGTTGAGAACAATCTGTACTCTATTATGCCCCATTCTAATACGTATATTCTTCGCCGAAATTACAGGGCAACGTCTTCGTCTGGCAGCTCCTCACCACCTACGAGCGCACGCAGCTGGTCCCCGTGACGCACTTCAGCGCGCACAAGGAGTACATCACGCGCGTACTACTATCGCCCGACGTCAAGAAGCTCGCCACCTGCTCCGCGGACCACACGGCCAAGATCTGGGAGGTAGCCAACGTGGCTGCGACCCCGCCCTCTGACGAGTCCTCGTCCTCGTCATTATCCGCCGCCGGCGCCGTCGTAAGCCCCTTCATGTCGAACGGCACTACTACCAGCATCAACGGCCACCACGACCCCGAGAAGACGAACGGTACCGATGGTAGTAACGGTAGTAGTAGTGTGACCGCCGGGGAGCCGAAGCCGTACCCGCTCGAGGCGACGCTCACGGGCCACCAGCGCTGGGTATGGGACTGCGCGTTCAGCGCCGACTCGGCGTACCTAGTCACCGCGTGCTCGGACCACTACGCGCGGCTCTGGGAGCTGCACAGCCAGCAGGTTATTCGCCAGTACAACGGCCACCACCGCGGCGCGGTCTGCGTCGCCCTGAACGACTACTCGGAGGCGCGGTGATGGGGAAGCAAACGAACGAACGAACGAACGAACGGGACGGTGGAAGATGGTATCGATATGATGAGGAGGGGAGGCCGGCTTGCGTTATGATGTCTACAACTTCGTAGTGGAATTGGCAAGGAGCGGTAAGGTCAACGACGACTATGAGTTACAGAGCGTCACGCGGCCTGGTGTTTTTATATACGGGCGTTTGGGGAATCGGGCAACTTGGCGTTCTATAAGCGGGCTACGTATTGAATTTGCTCATCGTTTTCAACCGAGTGGACACACCAAGTCACTTACTTGTCGACATTTCCCGTGATATGCTCTTTACAATGGCCGAGAAGGCAGCTCATGCTCTAAGGCTTAATGTCGAATTTGCAGGAGGTGGGCAATTCTTTAGGGATGCGTAAGGTTATGGTTATGATCGATGCCTGAGAAACGTTGTGGCTCGATTCCAATTGTTTCGAGTTCAAGTGCATTTACGGAACCTACCAGGTAGGTACTATCACTTGCTACTAGCTACATGTGTGAGCCGTTGAACGAGTCTCAATGAACAGTTTTCTACATGACTCGTGCATCTAGTGTAGTTATCCACGCCACCTCCCTATATTAAACAGTGGGAGTAAACGAGTTGCTTGGTATATACCAAACCGAATCTCATGGAAAACCCCAAATGGGCAAACCGTACACCGAAACGCCTTGCAATGATGCCCTTCCGCTCTTCAAACTGAACCGACATGCCACTTTAATTCTTCGCAACATTAGTATACCTAGTTAGGTGCATTACCACCCGTCTCCCCAACCGTCGTCATCGTCCGTCTCCTTGGGCTTCGTATCGACCTTTTTCGCCACAACTGGTTTCGATGCCGACCTCGTCGCCAATGGCTTTCTAGCTGTGGTTGTAGGCCCCTTCCCGTTCGTCGTGCTGGACTTGGCGAGACCCTTTGGTAGGGGCTTACTACCGCCGGGCCCGCTTTTCTTCTGCGCCTGTGCAGCCAGCCATCCCGCGAAGTCGGGCTCGGAGCCGTCGTCAAACGGTGTCGGGGAGGCGGCGGCCTCTTTCTTGGAAGGCTTGGCGGCCTCGCTGGGCGCGTCGAAGAATGCATTACCATCGTCATCCATATCGCCCATGTCGCCCCATGCGTCGCCGTCGTCTTCCGCCGGATCGGGATCTTTGAAATATGCCTCCGCCGCAGAGCCAGATGAGTTTCGCGACAACGGGGGTGCGGGAGACGGTGACTTGACGGCTTGGCGGTGGAGTGCCGAGGCAGATGAAGTTGTTGAGATTACTCGTCTGCTGGGTTCTAGGCTAGGCGATGGTGAGACAGCACGTGCGCCGGTTGGTGTAGGCACGCTGTTTGATTGCATCTCACCAGAAGCGGCGGATAACTTATTCGTAAATGACGAAATCGCCCACCCAGCCCACGAGGAAGCTTCGCTAGGCTGAGGAGTACTCATACGCGGACCGGCCCCTTCGGTCGTTTGCGGCGGCTGAACCGTATCTGGCATGCTAGCAGCGGCCTTGCGAATCCGCTGTAGATATATTTCCATTGCCTTATTGGCCTGGTCTCTAACGAGCTTCTCCTTGTCGATCAAGGACGGGCAAATAACCGGCAGGATTCGTGTTGCACATTCATCTTCGCTGAAATACTCACAAGTAGCTGCTAAAGCCATGAGTGCGGCGTTTCGTGCGTGCATGAACGGATCTCGGAGTGATCGCGTAAATGCGGCGATCAAGACTTTGGCTCTCGAGGATGTCCCGAGGTTCTTGGCGATCTTGCCGAGACAAATAGTGGTGTTCGTTCTGATGCCCGGCTGTTCGTCGTTTGCCGCCTTGGCTAGATATCTCAATAGTTCGCCGTTAATCGTACGATCTGATAGTTTAGTAATAATGACGAGGACCGATTTCAGAGTCTGTTCCCGAACCACGGGAGCAATATCCGTAAAACCAGATACCAAATTGGGGAATATCTTGTCGTTGACTACCTTTTGAGGTAATCTGTCGATCATTAAGGGGAGGTTATCCAACAGACATACTCGTATAGCCCTGTCCGGACTTCCAAAGAGTCTGACGACGACCGGTTGGACTCGAGCCTCGAAATCCTCGTTTGCCAGTTTCGTAGAGATCTTCATAACTACCCCGAACGCTTTGGGTCCGCCACCACCAAATTCCACCGACTTCAGTAACTCAGGTAGTACTTTCATCTTGAAGAAGTCTTCTGGGAAATCGTCTGAGAGTTGATCAAGGTCATCTAAGAATTCTTCTTTCTCGCTTTCGGATTTAACACCAAGGTTGTCGATACCTTCGGTTAGCTTGATTAGGGACGAATCGAAGAATCCGCCAGATCGGCGCCCCTGCTCTAGAAAGGTCCCTACGGTGATTCTAGCTTTGGGGGTTGCGTTCACAAGTCTCTTGTAACCCGCGTGCATGCTCGGCGGGATGCCTTTAGTCTGTCCAGCCTGGTCGGCACCCATAAAATCGCCATTGAACACCTCGAATATCGTTGTGCCAAAGTTATAAGCATCCACAGCCGAGTGTGGGCTCTTCTTGATTGCATCCCAGCCTGACCTTGCCAGCTCCGGCGGCGTATACCTCCCCGAGTCTGGCACAAGGCTTCCATACCTGTATATAATGGCCTCGTCGTCTTTTACGTTGCTGAGGATTTCGAAGCCGCCGAGCTTCCACTCGCCGCTCTCGGACGTGTATATAGATGCGACACGGAGGCTGCCGTGGATAGACGATCCCTCATCGTTGATGAATTTGACGGTGCGCGCGATGCTGTATAACCCCCACTTGATGGTCTCGGGACTCAGGCTCTTTCTCTTGACATGCCACCGCAGGGGAACGACTCGCTCGGTCGCAATGTATATGTAGGTATCGGTCTCGACGGTATCGAGCACCCTGACGACGCCCGGGTGTCGCATCGTGCGTAGCTTCTTTAGCGCGTTCTTGGCGAGCGGGAGGCGCGCCTTGTTAGCCGTTACATCGAAGGAGAAAATGCTACAGTTGGACCCGTCGGCTCGACGCGTGCCATTGTAGAGTGTCCAGATGGATGCGTCGACATCGACCTTGTCGCCGAAGGTATAGGGGAACGGCGGGCCCTGGGCGATGGCAGATGCCATCGCCGATTTGAGAAAATCCATAGTGCTATTCGTATTTCATGCAAGTCGTAGTACAAGGTGCAGGTTTAAGAAGTAACACAGACAGCAGGTGTAGATTAGTGAGTTAGTGAGGACATGAAAATGCGATAATATGAAGCTGTTGACATTTTGGCGAAGTGTCACAAATGTCCCTTATGCTTATGGCGCAGCATGTGGGTTGGTGGGCTGGTGTCGGCCCCGCACTAATCCCGGCAAGGTCTAGCGTATCAATTCAGGGGTTCAAGGTCAAAGTGAACAATATTTCATCCCAACTACCAGCACTAACACATCAACTAACAGAAAAAGAAGATACAATGAGTGTCTGAGATACCTCCACAGTATATATCGTACCCTCCTAGGCCATACCATTCATTTATGACGCAGGGAATGGCAGGTTCTGTTGTCAAAACTGAAAGCAACGTGGAGTGATGCTGCAAACCGTCATGTTCATAACGCCATCCACTATTTGGAAATCCTCTGGCAGGGCATAAAACTCCTTCACCTCCTGGATATCTTGCTTCTGAACACTGCTCCAAGCAGCAGCATTCCAAAAACAGTTCATCACTGACTTTGGGCTAGGCTTTCCCCAGAGTATCGAAGGGAGCTCTCTTTCACCAACGTCGGCGAACTCGTGGCGTAGACCAAGGATGTGTCCGATCTCGTGGGCCAAAATATTGGCAAGATGCGGTTTGCTAGATTCATCCAAAGCACACCCATACACGTATAGGATGCCAGGATTGGTTCGCGGAAAGAATGACCGTGCATAGACCTTGCCGTGCCGGTCGTCTGGTCCCTGGTTTTCTGGTAGTTCACGATATTGAATCTGAAAGGTAGCGCTCTGAGTGTCGTCCACCATCATAAATTCCACTCCTAAATTACCCCACATCGAGATAGCTTTAATCATCTCTATCTCGGTGAATCCGGTGAGGCCTTGGTTCCTGAAGCTACGGCTGTCGATATTATACCTGAGTACAGAGCCGGGTTTCCAGCGTCCGGCAAACCCGTCATACCCGACCCGCGCTTCTGTGTAGCCATTAGCGGCGCCACCAATACGCCGCTGCGTGACACAATGGTATTCACTGCCCGTGGCCGCAAGGCCCTCGGGTGCATTTCCCAGTAACTTGGCATGAGGGAGGGTGTACGTTAGAGCAGAGCTCGGTGTGCTAGAAACTCCACGACCATTCGCAATAGCAAGGGGATCATTGTGGGGGATCGCCTGGTTGATGCTGTGGTTTTTTCCCGAAGCAAGATGGAGCGACTGTTTGCCAACCTGTTCATGAGATTCGCAGATATCATGTGTTCTCCGGGCAACGAGCTCTTCAGCAGCGGTGTCCTGGAGGACGTTCTCTCTAGCCGAGCTTAAGACTCTGCTGGCATGTTGGATTCTTTCGCCAACGCCGTCCACTTTAATGTCCGGAATGATGCTTCTCTAGCCACCTACGTTAGTAAAGACGAGCAAATGATTATCACCGGGGGATGTTATACATCAACTTGAGTTAGGACAGATCGTGGTCCGGAGCTATAACACAGCGGTGCTGAAATAAGATTGTCAGCGTCAGCGAGGTGAAGAGGAATGCAGTGGCACATACTCGACCATACTGGTGTTAATGTACTTTGTGGGTTCAACATTACGTTAACTCAACGCTCGAGCTTTTGGGTAATCTTAGAGTGATGGAAGATAGGAAAGACAACTTACTTTAGACTACCTCTAGGTAGGTGAACCTTTGATATTTAAACGCAATATTCTTACCACCTCTTCAATGGAGTTAGGAATCAGTAGCTGCAAGTCGCGTCGGAACCGCGGACTTGCTATGGCGATGCTCGGCACTCTTACCGCCTGGTCTGTTCCCTGCTCTTAGCCCATTGCGCACTAAGTGGCTGGATGCGCTTAGGGCTGTAACAGGACCGCTGCTGGACGCCCCTGTCACCAGAGACCAGAGACAGACAGGGTGCAGTACATCTTGTAATTAATGGCGAGAGAGGATATATACTGTGGAGTACATCTCACAGTTGATGACCAGAGAGGGTGCAGTACATCTCGCAGTTAGTGACCAAAGAGGATGTGTACTATGCAGTACATATATATCCTCTTTGGTCGTTGACTGTAAGATGTACTGCATAGTAGGTACCATGTAGTACATCTCACAGTCAACAACCAGAGAGGATGTATAAGATGGAAGGTACGGAAACAGAAGGTGCGACACGCACTGTGGAGGTATTTAAGAACCTAGGCTATGGAGGGGCAACTCAAGCCTTTACATGATGTCCTCCATAAGCATCCTTAATAATATACTCCTTTTCTGTATACTGTGCATGAGAAGCGGGCTGGTGCCTCCTACATGGGATAGGCAAGCCAAAAGGCGGGTGCGACGTAGGTAGGTATGTAACCCTGACATTGGGGCTGAATTAAAAAATTTTTCAGATTAATTGGGTAACAAGTCAAAATTAAGGAAGTATGGACCCACTAATTGCCTAATTTAGAAGTATTTAGTAGGTATAATTTATTATAAAACCTAGTAAAAATCATGATAATCATTGGTGTTTTTAAGGGCTTTCATCTTTTAATATAGGTCCCGGGACCTATAAGTCCCTCTTATTAATCAGATATATATAGGTACCTAGGTATATATTAAACCAGTTACAAATACCTTCAGTCAATTAAATATTATTCATATATTTAATTTGACTCTATTCAATCCAAACAAAGGTTTTTTGATTGACTCGATTGATTTGATTCAACCGCTGGTGTGGATATGCACAACACCTGGGTACTATGCACAACACCTGGGTACGCAGAAAGATGTATACGTTATATATCTAATTAATTAGAGCTGGGAGTGTATTTCAGCATTAGAATGCAATTCTCCCCAACCTGATGAGTACGTAGGTAGGTACCTAAGACTTGCTGAATGGGCGGAATACATAAATTATTGAATTTTGATATTTACATGACCACGCTTCGGCGACCCGACTGGTTTTGTACTGGGGGAACGGGTGATATCTTCGCTATCATGTTTTCGAGGTAGCACATGTTCTAGTGGTGACGCGGAGCCTCCTTTCCCATAGTTGATGGCAACCGCCTTTTCCCAGCAATTACCTGGGTCGCCAAGCATCTTCCAGCTCCTAGAGGCTTACATACGTAAGAGACGGAACTACAAAGGAGTAAGCCCCCCACTAAACCTGTTACGGCGCATCTGTAGGCAATGATGAGACAAGATCATGTGGGATGGTTACCTAATCAGTGGGGATATCAGCCGATTCTAAATTCTAGCGGGAAAAGTTAGATTTTTACAGCTACAACATCAATTTACCACCCTGAGCCAACAATCAGAACGAATCGATTATAGAGCGGGTACTCTCGGCAAAACTGGATGAAATCCCTTCTCCCTCTCGTGCCCACTTGGAGATAGCTGGCAGATCTGGCGTGCACCGAATCGACCCCGATTAGCATCTCTTCTGTCGAGAAGAGTAAGTCCGCGTACCTAGGTACCTTAGGTAGGTACGTTTTCAGCCGAAACCCGTAGGCCCAGCTTGCAATATCCTCGTTCCTCGAGACTCATAAACCCGGCATCGCCGTCTTCTTGTAGCGCTCGACGAAGGCTTTCGAACCCCCTTTAGAAACAACTATTGTAACTGTGTAATTTGTAAGTGACTGGAACATATTGATCTGGAATTTCCCCTTTTTCCAAGTCCCAAGGGGGCTACCGATTCCATTTATCAGCAAGGGAACCCTCTGGAAGAAAAGCCTGTACAGCATCGTAACCTCCGTGATACAGCCGCAGGTACGAGCAAACAGCAGAACATTCGACTCTTGCCCTAAGTTTGATCCACCATATGCTGCGAGCTGCTTTGCGATACCATAAATACAGCAACAAAAGTGCGATGGGGTCTTTAGCGCGCAGCAAGGACTCGAAAGGGCCGTGTATGCTGCGCGTGAAGAGTTCCGTTTGCCCTATTGTGACCTGGCTATCCTGGAGGCCATGGAGCTGGGATAACGCGTGGGCGGCGTGGAAATACGGATTATTTTCCGCTGTCGATGAGTCTTCAAGATGACACACTATAGCTAAGGCCTCTGGTATGCCATCTATGCCTCCCTCTGGTAGGGGTGAGTGCATATCGGCGAAGGTGGCCGCCATGACGCGGAAAAGGCTGTCCGGTCGTAACGGGTTGGTTATGCCCCATAATGACATTTTACCCTTACTCATACGCAGCCACTCCAGATCGGAGGTATCAGACTGCTTTAGGGGCCATGATTCTTCCGGTGTACAGGCGTCTGGAGAAGAGAAGGCCAAGACGGCCAGAGCAGCCGCAGTGCCCCAGATCGGATCCTTATCTTTCGTCCCGACCGGCTGCCTTAACCGTCTATTGAAGAGAGCTGTGCTCTGAGACCAGTGATAGCACTCTTCTAGAGTGCGACGTGAGCCTAGAGAACTGTCGTTCAGATGGCGGTCATACGCGAACGCCACTGCTAGCGAGGCGTGCATCAAGAAAGGGTGCTATGATACCTATATCAGTAGAGCTTGGGTGTTGAACGCGATAATGTGCCTACCTAAGTACCTAGATAGATGTTCAAGGGGGGCAAGACCAACTTAATGAGACTTACCTTGAAGGCTAGTGCTAAGAGATTGCGATTCACTTCCATCATATTTGGGTCATGCGGAGTAATGAGGCTCCATCCCAGGTACCGGGTCACGAATTCCTGGCACTTTGCATTCAACAGATACTGATAGGATGCCGAATCGTCCGATGTCCAGATGCCATTGGTGAGAGGAGGTTGGAGGCCGGTTGTTTCTTGAGCGGCCAAAGATCTTATTGTGTCACCCGCGACGGGCTGCAGGTCAGGAACGTTAGGTAAGAAGTTGCATAAAACCCCGAATGAACTACATCTCTTGCAATGCGGTTTGCTTTCGTCGCACTAGAAGGAAGGCCAAGGAAACTCGTTAACTCGTTCAGCTAAGAGCTATACTAATACTGAGAATCACCCACCTTGAGCTTTCTGAGCTTGCAATTTCGGCAGCCGAACCTCGACCTCCTCATAAGTCTACGCTCCCGGACCTCGGTTGGACAAGTCGAAGCCATAGTCGGTTTGCGGCAGCTATCATGAGGATTATCTTTTGTTGAGACGAACATTTAAGCTTAGAAAAGAAGGTATTTCGCAAACTAGAGAGCTCCCCTTCTGTCAGCTCCTAGCGCTACGGAGGGCTGTAGTCAGCTCGATTGTGGGGGGCTTCAGGGATCGCCAGAGGCTTAAACCCCTTTCGGATACTGAAGCTTCACACTAGCCATCAGTCGGAAACAAAAGCCTCTGATTGGCTGAGTCCAACATAAAGGCCGTCTATTTGTATCAATATCAATATAGGGGCGCATCGGACGATTCACAAATTTCTACAGGAGTAGGGGATTTGGGGTGATGACTTGATTGTATATGAAGGGGCGTTGTCCCCAAACGACCTAGGAAGAAAGGCTACTGCTTATAGTATCAGAATCCGTAAACGAGAGCTCACGTTTGAGGCAAACTTTGAGGGCTAGGCTTTCTTATTCTCACAATATCTTATAGGTATAGCTTATTCTATACAAAAGTCCAAAAATGACCACCCACCTCGCCGCCGTCTCCCCCGCCAAAGGCCAGCGCTTCGAGCTCCGAAGCCGTCCCACCCCGAAACCAGGCCCGGGCGAGCTCCTCATCGCCGTCAAGTCCGTAGCCATCAACCCGGCAGACGGCCTCATGCGCGACCAAGGCCTCTTCATACCCGCCTACCCCACGGTCATCGGCTTCGACATCGCGGGGCTGGTCCTCGAGGTAGGCGACAACGTCCCCACCGCTATAGGCGGTACCGACGGCGACCCCGGCCTCTCCTTCCGGCCGGGCGTCACCCGCGTAGCCGCCTACGCGGCCTCTTTCTGGAAGTCCTGCGACCCGGACTACGGCGCCTTCCAGGAGCGCTGTCTCGTCCCCTGGCAGCACGCCGTGCCCCTCCCGGACGAGGAGACCATGTCTTGGAACCGCGCGGCGACCCTGCCCGTGGCCGTCGAGGTGCTCCTCAGCGCCTGGGACGCTCTGGGGATCCTCCGGGTGGGGATGGGGGACGACGCGTCTGCTCTGGCGTCCGCCTTAAACCCGGTCTCCGCCTCTGCTAGTACCGGCACCGGCATCGGCAATGATTTTACCGGGAAGAACCGGAAACGAGAAGCCCTCCTCATCTGGGGCGCCTCTTCCAGCGTCGGCACCATGGGCGTGCAGGGTGCCAGGCTGGTGCGAGAAGACCGACAGTCTTCTTTCGCCGCCGTGTACGCCACGGCCGGACCAGCTAACGAAGAATACGTGCGCTCGCTGGGCGCGGACCGCGTGTTCGACTACAAGGACCCCCGGGTGGTGGGGGCGCTGGTTTCGGCCGCCAGGGAAGACGGGCTGGTGATCCGGCGCTGCTTTCTGGCCACGGGGGAGCTGGCGCCGTGTCAGGCCGTGCTCGACGCTTTCCTCGGAGACGACGACAATGATGATGACGGAAGCGGGGAGAAGAATAAGATCGTCAAGATCGCGTCGGCGCCTATCGTGCCCGCGGATGCGGATGCGGTGGACGGGGTCGAGACCGTCTTCCTGCATCCGTCGATGGACGAAGGGACGAGGCTGGAGCAGTTCCGGTATTGGATGGGGACGTGGCTGAGAAATAACCTTGAGAATAGGGTCATCAGGCCGAGCCCAGAGCCGATGGTCGTGGGGAAGGGGTTGGGATATATCAATACTGGGTTGGATATGGTGCTCCAGGGGGTGAGTTGTACGAAGTTGGTTATTGAGGTTGAAGAGTGAGAGCTTCTAGCGCGTCAATTTTATGTACCTAGAGGTAGGTACCTAATAGACCGAGATGGCGAAGACATAGAATAGAGCACGAAGCATTCTTTGATCAGGTTCTGTTATTTACGAAGATTATTGTGTCAAAAAACATTCGACCTGGATGCTAATTATCCCAATCTCCATGTCAGCACAATTCACAAAGCAGAAGGCCTGGGTTAAGCACAAAAAATTATAATTGTATACATTAGAGATTAGCTAGAACTGTGCTGTACCTTATAGCAACAATATAGTTCTCCCCAACCCGGACTTATGAAGGTATTTTGAACCCGCCGGTCCTCTCCTTCCAGAATCCGTCCGGGTCGACCTCGGCCTGGACCTTCTGCGCGAGCTGCAGCCTCTCGGGCCTCATCCTGCCGAAGTAGTCCTGCGGGTAGAAGCCGTCGTTCAGGAAGATGGGCAGGTAGACGTCGGACGGCAGCTGGCCGCTCTGCTGGTAGCCCTTGACGACGTCGCCGATGCCGTCGTACGTGGCGCGCATCGTCAGGTCGATCTGGTCGTAGTCCGACTTGAACGTGAAGCTGTAGTCCAGCTCCACGATGATGCGGTCGATGTCGTCGTCCAGGTCCAGCAGGTCTCCGCCCTTGGACCGCGCTAGTCGCGCTATCTCCTTCGGCATCGGCTGGAACGCGATGCTGGCTATGAGTCCCGGCACGAACTTGGCTGTGTCGCTAACGTTTACCCAGAGGTCGTAGATGGACTGCATGATTTCCGGACCGTCCTCCTTACCGGGCAGCGGGATGGTCTCGGTTCCGATGGTGTAGACGCTGCCCGTAAGAACAGCCCAGTTGTTGCCGCTGAGAAGGTCGGCATATCTCTGCGTCTTGCAGGTATTAATGGTGGGCCCGATTGCGAGAAACTCGTCGAACACGCCTTGCGGGGGTTCGGGGCCGTTATAATACAGGAAGATAATCCAGATATCGAGCAAAGTGATAAGCGTCCGCTCGGCTGTCATTATGATACCGGCCTTTCCGTCGGAGTAGTTCTCGGTAAAGTTGCGGACGGCGGTCAGGAGAGCCGCGGTATTTTCAGGGGTCGCGTCGAATTCAAGATTGCCACCCCAGATGTCGCCCTGGGGGTATGCTTGGAGCAGATACGACGTCACAATGCCGAAGTTGTTTCCGCCGCCCCTAAGAGCTAACCAAAGGTCGTGGTGGCTTGTGTTCGAGACTGTTACGGTTGACGCATTCGCTAGCACCACCGTCGCTTCGATGATCGAGTTGGCGGCCCATCCATATTCGGTGCTCATAAAACTTAAGCCATCTGCGCACGAAAATGTCAACTATCCAGCCCATGCAAATCTCGCGGTCGAGCTCTTACTTCCGAGTAGATAGCCTCCAACGCCCACGTTACCGATCCGTCCGCCAACGACCGTGTAACCAGTAGCGTCAAGTTGTTCTCCCACCTCGTCCCATCTATTACCTGGACCCACCCTCACCGTTTCGGATTTGGCATCGAATATGACCTCATTCAGATTCTTAGTCGAAATGAGCGGTCCTCCGTCGACGCTAGCGAAGTAGTTGTTCGGGTTATGGCCGCCCGACTTGACGGCGAAGGTCTCGTTGTTCTCTCGAAGGATGGATACGATAGCAGCAACCTCTTCGGTCGTCGACGGCTCGAGAATGCACGACGGCTTAAGATCGCTACAGGAAGTAGACCAGTAGTGGCTCTGTTCCTCGGTGTAGTCTATCGATAACCAGGTCGAGATGGAAATCGAAGTGCGGTTCTCTACCGTCTCGCAAGTGTCCTGAGCAACGACAGTCGCTACGAAAGCCGCAGCCCCAAGCACGACCTTGGCTAGAATTGAGGGCGCCATGTTGAGCCTTTTCCACTGGGAAAGCCACCGCTCGAAGCTATGGGGGATGCGCCGGAGAGGAACTGCCAACGTACGGATAGAGACAAGAGAAGCCCCGCACGACAGATGAGGCTCTAGCCAAGTTCCCCAGAGGTATGAAGTAGGAGCGTCCGCAACTCTTATTGACCACTGGCTTCGCCTTCCATGTGGGGTGCGTTCCGTCAGCCGAGACGCTTGGAATAATCACGGTAGGGGCAAGGGGATGAAAATTTCAGCTCGTGATAACTTCAATGCAAAGTCGCAAGGCACCCATGCTTAGCCACGCCCGCCATGCCCGCCCTATTTCCTTCTTCTTGCAGCCTAACATCCGATAACTGACCATCGCGCGGGACGATATCCGAATACGATGTACGATGCCCCAGTTTCGAGGACGCCCTCCCGCAGGTCCGCCCCTTGTAAGGAGGGAGGATTATTCCTGGTAATAATGGCTACATGATAAGTAGAGGAGCCTTTGCAGCCTTTGCGTCTTTGTTGCACTTATGTATGGGGGAGGTGGGCGAACACTGAAAAGTACGGGTTAATGAAGAGTGATAAAAGTGACAGCAGGACCCAGAGACCAAGATCTCGGAATGAGCCGTGGGGCGCCGGGATTGGCAAGATCTAGCTTCGCTCGGAGGTCTTCGGAGCCATGCAAGAAATTAAAATCCGTCCGGGGGAGCCAACTGCAACCCACGAGCTCGTTTCCGTAATTGTCATGTCTCGGTGCTGATCCCCATTTTCAGCCAGCACGCTATCCAAGCCATGAGGATGTTGATTTCCCAGGGCTACATTCGGGAATCCGCTCCGGTCTCCATTAGCTCGTCATACGTCAGCTAAGCTCCTGCGCCTCGCTGGCACGGACCTCGTTCGTGATAAAAGATGCAGGGAGCGCCATGCTCCCATGCAGCAGCTTCTCGCGTAGAGGAAAAGAAAATCGAGATCACATGTTGGGATTCCCCTTTCACTTCTCTTCTCTTCTCATGATGATCTTCCTTTTATCTTTCCTCTCTCTGACAGCACCGACGAATTAAGTAGTAGGCCCAGTTGTAATTTCAATGTAACTCATATTATCTTGACCCTTATCGCGGGAATAAATCGGGTCCCACGGGGGCTTTTCGAATACCGTAATAAAGATGTAAAATTCGCACGAGGGATCCAAATTCGTTCGAGAGCAAGCCAAGGCGGGGATCGACCTTGCGCGTTGCACCCAATCAACTAAATCTCGCCAGAATCTTGGAACGGGTGTCCAGAGATATGGTAAATTTGGGTCGACCCAAATTCTTCGAGAACGCTACAAGGCTGGGTACGGGAAAAGCTGCGAATTTATTGGCTTAAGAGCCCAACCTCCTGACGAAAAAGCACCTGAGCAGCTGAGATACCTCGCGGCAGGGAACCCTAATCACCCGTTAGACTGTTGGATTAGCAGGGATGCGCTCACCAACCGCGGTAGGGAGCACATCTCCGTGAAGGATCAAATATCGTCGAGGCTACCCTCAGGCCGGCAGCGAGATGAATATTTCTGTGTTGGCATACCAGGTCGCCTCCCCAGCACGGGGCCCCTTGGAGGAGGTAGGTGGGCTAACTACCCCGCCGTCCAACGGGGAGAGCAAGCTTAAACCGCCTATGCTTAAGACACCAAAACGCCTAAGACGCCTAAGGTTAAGCCGCTAGGGACGCCAAACCCACGCTCTGAATCCCCTTCCTTCCCCCCTATCCCCCTATCAGAAACCCCTCCCCCTTTAAAAACGCCACAAGAAGTGGCGTACGTCCTCCACCCCTAAAGAACAGCACCGGAAACAGCCAACGTCATCTTCGGCATCCCCTCCTCCGCCCAAACAACACAAAAACCGGCACACGCCCGGCCCCGGATCTCCTACAACACCACCATCGGAACCGGTGCAGCCAGCGAGACTAGAGGCAGAAGCGGTAGAGATACCAGTGACAGAGGCATTTTGCCGGGTACACGCCATCCAATCCGACTTCAATAAGGTCTTATCCGCGGTAATAAGGCTGCTGGAAAATGCCCTTAAGCAGGTCACTTAGATAGGTACACAAGGCTTTGGTGAGAAAATATAACCATTTACACGCAACCCTATGAGCTCCCACTATTCGGGGTATCGCCAGGATCATGTTTAAATAAAAAAGCCACAATATTCTGGAGTCCTTGCAAGTCGCCCTCCACAGTCTCTGCTTTTTCGGCATCCACCCATCCATCGGTATAACCACCTTCGAAATCCGTCATCACCACGTTATCCTCCTTGTCGATTATTACATTACCTGCCGTAGCGTCTCCCCAGATCACCCCTACCCGGTGCAGCTCCTTGAGCGTACCCTCAATCTGCCTCGCCCACTTTTGCTTCGTGGCTAGCGGTGTGCCGTCTTCCACGGCGTCGTGAAGCGTGTTTCGATGGTCGATGTATCTTAGTAATAACCCTAACGTAGCGTTACTGGATTCGTCGTGGGCTACACCACACAGGCGACCGACTCGTACATCAGGGCCGAAATTGGCTTTGTGTATCTTCTCATAGGCTTCGATTTCCTTGCTCATCGGACCGTCGCCGACACTCGTTCCGAATCCTTTGAAGAAGCAAGTAGTCATTTGACCTGAGCCGTCCAAGTCAGCACGTACTTTCCGAGGGACCTTGTCGAGGGCGTCTTGCGGATCTTGGAAGCAGACTTCAATTTACGAGGGATCGATGAAACATGTCCAATCCTCCATAGTATCCAGAAGATCGCCGTCTAACCACGTTCGCGACGGAACGAGGCCGCCATGGTTGTCAACATGACGTGGAATGAGTGTTTCATTCACAGCCTCGAGCTTACAGCCGAACGTCTGCGGGAACAAGTATTCAGATAGAAGCGGTTTGGCCTCCCCATTGCGAATCTTCTCGGGTTTGAATGAGGGTAACGGTTCCGGGGCCAGCTGAACCAAAAGAGGTTCGAATAAATTGATAATCCATTCATACACGTCTGTGTCGTAAATATCTTCGAACTCCCCAGGTCCGAATGGGTCCAGGGCCTGCAGATATTTCAGATACAAAGCGGTGGTATCGGGCGATTTCTGAAAGAAGCTGGGTGACAGGTGAATATTGAAACATCTGCCATTAAACCTGACAGAAACTGTCGCATCATTGTCCTCTTCGCCACCTGTCAAGACTGATGTGACTTTGGCAGGCAGTAGTTGGCTGTGATTCTTGTGAGATTCCATGATTGTGCTTTGCTTTTTCAAGAAGAAATTGAGCCAGACAATTTGCGGTGTTGGTTCCAGGGGAGGCTGCAAGGTGCGCTAGACCTAAAAGCAAAGAACGTCAGAGAGAATTTGGAATAGATCCCAGCGAGCTGAAAACGAGAAATCCACATCGTCCCTAGGGACGGCCCGGCCCCGGAGTTTAAAGTGAGGCTACAGCCTCACCTCTAGAGCCCGTCCTGATCTCCTTCTCTGCCACGGTCAAATCCGAGAACATTTCTCTCACTACTTCTTCTATTAACCGGTACCACAAAAGGCTCCAAACCGCGGCCGTCGCTGTATACAGACAGAGCACCGTTAACATCGCCCATCTGCTGCACCATTACCGAAACATCGGCCACCCAAGATGATCAAAATGAATCTCAGAACGATTGTTTGCGCAGCTCTGACTGCGTTTGTCACTTTTAGCCTTGCGCATCCGGCCTGCGACGGATCTCTCGACCGTCGTAATTGCGCCGCCATCGAAGCTGCGGACGCCCCTGCGACGAACGAGGCGATAGCTGCACCGTAAACGATCATCACTCCGCTCCCATGTCCCCACAATGCCCGGGCGTGGTCACGGGAACGGAGACGGCGCGGTCGTGGTCGCTGAGTACCTCCCTCTCATCGTATCCACGATAACCTCTTTTCGCCAAGGGTCTCGGTCAGCAGAAGCTGTGCGCGTCGCATCCCCATCCGGTATGAGGGGACAACGGTATCTCGGTCGCCGTGGTCTTGGTAGATGGTGGACTTTGCGGCCTGCTGTGAACGGGCTTGAATTTTTTACCTTTCGCTCACTCGTTGAACATTGAATATTCTTAGGGACAAAATTAGCGTACAGAAACGGATTGCAAAACAGGTCAGGGATACACAAGGTTTTGCAAAGTTATATTGAACCTTCATTTAAATTATATTTAAATTATCAAAATCGCTGCGGGATTGGTAACGTAGACCATGAGACAGTCTTTGCTTGATGGATAGATGCCGCCATGTTTCGCCCGGCGGAAAATGAAACTGTTTTTTTTAGAAAGAAGCGCAAGGCGTTCTCATAACATTCATATAATATAGCATTGCTCACTGTCTAGTTTAGTGCACCAGTCTATCAAAAATCATTTTTAATCAATCGCCAGACCTTCGTTTCGGGTGAAATAATTTTTTTGTTGACATTCCACAGCCCGGTATTCATTCGGTAATTAATTGCTTAGGCTCCCCTCTGGAAATCACGACGTGCGGTTGTGTGGGTATCGATTTATCCGAGGTAGCTTCAACTGTTCTCCGGTCTGATCACCTTGGTGCCCTCGGCCGGCTCTAGAATGAGCCATTGGCAGTCGATGTTCTCCTTCCGGAACCTGCTGATGATGCGCTCCGCGATCTGCTCGAAGTTGCTGGTTGCCAGCGCTAGGATCGTGGGACCGGCACCCGACAGGCATACGCCTAGCAAACCTTCCTGTGAGCTAGGCGACATGGATTCGACAATCTCGCCCAATCCCGGAATCAATTTCTGTCGGTACTGTTGGTGTAGCTTGTCCTGCATGGCTAGGTAGATCAAATCCGGATTGGGGGGAGATTGACCTAAGGCTACGGGTAGTAGTGCTATTCGTTGCAAGTTGAACGTCTTGAAAATCACATAGTATCAGCATCCAGAGAGATGGGAAGAGAGTCTTAACAATCATCACTTACGACGTCTTGTCTGGGGTACTCCTTTGGCAACACTTCACGTGCTTTCGCCGTGGGGACCTGGAAGTTGGGGATGATGGCAACCGCTTTGATTTCCTTGGCCCAGGTGAACCTGATGTGATGACCAATGCCCAGCGGGGGCTCCGGTGGCCGCTCACCCGTATCCAAACCACCGGCGGGTGCCGGTAGTACCTCACTCAACGGTATCTCAACACGTGCTACCTCTTCGGGTGTTAATGGGTTCAGATATGTGCCCACGAATCCACCGAACAGGGCGGCCCCTACGTTATCCGGATGGCGCTCTACGAAATGGGAGGTGAGCTTTCTTTGAATAGTACGAGATGCATAAAATGGTAGACCTTTTTCAAGGAAGACGAGGTTATCTCGGGCAGAGAGGAATAAAACATACCAATCATAAGACAGAAGTCAAAAAGCCGATTATCATCCAAGTGATGCAAGCCACCGACCTGTTTGCCGAGCATAACACCAGCCACGACAGCAGCGCCCGACGAGCCAAGACCGCGACCCAGCGGGATGGGGTTGATAATGTGCACGTGGGTCTCTACGGGAAAGGCGCGCTGGTCATGGCACCGCAGCACGTAGAGCGCTACTCGCGTGATGAGGTTGGCTGCCGGGTCCAGCGGCACTTCGCCAGATTCCTCGCCTTGGCCCTCGTAGGTGATGCGGCAGTTGAGAGGTTCCTGGGACGACTTTTTGGTGCGGTCGATGGTAACCTTGAGCTCTAGGTAGATCGATAGCGCTAGACCGATCACGTCGAACCCGGGTCCGATGTTGGCCGAGGAGCACGGCGTTCGGATCGTGAACGTCTCCATCTTCTCCGGAGTTGCAGTCCGTACACCGTAAACGTAGGTAATTTGGACCCGTGGAACTTGGGATTGGTGGCACAATTGAAGGTCAATGTAGCAAATTGATTAGGATAAAAGCTGCAAATGGGCAATTAAATAAACAACCTAAGTTATATCACTCAATTCGATCAATTGGCAAGGTATTAGACTCATCGATGAGTCTAGTATTAAAATCTGCTGATGACAGAATTGGAAAATTTCAACTTTGTGCTAAGTTTTAGCCCCGATGACGGAGACCGATATGACAGCAGGGGGACGGTAAGCTAGGGGGTTGTAGGGATCAAAGATCTTCAGTGGCCCACTGAGACTCTCTGGACTCTTTGCGGGGTAGCTGGTAGCTTGCCCTAATGAGAAGACGTGAAACTTTTGATTGGTCAATTTCTGAAAGATCGGCTGTGCTTTTCTCTTGGGTTGCATGTGAAGAATGTCACTGTATATAAAATATAAAAGCCATTGGCGTCTAGAATTTCCTAGAGTGGGGAGATCTTTATTTATAATTTGCATCGCAAACATTTCCATTATATCATAGGTCATTTTCTCGAGATGATCATATAAGGCAAATACCTACCTCCTTGTCTCCTTGACCTAACTCCCGAATCCCGTAATCCAGACCCACTGCTAAATGTTCAAGCAGTCAAGTTACCAGCCGAATGATTCAGTGTGCAATGTGACGATATCAGTATCGCCGGTGAGCACCTTCTTTTGGGCCGCTGACGCTGCATTTGCCAGATCCGTTCTGAGACTATCCGGTCCGCAGCCTAGGGACGTTAGTTATTTCGAGGTCATGCCTTCATCTTCATATGAGACTTACCAAGGATGAAGCACCGCCGTGCCATAAGAAGAGTAGGGATTAGGGTAGGCAAGTAAGGTCGTTGGTTATGCACTTGGCCTAGCTTTGGACTGACTGTCGTCGTGGCCTCCTCGCTCGGTTTGCTATCAGCAGCTCCACTGTCCGAATTTCTCTCCGAGTCTTTCTCCGAATCTTTCTCCGAGTCCGTGTTTGCAACGGCAGGTGTGCTCGAGCTTGAGTCCGTCACGAATATTTCCACGTGTATTAGGTCCGGATGTGCATTTATCAACGGCTCTAATTCTTCCGTTATCCATTGAACTTGACTGGCATACCTGACCATCCAGATCAGGTGGATAGTCTTGGTAATAGACGAGCCTTGGGAAATTCGTCTCGTGGTGTGTTCAATCCATGGAAGACATGCCGAGATACCACTTCCACCTGCAACGAAGATCTGAGACTCGTACAGAGCGGGTACATCCTCGACAAGTCCACCATACGGGCCATCGACATGGACAGAAACCGACCGACCGCTAGCTTCGGCTATATCGTGATTGGCTACAGACTTCAGCAAGTCCAGAGTAAGGCCGTGGTGAGCGCGAACGTAGAAGACCATCTCCTGTGCATCTGTGCCGTGTGTACTGCTATTAGAAGGAGTCGTAGGCAAGTTCGCGATGGTAAAAGGGTGGTTTTGTAGAATTGATAGATGAGGAATTCGCAACCAGACATGCTGTCCTGGCTTCCATTTGAAATCCGATGGCGCCAGGATCGTCAACTTGGTCATGCCTCCGGGAAGTTCGTAAAGTCTCGCAGGAAATCCCTGAAACCAATCCCTGAAGATGCTGAAGGTCTGCCACTTGTAGAATAATCGCACGACACATGATGCTAGCCATATTGCTAGGGTCGCGTATAGGTATACCCACGAGTCTTTTTCCTGTTTTGAATGCCAGAACAAGAGGCCCAGGTAAACAACGTACATGGGGACATGGAGTCGGTAGAAGAAGTTGTAGAATCGGTGGCGGATCCAGGGAATAGATAACACGATGATTCCAACGAGAATACTTAAGGCCGGAGTGCCGGTATACTATCTCACGACAGCAATATTAGTCAACATGCGTAAAGTTAGTGAAAAGGGGGGAGGGGGAGGGGGGTTAACTTACCTCCATACTTCCATGCTTATAGTATTGCTTATGCAGAGCAGCAGGGCCACCATCTCGTAGAGGTGCAACGATAAAGGGTACTGTGTGAGCAATTGCCAGAAACAGACACATGTACGATACCCAACGATGAAAGACGTTCAGCTTCTCGTGGCTAATTCCAGTGAGCATAGTGATAAAGTTGACCTTGCCAGCAAGGGCGATGATGATAGGGGTACACGCCTGGGACATCAACCCGGATCGCACAGCCAGGGGAGGAGACCCATATCCTCGGCGGTCTCTATAATACGGATGGACCAGAAAGGTCAACAGAAGGAGGAACAGAGATGTGATAGCAATAAAAGCCAGTGATCCTATGGAAGGCGGTCCAAGGTAGTCGGCCACGCGACCTTTGAAGTGTCGATAGTTCACCATGCGGCACAAGGCGAGCGCTTTGTGGGCTAATGTTGATTTGCCGGATACAGGAGGCTGACGTCGAGCTGCGCGGTTTCGGTTCAGACGATATATATAGACTACCATAGCAACGCCAATGGCAGCGAGATAGTACCAAGTGGTATAGTGTCCATATTCATACTGGTGGTCGTAAGATACCGTAGCTTGGGACAACTGATGGGCGGCCTTAAAGGCGGCGCAAGCATCGCTATCGCATCTCGGGTCGGAAAGGGGAAGATCGGTGATGTTCCCCGAGCCAGAGCTACCGCCCATGTCCATGTCCATGGGCATCGCCTTGGCTGCCATTTTGGATGGGGGTAGGTATTGAATCGGACTAAGCTGCTGAAGAAGAAGGATGATAATAATAAGAGTAACGAGAATAAGAATAATATCACATAGCAACTTTATAAAATTTTAAGAATACCTAGCTAGAGACGAACAAGCTGCGTGCAGAGAGAAGCGGTACGGTGCCGGTTAATCGGGACACGGCAAAATGTAGTGAGCAGGGATTAATTGAAAACCTTCTCATTACGGTGCACGGCCAAACTATTTGTAGCTATATACTACAGTAATAACTTATTCTTGGTGTAAAGGAGAGCTGTAAATACTGTGTAGTATCCATACGATGTGGATGGCTATAATGGCGGTCGGAACAAATTACGGAAAAGGAGAAGCCACAAACGCAATCTACCTGTAGGGACAGGGTCAACGAACTGTACGTGTACAACCACACCTTTTTGATAGGTACACACAAGTAATACGTTTAATGTGACTACGCCCGTAATGGGAAGAAATTGTATCAAAATATTGATGAACTATCTGGTGGCTGTGGGATATAATAAGTGATATCGGGCATCGCCGGAGTCATAACTCGCGAGCCCCAACGGTACATGCAATTACCTCAAACGTGCTCACTTATACAATTTTTCCGCATCCACACGTTCTCGGCGGACCCATGTCCACTCCCATCTGCCGACTCCGCACGGTGTGTCTGGCAGACGGAGGCGGCTCCTGAGATATATCCTTACCGTGTACCCGAACTAGCCTTACCCACGTCGGACATCAACGAAGCTTTTTAAATTGACAGCCATCCTAGACTTTATGTAGGTGCCAATTGTATATGCCTACCCACATGTAGGGAGGTATGTTGTCCATAAGGACGTACCACGTATGTCAGATCCGACTGTTTGGGATTCCTGTCACGGGTATCCGACACGACAGCACAAACTTTAAAGATTCTAGCCGACACCCACGTACAGGGGAAACTGAAGATCTCCGCATTTCTCCATCGGAGATATTGATTATATAAGATGGACGTGTCACCTATCATTGCAACATATCTTCAACAACTACGCCCACCAGCGCCGCACGAGCATGTCTACGGGAATGTCGATGGAAGGGGGAAACCCCTGTAAGATATCGGTAAAAATGTCCTATCTAGTGATGAGCTGAGAAGATCTTGATGCTAACGCGTGACTAGATGTTATGGAACTGGTATACCGTCGACTCATGTTTCCTTGCGTCTTCGTGGCACAACACCACCTCTGGCATGTTTGCTGGCTCTTGCATTGGTGCTGCCTTGTTGACCGTGCTGCTGGAATTCCTACGCCGGACTGTGAAAGAGTATGATCGATATCTCGTTCGAAAGCATACTTCAAACATTAATCCGGAATCTGCGGTCCGTTCTACAAATGGGGACGATAAGACCAGCGAAGCAAGTGCGACACCAGTTCACCGAGGTCAAGGGCGCATTGGAGGTACCCGGCCTTCTCTTGTAGAGCAGGCTCTACGAGCATTGCTGCACATGATCCAGTTTGCTGTTGCTTACTTTATCATGCTGTACGTTCATTCTGTCTTCCCAGGGCTGACGATAGGAGGAAACATGTATGCTTCTGTGTCCAAGTAGAAGGTAGCTAACCGATATAACAGGCTTGCCATGTACTACAATGGTTACATCATTATCTGCATCTTTCTAGGGGCCTATATTGGTGCATTTATTTTCCACTGGGAACATCTGGACGGGGGGTAAGTTCAGTTCAACTTGAGCGGCCGGTCAAATGTGCACTAGCTGACCGGTTTTCTAAAGACGTGGTGTAACAAGTGCAAGCCAAGAACCAACGGTTTGCTGCGGGTGATATCACCATAGAAGCGAGTGTGATAGGCATACTATCTCGGCACGTTGGGTGTTGCAGCGCTTGAGGCATAGTAGATCGTTGCAAAGTCCAATAGTGAGATGGATGGGTTCGGCGTAGGAAATATGTTTAACCATGTATTGTTAACTTGATAGGGGTTTTGCACTAGGGTGGAACATGTAAAGCAAGAAGGAGGTGCTATATATAATCTCAACGAGATACCCAGTTACTCGCAATACATGATTGCCGTTATCTACCTCCGAACGCCGTCTGGGGACTCATGCTTAGGACTTCCTGATAAGGAATAACTAACCTGATTCTTGCGGAATTTCACGAGGCATGTTGTGTAACTTCTAGGCGATAACTTGGTAGAGGAGAAAGTTGGGGTATACAGCTATGTATTTGTGTAATGTTACCTATATGTACCTCGGTACGTTTTGCTATAGAAAGGAGACTTCAATATCGGACACATATGCCTCCTGCTTAATAGGGGTAGGCACACTCTTGTTCAGCTCCTAGTATATTTCTTCAGTACATCATCCCCAAAATTACATACCTACATACTAGGTGGTTACTGAGGTTTGGTGTAACGCTTGAAATCCATCTTCAATCTATGCCCGGCCTAGGCCAAACTTCCCAGCGCGGGAACTCCACATACCCCTTCCCCTTGACAAAAACATAGTCCCAGGCCCTTTGCTTCGGATCCTTCGCCAGCTCAAGGTACACCTCACCATGGGCGTCGCCATTAAGATCTGTGGTCATGTAGACTCCATTCTCGTGCCTTTCGTCGGCATAGTAAAATCTTTACAGCCAATTGTCAGAAATCTGTTGTGATATAATCCCTATACCAGTCCTGCGATATTATAAAATGCTTTCACTCACTTATACGGTTTATCGTGGAATGCAACTAAAGCTAGATGTTGGATCATATGCGCTGCAGCGCTCTTTGCCACTATAAGTTGCTTGATCAGTACTAATCACTGCCTTGTCTATCATGTTCGAGAGGTTATAGGAAGGTCTATACGCTTATAGGCTCAAGCGAGAGACGGGAAATGGTTCTCATCTTAGGGGCAATAAGGACATGGAAAAGAAGCTTAGCTTACTGCCAAAAGCCACATGACCCGGGAAAACACCAACGTTTAGAAGGTTTCCCGTGAAGATAAATGTGCCACCAGCAGGACCGAGGCCAGAGGATCCGAGCTTGTCAAAGCCCTTAACAGCTTCACGTGCCGCAACATAGCCGCTGATCGTGTTAATGTTCAAGTTCTTCTGAAATAGGTCAAGGTCGCTGTCAAATGGCTTGTCTGCGTCGGTAGTTCCCGCTGCATAAGCTGCAATAGATTAGAGACAGTAGGATGATGCTCGAAGAATGACAAACTATTGTATATGACGACGCTAGGAACGCCGATATCCGCAGATACATGTTCGAAGAGCGCTGGAACCGTTTCCGGCTTTGAGGCATCGAAGGTATAGTGCCTATACTTGGGATCAAGCTTCTGGGTCCTAGAAGCGACAGCAACCTTGAAGCCTGCGGCAGAAAAGTTCTCTGCACAAGCCTTGCCTACGTTAGGCCCAGCACCAATGATTAGCACAGTCGACATGACGAGGAAAGGGTCGAATATAGAAGATAATCCAGTGTACCAGGTAGGAGGTAGAAAATAAAAATGTCGAGGAACATCTAATTGCGGAGGCTCACCTAGTAGTAGGTAGGTATTTATGCTGGTCGGGGGTGCATGTTCGGTGATAAGTAATCGGAATCGTATTTCTAAGCAAGGGAATCTTAACAAGTACCTAGTATCCAATACGAGCCACCTCCTTAAATTATTAGAACGCATTTGATACCCCTTTTTATACCTAGGTAGGTAGCTACCTAGTCTATAATAAATACCGGTATAGGTCGGTTTACCCCTAAGCTTATGTCCGGACAAGAATGAGCACTATAAAATATCTAAAGGATTCTTGCATTTTTTCGTCACTACACGTCCTTTGCTATTGCATGCGACTTACGCCACCTTGAATTATAGTGCTCTTAACTTTAACCTTGGATTGATTTGTTGTTTAGTAAACAGCAGCCGAATAGGAGACTTCCGTTAGCTGTGAGAGATAGAGTGTTTTCATTAATAATCCCGTTTGTTGACAGCAAGAGCAAGGCACGGGGGCCAAGAGAGATTAGCGATGGCCAGGTTGAATTATAGAACGGGCTATAAATGTGTTGAAGCATTTGGTTTGTTGAAAACACCACCCTACCTCCATGACTTTAGGACTAGATCAAACCCACGACCCCAATTCTTAGATCGATGCCTTCTTGGCCATGATAATGGCTTCCCTGGCATCATTCTCGTAATATACAATATCCTTCACTTCCAATCCGATCCCGGAAAGCAGCTGTTTCCAATGTGTTTCGGTTCGCGCCTCGGCATTCAGCATTGCGAGCATCGTCAAATCTAGCTGCGTCTCATATCGGTGTGCGCCGCGGTCGGGTAGGACCAACTCATCAATCAGAAGCAGGGATTCTTCGTCCATGGCATCTCGAACATGCCCAAGAATAATCCGAGAATACGGGTCAGACCAGTCTTCATCGCAAAGAACAATAGATTGTTAGCCAATGGTATACTGGGAGCTATATTAAAGGTCGAATACTCACTCCGTAAGACGCTTCTGAAATAGTATGATGCAGCACCTGCGTGAAGTCGGAATTAGAATGTCACTTATTATGAAATTGGAAGCATTAATTGAAAGCTCAGACACTCACCTTTCACGGGTTGACCCCTGAGGAAGTCTACTGCCACTTTTTCAATGCCATCCTCAAGGTCCGCATTGGCTATCACCTCTCCTAGATCTTCCAGGATAATTGTACCCTTTAGATCCGGGATGTGTTGCTTGAATGCCTATTATCTTTCATGTCAGTCCAATTCAGGTGCTTTGCCAACACTTCATTAGCTCACCTTACACTGGTGACCAATATTGCCACCAATATCGACAAACGATACTCCTTTCCCTTCTCCTCCCTCTCTCCCAGCTGTCACTTTCTTGAATGAAGATTTAATTTCTTCCGTGATCTCTGGTAAGTCCAGCCAGGTTTGCGTACCAGTCCGATGAGCTCCCATAAAGATGTTGAAATCTCTCGCATTATCCGGACGGGTCTTTAGCCAGTCGAAGAACGTCTTCTCCTCGTCGCTCACCCTGTTGGCCTGGGCGAATGCGGTGTCATCTTTGGTTTCTGGGGGATCGTAGTTATGACGACGGAGAAATGCTGGTAAGCCGACCATCGCGGCGAAACAGTTGTCGACCCTGTTGTAGTGATTAAAGTATCATTGGTCAGCACTGCCGGCGGTCCCACGTTGTGGCGTCTGGGGTAATGCGCCGCCCTGACGTAGACAGGCTGCAAGGAGCTCGGGTATCTTACATGTGGGACACCCCTGCGCTCTGCCCCTTTCCTGATAGGTTGTTTCCGAAGTGGCTTGCAGTCCACAAACCGGTGTCAACTTCACGGATCAAGCTCAAGGAGGCCAAGTATCTCAAGATGCGCGCTAGCAACTTCTGATCAGGGCTTTTGCCTGATTTGTTCGCGAGATCTTCTGTGGTCAGGGGTGAGGAACTTTCTTTAAGATTGTTCAAGACGTTCAAGTCTATGGCAACGCGGGCCATGGGGAGTTCGAGTGCCTCATCAGGATTATGTTAGCAAGATAGCGTAGATAGTATATATGTTTATGATGTTTTCCGAGGTATCTTGCTGGATTTGGCAAGCTGGAATTATGGCGGGGATAATTTGCTCACATTGTACAATACACGCTGGCATGTCTCGACTGGTGTCTCCAACTCGGGGACAAGCTTTTGAATGACCGAGAGGAGCCTCTTCCGAAGTTGGTCGTCCGAGCGTAGCTCCGAAGGTATTGCCGATGGGTCGGTAGCTAATCTCTCAAGGAGCAAGACTGTAGACTCTAATGACACTTGCTTATGGACCGTCATCGTGAACAGATTTAGGAGCGAAATATAGACCGAGGTCTTCTGATGATGTCTAGTCGAGACAAATGTACGAGCCGGAATATTTGAATATTTATCTTAGGTACCTAGGTAGCTAAGTAGTAGAGAAAGACGAAATTGTTAGTGATGAGAAGTGTACAGGAGTCTCTCTAAGAACATACGAGGGCTATTTAACTCTGGGTCGGGCCGCTGAATCGCGTAGACACCCTCGGCGTCGATGACGAACCCCTTCTACCGACCGGAATCGCGTGCGAGGCACCCCGATATAGATGGAACGTTTATGACCCCCATCTAGAACGCCAGGGGCTGAGAGTGAGCAGAAGCCGGGGTGGTCAACATGGTTCGATATTCCTTAGAAAGCCCCTTTAGCGGGTCCGCGGGGTCAAAGTAGTCGGCAGACGAGTGATCGCGACGGACCGCCGCCGCCGTCGGTGCCGAGGGAGGCTCAAAGTCTCCAAGATCAGATGGTATACAAGCTACTTCTGAGTTGTTATCTGCATCCTTATGCATGACGTAAATTAAAAGGTGACTGCATTGGTGGTTATGTTTGGTCGATGTAACCTCGATCTACCGTAGCGAGCGTCATTCCACTCCCCCTACCAAAGGCTTACTAAGATCAATTTATATACACTGGCCAGTCACAGTGACACAGTGACAGTTCGTTAACGCCAGGTCTCTCCTTTTATCTTGGAAGTTGGGGTAATATTGACCTAGTCTCGCAACATTATACCTAGGTAGACACCTACCATAGTGTCGCTTAAGATTCTTTACCTTTTTCTGAATGATTTCCCTGCATTGAGAGGTACCTAAGTTATATATGAAGTAAGTAGCTCTTGTTGATTATGTCGAATCTTTGATTTATGACCTATCGGCGACTCGTTTGCCTAGGTACGACAGTACCTTCATGCCCAGCTATTGTCGTCCTGGTATATCCCATGATTTTTCAAGTAAAAGTTATTCTAACATACCTAGGTAGGAATGTACTTAAAGTATCCTGGAGTAGAGAAGGCGGTTCAGGTGAAAAACCAGAAGAACGTCGGCAAGCTGAAACAGCGTATACCAGCAACTTGAGTTGATTGGGGGTCAAAGTTCAGCATGCGTCATTTCAGGAATCCTCACCTACATCATTTTCTGCATAGAGGCTTGTCCCGTCCGGAGAACATGTATATTCCCCCCCGATCCATCAATTAGGTAGCTGGGAATTAGCCAGGTGGGCGCATAATTTCCCGTGTCTCTCCTGGGCCGTGTTTCGGGGCTTACGTTTAAGGAAAAAGTGGATATAGACGGCTGAAGTAGGAAGAAGTGACGAGAGAGAGACTAAAGGATAGAGTGTTGAGAAATTATATTCGAAATCGGATGTTACCATCTTAAATGTCTGTCAGGTTCTTTTATATACCTACCTACCTTAGGTACCCACCTACCTCCTTATGACTATCAAGAGGTAACATTGCTCAGTAATTACCTTAAACAATAAAATAATTATCGTCGAAATACACCTGGGGCTTTCCCAATTGCTTTCTTGCTAAAAACCAGTTAATTCAAGTACATTCCCGTTGATAATGAAATATTGTCCCGAGTTGTACGATCTAAATATATTGCATCGGTCGAACAACCTATGTGTGTAATCTGAGGGTCTAGGAGGTAGATGATGTTTGTTCCACTACTGTGGTCTTCCAGATTCCTTCTGTCCTGTTCACGCTTCTATTACTACCGCTTGCTTGTCCTACATGGGCAGCATAGTCCCGAAGTTCAAATTGCTCTTCATCACTCGTCCTCGTTGCTAAAGTTGTAATTCCAGCAGTCACCCCTGGGCTCATGTATTTGGCCAAGGAACCACCAAGGGTGTTGTGCTTTTTCATATTGTCTCTTGTGCCACTGGATCGATTGCTTTGGGCCAAAGACGACGGTTCATGGCTGTCATTCTTCAGACTTCCCTTATCGGCGGAGATGGCGCCACTGCGTGATCTACGCCGCTGGTAGTGGTAGAGGCGCGGTAACATAGGGAGACAGCCAACGATGATGACGATGCAGATTTCTGAAATCCTGCGGTGAAGATAGCTACATGTTAGTGAATGGAATTAGGTCCAGGGACATGAAATTAACTAGAGGACTTACACGAGAAGCGCAGCCTGCGTGCAAATCCAAGTGAAATCCGACTTTTCGAGTACTTCGACACGAAGATAGATTCCCACACTGCCGATGAAACATGCGCTGGTAATAATATCAGAGTCATGATACTTCTACGAAAGTACGTTTCGGGCAACTAACATAAACCCAACGTTAAACACGGCAAACGCTGTGACAAGGGTCTGTATTAAAGACTTGGAATAGCTTCAATTTAATATAATAATCTTTATGGGTTTTAAGGTTTTTAATCCCTTTTAATTTAGATAGGAATCTAAGGCCTTATTTATATTTTAAAGTTATTATTTAATTTTTATTTTATTATTGTTTTAAGCGCCCGATTAATATATATTAATTTTATTATATTAATTTAAGTTATTTTTATTTATTTAACCTTAATTAACTTATATATTAATATATAAAATACGTGTTTATTAAAATTTATAACTATAAGTTTTTTTAGTTAAATAAGTTATTTAAATTAAGTTATATAACACTAGCTTTTTTTTTTTTAAGTTTTATTTTAAAACGTTATTTTATAAATATAAAAGTTTATAAGTTTTTTTAATTATTATTAATAAAAGTTTTTAATAAAATATTTAGTTTTTTTATTAAATAAATAATTATAAGGTTTTTAAATCTAGTGTTTTTTTAACAGGTTATTTTTTTTATTTAATTAAATATTTTATTTTCCTTAAGTTTTTTATAAAATCTTTTATTTTTTTTACTTAATAATCTTTTATTTTAATTAAAATTATTTTTTATAAAACCTAATTAAAATTAAATAATATTTAATTATTAATATAATAAAGTTTAATAAAAAAAATATAAAATAAGTTATAGATTTTCCACCTTTTAAAAAATGTAAGTTTTATAGTGGTTAAAAAAATTATTTTTTAGATTTTAAAAGGTTTTAATATCTTTTAATTTAACTTTTTTATAAGTTTTTTTATTTTTATGTTTTTAATATTTAATATAACTAATTATTTTTTAATATATTTAAAGTTTTTAATATATTTTTTATTTGTTTAAATTTTTATTTATTATTAGTTTTACTTAAAATATTTTTAGGTATTTTCTTAGATTTAAGTTATTTAATAAAAGTAAAATCAGTTTTTTAAGTTTTTAAGTATTTTAAATAAAAGATTATATATTATAAAGTAATAACTATAATTAATATAAAAAAATATTATATAAAAAAAAAATAAAACTATATTATTATAAATAAATTTAATTATAAAAAGTAGGTTTTTCTAGTTATTTATTTTATAATTAATAAATAATTATAAATAAGTTTTAAAAATTTAATTAAGTTATTTAATTTAGCTGTTAATTTAAAAATAAAAAGTTATATTTATATAAAATTTAATATTTATTAGCTTAAAAAAGTTTTTTTATAAATATATTATAAATTTAAAATCTTTATTAAAAATAATATTTAATAGTATATTATATAGTTTTTAATATTTTTTAGTAAAAATTTTAATAAAGTTATTAATCTTTTTTTTTTTATTTTAAAAAAAATAAAATAAGTTATTTTTATAAAAAGATTTATTATTATTTATATAAAGTTATATTTATTTAATAATAATAAGTTTATAATAAAATTTATTATAATAATATATTAAAATTTATAATAAAGTTTTATAAACTAAAAAAAATTATAAAATACGTATTTTAAAATTTTATTTCTTTAATATTTTAAGTATTTTTTAATATATTTTTTAATTACGTTTTTTAAATTAAGCTATTAAAAGTTATAAGTAATTAATTTTATAGTTTTATTTATTTTTATATAACTAATAATATATATATTATATTTAGATTTTATAATTTCTTATTATAAAACTATTAATATCTATAAATGGTTTTTATAATAAAATAAGTTATTTTATATTTTTATGTTTTTTCTTAATTAATTTTTTTATTTTAAATAAATAAGATTTTTTAATATAGCTTTTTTAAGATTTTTTATAAACTTTAATAATTATTATAATATTTTAAAACTATAAAGTTGTTTTAATATAAGTAAAATAATAATTAAAATAATAAATATAATTCCTTATAAATATAAAAAATGTTTTTTTTATAAAACCAAAATAATCGGCTGGTTTTTAACCCTTTTTTTTTTAAAATAATATTATAATAATTTAAATAAAATATCGGTTTTTTTATTTAAATATCCTGGTTAATAATTAATAATAAATTAGTATAAAACAAACTATTAAACTTATTAAGTTTATTTTTAGTTTAATATTTTAATAATAATAAAGTAAAAAAAATTTTAATAATTAAAATAGATTTTAATTTAATAATATACTTTTTTAAGATATTATTTTTATTTTTTAAAAAAGTTAATAATATTTAATAGTTTTTTATTATAGATTTTATAGTTTATTTTAGCTAAGTTTAATTTTTAAAAATAGAATATTATAAAATGGAATTTCCTGGTTTTATTTTTTTAAAATAAAATTAATTTTATCGCAAAGTTTAAAACGTTTATTTTAATATAAGTAATTAAGTTTAAATTAAAATAAGTAAAGATTAAAACAGTTATAAATTAATTTTTTAATATTTTAAAAATAATTAATATTAATTTTATTTATTTTTAGTTTTTTTTATTTTTTTTATTAACGTTTATTAAAAGTTTAATTATTATAAAAAAATTATAAATAAAATATTAATAAAAGTTTATAAATTTTATAAATTACTAGTATTTTTTAAAGTTAATTAAGTTTTTTTATTTTTAAATACTTTTAATTTTATTTAAATTTATAAATATATTATTAGTTTTAATAATATATTTTAGGAATTTAATTTTTTAAACTTTTTAAAAACATTTTTTTAGTGATATAATTAAGTGGTGTTTTATTAACTATTTAAAGATTTTTTTTACTAAGATATTATATTTTTTTTAAATGTTTTTATAAATAAGAATATTATTAAAATAAATAAATATATTAATATTAATTAAGTTTTAAAAAATATTATTTATTATAACTTAAAAAGTTACCGGGGTGTTAATAAGTTTAAAAAATATTATTAAATATTTATATAAATTATATTTATATTTAAAAACTGTTTTTTATTTATTTTTTTCCTTGATTTATATAAAATTAAATCTAAACTTAAAATTAATTTTAATAAAAAATTTAACGGTTTTAAATTATATTTAAAATTTTATAATTAAAAAAATTAAATAATAAATTAATATAATAATAATATTAAGTTTTTAATAATTAATAATAAGTTATAATAAATTTTTTAAGTTTGTTTTTTTAATAAATATTATTAAAATAACGTATAATAAAATAAACTTTTTAATTTTTCTTATATTAATTATTTTTTCTAGTTAAAACTTTAAAGTAAATAATTCTTTTTTATTTATAATATAAAAAGGTTTTTAAAAAAGTGTTTTTTTTTTATAAAAGTTTATAATATAATTTTAAGGTTAATAATTAAGGAATTATTATCTTATTTTTTAAGTTATAATTAAATAAAATTCTTAGAATTTCTTAAAAATGTTTTTAAATGTTTTTTAAATATTTGTTTAAATTATAACTAAAATAAAAAAAAACGTTAATAAGTTTATTAAGATCTTATTTATATAGTTTTTTTTATAGTATTTAAAAATAAATTAAATTTTTTAAGTTTAAAAGAAAAAGTAAGCTAATTAATATTATTTAAGTTATTATTAAAGAAAAATAATATTATATTTCTTATTTAAATTAATAAATTTAAAATTAAAATAAATAAAATGGTTTTTTTAATATTATAATATAAAAGTTTTTAAATAGAACCTGTTTTTTTATTTAAATATTAAAATATTAAAATTTATTATAAGTTAAAAATATTATTATTTATAAATAAAGATTTTTTATTAATATATTTTAAAAAAAAATATAATTAATATATTATTTTTTATATTTATAAGTATTTTTATTTAATATTTTTTATTATTATAAATAAATATTATTTTATAAATAAATTAGCTTTTAAAATATAGTTTAAAAGTTAATTTATTAAAAATTAAAAACCTTTTATAGTTTATAATTTAATATATTAAAAAAAAGTATAAAAACTTGTTAATATCTTTTATAACTTTATATATTTTCTTTAGTTTTAGTTATTTAATAAATAAAATTTATTATAATTTTTATATTTTAATTAAAATAAATTTATTATTAAACTATTAGTTTTTTATTAATATAATAAAATAGTTATTTAAAAATTTAAATTAAAGTTTTCTTTTTTAATAATTTTTAAGAAAAAAAGCTCCGTTAAAATTAAGTTAATTTTTATTTTTTTTATAAGTATAAAAAGTTAACGTTATATTATCGCTGGATTTTTATTTTATAAAAATAATTTTTTTTAAAACTATAAATAACTTTTTTTTATTAATATTTTTCTTTATAAAATAAAATAAAATATTATAATTATTTTTTTTATAATATTAATATAAGTATTTATTTTTTTTATATTAATTAATATCTATTTAATTGATTTTTTATAAAGCTTTTTTATTAAAAACCTAGCGTTTATTTTTAAAATTAAATTAGTTATTATTTATTTATCGATTTTATTTTTTTAAAGATTAATTTTAACTAGGTTTAAAGTAATTGTTTTTACCGTAAAATTAATAACTTAATTTTAATTATTTTATTATTAAATTAAGCTTATTTTTTTTTAATATATTAAAATTTATAAATATATTTTTATAAATTTACCTAGTTTTTTAAATAATATTAATAAATTTTTTATTATTATTTAAAAAACCTTTTTAATAAAAATATATTAGTTTAATAATTTTATTTAATAAAGTTTTAATAATATAATTTTAAAAAATAATTTTAAATTATTAAATTAATTTATTAAGATCTAGTATTTTAATAAAATATTAAGTTATATTTTTATAATATTTAAGCTTAAATATTTTTTTTAAGTTACGGTGTTTTTTTTAAAAATTTTTAAAATGTTTTTTTAAAATAAGTTTATAATTTATTTAAAGGTTTATAAATCTTATTTATTTTATTATTTATAGTTTTTATTAATATTATATTTAAGTTTTATTTATTAATAAAAACCTTATTTAATTAATATAATAATAGTTTTTTAAAAAGTTTTTTATATATATTTTTATATATAATTTTATTTTTAAATATTAAAGTTAAAACTTAAAAAGGTTTTTATTATTATAAATAATAAGTTTATTAAAATATATAAAATTAATAATAATAAAAACAAAGTAAACTAATTATTTAAACGTTTAAATTAGTTTATTTTTTAGTGTGGTTAAAAAAGTTAGTTTAATATATAAAATATAAAAAAGTAACGGCTTTTATAAAAGTTTTAATAGTGGTTTATTTTTTTTATTATTAAAATTATCTAGGTTATTATTAAGATTATTAAAAAAAGGTGGTAGATTATTTTTTTTATTTTTTTTAAATATAAAAAATTTAATTTAAATAAAATTAAATTAAATTTAAATATTAATAACAGTTTTTTTAATTTAACTAGTTTATAAAATTTAAGTAAATAATTAATTCCTTATTTTTATTTTTAAGTTAAAATATACTAGTAAAAAATAAGTGCTAAAAATAATATTAGTTTAAATTAATTATTAAAAGTTAAATTTAAATATAGCTTGTTTTTTTATATTTTTAAATATTAATTATATGTTAATTAGTTAATTAACAGTTAATTATTTAATAAATTTAATAAAAATAATTTTAATATATATTTAAAAATCTAATAGTTATTTTTAAAAAGTTTAGTTTAATTAAACTAAGTTAATATATTTTTAAGTAAGTAATTTATTAATTTATAAATTTTTAATAATAGTTTATTTAATAATTTTATTTTAAGTTTTTTTATAAATATTAAAATTAATATATAATAATTTTAAAGTTAAATGTTATTTTTAAATAATTTAAATTAACTTGTTAATTATAGTTTATTATATAATATTATTATTTATAAACTTAACGATAATTTTTTAAATTTATTATAAAAATATTTAATTAAATTACTTAATTTAGTTTTTAAAGTTAATAATTTAAATAATTAATATTTTAATTTTTATATTATATATTTAAATAATAATATTATAAATTATATAAAAAATATTATAACTTTTATAGATTTTTTAGTTTTTTTAATAAGTAATATTTATTTAAATAGTTAAAGTTTAAATAATATTATAAAAGTTTTATATTTAAATATAAAGTTATAAAATTTATTTTAAAAAATTAATAATAATAATATTAAATATAATAAAATTAAAAGCGTTTTTTATAACTAGTTTATAATTTTAAAATTAATAAAATATAAAAGTTAAATTTTTAAGTTAAAATGTTATTTTTATTTTAATAAATTTTTAAATAATAAAAAAAATATTAAGTTTAACAAAAAATCTTTTAAGTTTTTAACAAGAAAAAAATAAAAAAAACTTTTATTAATATTATTTATATAAAAAGTTAATTAGTTAAAAAGTTTTTTTAATTAAAAAGATTTTAAATTTAGATTTTTTAAAAAATAAAATAAGCTTTTTTTATTTTAATAATTTTAAAATAAAATATAATAAAGTTATTAATAAAAGTAATAATAATATTAAATTATAAAAAAATTACGTTAAAATAATAATATAAATTACTTTAAAAAAAATGTTTTTTAATAATAATAAAAAAGTATTATTTATTAAAAAAAAAAGTTTTAAATTGTTAAAAAAAGTTATAAAATAATTAATTTAAAATAAAAAAGTTTTAAAATATTTAATATTTTAAAGGTTTTTATTAGTTATTTAAGTTTAATATAATTTTTAAAAAAAATAAAAATTATTTATAATAAAAATTTATATTAAAAATTTAAAATAGCTTTAATTTAATATAATAATTTTTACAGGTTTTAAAGTTTTTAATCTTTTTTAATTTAAATAAAAATTTAAGGCTTTATTTATATTTTAAAGTTACTACTTAATTTTTATTTTATTACTACTTTAAGCGCTTAATTAATATGTGTTGGTTTTATTATATTAATCCGAGTTATTTCTATCTATTTAACCTTAGTTAACTCACATATTAATATATAGGATATATGCTTGCTAAGATCTGTAACCATGGGTTTCTCTAGTTAGGTAAGCCACTCAGATTGAGCCGTGTGATAAACGCTGCCAGCTTTTGCTTTATTGACATTTTCAAGTGCCAAATGGCCCAGGCCGGCAGCAGAAGAGCTTCAATATCCGATATAAGATTCAAAATACCCGACACGAGATTGGACGATGTTGCGCTAATACAGTTGCCCGGAACGTTCATGTCCCAGATGCGCTCGCGTGGCCAGCACTGAAAAACGTAGCTGAAAAATAAACCGGTGTAGAAGATCGAATTCGCGACGATAGAGGCGATGATGACCCAGTAGACAATGTCTCGGGCGCCAGTAGTGAAAATGCGCTTTATTTGAAAGAGGACAGACAGCTTGGCAGCCATCGTCACGGGGCTGTATATACAATACAGGACGCTGAGGTAGTACATGATGTGCATGAATTGCGCGACAGATACATCCCACTGGTGCCGCGCGAAGCCGTAGTTCTCGATATAAATGAGGATAGCGGTATATGTCGCGAGCCCTGCTAAGGCGAAGTAGCTAAGCCAGTCTTCGATGTGGTGGTCTCGCACGATATGGATCTTAACGAACATCCGCGCGAAAACAAATAGGAAAGAGAGCGTCAGAACAGTAACAGACGTGCCAATTACGGCACGCATGAGCGTAGGCGGGTTGACGAAGTTGGGTTCGACATTCTCGGGCGGCTCGAGGGCGGGAATTGAATTGATGTCCATTGTCTACCTAGGTAGACGGGGATCTAGGTCGCGAAGTAACCTAGATCTCACCTTTGTAGTATTCTAAGCATCTCTTAAGAGTAACTCTCCCCAAGTGATAGATAGAGGTAGCCTAGGTTCTACAACGAGTGTAGGGTCATGAAAAGACAACTCTAGGGGAAACCCCAAATGCCTAAGATAATTACTACGCCTCGTTGATAACATTGTCTGACCACCCATAAATCTCACCTACAGCAGATATGTACAGCTCAATGCTTACCCGCGCCTCATTTTTCCACCCAGTGAACGAGCGAATCAGCTCAACTACCTATCTACCTTCTAGGAGGTAATCACAAGGTAGGTACCTGAGGTACTCGATGAGATCTACATTTCCCACGAAAGATTGAGGGGTTTACAGACATGAAAGATGCACAAATGCTTCACTTAACATAAAAAGGGTATTATCGCGCAAATGTCGACTTTCGAAAGGTACAATGCGGATTATATCGGAATGCTCTTCACTGGTGCAGAATCGACCTGAAGTTCGTAAGCTGATGCATGTAAATGCTATGCGACCATACTACATGCTCCAGTCGTCACCTGAATATTTTCCCGCTAAAGGCAGTCATATCTCACCTGCATATTGACTTGTCTTGCTGACCTAGGTACATCAGAAGGTAGCTGGCTTAACTTGTATCTTCTTCCCTATGCTGCGAATGTATCTATTCTAAATGGTGGAAGATTAGATGTTTCATTTAATTCCGTTATGACATGATCATGCATTACTTTATCCGTAGGTATCCGTCAAGTAGTCGGTGCTAGATGATTCCGGCGGCGTTGATCATATCGGATGGAGCCGGTCGGAGACGAGTTTGTACATCGTAGCTCACGGTGAATCTCCTGTTCGCTGCCAAGCCGCTCGGTCCCGTACCGACCGTTGGCGGTTTACAAAAAACCGCCAAAGTGATAAAAGTGCCAAGTCCGCCAAATCCGCCAAACCTACTAAACCTGCAAAATAAGTTAAAACCATAATGTATATAACTCCCACATTATATAAATACACTAGGTTCTTAATAAATTAATATACTTTATTAATTTAAATTATAAAAAATATATAAATTAATAATAATATATAAAATATAATAAAAAAATTAAAATAAAAATCGTTAATTATAATAATAATTTAATTATAATATATTTTTAACTTAATAATAATTTAATAATAATTTATTAATAGTTAAATAATAATTTAATAATAATTAAATAATAATTTAATAATAATTAAATAATAACTTAATAATAACTTAATAATTATTTAATAATAATTTAATAATAACTTAATAATAATTTAATAATAATTTAATAATAATTTAATAATAATTTAATAATAATTTAATAATAATTTAATAATAACTTAATAATAACTTAATAATATTTTAATTATAACTTAATAATAACTAAATAATTATTATATTATAAAAAAAATAAATAAATATATATTTTTTTAATATTAATTAATATATTTATAAATTATATATTAAATTCTTTTTATTTTATAAGTTATTATTATAATTTTAATAACTAATTAAAATTTTAATTATACCACATTTTTTAATCTTATTTTTTATTATTTTATTTTATCGTTTTTTATTTAATTATAATATAATTAATATTAAAAATTTATATAAAATAAGTTTTATTTAATAATATTAATTATTAAGTTTTTTATTTAATTTTAATAAAAATCTTTTAATTTTATAAAAAATCTTTTATTTATATATATAAATATAATTAACGTAAAACCAAATATAATAAAAAAAAAATAAAAAATTTAAAAAATATAACTTAAAATATAATTTTATATATAATTAAATATTTAAAATTAACCTTTAAAAAAAAAAGCGAGGTTATAAAATACCTATATACCGGAAATATAACCAAGTAATTTTTAATTAAATATAATTATAAGAATTTATTATTTATTATTAAAATCTTTATAAAACCAATTAATTTATAATTTTTTCTTATTTATAAAAAAGATTTATAAGAAAATATAATAATTTTAATTTAAAATAACACATTAAAAATATTATAAACAACCACATATAAATTATAAAATAAATATAATTTATATTTATAAATAATTACTAGGATTTACTATTTAATTTTTAATTTTTATTAATTTATAAAAAAAACTTATAAAAAGGCTTAGTTATTTTAAAATTAAAATATAAAAGCCGTGGTTTTATATATTAATTTATATATATTTAATATTTAATTATTTAATTAACTTATAGTTATTTAACTTTTAAATATTTTTTTATATAAATAAATTAAATTAAATAAACTTTTTTATATTAAATTTTTACCGTTATAACTTTAAAAAAAATTATTTAAATAAAAACAAATACTTTTTATAATTATTAAAACCGTAAAAAAAAAAATATAATTAAAAGAAACTAAATATTAAATAGTTATTTACAACTATTATAACTTATAATTATATAATTTCAAAATATATATTTTAATAAAAATAAATAATAAATATTAATTTATATATATAACTATAAAATAATATATTTATATTTATATATATATATATAAAAAAAAGCTACTTTTATTTTTTATTTTTATATATTTTTATTTTTCTCTTTTTTTTTTTTTCTTTTTTTAATTATTATATCCTTCTATTTTTCTTTTTATTTACTTTTCCTTTATTTTTTACTATTTACTTATTTTATTTCTTTTTAAATTTTTATTTTTTTTATTTTTATTATAACTTAATTAAATATATCCACTATAAAATATTTTATTTATTATATAAATAAGCCCTTTAAGAATTTTAAAATCCCGAATAATATATATTAAAACCAAAGATTTTTTTTTTTTATTATAAACATTATTATATATATAATTAATATAATAATATATTTTTTTTTTAATAACTTATTTTATAAAATAAAGATATATTTTTATATTATAATTTTTTTTTAAATAAATTTAATAAAGTTTACTAATTATATTAATAAATAAAATCTATTAAAAACTTTAAAATTTCTAATCCTTAAAAAAATATATATTATTTTTATTACTAAATTAAAAATAATAATAATAAAAAAAACTTAATTAAATATTAAAAAGCTAAGTTAAAACACCTATTAAATTTCTTTAAAATAATAAAAATATTATTTTATAAAAAAGTATTAATATTATATTAAAAGCTATTAAATTAAATAATTTAATATTTTTAATTTATTTATTAAAACTTAAATTAAAACTTAAATAATAATAATTAATATATATTATTTAATATAAATAATCATTTTATTTAATTATAATTTTAATTAATATTAAATGTTATTAGTTTATAATAAATAATATATATTATTTTAAAAATTTTTTTAAAAAATCCTTTAATTTTTTTCCTATTAAAACTAATTTTATTTTAACTATCTTATTTATTAAAAACATACCCTCTTTAAAAAAAAGCTAAATTTTTTTTTTAATATAAAATTTAAATAAGCTATAAAAACTTATTTTTCTTTAATAAAAATTGTTTTTATAATTAATATTATCCTTTAAAACTTATAATTTAATAAGTTTAATCTTAATATTTATTAATTATAATTTAATAACTAATAAACTTAAACTTATACTACCTTTTTTATTTATTTACATTTTATAAAAAAAATCTTTTTTTAAAACTAAAAATTACCACTAATTTAATTAAAAGTTTTAAAATGTTTAATTTAATGTTAAATTTTATATAAATTCCGATTTTTTTGTTAATAATATAAGCTAAAACAAAATAAAAATAAAATAAAAAGTAGAATAAAAATAAAATAAAAGGTGGAATAAAAAATATTTACGTTTTATTTTTATATTTTAATTTAATTATAATTAATTGTTTTTTATAAAATTAAAAAAAAAAATACTAATAATATTTTTTTAATATTTATTTAAATATATATTTATATAGTTAATTATAATATATGTTTTTTTTTTAATTAACTTCTTATTTTATTTACTTTTTTTATAATAAAATATATTATTATAACACATTTTAAAAACATTAATTAAAAAAATATAAATTATATTTCTTTTTATTTATTAAACTTTCCTATTTTTTATTTAATCTTTTTATTTATTATCTTATTTTTAAAAAGTTTTATATATTTTTCTTAATTTTAATTATTCTTTTTACTTTTAATTAATATATATTATTATATTTTAATATTTATATAAATTTTATTAAAATTTATTATTAATTAAAACTAGTTTTTTATTATTATATATTATTTATTTTTATAATAATTTTACTAAATAAATATATATAACTCCGTTAAAACTTATATAAAATATAAGAAAATTTATAAACAGTTTAAAATAATTTTTAATTTTTATATAAACAAGTTTAATTATATATATTAATTATATTATTTTTTAAAACGTTATTAACTTTTAAAAAAAAATTAATTTAAATATATTTTACTAGTTTAAATATATTTAAAAATCTAAGATTAATATAAATAAAAAACCTAGTTAACAATTATTAAAATTTAATAATTTTTTTTAATTATTTTTAACTTTAAATTAATAATTTTTATATCCTTTTTATAAAATATAATTAAATCCTATTAAATATTATAAAGTTTAACTACGTAATAATAAACTATTATAAATTAATATTTATAATGTTAATATTATAAATAAATAATATAACTTTTATAATATATTTTATTAATCTAATAACGTTTTTTGTTAATAATTTAACTTATTTTTATATTTTAAAAAAAAAAAACTTATTTTATACTTAATTATTAATATTTAAAATAATAATAAATATTTAATTTATAATAATTTTTAATTTTTTTAACTTTTTTTTAAAAAAAATAATAATAAGTTTTTATTTTATTATAAGTTTAATATCCTTATTAAATACTAATAGTAAAATATTATAAATTAATATTAATATAAAAATAACTATAAACACACCATTTACTTTTAATTATTTTATAATAGTTATTATAAAAATTAAATATTATTACCTAAATTTAAATTCTTATTATATATTTAATTAATAAAAACATCTTTTTCTATTATTATTATAATAATAATTAACATATACACCGTTTAAATATTAAAATAAAATAATATAATATTAAAATATATTATTTTTTATTTAATATTAAATACAGTTTTATTTTAAAAATAAAATATTATTATATATTTATATATAAATAACTAAGAATAATTAAAATCTTAGTTAACTTAAAAAACCTTTTTTAATTTACCTTTATAATTAATAATTAATATTACACCTAGCTTAATTTCTTTAAAATAATAACTTTAGTTTATATATTATATATTTAAAATAATAGTTTATTTTAAAAAAACCTATTAAATTATTAATAAAATTTATATATTAAAATGTAAGGTTTTAAATATATTTTTATTTATTACCATCTAAATAATAATAATATTAACTTTTATATTTTTAATCCTAATTAAAACTTATTATATAAACTCGTTTAATTTTATATTATTTACTAGTAAAAGCTAATTATTATATTTATTAATATATAAAATATATTAAAATAAATAAAATAAAATTAAAAAATAATTTATCTATATTTAATTTAAAATTATAAAAAAATTCTAATTAAATTTAAAAAAGTTAAAATAAATTATATTAAATACTGGTTAACTATATAAATTAAAACTAGCATATTTATTATTATTATTATTATTAATCTTATTTTTATTTATTAATTTTTATAATTGTTTTTTTAATTTAATAATAATAATTATTATAATAAAAACTTAATAAATAAATTATATTTATAATAAAAAACTAAAGAAAATAAAACTAAAAAAGCTTTTAAAAACTAAAAAACTTATTAAAACTAAAAAATTCCTTTTAAAATTTAAAAAAAATAAAAAAGTTTTTTAATATCGTATAAAAAAAATTAATAAACTTAAGTTAATTAAAAATTAATGTTAATTAAATTACATGTTAATATTATTTAAAAAAGAAAAAAAAAAACACTTAAACACTATATAAAATTAAATATATGTTATATTTAAAAAGTTATAAAATATAAAAAAATTAAGAAAAAAATATAAGTAGATTTAAAGGAGCTATATAATTTTTAAAAATAAATATAAACGCATTTTTAACACTTTTTACTATCTATAAAAAACGCTAAAAATACGTTTATATTTTTCGGTAAAAAACTGTTATAATATAACTTAAAAATAATATTTAATAAATTATTTAATTTTTATTTAATATTATAAATATTAAAACTATTTATATAAATACTTTATATTTTTATTAAATATTAATCCTTAATAAATATTACATTTATTATAACTTTAATTTCGGAATTATTCTTAATTTATAATATTAAGGTTTTTTTTTTTTTTATAATAAATTTATTTTATATTTTATATAAATTTTTATTAAACTTTTACTTTAAAAAATCTATATAACTAATAAATATTATTAATATTAAAATCGCTGGATTAAAATCTAATTAATTTAATTTTATTATAAAACTAATAATTAATATTAAATATCTTAATTATTTTAAATATATAAAACCACTTTTATTTTTCTTTGTTTTAAATTATAATAATATTAATTATAACCTTATAATATATATTTATTATATTATAGTTAAAAACATTTAATTTTATAATAATATATTTAATAAAAATGTTTTATATTTTTTATATTTTAAAAACCTTTAAAATGTTAATCCTGTTTTAATTATTATATTATTAATAACTGGTAATACTATTATTTAAAAAACCTATTATTTTTATATTCCTAGTTATATAAGTTTATTTTTATATTTATTTTATATTTCTAGGTTTTAACTATAATAAATCTAAAACCATATACTGTAATATTTTTTTTTAATAATTAGTAGTTTTTTTATATTTTTAATACTTTTTTATTACGTTTTATTATATTTTTAAATAACATTTTTATTAACTTTTTTAATATACCAATAAAAACCATTTTAATATTTTTTCTTTTTACCGTTTAACAAACTGTTATTATACTTATATTTATTTTTTTATTAACTAATTTAATTAGTTATATAATTATTATTAACTGTAATAAAACCTATTAAATTATATAATATAATATAAAAATAAAAATAATATATTTAATATTAAAAAAAATTAAATTATAATTTAATATTAATTATATAAAATAGTATATAAAAATACCGGGTAATAATAAATTTATTAATAATTTAAATAATATACTTTTTTTTTATAATAATATTTATTATATATTTAATTATAAAAAGCTTATTATTATTTTAAAAAAACTAAATAATTAATATGTTTTTATCTTTAAAATTATTAAGTTAAATATAAAATATTTATATAATATATATATAATATATTATAATTATATTTACTAGGATTTTTTAAACGTTAAAATTAAATTTTTTTTTAACTATTTTATATAAAATATTTTTTATTTAAAAACTATATATATTATTTTTATATTATATTTTTATTATCCGGTATAAGTTTATAATAATAATAAAAACATATATAAAATTTAAAATAAATTTATATTAAAATTTAAAAAAAGTTATAGTTAATTTATAAATAAAAATAATAAACGTATATATAATTTAAATTCAGTTAATAATAATAATTATTTTATTTAAAACAATAAAATATTAATATTTAGTAAATTTAAATTTAAGTTTAATAATTATTAAAAATGTTTATATAATTTAAACGCTTATAAAAAGTATTGTTTTAATTTAAAAAATAATAAAAATTATAAAAAATATAAATAAATTTAAAAACATAATAATAAGTTTAATAATATTAATATTAAAATAAATATAGATTCTAATATTATTTATTTTATATTTAATAATATTATAAGTAAATTTTAAAAGCTAGGTAAAAATATTACTTTTTTTAATTATAATACCTTAAAAAAAAAAAATATATAAAGAAAAATACATTTTTAAAATTTTATTTTAACAAATTAAACTTAAAAAAACAAATTATATATATAATTTTTTATAAAATTTAAATTTATTAGTTAAAACACTATATATTAAATATAATTAAATAAATAATTATTATATTAAAAAAGTTTTAAAATAATATATAATTAATATAAATATATATATAAAATTATTTTTATATTAATTAATATAATTAATAAATATAACAGATATAATAATTAATAATTTCTAGTTAATTACTACTTATAATAATTATAACATTTATTATTATAAAAAAAAAAAAACCATTAATAAGTAAATTAATAACAGTAAAAGCCATGTAAATTTATATAAAAATTAAAATAAGTTAATATAACTTTTAATATAAATAAGCTTTTAATAAATATATAAATAAATTAATTTATTATATTAATATTTAATTTATTTATATAAAAAATATCTGCTTAAGTTAAAAGTAAATATACTTATATTTTTAACTTAGTATTTAATTATTCACTGTTTATTAAATAATATAAATAAATTATATCTTTTTTTTTTAAACTTCCTAATAATAATTATTAAGTTTTTATTTAATTATTATTATTAAACTGTTATTAACTTATTTTTTAACCTTTATTTAACCATTATTAATCTAGCTTTTATATTTTTAATAACCTTATTATTTTTACCAGTTATTAAATTATTTTTAAAACCGTTATTATTATTTTTAATAATACCAACCCTGGTTTTATTATTTTTAACTCCAGTTTTAATTTTTAATAAAAATAATAAACTTATAAAATAATAATTATTATTATTTTTAAGTTTATTATTATTTATTATAATATTTAATTATTAAAAAACTATTAATTAATTATTTAATTAAATAATAGTTATATTAAATTTATCTTAATTATTTATTAATATATAATTAATATTATTTATTAAATATAACTTAATAATAAAATTTATTAATATTATTAACATTTAAAAATATAAAAAATTACTAGATTTAAATTTTTTTAATTTAATAAAATTAACATTATAATTAACCTTAGTTAAATTATTATTTAACACTAATTAAAAACTAATAATATAATTATTATAATTAATTTTATTTAAACTATTATTTAACGTTAATTAAATTTATATTTAAGGTATTAATATTTAATTAAACACTAAGATTATTTTATTTTTATCACTTTTTTTCTTTTTTTTAACTTTCATTTTTTTAAGTATTTTAACACAATATAATAACCGTTGTTTTTTAACTGTTTAAATAGCAGGTTTATTACCTTTTAAATGTTTAAATAAAATATTATTTATTTTAAATATATAAAACTTATTTAATAATAAAAAGTCTTTTTTTATTATATTATAAAAATTTTATTTATACACCTAATTTATTAACTAGTTAATATAAAACTAAAAATATAAATACTTTTATATTTTAATTTTAAATTAATTTATAATTAAATTTATTATAATAACTTTAAATCTTTATAAATTATAATTAATTAATACTAATAAATTAAATTAAATAATAATTAAATAATAATTAAATAATAATTAAATAATAGTTTAATAATAGTTTAATAATAACTTATTTAAACTTATAATAAAATTATATATTATATTAACCTTTTATAAAAATAAATTTATATAAAATATTATATTATTTAATTAATATTTATTTTATTAACATTTAAAAAGTATTTTATAAATTTTTAATAATAGATTTTTTAGTTAATATAAAAAAAACTAACAATAAATTAATTATATTTATTAATTGTTATTTAACCTTAATTAAATTATTATTTAATTGTAATTTATATATTTATTTTAATATAAAAGTTATATTAATATTTTTAAAACTATAACTATTAATTAAAATTTTTTATATAATTATTAGTATATTTATATTTTTTTTAATTTTAAAAACAATACTATATATAATACTAAATTCAAATATAGTTTTAATTATATATTTTATAATCTATTAATTTTTAAACGTTAATTAAGCTTTAGTTTAATTTATATATTATTATTATATTAAAAAACTAAAACTTAATTATTAAAAAATATTATAACGGTTAATATATTATTTACTACCAAGTTATTATAATATTTATTAATATTTTAATTTATAAATATATTTAAAAATTTATAATTTTTTTTAATACGCTTTTTTTACTTTAAAAAACCAATTAAATATTATTAATTAATAATAAAACCAATATTAACCAACCTATAAAAACCTAACCAATAAAATTTTTATTTAAAATAAATTTTATTTTTATTAACTATAACTAAAAAACAGCTAAGCCGGTATTAAATAACAATTTAATAATAACTATATAATAATTTAATAATAATTTAAAAGGTTTTAAATATTATAAAAATATCTATAGTTAAAATAAAAGTTTCAAATAATTAAAATATTTTTTATATTTATTAATTTTATTAATATTTAGTTTTTAAACATATAAAAATTAATATATATACTAAAAAAAAATATTATATTATTTTCATTATTATTAGTTTTAATAAATAGTTTAAACGTTATTATTTTAATATATTAAAAATATTTATAATATACTTTTAAAATTATAAATTAAATATTAATATATTAAGCTTTTATTAAATAAAAAAATATATTAAAAATAAAAAATAATTCACGCTAAAATATAATAAATTTATAATTATTTTTAAACTATATTTAAATTATTAATAAATTATTATTAAGTTGTTACTTAATTATTATTAAGTTATTTTTACTAAGTGTTATTATAAATAATAATTTTATTTCTTATATTATTTATTTATATTATATCGTATATTTATTATTATATATATTTATTAATTATAAATATTAATTTTAAATATTATTATTTTATTTATTTTAAAACCGTTTGTTACTTTTAAACACTGCTTTTTTTTTACTATTAAACTAATAATTTTATTTTTAGTTTTTATATTATTATATAATATTATTATTTATATATAACTAAAAAATAATCCGCTTATTTAATTAAAATTATCATTTAATAATAACTAACCTCACTTATTTTAATTAACTAAATAATCGTAGATTTATAATAAAAATATATATAAAACCAATTTACTAAGTTTTTTAAATATTATAAACTTTATTTAAATTTTTATACTTATTTAACTTATTATATATATATATTATTTTTAAATTCTAAATTTATTTTTTATATATTTACTTAATAATTATACTAGTAATTTATTATTATATTATTATATTATTTTTTTTAATAAATTTATATTAATATTTATAACTATATATTAATATTACTTTAACTATTTTAGTTTAAAACTAATATTAAGTTTTAATATTTTTAATAATAATAATATTTATTATATTATAATATATTATATTATATATATAATAACTAAAAACATTTAGGCTTTTAATAAAAGAAAAATATAAATAAATTTTAATAAAATATTTTTTTTTTTAAAACTATAATACCAGCTCCTATAAATATATTTAAAAATAATATTTTATTTATAGGTTATTATTATTTTTATATTTTAAATTATAAATAAAAAAACTATATATATTAATATTATAATTTTATATAAATAATATTTTTTAATTATTATTTATAGTTTTATTAATCGGTTTAAAAATATAAAATACCAATATTAAAAAATCAATTAATTAATAATAATATAATAATATAAAATAATAAATTAATATAAATTTACTTAAAATCTAAAAATATAATATTTAATTTAATATAATAATAATCACTTATAAACTATTATTACTTATAAAAAAACTTTTAATAATATTTAAACCTTATTACTTTTATATATTAATTAATATTATATTTATTAAAAATAAAAATTATTTTTAAATTTTCTTAAAAATAATAATAATTATTATTATTATTATTTAACGCTTTTAAACTTTATTAATAAATTTAACTAATAATAAATTAACTTTTTATTTATAAATATATATATTATATACTAATAATTAATTAATTATAATAATCTTATTAAATCTTAAAATAGTTTTTAAAATATTAACAGTATTAATTTTATTTAATTTTAATTTTATTTTAAAATTAAAGTTTATTTTTATTATTAATATATTATTATTTTTTATAACAAGGTATTTTTAAGCTTAAAAAACAAATTTATTTACTTAATAATTAATAAATATTTTTTAAATTAAAAATAAATTAAAATCATTATTATTAACTAGTTTAAAAATTTTTTTTTACGTTAACTTTTTTAATAAAATATATATTATATTAAAACAACTATAACTTTTATTAATATAATTAACAGTTTTATTTAAATTAAATAAAATTTTTTAATAAATATTAATAAAAATATATATATTAAGTTATTATATAATATATTATTTTACTTTTAAATTTAAAAGTTAATAATTAAAATTAGTTTAATATAAATAACTAATTTAATAAAAATAATTAATTTAAAAATAACTAGTTTAAAAGTAGCTAGCTTAAAAATAATTAATTTAAAAGTAATTAACTTAAAAAAATTAACATTTTTAATATAAATATAATAAAAAATAAAAAATAATAAACTTTTTATAACTTATAAATATATAATATAAATATTATAATATAAACCTTATATATATTATTAGTTAAAAAACCCTTAATTTTCAACTAAAATATATAAGAACTAGTTAATATATTTTATATTTTTATAAAGTTATTTAATAATTAAAACTAAATAAAAGCTTTTTTTTTCTTTTTAAAATATTTTATAAACATTATAATTTAATTATTATTAATTGTTTATTATTTATTATTATATAATTTAATAATAATATATTCTTAGAAAAAATAATTTAAATATATATAATATTTATTTAGTTTAATATTTATATAACTTACTTTTAATTATATTAAATAATTTTTTTAATAAATAATAAATAAACTTATATTACTTAAATATTTAAATAAATATTTTTTTATTTTTATTAATATAATATTAAATAATAAATATATAGATTTTAAATTAAAATAAAAATAATAATAAGTTTTATAATATTTATTATATTTTTATCTTTTTTTTATAACCGTTATTAATATCTTAGTAAAAACATTTATTATAAATAAAATATTTTATTTTATTTATTAAATAATAAGAGGTTATTTTAAAAAACTTATTTAAGTTTTATATATAAGTTAATAACCAGAGCCGTAATAACTTTATTATAAGGTTATTTTAAAAAATTATAAGAATATATATAATTAAAAAACATATACTTAATATATATAATTAACCTTTTAATTAAATATATATATAATTTAATAATTAAAAGTTTTATTCACTTAAAAATTAAAAAGTTATATATAAATAATAATATATGATTTTTAATTAGTTAAAAACTATAAAATTATAAAATAATTATATTAATAAAATTTTTTATAATTTAAATTTAACTAATAATAAAAAAAATAACATATTAAAAACAGTAAAAAAAAAGGTTTTTTATAACAGCTTAATTAACTAAAAACAATAAAATAAAAAATTTTAAATAAAAACTATTAATTTAAAACTTTAAAAATATATTAATTTTATAAAAACATTAAAATAATTAAAAAAACCATTTTAATTAAACATTAACAACTATTTAAAAAAAGCTTAATAAATAACGTAAAATTTATTAAATAATAATTTTTAAACTATAATAAATAAAAGTTAAAAAAAATAAATTAAAATAAATAAAAAACCTATAAATCTAATAAAAATAATAAAAAAAAACAAAGCTATTTATAAGGAAAATTAAATTTTTTATAGTTATAATTATAAAATTTATTAAACTTATTAATAAACAATTAAAAAACTAAAAAACTAAGTTATTAATTTTATATTTTTAAATTATTAAAACATGTGTTTTAACTTAATAAACATTTTATATAAATAATATAAAAAACTATTTATTATTAGTAAAATATATAATAATTAATTAAAACTATAAGCTTAAAAATAATATAAAAAAATAATGTAATAACTAATAAAAATACTTAAGAATTTTAAAATATAAATAATTAAATAAAAATTAACTATTATAAATATAAAAATAAAAAGTTTTATAGATATTATTAATAATTAATTATTAATAAAAAATTTTAAAGTTATATTTAACGGCGTTTTAAATAACTAGGTAACTAATTATAAATTACTAAATATTAATAAAATTAAAAATAATATATTTAATTATTTAAATATAATAACTATTTTATATAAATATATATCCTTATAATTAATTTTTATATAACTTTATTTTATAAAAAAAACATTTATTATTTAATTTAATAATATAAAATCTAATTATAATAAAAACTTAAATATTAAGCTAAAAAAAGAAAAAAACGTTACTTTTAAACCTTTTAATTAATTAAAACAAAATAAAAATAATAAAAACCGTAGTAAATTATAAGGCTAAAATAGTTTAAATAAATAAATTAAGTTAATTAAAAAAAAATAAGCTGATATATTTATTAATTATTTATAAGAAATTAATATTTTATATTTAGTTTATTATAATTATTATAAGATTTTTAATTACTAGTATATTATTAAAAATAAGGTTTTAAAAAATTAAACTTTAAATTTCACTATAAAAAAAATAATTAAATATAAAATAATTAAAAATAATATATTTACTAAGTTAGTTAAAAAAATAAAAAAAAAATTATTTACATAAAATAAAAATTAATTAGTTTAAGTAATTAAAAGAATAAAAAGAATGTTTTTAACTTTATAAGTTATATTTAAAGTTAATACTTATTTATTAAAAAACTTAGTAATTTTAAATTTAAAGATTATTATTTATATTTTTAATTAATTTAACTAATTTTTATTATATTAAATAATATATACTAGAAACGTAATTTTTATAAAAGATTTAGTTATATTTATATAAAGATATAAAGAAATAAATATATATTTAAAAAATCTAAAAAAAGTAAAACTTTTATAATTATAAAAAATAACATACTATAAAAAATTTACTTATAATATAATATTATTAAAGCTTTTAAAAAAAATAAAATATTAATAAAACTATAAAAATATAAATAATTATTTATAAAAAAAAAATGATTTTATTTTATATATTATTATTAATAAATAAAATTAATATATCTTAAAAAATCTTTTTAAGAACTTTATTAATTACTTATTTTATATAAAAAATATTAAGTTTAATAACTAAATAAAATAATTTTTAAGTATAATAACTAACGAATTATAATATTTATAATTTAGCCACTTAAAATTAAAAGCTTTTAATTATATAACTAATTACTTTTAAAAAGTAAAAATTAAAAAATTTAATTTAATTAAAAAAATTAATTAAATTATTATAATAAAATGTAATATATATAACTATAAAAAAATTAAAAAGTTTAATTATTATAAATATTATAAATAACTAAGTAAATTAAATAAATATTTAACTATTAATTTTTATAATTTAGAAATAAACTTTTAAAAATATTAATATATAATATTAATTATAAATAAATATATAAAATAAACTTAAAACTTTTATTTTAAAAATTATATTTTAAACTTAATTATTAAAATCTTAAACTAGATATTTAAAATCATTTAAAAATAATATTAATTTAATATTAAAACTATTAAGTATAATAATAAACTAATAATAAAAAAATATGTTATATAAAATTATATTTAATAAATATATTATATTAAACTTAAGCTTTTAATATTAAATATATAAAATTAAAATAAAAATGTTAAACACTTAAAAAATGTAATTAAATAAAAAACTTAAATAATAAAAATAAAATTAAAACTTTTAAATTTTTTATAAATAAAGATTTTTAAAGTTATTATTTATTTTTATAATCACACTTTTAAATATAACCTTAACTGGTAATTTTTATATAAATACTTTTATATTTATTTAACTTTTAAAAATAATATAATTATTAATAAAAAACCATATTAAGCTTATTTAAAAATATATAAATATAAAACATTTACACTTACTATAAAAACAAAATAAAAATAAAATTAATATTAATATTTTAATTTAAAAATATAAATAAGTTATTTAATAAGTTATAACTTTATAAATATTTACAATATTTAAATTTTTATATTAAAATAAGTTATTAAAATATAAAATATTATATTTAATAAAAACATTATATTTAATAAAAATATTTTATTTTTAAAAAATAATTTATTATATATAATAAAAAAAAATATCTAAGACCTAATTAACCAGGTTATTACTTTGTAAAATATAAAAAAAAAAACTAACTTAAAGTTATCAGCTTTTAAAAAAAACAAAATAAAGGTAAAAATACCAATAAAAAATAAAAATAAGTAAAACTATAAAATAAATAACAATAATAAAAAATATAACAATAAAAAAGTTAAAAAACTTAATTATTTTTATATTAAAATTATATTTATATTATATTTTACTTTTAATGTTACTTTTTTATTAATTACTTTATTATTTATTATAATAATAAAAAAAAAATTAAACATTATAAATTATACCTTTTTAAATATTAATATAAAAAAAAATTAAGCGTTATAAATCACACTTTTTTAAATATAATTAAAAAATTAAGGTTAAACGTTATAAATTACATTTTTTATAATAAAATAAAAAAAATAAAATTAAACACTATAAATTATATTTCTTAAAATAAAAATATAAAAAACATTATTTTAATAAATTAAATTATAACTTTTAACGCGCTTTTAAAATAAACCAAAAGAAATTTACCTATTTTTTATTTTAAAGTTACAAACCACGTAATAAAATAAAAAACTATATTTAATATAAAATATTTAATTTTAACGATAAAATTAATATATAAAAAACTAGTAAATAAAACACAAATAATATAAATAACATATTATTTATAACACTATTTTATAAACTAAGTAAATTTAAATTTAATACTATATTTAAGATTATATAAACTTAAAAAGTTATAAAAACTTTTATAAAAAAAATAAAGAATTTATAAAAAAGATCTACTATTTTCTTTGAAAATTTATAAAAAGTTATAAAACTATATTTTAAAGTAAAAATTTAAAGAAATTAAAAAATTATATTTAAATAACTATAAAAAAATAAACTTTTAAATTAAATATAAATAATAAACTGTTAATAATAAATAAATTTTAAATTATATATAAATATATATATATAAATTTAATAAATATAAATGGTTTATAAAATATAAAATAAAATTAATAGTTTAAAAAGATTAATAAATTAAAAACAAGCACTTAAATATTTACACTTTAATATTAACCGGAAAATTATTTTAAACTTTTATTATAATTATAATAAAATTTAATTTTAAACTAATTTAATATAATATAATTAACATATTTATAAACGCAAATTTAAACAAAAAAATCTATATAAAAATAGCTTTAAAATATTAAAAACACCAAACTATTTTACATTTATTAAAAACGTTATATAAATTAAAAAAATCTTTTTTATTTTAATAAAAAAAACTAATTAAAACACTTATAAAATTAAACTTTTTAACCATTTTTTACAAGCCTTACTACTTTTTTAAAAATAAAATACTAATCTTTTTTTATATTAATAATATTATTTTTATATATTAAAACTATAAGTAATAAATAATAAATATAATAATATTATAATTATAAAAAAAATATTAACTTATAAATAAAAACAATTTATAATAATTTCTTAGAATTAAAATAATTAAAAACTAAAATAAAAAATTAATTTAACTTTCTTAATTTTTATATATAAATAAATTAAATAAACTATTAATAAATAAAAAACTAAAAATTATCTTTTTAACTTTTATAAGAAATAAAAAACTGTTATTTTCGTTAAAATTAACTTTTTTATAGTTTATTTAACGATATTAATAAAAAATTAAATTAATATTATATATAATAATAATCATATGTTTTAATATTACTTTCATAGTTTTTTAATTAATTAAATTTAATATAAATCCTAATAATAAGTACTATTTTAAAACTAACTAATTAATTTAATATTTTTTTATTATTTAATATTTATTTTTATAATATAAATATACTAATATATTTAAAATAATTAGTAACATTTTATTTATTAATAACACTTTTAATTAAAAAAATTTATAAATATATATAATAAAACTATTTAAAAAAGTGATTAAATAACGTGTAAATAAATAAAATATAATGATTATTTTTATAATAAAAACAAAGTTATTATCTCTTATATAAACTATAAAAAAAACCATATTTATATTATATTTAATTATAAAATTTAATGTAAGTTTAAATAATTTAAAAATTATAATATATTATAATAATAAGTAAATAATTAAATTAATATATATAAACATTATATTATTTTAAACTAAATTATAATATATAGATATTTATAATTATTAGTTATAATAAAAAATACTTATAAATTAAATTAAAATTACTTATATTTTTATAAAAAATATAATAATAAATAATTTTATTAAGGCATTTATTACAAAGAAATTCACCGTATTTACTTAATAATTAAACTTAATAAATATATAAAAAAAAATCAAATCTAAACGGATTCGCAAGCTTATAAAAAAAAATTTTAACAAAATAAAAAACTTTTTACCTAATAAAAAAAATAATATATATATAATTAACAATTAAAAAATATCAGAGAATAAATCCTAATTACTTAGGCTTTTTTATTAAGGATAAATAAACTTAAAAAAATATATTAAATAATAAAAAATTATTTTAAAGGATTTATTTAAATTTTACGTATAAACTAACAGCCAAAACCATAATAACCTTATTATAAAACTATTTTAAAAAATCATAAAAACATATACAATTAAAAAACACATATTTAATATATATAATTAACCTTTTAATTAAATATATATATAATTTAATATTATTATTAAAATTATTATATTAATAAATTTACTTATAATTTATATTTTATATTTTATTATAAAATCTAGTTTATATATAATTAACTATAATTAAAATATTAAATTTATTATTATTAAGTTTATTATTAAAACTTATATTAAAAGAAAAAAAAAAAAAAAAAAAATATAAAAAAAATATAAAATAATACTAAGATATAAAAATAATAAATTATAATTAAATAATTATAATAATAAAAAATTAAATAAACTAACTAAATATTAAAATACCTTAAAAATTAAACGTTTAAACTAATATTATTATATATATAATTATTAACTTATATATTTTTATATGTCTTTAATAATTTAATTAAATAAAATTATTTATTTTTATATAAACCTTATTAATATATAACTTTTTCCTAAATTAAAATTTACATTTAAAATTAAATTATTAACATCGTTAAATAAACCAAATGTTTTTATATTTAAATTAAAATATATATATCTTATTTATATAAATAAACTAAATATATATATTTATTTTATATAATAAACTTAAATAAAATAAAAAAACTATTTAATTTAAATTAAAAATCTATTTATAAATAAATAAATATATTAATTAATTTTTTTTTATTATTTTTATAGTTTTTCCTTTTTATTTAATAAAAATAATTAAAAAATATTACACATTTAAAAATAAAATAAATATATAATCCTTTAAATTAACGTAAAAATTAACTTAATATTAAAATAATATACTAGTAACATATATAATAAATTTATTTATATATTAAATAATTATTTATATTTTACTTTTATCGTTATAAACGTTTTTTTTTTTATTAATTAAAACCAATAAAACTTAATAAAACATTAAAATAAATATTATTTTTATTTTAATTACAATTATTAAATCTTTATTATATATCGCTTTTATTTTACTTATAAACTTTATATTAATTATAAATAACAAGGTTTTAATATTTATTACTTTTAATTTATTTATAAACTTTATATTAATTATAAATAAAAATAATATTTTTATTAATTTAACTAATATTTTTATTATAAATTTAAATTTAATATCCTTATTAAATTACTAGGATTTTAAAAAACTAAATAATTTAATAGTTTAAATAAAAACCAGTTAAATATTATAACTATTAAAATTACAGAAAATAAATATTTAAAATATATATTTAACTTCTTTTTTTTTTATTCTAAAAAAAATAATAACTATTATTTTTTTTTTTTAATTTTAAAGAAACTGTTTTTTATTATATAATATTAAACAATAAAAATATTCCGTAACCCACTCTTTAAAACTAAATATATTATTAAAAACATTATATATATTAAATAAAAAGTTATAAATAAATAAATATTAAAAAATTACTTTTATTTTAAATTTTTAAAACCTAAAAAATAAATAAATTTAGTTAAAACTTTTAAATATTTTTAACTATAAATTAAAAAAAATTAATAATATATATAATAATTATATAATAATAAATATTATTATAATAAAATGTTTTATATTAATTAAAATATAATATATTTATTTTATATAATTATTAATAAAATTAATTTTATATTTTTTAAAAAATACATTTTTTAATATACTTTTTATATTTATTATAAATATTTTTATCGCTTTTTATAAAATATAAAAAAAATTTATTAAATTAATTAAATATTTAATAATAATTAATAATTCATAAAATAAATTAATTATAATTAATCTTATATATTTAATTATTAATATTTTTTTTTTTTTTTTTATAATTAATTATTTTTTTTAGTTTAAATAAATAATATTTATAATAAAAAATTACACTAAATATATAAAAAAGAGAAAAAATAACAGTAAAAAAAATAATTTCATTAAAAAAAATAATAATTATTTTAAAAAAAAACATATCGTAATTTAAAAAGCTTTTTAATTATAAAAAAATAAAAAAATTTTAAATAACGTAACTAATAATAATAGTTTTAATTATAATTTTAATTAATTTTAATTATAAGAAAATATATAAAAAATAATTTTTATATATAATTACTATAAATAATAATTTTTTTATAAAAAAATAATACGTTATAATTATAAATAAATATTAATATCTTATATATTTATTTTAATTAACTAATATTATAATTACAACTAAACGTTTAATATTTTAATAAAAAAAAAATAACAATTTAAATTAATAATTATATATATTATAAACTAAAAAGATTTTATTATAATAAGTTATAAAAAAATACTATTTTTATTTAACCATTTACTATTAATAAATAATATATTAAATATTAATAAAAAAAAAACCTAAATAAATATATAACTAATAAAAATAAATTATAAATATGTTAATATTATAAAAAAAATAAAAATTAATATACTTTATTAAAATTACTATAAATACCTTATTTATATTAAAAGAAATATTATAATATTATTAATTATTAAAAATTAATAAAATATTATAAATTTTATTTTTTTAATAAATAATTATTTTAAATATATTTTTATTATAAATAATATTTTTATTATTAATATTAATATTATTTTTTATAATAATTAAAGAAAAAAAAAAGAAAAAAAATTAAAAAAAAAAAAAAAAAAAAACAATTTATTTTAATTAACTAAAAATTACTTTAATATAATATCCTGGTTTTTTAACCTTTTATTTATTTTAAAATAACCTACTAAAAAAATTTAATAAAAAATTTAAAAATAAATATTATATTAAATATAAACCGTTTTTATATAAATAATTTTACTGTAAATAATTTTATTATAAATAAATTAAACTAATAAAAATAACTATAAAAACTTTTAAAAATTTTATAATACACGTTATTTTAATATTTAATTTATAAAAAGCTTTTATTTTATTTAACCTTATTATAAGTTTTTTAATTACATTTATATATTTAAAATATTTTACTTTATAAACAATTAAATATTTAACACTTATTTATAATAATTAAACTTAACTTTTTATTTATAAATAACTAAAATTAAAACGTTAATATATTTTTAAAAAGATATTTCTTTTATTATTTAAATAATAATATTATTAAACTTATAAAAATTAAATTTTATAATAAATAATATAACTTATTTTTAATTATTAAAAATAAAAATATTAATAAACATTTAAAAAAATGTTTTATTAATTATAATTTAATAAAAATTAAACCTTATAATAAATAAAATAGTTTATTTATAAATAATAAAAGTTAAAATACCTATATATTTTTATAAAAACATTTTATTAGCCGTTTTTTTATAAAAGTTAAATTTTATAATAAAATAAAAAACTTATTTAAAACTAATAAAAATTAAAATTAAAATGTTTAATTATTTTTACAAAAACATCCCCTACATTATAATAAAAAAAATAATACCAATAAAATATTAATTACTATTTATAATATTATTATATAACTAATAACTGTTAATAAAATACGGTTTTTTTTTTTTACTTAATAAATAATATTAAAGATTATTATATATAGGTTTTTATATTTCTTTTTTTTTATTAAAATAAAAATATTAATATAATAAACGTAAAAAAAAATAACATTGTTTTATATTTACCGCCACATAATATAAAAACATATATTTACCTTATTAAAAATAAAGTTAAATATAATGGTATTTAATTTAAATTTATTAACGTTTAATATATTTTATAATTAATCACTAAATATCCTTATTAAATTAATATATATTATTAAACTAATAATAACTTAATTTTCTTTAATTTAATTAATAAAACATTTATTAAAACCGCCGTTTTTTAACTTTATAAAAAACCAAGTAAATAAAACTTTTTTATTATATATAATTTTAATAAATATATATATAAATATATTATTTTTATTAAATTTTAACTATAATATATATATTATAATTTTATATATTAACAATTTTAAAATAATATTAAATACCAATATAAAAAATTTCTATAAATTAAATTATATTTTTTTAATAATTTTATTAAAAAAAGAAAAAATACATTTAAATATAAATAAATTTAAAACCTTTTTAATTAAATTTTAATTTATATAAATATAATCGTTAAATATTATATTTTAATAAACCTTTTAAATAACAGTTTTTTTTATTATAATATTTATTTTTATATTTTTATTTTACCTTTTTTATTAATTACTTACTTAATTTAAGTTATTATTTAACTTAAGTTTTTTAAATATAAGTTTTTTAATTAATATTATTTTTCTAAATTTAATTATTTTTATTTTATAATATATCTTTAATAATAATTTTTTAAATTAATTATATATTTATTTAGTTTTTATAATAACATTTAAAGTTACCACCAACATATTATAATTATTTTTACTAAAAAACTTATTATTAAAAACGATATTATTAAATTTAAGTTTTAATTATTAAAAAAAAACATTAAATATTTTATTTATATTAAACTTCTATGCTTTTTTTATATATTTAATTTACTTTATAATAAACTTAAAAACTATAACACGTTAAAAAAATAAAATATATTAAAAAAATAAAAATTTAATACTTTAAACTTTAACTATATTATTAAATAATATAAAAAAAAATTTATCGTTAAATAATAAAATAAAAAAGTAATTATTAAATAATAAAACAAAAAGTTTTTTATTAAACTTTAAATTAAACATATTATATTTAAATAAAATAAAAAATCTTTTATTAAACTTTAAATTAAACACGTTATATTTAAATAAAACAAATAACCTTTTTTTAAATAACAATAAAATAACAGTTAATTCTTAATTTAGTTTAAATAATAATAATAAAAACAACATTATTAAAAAAAAGCTTATTAATATAAAACTAGTTTTAAAGAAAACATCGTTTTTAAATTATATATTAAATATTTTTACGTTTAAAAAAAAAATAAAACTAAATTAATATTTTAAAATAATATTAAATAACGTAATATAAATATTTTAAATATTTAAAACACCGTAAACTTAAGAAAATAAAATACGTAATTTAATTAAATAAATTAAAATAAAATATTATAATATACTTTATATATATTAACATATATTAATATAATAATATTTAATTTTTAACCTATATATTAAATTACTTATACCTTATAAAATTCCTTTAATCTTTAAGATTAAAATTCTACTACTAACTTAATTAATTAAAGTTTTTTTATAAAATATAAATTAATTTTATTTAAACTATATAATCTTTTATTAAAAAATAAACTAATCTTTTTTAATCTTTTTATAATAAATAAACTAACTTTATTTAAACTATATAATCTTTTAATAAAAAACAAATTAAACTTCTTTAATATATTATATAATTTTTTTAAAAAAAATAAATCGCTTTTATTTTTTAAATTATATAATCTTTTAAACAATAAATTCTTTTTTTATTATAAAAAAATTACAATCTAAAAAAATTTTATAATTAATAAAAAAAAACATTTTTATAAATATAATTAAAATAAAACATATACTTATAATCTTTTATATATTAAAATTATAAAATACTAGAAAACATATAGATTTTTATACTTTAAACTAAAAATATAATTTTTAAAAATAAAAATTAAATATTTTTATAATAATAAAAAATATAATAAAAAATCTAAAAAGCTAGGCTAATTAATAAAATAAACACAGCAACCTGTTTTATACTAACAATATAAAATAAAATAAAAAAAATAATAATTAATTAAAATGTTATTAATATTAAAAAACTAAAAAAATATTTAAAAAAATCTTATAAAAGCTAAAAAAGGCTAATAAATATAATAAAATTCAGTAAAAATAAAGTTATATAATAAATTAATAATATAACCAAATAATAAAACTTAAATATAAAATGTTTAACGATTATATAATATTTTTTATTAATATAATTATAAAAGAAAAAAAGAAATATTTTAAAATTAAAAATAAAAATAATTAACGTTTATTAAAATTATAACTCCATTAAAAATAAAAACTAAATAATTAAACTTTTATTAACATATTTATTTTTCTTATTATAATATTAATTAATTAAAAATATTTATATTATTTTCTATATTAAAACTAAAAAAAGTAAAATTAATTAATTTAAAAATATATAAAGTCGCGGATATATTAATATACTTATTTTTTTTATAAACTTTTTTTAATAATATTATATACTAATAAAAGCTTTATTTAAAAACAATGGTTTTATTTTAAATATATATTTTTATATTATAATAATATATTTATAATTACTAAATATTTTTTAAATTTTTCACCTTTTATATAATTATAAAATAATTAATTAATTTTTTTTTTTTTTTAAAAAATAACTTATTTTATAATAATACTTAATATATTATATTATATATATAAAATCCCGCGCATAATAACATTTTTTAAACTATATTTATATAGTTAATTAAGTTTTAAATATTAATATATATTTTAAAAAAAAAATAAATTCATAGATTATAAAATTTTAATAATAAAAAACAAGTGATTTTTACATTTTTTAAATTATAAAAAAATATTTATTATATTTTTAATAATAAAAATAACTAATTAAATTAAAATAAATATATAAAAAAACATAGCCCCATTAAATTATATTTATATATTTATATTAAATTAAGTTATTAAATAAATATATAAAATATAATAAAAGCTTTTTCTTTTTTTAATTAACATTATAAATTCTTTTTTTAAATATTTTATTTTAAATTAAACTTATATTTTTTTTATTTTATTTTTATAATAAATATTAATAACCAATTAAACTTTATTATTATAATAAATAATTATTAAGTTTTATTATAAAAGTTTATAAAATATATTAACTTATTTATTATATAATAAAATAATAAAGTTTTAAATATATTTTATATTATAAATAATTAAATATAAGTTTTAAATATATAAATATAAATTATAAACAGTTAAATCCAAAATATAAACATATATAATATTTATTTAAAATTATAATTAATTAATTAATAAACTTAAAGCTATAAACCATTATATTAAAACTATAAACTATTATATAATAAACAGGTTTTAAGCCTTAAATAATTATATTAAAACTATAAACACTTATATTAAAACTATAAACCATTATATAATAAACAGGTTTTAAGTTTTAAATAATTATATTATAAATAAAATCACGGTATTAAATAAATAAATAAATATATGCTTTAGAAAACTAAAAATATAATTAATAATATTATAAATAAAATAATATTTTTTATTAATAATAACCAGGTTTTAATATATAATATAAATAAAAATATAAATAATATAATACGCTTAATAAATAATAAAATAAATATATTTACTATTAATTTATAGTTTTTTTAAACGTTAAAAATTAATATTTTAATTAAAAACTTTTTATAAATAATATTAATAATTAATAATTTAATTAGTAAATATATATATATATATTATATTTATTAATATTAAAAATATTTATTATAAAAATAAAACTTAACTACCTTTTTAAATTATTAAACTTAGATTTTTATAATATGTTTTTTATTAAATATAAAAAGTTTATTTAAATATATAAAATAATTATTTTAAGTTTAAAACATATAGTTTAATTTATAAAAAAAAAAAAAGATATTTTTAAAAATATTTAAAAGTTATAAAAACTATAAAAAAATAACTTAAAACTTTATATTTTTTATAAACATCTATAAATAATAAATAAAAGATTTAAATAAATTAAAAAACATTTATTTTATAGTTATTATAAATAGTTTTATTTTAATATCACTTATATTATTTATTATATTATTCTATATAATTTTATATACTATTTTTTATATTATCCCTTATATATTTATATATAATTTTTAGCGTGGTTTTTTAATTACTTTTATTATTTTAATATTAAATAAATTATATTTTAAATGTTTAAATAGGTTAAATAAATTTATATTTTCTTAATAAAAAATATAATAAAAGAAGTTTAAAAAATAAAATAAAATAAAAATAAAATTATAATATTTTAAATAACTAACTATATAACTTATTTATATAAACGTAAATTAAAAATTAATTTCTAGCGAGCTTTTATTAATAACTTTATAATTAAGCCCCGGCTTTAATTAGTTATTTACTTTTAATTTTTTTATATTTAATTCTTTTATTTTTAATTATTTCACTTTTAGTTTTATTATTTTTATTATATTTATTACCACTATTTTTATTACTATTGTTTTTATTATTATCTTTATTATATTTAACTTAAATAAATACTATATAAACTAATTTAAACTTTTAATTTTTAAAATTAATTAATATTTATTAATATAATTATTCTTTTTTATTTTAAATTAAAAAATTATATAGTAATTTACCGTTATAATATAAATTTTATATAAATAAAATTAACGGTTTTATAAAACTAATATACTTTATATTATTATATAATAAATAAAATAATTTATTAAACTAAAAAAAAAACACATTTTAATTATTAATACTTAAAAATTTAATAAATATATATAAATATAAGCTGGTAATTTCTTTTTATATTACACTTTTATATATAAATAAAATAATTACATTAAAAAAAAACCTAACGTTTAATATTATTAAATATTATATTTATAATTTAAAGTTAAATTATATTATAAACTATTACTAGTTTAACTAATTAATATAAAAAAACCTTTATATTAAATCTAGCTTTTTAATATAATAAAAACCTTATATTTAATTATAAAATAATCATTTATAATTAAATTAACAAGCTTAATAAATAACTAAATAATTTTATATTTTTAAATAAGTTTTTTATAAAGTTATAAACAATTAATTAATATAAACGTTTTAAAAAAAAATCTTTTAATAAATAAATCCTTAATAAAAGTATTTAATTTTATACCTTATTTTTTTACTAACTATAAACAAATAAACGTTTCCTTCTTTTTTATTTTTTTTTTTACCTCTTTTTTTACTTTTTTTTTTACTTTTTTCTTTATTTTCTTTTTTATTTTTTTCTTTACTTTCTTTTTTATCTTTTTTTTTACCTTTTTTTTTACTTTTTTTTCTACCTTTTTTACTCGCTTATAAATTTATTAATAATATAAAATTAATAATAAAATAAACCTCTTTTTTTAACAAAAAAATAATATAAATAATAACTTTAATATAAAAAACTTTTAACACTTTTACCCACTTTAAAAACTTACCTTATTTCTAGTAAAAACAGGTTTAAAACTAGTAATTATATAATAATTTATTTTAAAGTTTCTTACTTTTTTTTATATATTATTATATAAACCTTAAAAATTTTTTTTTTTTTATTTATTATTTTAAATTAAAACATTATATTTTTATTATAAAAATCATTAAATATTATTAATTTATAATTAAAAAGTTTTATTATATAAAAACGTTTTTTAATTTAAATTTAAAAATGTTAAATAAACTAGAAATATCTAGTTTTTTAAAAATAAAAAAGTAATTTAAAATTAAATTTATAGTAAATATTATTATAAAACTAATAATATATAAATTAACTATTATTCTTAAAAAAAATTTAAATTTAATATTTTATTAAAATCTATATATTAATTAAATAAAAAGTTATATAAGTCGTATAAATTTACTATTAACTATTTTATAAACTAATATATATAATATTTTTTTATTAGTTTTTATAATAAAAAAAATATAAAAAGTAATTTTTATTTATAAAGTTATTTAGCTTTAAAACCAGTTATATATTAAACGTTTTATTTTTTTATATATAATTATTCTTTTTTTTAAAATATTAAATATATATATAATATTTTTATTAATAATATTAAAATTTTTAAAATAATTATATTATAATATACTATTATTTAATATATTTTTAATTAATATATTTTTAACTAGTATATTAAACTAGTGCTACGGATATTAGTTACTTTATAAAAATAACATATAATACTTTATAAATACCTTATATTTAAAAGAAAATCCCTATAAAATTTTTTTTTAAATATTATCCACCTTTTTTTTAATATAATTAACATATAATCGCAATATTAAAAACATAGTTTTATTAAACGTTTTTTTTTTATAAGATATTTTAAAAGTCTTTATAATTATTTAATAAAAAATAATTAAAACTAAATAAGCTACGCTTGTTTACTTTTTATACTTACTTTATATTTAAACATCTTTTTAATGTTTAATTTAATATTTTAAACTATTTTATTTTTTTATAAATTAATAAAAAGCTATATAAATATATTTAAATTTATTATATAAATTATATTACTTATATTATTTATAATATAAAAAATAATAAATATATTAAACTAAATATTAAATATAATATATTATTTATATTTTTTTTTTATTAATTAATAACTATAATATAAAATTATAAATAATAATATAAATATATTAAATAAAAGTTTTTATTAAAAAATTTATAAATATTTTTATAAAAATAATTTAATTAACATTTATATTTATTAAATATTATTTATTAATTATTTTTTAAATAATAATCTTAATATAAAAACACTATAAAAAATAAAAGTATTAAAATTATTATAAATAAAAATATAATATAAAAAAATTAATAATTATATAATTAAAAAAATCTAATAAAAATAATAATTATTTTTTTTTACTTTTTTTTATATTTTTTTATAAATAATCTTTTATTATAATTAAAAAATAATTAAATTACTTATATTATATAATAATTTATTAAGTTATATATTTTTACTTATAAAATTACTATATTAAAAATAAAAAATTATATATATTTAAAATTAAAAAAACAAAATTAAAAAACTAGTAATTAATAATTTCACTTATTTTAATTAATTATATTTTATTAACTATTTAAATAAAGATATTTTTTTTAAATATAAAATTATTATATAACATTTTATTTTTTTAATAAGTTAATAATAATATATATAACGTATTAATATTTAAATAACTTTTAAAATAAATTAAATATAAATTAAAAAATATATAAAAAATTAATATATAAAAGTTAATATATATAACTATAACTAATTAAAAATATATAACCTAATTAAATAAATTTAAAAATAATATTAAAAAACTTATAAAAAAGGTTTTTTATTATTAAAAAAAGGTGGTAATTTAGTTTAAACTATTAATAAAAATTCCGTTTTTATTATAATAAAAAATATATTTTTATTTTAAACTGTTAAAAAGAATTTTATTTATATTATAATAAAAAATAAATCTTTAATTTATAACCTTTTAAATAAAAAATCTTTAACCGCCCATATTAAAATAAACTATTTATTATAACTAAAAATATAAATAAACATTTTCATATTAAATATATATTAAAAATATTTTTTTTAATATAATTAAAAACAATTTATTATATTAATTTATTAAAACCTAAGAAATTCCTTTTTATTATATAGTAATAATTAATAAAAATATTCGGCGTATTATTCCTTAAATTTTAAAATTTTATTAAAAACCTTAAATATAATCTTTAAAAGTTATAAAATAATAAAATAATAATAGAAATTTATTACTTTAATTTCCTAAAAAGCTAATAATAAATAAATTTATTTAAGCCGGTAAAAAAATTTAAACTAATTTATAATAATATTAAAAAACCATTTTATATATTTAATTATAAAATTAATATTAATAAAAAACTTATTAATATAAAATAAAAGCTTGTTTATATTTTTTAATTAATCTTTTAAATTAACCGAATTTATAGATTTAACACGCGTTAAAAATATTTCTATTTTATTTTATAGATATTAAAACCGGTTATTTAAAAGTACTAACTTATTAATTAAGTTTAATAAATTATTAAAAAAATTTCTTATAATTAATCTCGTATGTTTAATTATCCGCTTCTTTAAATTATTTAATAAAATATATTTTACCGTGTTATTAATATTAATATAAAGGTTTTTTAATATTAAAAACCTTATTAAAAAAACATTTTATAGATATTATATATTATTTAAAATCTAAGGTAAAATCTAGTAATTACTACTTATATAATTATTTATTATATTTATTATAATAGTTTAATTAATATAAAAAAAAAAAAAAAAACTAATTAAAATTTAAAACTCTTTTAAAGTTTTATATTTATAAAAAACGAAAAATAACTTATAAAAAAAAACAAATAATAATATATAATATATAAAATAAATTAAAATAAATAAAGTTTTTTAATAAAATAGTTAATAAATTAATTTACATATAATTTAATATTATTAATATATAATTAATATTTTATATTTAAAATATTTAAAGTTTAAATATTAATATATTGTTTTTTATTACTTTTTAATTATATAAAAATTAAATCGCTTAATAATATTAATAAAACCATTTATCTTAAAATAAAATCTATTAAAAACTTTAATAAAAATATAACATTTATATTAATATATAAACCTTTTAATAATATTTATTTAAATATAATTATAACTTTAATAAACTTAAAGAAATTATTATTTAATAATATTATTAAAATTAATTAATTAAAATTTAAATCCTTTAAAAACTTTAGTAAAAATATAACATTTATATAACTTTATAAACTTTTAAACTATATTTAAATAAAAACAATTTCGGTAAATACAAAGAAATTCTCACTTAATAATACCAGGAAAAAAAACTATTTAAACTTAATATTATCTAAAAATTTAAGTAAAAATATAATATTTATATTAACTTATAAACTTTTAATTAACACTTAAATAAATATAATCTTATTAAATTCTAACTTATTTTCGTTTAATAATACCAGAAAAATTAACTATTTAAAAATATAATTCTTTAAAAATTACAGTAAAAATATAACGTTTTTATTAGTTAAAAAACCTTAAAACGATATTTAATTAAATATAACTTAAGTTAAATTAAAGATATTTTTATCTAATAATACTAAAAAAATTAATTCTTTAAAAACGTAATTTTTTAAAAATTATAATAAAACTATAATATTTATATTAACTAAAAAACCTTAAAATAATATTTAACCAAATATAACCTTAATTAATAAAAAAAGATTTTTACCTATTAATATAAAAAAGATTAATTATTTAAAATTATAATTTTTTAAAAACTTTATAAAAACTATTATATTTATATCACCTTATAAACCTTTTATTAATATTTAACCTAATATAATCTTATTAAATTTAAAAAAATCATTACTTAATAATATTAAAAAAATCAGTTATTTTATTAAAAAATTATTAAAAAACTTTAATAAAAATATAATATTTATATAAATATACGAACCTTTTAGCGGTATTTAAACTAATAAAAACTTAATAAAAACAAAATTAATATTAATAATATCTAGGTAAATATATTTACATTTTTTAAAATAAAATTACTTTACTTTAAAATTATTAATTATTTAATATAAAAGTATCCTAATATTAATTTAACGTTATATTCTTTTTAATATAAACTAATATAATAAGATATAATATAATATAATTTAATAAAATATAAAAAAAAAATAAAAAAATAAATATAAAACTATTTTTTTTATATAAATTTTTATAATAAAACTATTTTTAATTATTTATAGCTTATTAAAAAAATCGATATAAATTATACTTTTTTTATTAAAATTTATTTAAAAATTAATATAAAGTAAAAAATTATTAATTTAACTAAATATAAGTAATATAAAAATAATATAATTAAATTTTATTATAATTATAAACTTAAGTTAAATATATTAATAAATATAAAAAAAAATCTAATATATAAACTAATACGTATAATTATAAAACGGTTTATTTTTAAAAATATAATTTAATTTAAATATATTTAAATATATTTAGAAGTTATAAATTATTAATATAATTAAAAAAGAGTTTGCTATAATAAAAAATAAAAATTTCTTTTAATTTTAAAACTAAATTAATTATAAAGTATAAATAAATATTAAAAATTTCGTTTTATTAGATTTAAGATTTATATAAATATTAATATTTATTCTTATAAAATTATATAATATAATGTTAGTAGATTTAATAGTTTATTTATAAATATAATTAACTAATATTTTAAAATAATTATTATATTAAAATTTTAATTTTAAATAACTTATATAAATTATAAAATTAAAACTTCTTTTATAACTTAAATATAATATTAATTAGTTATATAAACTAAGTTTTAAATAACTATATAATTTATAAATAAAATAAAAATAAAATATTTATAAAATATATATATTTTAAAATTATATAAGTTTTATATAAATTAATATAATATAAAAATTAAATAATAATAACTTTTTTTTTAAATTAATATAACTAATTATTAAATTATAAATAAATTAATATCCATATTATTAAATATTAATATTAATATTATATTATTAATAATATTTTAAAAATTTATATAATTTAAATTTATTTAAAAAATATTAATTTTATATTTAAATTATAATATATACCATTTTTAAAAACCTATTATAATAAAAAATAACCTAGTATATTTATTTATAAAATACTTATATTATTAAACAATAAAAAGATAAAGTTACTAACTATATTAATAAACTTTAAATAAACTTAAATAATATAAAAATAAAGAATTATACTATAAATTTAACTTTTAATTTTTCGTTATTAAAATTAACATACCAGTTAAAAAAGCTAATATATAAATATAATTTTAATAGTTTTTTAGCCTTAAAAACATAATAAATTTACAATAAATAATTAATATAATATTTATTAAAGTTTATTAAAAATAAAAACTGTTTATATTTTAATAAATATATTAGTTTAAAAAACTATTTAAAATAATATAAAAAGAATAAAAAAAAGCCAGTATTAGTATTTAATAAATTTTTATATAGTAAGATAATATAATATATGGTTTAATTAAATGAAATAAAAGAATAAATAAAAATGAAATAAATATAATTATATGGTTATTTATTAAATATCTTAAAAATAAAAAAATAAATTTAAAAAATACTAGAAATTAATATATTATCTTTTATAATAATTATAAATTATTTATCTTTTAAATATATATTTATAATATAAAATTACCAAGGTAATAAAAATAATTATTTTAATTATTAATTATTTTTTATTTAAATAAATACCTATTTAGTTTATTAAATATTATTTTATTATTTAAAATACTAATATTTAAATATATACCTAAATAAATAAATACTAAATAAATAAATATTAAATAATAAAAATTATTATTTTTATTTATTAAGAGTTTTAATTTTATTAGTTTTTTAAAGTTTATATAACTTTTTTTAATTTATTATAATAAAAATTCTTTTTTATATTATATTTAATATTATAATAAATAAAAACAATTTAGTTTTTATAAATTTTTTTAAAAATATACTATATATAAAATTATAATTAAATTATCTACTTTAAATTATAAAAAGAAAATTTTATCTTAAATATATTTTAAATATCTTATAAATTAAATTATAAAAATATATATAATAATAATTTAATTATTTTTATAAGCTTTTTTTAATAAATTTATATCTAATATATAAAATTTAAAATATTATTTAAATTACTATTAATTTATTTTTTATAATAATTTATATTAATTCTTCTAAAATTAAAATTTTTTAAATATTAATTATTATAATATTAATACGCAGGTTTAAAAGCCTTTTATATTTATTAAAATTAAAATTTTATTATAAAAACCTAGCCCTTATTATTTAAAAGATTATAGTTTTTAAAATAATGGTATTAAATACTTATACCACTAAAAATATTAAAAATAAATATAATAAATTCCTTTATTTAACAAGCTTTTTTATTTATTATTTTTATATATATAGAAACATTTATAACTATTAAATTTATTATTTTTTATATAATAATATTTTAATTTCTTTTATTATTTAAACGGTTTTATAATAATATTATTATTTTATAATATTAATATTTTTATTAATAAAATACCTTATAATAATATTTTATATAATATTTAATATTTTTTTTTATTTAACACTTATTTAAATAAAAAATAAATTAAATATAAATAATACTTATTTATAATAATTATTTTATTTATATTTATAAATTTATATCTTAAAATTCTAAGTTTTTATAATTAGTTATTTTTAAATAAGTTTTTAAAATTATAATAAAAACTTTAATTTATTTTAATTAATAAACTATATAAATTATAAAAAAAAGTTAATTAACTTTTTAATATATAGCTTTTAAATCTAATTATATATATATATAAAACTTATTATTTAAATAATAAAACTATAAATTAAAAAGTTATTATATTATTTTAATATTAAAATCTTATATATAAATAAACCCAGTTTATATTTTTTTTAATACTAATAAATTAAACTTTTTATTTAAATTATAAAAATTATATATTTTTTATTTAAACTTTAAAAATAATAAATAAATTTATAATTTTATTTAAATAATAAAAGTTTAAAAAGTTTTAATATATAATAATTAAAATATTAAAATTAAAATAAATAAAAAAATTATTACTTAATATATAATAAGTTATATTATTAAAACTATTAACCTAGTTAAAAACTTTAAAAATTTTTAATATAATATTTTATATATTTTATAATATAAAAACCTTAATTTAATTATAACTTAAATATAATTTAATAATAATTTAATTATAACTTAATAATAATTTAATTATAATTTAATAATAACTTAATTATAACTTAATAATAATTTAATAATAACTTAATAATAATTTTATAATAATTTAAATATTATTATAAATATTTTATAAATATAATAAACTTAATTTTAAGTTTAAATATAACTATAATTAACTATTATATATTTTTTATAATTTAAATTAATAAAATATATTAATTTATTAAAAACCCAGTGTATTTATATAGTATAAAAATTATATATATTATAATTTTAACTCATTTTACAAGTTTGGCAGGTTTGGCGGATTTGGCGAACTTGGCACTTTTGTCACTTTGGCGGTTTAGCGTAAATTTACAGCGGAGGTACCCCTATTTTTGGGTCACATTGCTAGGACTCGGTACTAGTGGATTGGCGGCTTATGGCTGAATTGTCCTCTCTTACCACCTTTCCCCGCGCTGTTCAATTGACCGTACCTATATTAATATCTGTGTGAGCACTAAGAATCCTATAATATCTGGCAACTTGGGGGCGGTAGAATTACTACCTAGAGACAACTAGCAACAATGGACTACGCCGACCTTGATGCTGTGACTTGGCCATACCAACTCACTAACGTTGTCCATCGAGATTTATATCCTACCGTGGAACCTTCGCAGCCCCATCTCTCTGCAGTGGGTCGAACGGTTCTTATCACGGGCGTTTCTGGCGGCGTTGGAAAGGCAAGAAACCCAACCTAAATCGTGGAGATATATCTCAGACATTAACGACTACCTCATCGACCATAGGCAATCGCAGAAGCTTGGGCTATAGCTGGTGCATCAGCTATCGTCCTCACTGGTCGTAAGGTCGACGTACTGAATGACGTTGCTACTAAGATTAGACGGGTTGCCAAACTTCCCTCTACCAAGGTATTAATCCAGCCAGCAGATCTCAAGTCGGAAACCTCTGTCCGGCAGCTCTGGGATACCACAGCGGCTGAGATTGGTAAGATTGATGTTCTCATCAACGATGCGGGCAGTATGAACTATGCGCCGGTTGGAGGGATCGAGCCATCCGAATGGTGGAATGACTTCGTTAGTGAACCACCATTGGGGTCTTGACTTAACGGACATAGAGCCTAATATTCGACACAGGAGGTTAATGTGAAAGGGCCCTACTTGATGTGTCACTATTTCCTCAAGCAAGTTGAGGCGAAAGGCACAATCATTTTTGTTGGTAGCGGTACCATTGGCAGCATATTCCCGAACATGAGTTCATATACCTCGAGCAAGCTTGCCCAAACGAAACTGATGGAATTCCTCCACGTTGGTATGATGACAAGGTCCCTTTTCTTAATTTGGATGTTTTCTGTTCAGTTAGATCTGGATGCTGACATGCCCGGTCAGAAAATCCCGATATCCGTTGCTTTACTTTACTTCCTGGTCTGCTAAAGACGCAGATGACAGCCGAGGCTTATCTGCCCTTTGCGCGGGACGACCCGATGTTAACAGGAGGTGTGTCGCTCTTCCTCTGCACACCCAGAGCGGATTGGATGAGGGGCTGTATTATGAGTGTTAACTGTAAGTCTACTCCTTCGTTTAAAAGCCGTGGTAGAGAAACCTAACGGTGTAGGGGATATCGAAGAGATGGAGGCACATAAGAAGGAGATTCAACAGGAAGGTCGAAACAAACTGGCATTCCTAAATGCGAAATTGGGGAAAGGGGGCCACCCATGGGAAACCTGACAGATATGCGGTGGCCAAATCGGTCAAAACTCCAAAAAGAATTGATGACGTAATATTCTATATGCCCTATAACTGCCTATAAAATACAGGGACCTAAGTGCTGGAGGACCTTAACTATGGCTCAACAACGGCTCATAATTACAGTGAGTTACAGCGCATACCCTCTATAACTTAACATTATGTCATCAATTTTCAGAATTTTGACCGGTTTGGCGGTTTTTGCCAGCCGTCAATTCTTCAAGAAGGCTTGTCCAAAATATGATTCAGCTGAAAGATAGTTCCTTAGACAGCGGATCGACTAAGCCTGTACACTTTAGTCTCATCCATCTATGACAACTTTTAGGTACCTTGAAAATGGTGACAAGACCATAAATAATGCCAAGTTCTCCGTTCTCATGGGTTGTTTCATATGATTAGAAATTTCACCGACACGGTCCGGCTGTGACATCAAAGGTCTCTGAAAAACGGCGATATCTCAAGAGAAATACATTACGGAAGTACTCGTTCAACTCTGTCTAATTTCTCCTTTAATAGATCGCGCTTATATCATACATACTCCTATTCTAGACAAATATTCCGTGGAAAATCAGTGCTGGTACTTGTAGCTCGGCGCTCTATCGGAGAACTCGACCGGCTCTGGCACCGTCCCTTCCCGAATACCCTGCTTGCCAGTCTCTCGGCTGTAGTAGAGGTACCTAAGCACCCACCACAAGCCAAAAGCGATGCATACTGCTCCAAGACTCCATGCATGCCCGAGGGTATACGACGGAGCCATGGTCTGCGGATATATCTGCCCCGAGACGATGCCGCCTAGATTCCCTACAGCGAAAGCTAGCCCAAGCGAGGCGGCTCGTTTGCCATCAGGTGCCGTGTTGGTCGAGAGCCAAGCGATGTTTGCACCTCCCATCATCCATACACACGTAGCTATTAGGAAGCACGCAAAGTATTTAACCCCGACGGATAGCTGATTGCCGCCGAGAAGCATAGAATATCCTACCATGCCTGCAGGTGCACCCACGACGCAAGCCAGGAACCGGCGGGAAAAGCGATCCGATAGGTATCCGCATACCGCGTACACGACAGAGCCCCAGACAAAGACGGGAATGCTGAGGTACTGAGATTGCTCGACACTGAAGTTGAAGCCGAAACGCAGGATAATGGGGAGAAAAACGCTGAAGCCGTATAGAACCGTTAGGCACATGATCTGAATAATGGTGTGTATCCATGTCTTGACGTCCTTGATCGCCATCATAAATTCCGCGCGAGTATAATGTCCTTTCCCTCCACTGTACGCCTCGGTAATCTCGGCGCGCTTCCGCATCACGGCTCGGTCGTCTTCGTTGAGAAAGTAGGCTGTAGTGTAAGAAGACGGAATAATGAAGTAGCAAATTCCTGCGACTGCGACGGTTACAGATCCCTCGATGATGTAAAGCCTAGGTGTCTAGATTAATATAGGTCAATCGTCCTCCTCGGTTCGGCAATTCGAACTCACCATCTCCATCCAGGATACCCTCCTTTGCCATCCATGAACAGGATACCGAAAGCAATTAAGCCACTGACCGCACTTGAGATGGCCGCAGCGACTAGATTATCTGTTAGCCCCTATCGTGTACCCAGTATCATGCACACGTCCTTGGGCACCATACTAAATAGGTAGCTTATCCTCAAACCAATCTCATCCCTCTTGTACCAGTTCGCTAGCATAAGTGTAAGACTCGGCATTAAAAATCCCTCAAACATGCCCATAAGTAGGCGACTATATCTCATGTTAGATTAGATCTCTCGCCATAAAGGGGGAGGGGGTTCGTTGATGTACGGACCACGCAGCGAGGTCGCCAAAATTCTTGGCGAACCCATTTCCAAGACAGCAAAGTCCCCAACATGCCGCTGCCGCCGGAATTACACGGTTGAAACCTATCCGCTTCGCAATCAGGGCAGCCGGGAATTCCGAGAGGATATAGAGGGGATAGAAAAGCGAGACGGCCGTATTGAGCTGTGTGCCGACAAGGTTGAGATCGGTTATCATCCCCTGCGTTGCGGCAAACCCGATGTTGCCTCGATCGAGGAACGATATGAGCTGAAGGGCGATGAGGATAGGACAGAGGAAGAGGTCAAGCTTTGCGACGACGCGAACCTCGCGCCGCTTGAAATCGGCATCTTCGGCGGAGACTGCGACCTCGAGCTGCTGCAACTGCGTGTCGAGCTCAGGCTTCGTGGCAGTGTCGTCGGATCCACGGTGGACAGACATGGCGATGCAGAGATATCTTCTCGAAGAGTTGAAGAAAGAAATGTCGATGTCGCTAAGCTCGGACGAGGAGGAAGAGATCCGAGCTTTATTATAGAGTTATAGAACAGGGTGGTTACCGGGTTACCCCAATGTTCCATGCTTGGCACATCGGTAATATATTATATATCGCTGTCCGCACCGGTCCCCTGTCGATGCTGCAGCAGAGCACGCCAAGTGACCGTCTCTGTGGAATCAGAATCTGTGCCCGATGCCATGACATTTCAGCACCAGAAAGTAGCGCCGATAACATATTTTCGAATATCCGGCTATGAATTCTCACACAGTTAAGGTGATGAATTGTACTCTTTTATTGCTCTATGTCGCTTCTTCTAAGCATAGTTCTTGTTCTTGGGACTTACATCTGTTCAAGATATGAGTTTGGGCACCTCCATATAGCATGTTCCAGGGCCATGGCGTCGCCATTGCAACCCCGCAGCCAAGGCCAAGACGCAGTTGAAGCTATAGTAATGCCGCCAATAGGGGTTAGTTCCCGCACTCCCCATATTCGGCAATCTACGCCAGCTCGCCAGCTAAATTGCAAGGCCACCCCCGGAGTTTACGTAAGCTCACCCTCGCACTCGATGCTCATATTCACAAGCTCGCGCATGTCAGCGGAGGGCAGACTTTTTGCTCCTCGCCTGCTAAACCGAACCAGAAAATTGGATGAATGAATAAGAAAGTAGAAAAGGGAAAGGAAAGGAAAAAAAGAAGAAAACATTTATTGCTTACGCGAAGAATCGAACTCTCGATAAAAAAAGACAACCACATTACTGTGGCAACCTGAGGTCCGACTGGCAATACATACCTGGGTACCTACAAGTATGGCATGCCAGGGGACCGCCGGTTTTATCGAAAAACCCTTAGAACTTGAAGGATTTTATCTGGCCTTGTGGTCATCCACCTGCACCAGTCGGCCAGTCTCATGCAGGTGAAGAAGGTTACAAACTGGTTGCTTCTTTAGAAACATAAGCTATACATTGAGAATCATAGGCAGGTGCCTTTCAATGGGGAATGCTAGGTAGCTGCTTCGGCGGCACATTTCCTGGCTACCTCCTACCTAGTAAGAGGATGTAGGTAGTACCTTCTTTTACGGTTCGTAAAGCCAGGTACCTAGGTGCCTAACGTACCTGTGTTCAACAAATAGGCGAAACATAGACAATACAAAGGTTGATATCTACCTAGGTAGATAGGGTCGCAGGGGCAATAAAACTTGTAATAGTCTGAAGAAATCAAATGCCTACATCGATACGGTGGCATACTAGCTGCATATTGTCTAGCCATCATACTGATCTTCTAAGGCACCGAATAGCAGCCTCGAACCAGGTATTCAAAAAGAAAAAGGGAGGCTGCGGAGTGTTAACATATGCATGTAGGAGTGAATAGTATAAGGTCTTACTTTTAGCTGGTTTGGCAACGGGGCTATGTAGTGTGGTTGTACTAGATGTTGCCTACCAGTACTTCGGAAAGAGATAAATTTTGTAATACCATATCGACACAGCTACCATAGACGCACAGTGAGATGTTTCAATGTTCCCGAGGTTCAAGGCATAAATGACAAGTGACATTACGTATAAGTGGTAAAGCAGCATCTTGGACGACGGAAGCCATGTGCGTAGCACCATGATAGAAAACGCATGGAACTACGTAACCAACATTCAATTTGTCCTAAATAGGTATCTAAGTTCCTTAGAAGATATGAGTTCCTTCGCGTTAACATAGCTTAGCGACCAAGAGTTGGTAAGAACGACATTTTAAACATGAAAGCCATTTTGAGCTGTTTGTCTTACTGGAGCCCCCGACAGCCTTGACGTCCTAGACATTCGCGGGTAAGGGGTGCTATCGGTTGAGGTATTATCAACCCTTAGCCTGAGCCTCAGCCGTCTCCTCCAGCCCCTCCGCATCGACCTGGACATCGAAGAACGCGAGTTTCATGTGGCGTACGAGCGCCATCATCTTTTCCTTCGCCTCACTTTCCGGAGTCTCGCCGAGCGCGGACTTGACATCGCTGACTACTTTGTTCATGGCAGCTATGGCAGGGGCTAGTCGTTTCGTAGCTAGGAAAAGCTCGCTTGCCGCGGTATTTGTAGAGCCTTTCGAGGGGGTGAGCGGGACTTTGGGGGTTTGCTGGCGACGGAATTCAAATGACGGCCGGGGCTGCTCGAGTTTGACCTTTGCTGCGGGTGTTGGCGTACCGGTGAACGGAGTGAACGGATCCGAAGGAGCCGTAAATACGTACGGTGAAGGTGTCTCGGGTTCACGTTCTTGGGATGAAGATGTGCTAGCAACATTCTGTTTCGGTAGTTTTAGAAACGGATGAGTTGGCTTTGTGAGATTCACCTTCTCCGGGATATTCCGTGGCGGCGAGGCTCGGTGGTTCGAGCTAGAAGAGGGTGTTTCCGGCGGTTCTAACTTTAGAGGCTTAATGTCGTAGCCTTCAGTGTTCTTCTCTTCTTTCACGCCTAATATTGTTTCATTTCTCCTGTGAAAAGAAAGTGCTTCCTTAGTCATGAATACCTTCAAGAATATTCGATTGGTTCTTTACTTACCCCTGGCTCGCCTTTAGTAGCGCCATCAGATCCATAGCGTCCGCGGTATTCTTCAGCTTGCGGCTGACTTTCTCCATGATCAAGGAGTGGACATTATGTCCATAACAGTTCGAAGTGTGTTCATACCCGTCCAGATTTAATCCGACGAGTAGTGGCGTAATGTCGGCATTCTTGAAGGCAGGGCCAACTATCATCAAAAACTGTCGAAATAGCTGTGTCTGGTTCGCGTCCCACGCAAATCGAACACTGGAAATCAGATCGTCGGCAGTGGTCTCTATCCCCTTGGCTGTCCTCCAAACCACTGAGTCGGCAGTGCGAGTCGGTCTAGGCTTAGGATTTCCGGACGGAGCCGTGGTGGTAGATACAATGTAAACCATAGTTATATCTGCTGTCGTTCTACCCTCGCCAAAAATGAATTGGGGAAATTATCAAAAAGAAGAAATCTTGAATCAACCAAAGCGACAGAGGAGACTTTTAAATATTCTATCTCTTTTAAGTTTAGTTCTTTCGAAGATGAAGGCATATGAGACATGGGTTACTGGTGAATTCTATCCAACATGCTTATCTAGAGTTTAACATGTGCCATATTAATCCTCAAGACCACCCTCCTTTAATACTTAGTTTCTTATATAGACGCTGGCTGAGAATGGTGGCCTGTTTAGGACCAAGACCTACCCAAGAAAGTATACAGTAGTATTTGACGACTTAGTTGGTACCTTCTCCTCCAGCGACTGACATTTCTAGCCAGAAAAAACATCAAGAAAAAGTGATTCATGATTTTCTAAGTTGCAGGGAATTTCCCGTGTTTTTTACGGGGGCGTATAAGGTTCAGATAGTTGTTTTAAACGCACGTCTCATCCTGGACTCACGACGGTTAGGGTGAAGGTAAAATGGTTGAAACCCGCGCAAATAAAATGTGAGACGACACTGTAGGCCTTTATGTCAGCTGCGGCTTAGACGATATGCAGCCACATAAGCCACGTTGATCTAAGCTCCCAGGCTGACAAGACCCTCACTTTCTGCCTCGACCAATCAGATAGTCAGACAGAGACAAAGGTGGGTAGATGATCGGCAACCAAGACGCGCCCCATGTGGGGTAGTTTATTTCCATCCCTTTTAGCTCAACCATCCTGCCATCTCCCTATTCCTAGGCGCCAAAGCTCAATGGTGAATTTAAATGCAGAGATATCATGTCCCAGAACCCCAAGTCGCATACCGCCGTCGGTAGAAGCAAGGTGAAATCCGGTTGTCGCACATGCAAGTGAGTTTACTTCAATCCCGCTGCTGCCTGGCCATGTTGTTGACCCTATGGAAGGCTCCGGAGGGTCAAATGCGATGAGGCTTGGCCTATATGTTGCCGGTGTGTTTCTACAGGTCGTGTCTGCGAAGGCTATGGAATCTGGGGCGGAGGAGGAAACCAATATGGCCGTCGTCCCGTCCCTCTGGATAGCACCCGAAGCCTCAAAAGATTTTATGCACCCACACTTGTCGAAGCAGTAAGTAGCGACGAGAGCCGGTGCCTTGAATGGTTTACACATCGAACCGTACTGAAGCTTCCGGGTGCCTTCAAATTTGGATTTTGGGATACCCTCATGTATCAAGCCGTCTCAAAAGAGCCAGCTGTCTTGCATGCAGTTCTCGCACTGAGCTCAGCGCATAAAAGAGAAGGATTGCGCATCGACACTTCTGCTACCGAGTATATCCCGGATGAGCAGCAGCAGTTCACATTACGACACTACAGCAAAGCAATCACCTACCTTCAACCGCATTTCTCGGCCCATGATCAATCGTCGATCCGAGTTGCTCTCGTCACGTGCTTAATATTCGTCTTTACGGAATATCTTCGTGGTCATTACAAGACGAGCAATACACATCTTCAAAACGGGTTAAGGCTCTTGAACTCGTTCCATGCTCGATCGGGTGCCGTCGATTGTTATAGTCTATTCAAGGAGCCTTGTTGCGATTCGGTGGACGCCTGGATCATCCAAGCATTTATAAGGCTCGATGTGCAGGCAAAATTCCTTGGCCAGGGGTCACAATACCTAGACTTTATACTACAGGATGACGCATCGAAGAGTCTCAGCCCAGGTCTCATATTTCAGTCTTGCAACCAAGCAAGGCAACACCTGGACCGGTTGTTCAATCACATATTTTACTTGAATCATGAATGTCATAGCCAGTTATGTCCTCAAGACCAATCATACCCTAGTGCCCTCCTCGCTAAACAACAAGACATCCGGAACGGGCTTGCTTCCTGGTATCAAGCGTATAAGATATCCAAGACGAACCTTAAAAGCAAGGGGCCTAGCCCCGATGTTATCGGCTATGTTCTCCTTCATATATATTATACCATGGCACTGATCATGGCTGATAATTGTCTCTGGCCGTCATACGAATCTCGATATGATGCCCACACGGATAACTTCGCTTTGATGATGAAGCAATTGAAATACGTACGAAGCCTCGCAGCATCGCCAGCCCTGGTTGGGATATTGCACTATTCCGACATGTCCAACTCGGTGGCCGACTTGGGGGGACTTCCAGCAGTCTATTACGTAGCCGTCAAATGTCGGGTACGCCGGATTAGATACGACGCTGTCGAGTTTCTAAATTCGTTAACACACAAGGAGGGAATCTGGAATGCGCCTTTAGCAACCTGTATTGTACGGGATGTAATCAGAATCGAAGAGGCTGATTTCTACCAAGAATATGATATTCTTAAAGAATCAACTCCCCGCGACGACGCCGATAAGAAGAATGGCGCCATAGAACCAGCATTACCTGAGTCGTACAGGTTGCATGGTGTGGAGGTGGAGCTCCCAGGAGATTATGCAGGAACAGTTACGCTCAAGTGTGAACGGAGACGGGGTAGCTCTGACTGGCAGGCGATTACTCGACAGTACCGATATGATGAGAAAACCCGAACCTGGATAGAAAAAGAACGGACGCAGCGTAGTATTGGTTGTTAATAAATGCTTCCCCTCCTTTCGCCAATACACAGACCACTCCTTAGCCTTAGGAGAACCTGATGGTGTCATTCTTCGTTCGTCGACCTGGTATTTCTTCCCGATCACCTGTGTCTCATCGTCTGACTTCTGGACCTTACCTGTGAATATTTCTGATGCAGCCGAATAGTCTAACAAAGCTATGGATTGCTAGCGAAGTAAAGCGAAATCTCGACACCCTTTTCTATATTTCTAATGGCTTAATGTACGGACCATGAGGTATGGAGAAGCTATCTACAAATATTCTCACTGCAGCATAATCAATTCTTACCATTCTCTTGAGGCAGGCCAAGTCCACGCTACTGCAAGTAATTATCTTATCTTATAGTCGCATTCATCTGTACCTCGCCTTCAGTAGGGTGTCTAAGCACGACATGTCTGCATGTCCACTAAGACATTAGTCAACAAACAGGTTTTATAGACATGGAGATGGGAAGGTTGATAAAAGTCGAACACATGCTATTCTAAATGGTATTATTCAGGCTCTACTTTTATAACCGGTGACCAAATAGTCCGAGGCGGTGTGGTTTGGTCGAACCGAGTCGGTGTATTAAGGCCATAACGTCTTGCATGTTAAGGTATCCGGGGGCGGAGTAACTGAGCCATGGTCCCAACCTATCCTAGAGGCTGCACTGGTTCATTCGGGGATTATCAAATGTTTTATAAGCTAAAGGAAGATACGGAACTCGCAACACGTAAGCAATTAATTTAAAGTTGGGCGATGTTCGAAACCCGGATAGTCTATTATTTTCAAAGGGACCCCAAATGTGGTGACGCTGGTTGAATTGACAAAGAGGCGATGCTTTCATTTTTAGATGTCCAAAGATAGATTGAGCATATGAAAAGTGATATGATCAATTCCAAGCGATATTGACGTTTCAGCGAATGAGCCGCACCTATACCACGCCTCTCCGCGAAATCGCGTATTGGTTTAAGTAATGCATGGTATACTGCAACCCTCAATTACTAACGGCTTACACGTTGCTTGATGGCAGACCCCGTTGACAAATTTGGAAGGCAAGTAACCCACCGCATGGGTAAGCCCGTTTTGGGGGCTTTGCCCCTTTGAGAAATCCTCCCATCTGGGCGGTTGAGGTCTAGAACACGATGTATATATAAGACCAGAGAGCCATCCCGAGTATCCTGGGAGCAGATCATTGCCATTCACGCAAGCTTCAAGAAGTTGTTCCAAGAGTAGTTGCGATACCAGCAAGAAAGCAAGCAAACCAACCAACAGACCAGCAAACCAGCAAGCAAGCAACAATGCAGTTCACCATCTACGCGACGCTCTGCGCCATCTTCGCGACCGCCGCTGTCGCGCAAGACTTCTCGGGCTCCGGGCAGATCTTCGTCATCAACAGCACCGACTTCAGCACGGCAACTCCCGACCTGAGCATAGGCTGTCTGGACGCAAGGGGCAGCTTCTCCGAGTCCAACTGCGCTACCTTCACCAAGCTAGGCGCTTACCCGAACACGCTCTCCACCAGCGTCGGGAACTGTAGCTTCACCGACTCCACACAGCCCGCTAACACGGATAACCCGTACGGTTCCCACTCCTACGCCTACCACTGCAGGCCGAGCTTCGCTGCGACCGTCACGGACTCTTTCTATACCATAAAGGTACCTACCTGACTACTCCGGCTAGCTTTGAGCATGAGAAAGACTAACCAGTGTGTTTGCCTTGCTAGGGATTGAAGTACCCGTTCCTATGCCACGGGGACATCAACTGCTTCTACGATATCAAGAACGTCCCGACTAGTAATGTCACAATGCCGGCATGGGAGTACCTCTGGGGATCGCAGCAGACGTCGATCCCGGCTGGGCACACGCAGGTCATGTTCTACTGGCAGAAGACGGCTTAAGCTTGGCTTTTTGGGAAGGTCTGGACGACCTACGTCCCCCTCATTGGGACGGGGTTCGCCGGGATGGGACTTCAGACGCCTGTACAACAGCTAGCTCGATCAAAAGTAGTAGTCAAGGAGCAGTAATAGAAACCATCCTTTATAGGAAGGTCATAACGTACAAAGTGCGGCAGCCAACTTATGCAACTGCCGAGATTGGTAGCTCGCCGGATAGCCTAAACCCTAGATGGTACCGCCCAATGCGACGCGACGCGCCTGAGGAGGGGGAAAAAGAAAATGCAATGCAATGCAGATAACCTTATTTAGATGCGCTGGAGATCATATATATTTTATAGCTGGCTTAGAAATCCAATCGCTCGCCAGCATTTCCCCGGAGCGCCACAGATCCGTATAAACAGTTTGCCTCCCCCCGCCCCCTTAACGCGTCACTTATTACGATACCCCCTAGCAATCGGCGACGTTTTTTTTTAACAAATGGTTCTAGAATGAACGTGCGATAGTCAGTCTAGGCTATAGGCGACGCTAGGCATCTTCCGGTTGGACAGAGTGACCTTACGATTGTCGGGAGGTCTAGTCTCGTCAGGACTAGACTCTCCGTAGATGTCGGAATGGAGGCACCAATTGAATTTATAGAACAGTGAATTACGACATTATTGCAGCATCGCACCTCGTGCTTTATCCTGGTAAGGCTGAGATGTCATAGGAACACGTGCCAATGGCATTCTTTATAAAGGACCGTGCATGAAATACCCCATATTAACCGTTGGCGGTTTACAAAAAACTGCCAAAGTAATAAAAGTGCCAAGTCCGCTAAATCTACTAAACTTGTTAAACTTATAAAATGAGTTAAAACTATAATGTATATAACTTTTATATTATATAAATATATTAGGTTTTTAATAAATTAATATATTTTATTAATTTAAATTATAAAAAATATATAAATTAATAATAATATATAAAATATAATAAGAAAATTAAAATAAAAATTATTAATTATAATAATAATTTAATTATAATATATTCCTAGTTTAATAATAACTTAGTAATAGTTTATTAATAACTAAATAATAGTTTAATAATAATTAAATAATAATTTAATAATAATTAAATAATAATTTAATAATAACTTAATAATTATTTAATAATAATTTAATAATAATTTAATAATAATTTAATAATAATTTAATAATAACTTAATAATAATTTAATAATAATTTAATAATAGTTTAATAATAATTTAATAATGGTTTAATAATATTTTAATTATAATTTAATAATAATTAAATAGTTATTATATTATAAAAAAAATAAATAAATATATATTTTTTTAATATTAATTAATATATTTATAAACTATATATTAAGTTTTTTTTATTTTATAAATTATTATTATAATTTTAATAGTTAATTAAAACCTTAATTATATTATATTTTTTAATTTTATTTTTTATTATTTTATTTTATCGTTTTTTATTTAATTATAATATAATTAATGTTAAAAATTTATATAAAATAAACTTTATTTAATAGTATTAATTATTAAGTTTTTTATTTAGTTTTAATAAAGATTTTTTAATTTTATAAAAAATCTTTTATTTGTATATATAAGTGTGGTTAATATAAGATTAAATATAATGAAAAAGAAAATAAAAAACTTAAAGAATATAACTTAGAATATGGTTTTATATATAATTAAATATTTAAAATTAACCTTTAAAAAAAAAATAAAATTATAAAGTATTTATATATTAAAAATATAACCAGGTGATTTTTAGTTAAATATAATTATAAAAACTTATTATTTATTATTAAAATTTTTATAAAACTAATTAATTTATAACTTTTTTTTATTTATAAAAAAAATTTATAAAAAGATATAATAATTTTAATTTAAAATAATATATTAAAAATATTATAAGTAATTATATATAAATTATAAAATAAATATAATTTATATTTATAAATAGTTATTAAAATTTACTATTTAACTTTTAGTTTTTATTAGTTTATAAAAAAGGCTTATAAAAAAACTTAGTTATTTTAAAATTAAAATATAAAAATTATAGTTTTATATATTAACTTATATATATTTAATATTTAATTATTTAATTAACTTATAGTTATTTAACTTTTAAATGTTTTTTTATATAAATAAATTAAATTAAATAAGTTTTTTTATATTAAGTTTTTATTGTTATAACTTTAAAAAAGATTATTTAAATAAAAATAAATACTTTTTATAGTTATTAAAACTATAAAAAAAAAAATATAGTTAAAAAAAATTAAATATTAAATAACTGTTTATAGTTATTATAATTTATAATTATATAATTTTAAAATATATATTTTAATAAAAATAAATAATAAATATTAACTTATATATATAACTATAAAATAATATATTTATATTTATATATATATATATAAAAGAAGGTTGCTTTTATTTTTTATTTTTATATGTTTTTATTTTTCTTTTTTTTTTTTTTTTTTTTTTTAATTATTATATTTTTTATTTTTCTTTTTACTTATTTTTTTTTTATTTTTTATTATTTATTTACCTTATTTCTTTTTAAATCTTTTTCTTTTTTTATTTTTATTATAATTTAACTAAATATATTTATTATAAAATGTTTTATTTATTATATAAACAGGTTTTTTAAAAATTTTAAAATCCTAGATAATATATATTAAAATTAAAGATTTTTTTCTTTTTATTATAAACATTATTATATATATAATTAATATAATAATATACTTTTTTTTTAGTAACTTATTTCGTAAAATAAAAATATATTTTTACATTATAATTTTTTTTTAAATAAATTTAATAAAGTTTACTAACTATATTAATAAATAAAGTTTATTAAAAACTTTAAAATTTTTAATCCTTAAGAAAATATATATTACTTTTATTACTAAATTAAAAATGGTAATAATAAAAAGAATTTAACTAAATATTAAAAAGTTAAGTTAAAACGTTTGTTAAATTTTTTTAAAATAATAAAGATATTATTTTATAAAAAAATATTAATATTATATTAAAAACTATTAAATTAAATAGTTTAATACTTTTAATTTATTTATTAAAGTTTAAATTAAGGCTTAAATAATAATAATTAATACGTATTATTTAATATAAATAATTATTTTATTTAGTTATAATTTTAATTAATATTAAATATTACTAGCTTATAATAAATAATATATATTATCTTAAAAATCTTTTTAAAAGATTTTTTAACCTTTTTTTTATTAAAACTAACTTTATTTTAATTATTTTATTTATTAAAAATATACTTTTTTTAAAAAAAAACTAAACTTTTTCCTTAATATAAAATTTAAATAAACTATAAAAACTTATTTTTTCTTAGTAAAAATTATTTTTATAATTAACGTTATTTTTTAAAACTTATAATTTAACGAGTTTAATCTTAATATCTATTAATTATAATCTAGTAATTAATAAACTTAAGTTTATATTATTTTTTTTATTTATTTACACTTTATAAAAAGAATTTTTTTTTAAGATTAGAAGCTGTTACTAATTTAATTAAAAACTTTAAAACGTTTAACTTAATATTAGATTTTATATAAATTTTAACTTTTTCGCTAATAATATAAATTAAAGCGAAATAAAAATAAAATAAAAAATAAAATAAAAATGAGATAAAAAATGAAATAAAAAATATTTATATTTTATTTTTATATCTTAGTTTAATTATAATTAATTATTTCCTATAAAATTAAAAAAAAAAATATTAATGGTATTTTTTTAGTATTTATTTAAATATATACTTATATAATTAATTATAATATACGTTTTTTTTTTAACTAGTTTTTTATTTTATTTATTTTTTTTATAATAAAACATATTATTATAACATATTTTAAAAATGTTAATTAAAAAAATATAAGTTATATTTCTTTTTATTTATTAAACTTTTTTACTTTTTATTTAATTTTTTTACTTATTACTTTATTTTTAAAAAATTTTATATATTTTTTTTAGTTTTAATTATTTTTTTTACTTTTAATTAATATATATTATTATATTTTAATATTTATATAAATTTTATTAAAGTTTATTATTAACTAAAACTAGTTTTTTATTATTATATATTATTTATTTTTATAGTAATTTTATTAAATAAATATATATAATTTTATTAAAACTTATATAAAATATAAAAAAATTTATAAGTAATTTAAAATAATTCTTGATTTTTATATAAATAAGTTTAATTATATATATTAATTATATTATTTTTTAAAATACCGTTAGTTTTTAAAGAGAAATTAATTTAAATATATTTCACTAATTTAAATATATTTAAAAGTTTAAAATTAATATAAATAAAAAGTTTAATTAATGGTTATTAAAATTTAATAATCTTTTTTAACTGTTTTTAATTTTAAATTAATAGTTTTTATATCCTTCTTATAAAATGTAATTAGATTTTATTAAATATTATAAAGTTTAATTATATAACAATAAATTATTATAAACCGATATTTATAATATTAATGTTATAAATAAATAGTATAGTTTTTATAATATATTCTATTAATTTAATAACGTTTTTTACTGATAATTTAACCTGTTTTTATATTTTAAAAAAAAGAGATTTATTTTATATTTAATTATTAATATTTGAAATAATAATAAATATTTAATTTATAATAATTTTTAATTTTTTTAATTTTTTTTTAAAGAAAGTAATAATAAACTTTTATTTTATTATAAGTTTAATATCCTTATTAAATACTAGTAGTAAAATATTATAAGTTAATATTAATATAAAAATAACTATAAATATATTATTTATTTTTAGTTATTTTATAATAATTACTATAAAAGTTAAATATTATTACTTAAATTTAGATTTTTACTATATATTTAATTAATAAAAGTATTTCTTTTTATTATTATTATAATAATAATTAGTATATATATTATTTAAATATTAAAATAGAATAATATAATATTAAAATATATTATTTTTTATTTAATATTAAATATAATTTTATTTTAAAAATAAAATATTATTATATATTTATATATAAATAGCTAAAAGTAATTAAAATTTTAATTAATTTAAAAAACCCTTTTTAATTTATTTTTATAGTTAGTGGTTAATGTTATATTTAGTTTAATTTCTTTAAAATAACAACTTTAACTTATATATTATATATTTAAAATAATAGTTTATTTTAAAGAAATTTATTAAATTATTAATAAGGTTTATATATTAAAATATAAAGTTTTAAATATATTTTTATTTATTATTATTTAAATAATAATAATGTTAACTTTTATATTTTTAATTTTAATTAAAACTTATTATATAAATTTATTTAATTTTATATTATTTACTAATAAAAACTAATTATTATATTTATTAACGTATAAAATATATTAAGGTGAATAAAATAAAGTTAAAAAATAGTTTATTTATATTTAATTTAAAGTTATAAAAAGGTTTTAATTAAATTTAAAAAAGTTAAAATAAGTTATATTAAATGTTAATTAGTTATATAAATTAAAATTAACATATTTATTATCGTTATTATTATTAATTTTATTTTTATTTACTAGTTTTTATAACTGTTTTTTTAATTTAATAATAATAATTATTATAATAAAAACTTAATAAATAAATTATATTTATAATAAAAAGCTAAAGAAAATAAAATTAAAAAAGTTTTTAAAAATTAAAAAATTTATTAAAACTAAAAGATTTTTTTTAAAGTTTAAAAAAAGTAAAAAAGCTTTTTAATATTATATAAAAAAAGTTAATAAATTTAGGTTAATTAAAAATTAATATTGGTTAAGTCGCGTGTTAATATTGTTTAAAAAAAAAAAAAAAAAAAACATTTAAACGCTATATAAAATTAAATACACGTTATATTTAAAAAGTTATAAAGTGTAAGGAAATTAAGGAAAAAATATAAGTAAGTTTAAAAAAATTATATAATCTTTAAAAATAAATATAAGTGTATTTTTAACATTTTTTATTATTTATAAAAAACGTTAAAAATATGTTTATATTTTTTAATAAGGGATTATTATAATGTAACTTAAAAATAATGTTTAATAAATTACTTAATTTTTATTTAATATTATAAATATTAAAATTATTTATATAAATACCTTGTGTTTTTATTAGGTGTTAATTTTTAATAAATATTATATTTATTATAATTTTAATTTCGGAATTATTTTTAGTTTATAATATTAAAACTTTTTTTTTTTTCACGATAAATTTATTTTATATTTTATATAAGTTTTTACTAGATTTTTATTTTAAGAAGTTTATATAATTAATAAATACTATTAATATTAAAATTATTAAACTAAAGTTTAATTAATTTAATTTTATTATAAAACTAATAATTAACATTAAATATTCTAGTTATTTTAAATATACGAAATTATTTTTATTTTTTTTACTTTAAATTATAATAGTATTAATTACGATTTTACGATATATATTTATTATATTATAATTAAAAATGTTTAATCTTATAATAATATATTTAATAAAAATATTTTATATTTTTTATATTTTAAAAGTTTTTAAAACATTAATTTTATTTTAATTATTATATTATTAATAACTAATAATATTATTATTTAAAAAACTTATTATTTTTATATTTTTAGTTATATAAATTTATTTTTATATTTATTTTATATTTTTAAATTCTAATTATAATAAATTTAAAGTTATATATTATAACATCTTTTTTTAATAACTAATAATTTTTTTATATTTCTAATACTTTTTTATTATATTTTATTATATTTTTAAATAATGTTTTTATTAATCTTTTTAATATATTAATAGAAACCGTTTTAATATTTTTTCTTTTTACCGTTTAATAAACTATTATTATACTTATATTTATTTTTTTATTAATTAATTTAACTAATTATATGGTTATTATTAACCGTAATAAAACCTATTAGGTTATATAATATAATATAAAAATAAAAACGGTATATTTAATATTAAAAAAAACCAAATTATAATTTAATATTAATTATATAAAATAATATGTAAAAATACTAAATAATAATAAACTTATTAATAACTTAAATAATATATTTTTTTTTTATAATAATATTTATTATATACTTAATTATAAAGAGTTTATTATTATTTTAAAAAAGTTAAATAATTAATATGTTTTTATTTTTAAGGTTATTAAGTTAAATATAAGATATTTATATAATATATATATAATATATTATAATTATATTTATTAAGATTTTTTAAATGTTAAAATTAAGTTTTTTTTTAGTTATTTCGTGTAAAATATCTTTTATTTAAAAACTATATATATTATTTAATATAAATTTATAATAATAATAAAAACATATATAAAATCTAAAATAAACTTATATTAAAATTTAAAAAAAACTATAATTAGTTTATAAATAAAAATAATAAATATATATATAGTTTAAGTTTAATTAATAACAATAATTATTTTATTTAAAATAATAAAATATTAACGTTTAATAAGTTTAAATTTAAATTTAATAACTATTAAAAATGTTTATATAACTTAAATATTTATAAAAAATGTTTTTTTAACTTAAAAAATAATAAAAATTATAAAAAATATAAATAAATTTAAAAGTATAATAATAAATTTAATAATATTAATATTAAAATAAATATAGATTTTAATATTATTTACTTTATATTTAATAATGTTATAAGTAAATTTTAAAAATTAAGTAAAAATGTTACTCTTCCTAACTATAATGTTTTAAAAAAAAGAAATATATAAAAAAAGATATATTTTTAAGGTTTTATTTTAATAAATTAAACTTAAAAAAATAAATTATATATATAACTTTTTATAAAATTTAAATTTATTAACTAGAATATTATATATTAAGTATAATTAAATAAATAATTATTATATTAAAGAAGTTTTAAAATAATATATAATTAATATAAATATATATATAAAATTATTTTTATATTAATTAATATAACTAATAAATATGGTAGGTATAATAATTAGTGATTTTTAGTTAGTTACTGTTTATAATAACTATAACACTTATTATTATAAAAAAAAAAAATTATTAATAAGTAAACTAATAATAATAAAAGTTATATAAATTTATATAAAAATTAAAATAAATTAATATAATTTTTAATATAAATAAGTTTTTAATAAATATATAGGTAAATTAATTTATTATATTAATATTTAGTTTATTTATATAAAAGGTATTTATTTAAATTAAAAGTAAATATACTTATATTTTTAACTTAATATATGGTTATTCACCGTTTATTAAATAATGTAAACAAGTTATATTTTTTCTTTTTAAACTTTTTAATAATAGCTATTAAACTCTTATTTAACTACTATTATTAAGTTATTATTAACTTATTTTTTAATTTTTATTTAATTGTTATTAGTTTAGTTTTTATATTTTTAATAACCTTATTATTTTTACTAGTTATTAAGTTATTTTTAAAGTTATTATTATTATTTTTAATAATACCAACCTTAGTTTTATTATTTTTAACTCCGGTTTTAATTTCCAATAAAAATAATAAACTTATAAAATAATAATTGTTATTATTTTTAAGTTTATTATTATTTATTATAATATTTAATTATTAAAAAGCTATTAATTAGTTATTTAATTAAATAATAGTTATATTAAACTTATTTTAACTATTTATTAATATATAATTAACATTGTTTATTAAATATAATTTAATAATAAAATTTATTAATATTACTAGCACTTAAAAATATAAAAAATTATTAGATTTAAACTTTTTTAATTTAATAGAATTAACATTATAATTAATCTTAATTAAATTATTATTCGACGCTAATTAAAAACTAATAATATAGTTATTATAATTAATTTTATTTAAGTTATTATTTAATGTTAATTAAATTTATATTTAAGGCGTTGATATTTAATTAAGTGTTAAAATTGTTTTATTTTTATTATTTTTTTTCTTTTTTTTAACCTTTATTTTTTTAGGTATTTTAATATAATATAATAATTATTATTTTTTAATTATTTAAATAGTAGGTTTATTACTTTTTAAATGTTTAAATAAAGTATTATTTATTTTAAATATATAAAACTTATTTAACGATAAAAAGTTTTTTTTTATTATATTATAAAAGTTTTATTTATATATTTAATTTATTAGCTAGTTAATATAAAACTAGAAGTGTAAATACTTTTATATTTTAGTTTTAAATTAATTTATAATTAGGTTTATTATAATGATTTTAAGTTTTTATAAATTATAACTAATTAATACCAATAAATTAAACTAGATAATAATTAAATAATAACTAAATAATAATTAAATAGTAGTTTAATAATGGTTTAATAATAGTTTATTTAAATTTATAACGGAATTATATATTACGTTAACCTTTTATAAAAATAAATTTATATAAGGTATTATATTATTTAATTAATATTTATTTTACTAACATTTAAAAAGTATTTTACAGGTTTTTAATAGTAGATTTTTTAGTTAATATAAAAAAAACTAATAATAAATTAATTATATTTATTAGTTATTATTTAATTTTAATTAAATTATTATTTAACTATAATTTATATATTTACTTTAATATAAAAGTTATATTAATGTTTTTAAAATTATAATTATTAGTTAAAATCCTTTATATAATTATTAGTATATTTATATTTTTTTTAATTTTAAAAATAATATTATATATAATATTAAATTTAAATATAATTTTAATTATATATCTTATAATCTATTAGTTTTTAAACGTTAATTAAGCTTTAGTTTAACTTATATATTATTATTATATTAAGAAACTAAAATTTAACTATTAAAAAATATTATAACAGTTAATATATTATTTATTATTAGGTTATTATAATATTTATTAATATTCTAGCTTATAAATATATTTAAAAATCTATAACTTTTTTTAATATATTTTTTTTACTTTAAAAAACTAATTAAATATTATTAATTAATAATAAGATTAATATTAACTAATTTATAGGAATTTAACCAATAAAATTTTTATTTAAAACAGGTTTTATTTTTATTAATTATAATTAAAAAACAGTTAAACCGGCGTTAAATAACAGTTTAATAACAGTTATATAATAATTTAATAATAGTTTAAAAAGTTTTAAATATTATAGAAATATTTATAGTTAAAATAAAGGTTTTAAATAGTTAAAATGTTTTTTATGTTTATTAATTTTATTAATATTTAGTTTTTAAATACGTGAGAATTAATATATATATTAAAAAAAAGTGTTATATTATTTTTATTATTATTAGTTTTAATAAACAGTTTAAACGTTGTTATTTTAATATGTTAAAAATATTTGTAATATGTTTTTAAAGTTATAAATTAAATGTTAATATATTAAGCTTTTATTAAATAAAAAAATATATTAAAAATAAAAAGTAATTTACATTAAAATATAATAAATTTATAATTATTTTTAAACTATATTTAAATTATTAATAGGTTATTATTAAATTGTTACTTAGTTATTATTAAGTTATTTTTATTAAATGTTATTATAAATAATAATTTTATTTTTTACGTTATTTATTTATATTATATTATGTATTTATTACTATATATATTTACTGATTATAAATATTAGTTTTAAATATTATTATTTTATTTATTTTAAAGTTATTTATTGTTTTTAAATATTATTTTTTTTTTACCGTTAAATTAATAGTTTTATTTTTAGTTTTTATATTATTATATAATATTATTATTTATATATAACTGAAAAATAATCTATTTATCTGGTTAAAATTATTACTTAATAATAATTAACCTTATTTATTTTAATTAATTAAATAATTATAAATTTATAATAAAAATATATATAAAACTAATTTACTAAATTTTTTAAGTATTATAAATTTTATTTAAATCTTTATATTTATCTAATTTACTATATATATATATTATTTTTAAATCTTAAATTTATTTTTTATATATTTATTTAATAATTATATTAATAATTTATTATTATATTATTATATTATTTTTTTTAGTAAATTTATATTAATATTTATAACTATATATTAATATTATTTTAGTTATTTTAATTTAAAGTTAATATTAAGTTTTAATGTTTTTAATAATAACAATGTTTATTATATTATAATATACTATATTATATATATAATAACTAAGAACATTTAAGCTTTTAATGAAAAAAAAATATAAATAAATTTTAATAAAATGTTTTTTTTTTTAAAATTATAACGCCGGTTTTTATAAATATATTTAGGAACAATATTTTATTTATAAGTTATTATTATTTTTATATTCTAGGTTATAAATAAAAAAACTATATATATTAATATTATAACTTTATATAAATAATATCCTTTAATTATTATTTATAATTTTACCAATTAATTTAAAAATATAAGATATTAATGTTAAAAAATCAATTAATTAATAACAATATAATAATATAAAATAATAAATTAATATAAATTTACTTAAAATCTAAAAGTATAATATTTAATTTAATATAATAGTAATTATTTATAAATTATTATTATTTATAAAAAAGTTTTTAATAATATTTAAACCTTATTATTTTTATATGTTAATTAATATTATATTTATTAAAAATGAAAATTATTTTTAAATTTTTTTAAAAGTGGTAATAGTTATTATTATTACTATTTAACGTTTTTAAATTTTATTAATAAACTTAATTAGCGATAAACTAATTTTCCGTTTATAAGTATATATATTATATACCGGTGGTTAATTAATTATAATAATTTTATTAAATCTTAAAATGGTTTTTAAAATGTTAATAATATTAATTTTATTTAATTTTAACTTTATTTTAAAATTAAAGTTTATTTTTATTATTAATATATTATTATTTTTTATAATAAGGTGTTTTTAAATTTAAAAAATAAGTTTATTTATTTAATAACTAGTAAATATTTTTTAAATTAAAAGTAAGTTAAAATCGTTATTATTAACTAGTTTAAAAATTCTTTTTTACGCTGGTTTTTTTAATAAAATACGTATTATATTAAAGTAACCACGATTTTTATTAATATAGTTAATAGTTTTATTTAAATTAAATAAAATCTTTTAATAAATATTAATAAAAGTATATATATTAAATTATTATATAACATATTATTTTACTTTTAAACTTAAAAGTTAATAATTAAAATTAATTTAATATAAATAGTTAATTTAATAAAAATAATTAATTTAAAAGTAGCTGGTTTAATAATGGTTAATTTAAAAATAATTGGTTTAAAAAAATTAATGTTTTTAACGTAAATATAATAAAAAATAAAAGATAATAAACTTTTTATAACTTATAAATACGTAATATAAATATTATAACGTAGATTTTATATATATTATTAATTAAAAAACCTTTGATTTTTAATTAAAATATATAAAAATTAATTAATATATTTTATATTTTTATAAAATTATTTAATAATTAAAGTTAAATAAAAGCTTCCTTTTTTTTTTTAAAATATTTTATAAATATTATAACTTGGTTACTATTAATTATTTACTGTTTATTATTATATAATTTAATAATAATATATTTTTAAAGAAAATAATTTAAATATACATGGTATTTATTTAATTTAATATTTATATAACTTATTTTTAGTTATATTAAATAATTCTTTTAATAAATAATAAATAAATTTATATTATTTAAATATTTAAATAAATATTCTTTTATTTTTATTAATATAATATTAAATAATAAATATATAAATTTTAAGTTAAAGTAAAAATGGTAATAAGTCTTATAATATTTATTGTATTTTTATTTTTTCTTTATAACTATTATTAATATTTTAATGGAAACGTTTATTATAAATAAAATATTTTATTTTATTATTAAAACCGTTATATTAATAAATTTATTTATAGTTTATATTTTATATTTTATTATAAAATCCGGTTTATATATAATTAGCTATAGTTAAAATATTAAATTTATTATTATTAAACTTATTATTAAGATTTATATTAAAGGAAAAAAAAAGGGGTAAAAAGATATAAAAAAAATGTAAAATAATATTAAGATATAAAAATAATAAATTATAATTAAATAATTATAATAATAAAAAATTAAATAAATTAGTTAAATATTAAGATATTTTAAAAGTTAAACGCTTAAATTAATATTATTATATATATAGTTATTAATTTATACGTTTTTATATGTTTTTAATAATTTAATTAAATAAAATTATTTATTTTTATATAAGTTTTATTAGTATATAGTTTTTTTTTAAGTTAAAATTTATATTTAAAATTAAATTATTAATATTATTAAATAAATTAGGCGTTTTTATATTTAAATTAAAATATATATATTTTATTTATATAAATAAATTAAATATATATATTTATTTTATATAATAAATTTAAATAAAATAAAAGAATTATTTAATTTAAATTAAAAATCTATTTATAAGTAAATAAATATATTAGTTAGTTTTTTTTTGTTATTTTTATAGTTTTTTTTTTTTATTTAATAAAAATAACTAAGAAATATTATATATTTAAAAATAAAATAAATATATAACTTTTTAAATTAACGTAAAAATTAGCTTAATATTAAAATAATATACTAATAATATATATAATAAACTTATTTATATGTTAAATAATTACTTATATTTTATTTTTATTATTATAAACGTTTTTTTTTTTATTAATTAAAATTAATAAAACTTAATAAAACGCTGGAATAAATATTATCTTTATTTTAATTATAATTATTAAATTTTTATTATATATCATTTTTATTTTATTTATAAATTTTATATTAATTATAAATAACAAGGTTTTAATATTTATTATTTTTAATTTATTTATAAACTTTATATTAATTATAAATAAGGATAATATTCTTATTAATTTAATTAATATTTTTATTATAAACTTAAGCTTAATGTTTTTATTAAGTTACTAAGGTTTTAAAAAGTTAAATGGTTTAATAGTTTAAATAAAAACCGGCTAGATATTATAATTATTAAGGTTATAAAAAGCAGATATTTAAAATATATATTTAACTTTTTCTTTTTTTATTTTAAAAAAGGTAATAGTTATTATTCTTTTTTTTTAATTTTAAAGAAACCATTTTTTACTATATAATATTAAGCGGTAAAAATATTCTGTAGCTTATTTTTTAAAATTAAACACGTTGTTAAAAACGCTATATATATTAAATGGAAAATTATAAATAAATAAGTATTAAAGGATTGTTTTTATTTTAAATTTCTAAAATCTAAGGGGTAAATAAATTTAATTAAAACCTTTAAATACCTTTAATTATAAATTAAAAAAAACTAATAATATATATAATAATTATATAATAATAAATATTATTATAATAAAATGTTTTATATTAATTAAAATATAATATATTTGTTTTATATAGTTATTAATAAAGTTGGTTTTACGTTTTTTAAAAGATATATTTTTTAATATACCTTTTATATTTATTATAAATATTTTTATTACTTTTTATAAAATATAAAAAAGATTTATTAAATTAATTAAATATTTAATAATAATTAATAATTTATAAAATAAATTAATTATAATTAATTTTATATATTTAGCTATTAATATTTCTTTTTTTTTTTTTATAACTAATTATTTTTTTTGGTTTAAATAAATAATGTTTATAATAAAAAGTTACGTTAAATATATAAAAAAAAAAGAAAATAATAATAAAAAAAATAATTTTATTAAAAAAAATAATAGTTGTTTTAAAAGAGGTATATTATAATTTAAAAAGCTTTTTAATTATAAAAAGGCGAGGGGGTTTTAAATAACACGATTAATAATAATAACCTTAATTATAATTTTAATTAATTTTAATTATAAAAAAATATATAAAAAATAATTTTTATATATAATTATTATAAATAATAGTTTTTTTATAAAAAAGTAATACGTTATAATTATAAATAAATATTAATATTTTATATATTTATTTTAATTAATTAATATTATAATTATAATTAAACGTTTAATATTTTAATAAAAAAAAAATAATAATTTAAATTAGTAATTATATATATTATAAACTAAAAAGATTTTATTATAATAAATTATAAAAAGATATTATTTTTATTTAACCATTTATTATTAATAAATAATATACTAAATATTAATAAAAAAAAAAACTAAATAAATATATAACTAATAAAAGTAAATTATAAATATGTTAATATTATAAAAAAGATAAAAGTTAATATATTTTATTAAAATTACTATAAATGTTTTATTTATATTAAAAAAAATATTATAATATTATTAATTATTAAAAATTAATAAAATATTATAAATTTTACTTTTTTAATAAATAGTTATTTTAAGTATATTCTTATTATAAATAATATTTTTACTATTAATATTAATATTATTTTTTATAATAATTAAAGAAAAAAAAAAAAGGAAAAGTTAAAAAAAAAGAAAAAAAAAAATAATCCATCTTAATTAACTAAAAATTACTTTAATATAACATCTTAATCTTTTAACTTCCTGTTTATTTTAAAGTAATTTACTAGAAAAATTTAATAAAAGATTTAAAAATAAATGTTATATTAAATATAAACTATTTTTATATAAATAACCTTATTATAAATAATTTTACTATAAATAAATTAAACTAATAAAAGTAATTATAAAAACTTTTAAAAATTTTATAATATACACTATTTTAACATTTAACTTATAAAAAGCTTTTATTTTATTTAACTTTATTATAAATTCTTTAATTATATTTATATATTTAAAATATTTTACTTTATAAATAACTAAATATTTAATACTTATTTATAGTAATTAAACCTAGCTTTTTACTTATAAACAACTAAAATTAAAACGTTAATATATTTTTAAAAAAATATCTTTTTTACCATTTAAATAATAATATTATTAGGTTTATAAAAGTTAAACCTTACAGTAAATAATATAATTTATTTCTAGTTATTAAAAATAAAAATATTAATAAATGTTTAAAAAAATACCTCACTAGCTGTAATTTAATAAAAGTTAAACCTTATAATAAATAAAATAACTTATTTATAAATAATAAAAATTAAAATATTTATATATTCTTATAAAAATATTTTACTAACCGTTTTTTTATAAAAGTTAAATCTCGCGATAAAATAAAAAACTCATTTAAAACTAATGAAAGTTAAGGTTAAAATACCTAGTTATTTTTATAAAAATGTTTTTTATATTATAATAAAAAAAGTAATATTAATAAAATGTTAATTATTATTTATAATATTATCGTATAATTAATAACTATTAATAAAATATAACTTCTTTCTTTTATTTAATAAGTAATATTAAAAATTATTATATACAAGTTTTTATATTTTTTCTCTTTTATTAAAATAAAAGCGTCGATATAATAAATATAAAAAAAAGCGATGTTATTTTACATTTATTATTATATGATATAAAAACACGTATTTATTTTATTAAAAATAAAGTTAAATATAATGGTGTTTAATTTAAGTTTATTAACGTTTAATATATTTTATAGTTAATTATTAAATATTTTTATTAAGTTAATATATATTATTAAGCTAATAATAATTTAGTTTTTTTTAATTTAATTAATAAAATATTTATTAAAACCGCCGCTTTTTAACTTTATAAAAAACTAAATAAATAGGATTTTTTCGTTACATATAACCTTAATAAATATATATATAAATATATTATTTTTATTAAGTTTTAATTATAATATATATATTATAATTTTATATATTAACAATTTTAAAATAATATTAAATATTAATATAAGAAGTTTTTATAAATTAAACTATGTTTTCCTAATGATTTTATTAGAAAAAAAAAAGATGCGTTTAAATATAAGTAAATTTAAAACCTTTTTAATTAAATTTTAATTTATATAAATATAATTATTAAATATTATATTTTAATAAGCTTTTTAAATAACGGTTTTTTTTATTATAATATTTATTTTTATATTTTTACTTTACTTTTTTTATTAATTACTTACTTAACTTAGGTTATTATTTAATTTAAATTTTTTAAATATAAGTTTTTTAACTAGTGTTATTTTTTTAAATTTAATTATTTTTATTTTATAGTATATTTTTAGTGATAGTTTTTTAAATTAATTATATATTTACTTAACTTTTATAACGGTATTTAAAGTTACCGCCAACGTATTATAATTATTTTTATTAAAAAGTTTATTATTAAAAATAATATTGTTAAATTTAAGTTTTAATTATTAAAAAAAAGTATTAAATATTTTATTTATATTAAATTTCTATGTTTTTTTTATATATTTAGTTTATTTTATAATAAACTTAAAAGTTATAATATACTAAAAAAATAAAATATATTAAAAAAGTAAAGATTTAATATTTTAGATTTTAATTATATTATTAAATAATATAAAAAAAAGTTTATTATTAAATAATAAAATAAAAAGGTAATTATTAAATAATAAAACGGAAAGTTTTTTATTAAACTTTAAATTAAATATATTATATTTAAATAAAATAAAGAGTTTTTTATTAAATTTTAAATTAAATATATTATATTTAAATAAGGTGGATAACTTTTTTTTAAATAATAATAAAATAATGGTTAATTCCTAGTTTAATTTAAATAATAATAATAAAAATAACACTATTAAAAAAAAACTTATTAACACGAAATTAATTTTAAAGAAAATATTATTCTTAGATTATATATTAAATATTTTTATGTTTAAAAAAAGGATAAAACTAAACTAACGTTTTAAAATAATATTAAATAATATAATATAAGTATTTTAAATGTTTAAAACATTATAAACTTAAAAAAATAAAATATATAATCTAGTTAAATAAATTAAAATAAAATGTTATAATATACTTTATATATATTAATATATATTAATATAACGATATTTAATTTTTAGTTTATATATTAAGTTACTTATATTTTATAAAGTTTCTTTAATTTTTAAAATTAAGGTTTTATTATTAATTTAATTAGTTAAAGTTTCTTTATAAAATATAAATTAACTTTATCTAAATTATATAATTTTTTATTAAAAAATAAACTAGTTTCTTTTAGTTTTTTTATAATAAGTAAACTAATCTTATTTAAACTATATAATCTTTTAATAAAAAATAAGTTAAACTTTTTTAATATATTATATAGTTTTTTTAAAAAAAATAGATTACTTTTATTTTTTAAATTATATGGTTTTTTAAATAATAAATCTTTTTTTTACTATAAAAAGGTTACGGTTTAAAAAGATTTTATAACTAGTAAAAAAAAATATTTTTATAAGTATAATTAAAATAAAATATATATTTATAATTTCTTGTATATTAAAATTATAAAATATTAAAAAACGTATAGATTTTTATATTTTAAATTAAAAATATAATTTTTAAAAATAAAAATCAAATGTTTTTATAATAATAAAAGATATAATAAAAAATTTAAAAAACTAAGTTAGTTAATAAAATAGGTATGGCAGTTTATTTTATGCTAGTAATATAAGATAAAATAAAAAAAATAATAGTTAGTTAAAATATTATTAATATTAAAAAATTAAAGGAATATTTAAAAAAATCCTATAAAAGTTAAAAGAAACTAATAAATATAATAAGATTTAATAAAAATAAAATTATATAATAAGTTAATAATATAGTTAAATAATAAAACTTAAATATAAAATATTTAACAACTATATAATGTTTTTTATTAATATAATTATAAAAGAAAAAAAAAAATACTTTAAAGTTAAAAATAAAAATAATTAACGCTTATTAAAATTATAATTTTATTAAAAATAAAAACCAAGTAATTAAACTTTTATTAATATATTTATTTTTTTTATTATAATATTAATTAGTTAAAGATATTTATATTATTTTTTATATTAAAACCAGGAAAAATAAGATTAATTAATTTAAAAGTATATAAAACTATAAATATATTAATATGTTTGTTTTTTTTATAAACTTTTTTAATAATATTATATACTAGTAAAAGCTTTATTTAAAAACAATGGCTTTATTTTAAATATATATTTTTATATTATAATAATATATTTATAATTACTAGATACCTTTTAAATTTTTCACTTTTTATATAATTATAAAATAATTAATTAACTTTTTTCTTTTTTTAAAAAATAACTTATTTTATAATAATATTTAATATATTATATTATATATATAAAATCTTACGTATAATAACATTTTTTAGATTATATTTATATAATTAATTAAGTTTTAAATGTTAATACGTATTTTAAAAAAGAAATAAATTTATAGATTATAAAATTTTAACGGTAAAAAACAAGTGATTTTTATATTTTTTAAATTATAAAAAAATATTTATTATATTTTTAATAATAAAAATAACTAATTAAATTAAAGTAAATATATAAAAAAATATAACTTTATTAAATTATATTTATATATTTATATTAAGTTAAATTATTAAATAAATATATAAGGTATAATAAAAGCTTCTTTTTTTTTTAATTAACATTATAAATTCTTTTCTTAAATATTTTATCTTAAATTAAATTTATATTTTTTTTATCTTATTTTTATAATAAATATTAACAACCAACTAAACTTTATTATTATGGTAAATAATTATTAAGTTTTATTATAAAAGTTTATAAAATATATTAACTTATTTACTATATAATAAAATAATAAAATTTTAAATATGTTTTATATTATAAATAACTAAATATAAACTTTAAGTATATAAATATAAAGTATAAATATATATAATATTTATTTAAAACTATAATTAATTAATTAATAAACTTAAAACTATAAACTATTATATTAAAATTATAAACCATTATATAATAAACAGGTTTTAAGTTTTAAATAATTATATTAAAGCTATAAATATTTATATTAAAATTATAAACTATTATATAATAAATAAATTTTAAGTTTTAAATGATTATATTATAAATAAAATTATAACATTAAATAAATAAATAGATACACGTTTTAAAAAGTTAAAAATATAATTAATAATATTATAAATAAAATAATATCTTTTATTAATAATAACTAGGTTTTAATATATAATATAAATAAAAATATAAATAATATAATATACTTAATAAATAATAAAATAAATATATTTACTATTAATTTATAGTTTTTTTAAATGTTAAAAATTAATACTTTAATTAAAGATTTTTTATAAATAATATTAATAATTAATAATTTAACTAATAAATATATATATATATATTATATTTATTAATATTAAAAGTATTTATTATAAAAGTGGAATTTAATTACCTTTTTAAATTATTAGGTTTAAATTTTTATAACATGTTTTTTATTAAACGTAAAAAACTTATTTAAATATATAAAATAATTATTTTAAACTTAAAATATATAACTTAGTTTATAAAAAAAAAAAAAAGATATTTTTAAAAATACTTAAAAGTTATAAAAATTATAAAAAAGTAACTTAAGATTTTATATTTTTTATAAACATTTATAAGTAATAAATAAAGGATTTAAATAAATTAAAAAATATTTATTTTATAGTTATTATAAATAACTTTATTTTAATATTATTTATATTACTTATTATATTATTTTATATGGTTTTATATACTGTTTTTTATATTATCTTTTATATATTTATATATAGTTTTTAACATGGTTTTTTAATTACTTTTATTATTTTAATATTAAATAAATTATATTTTAAGTGTTTAAATAAGTTAAATAAACTTATATCTCCTTAATAAAAAATATAATAAAAAAAGTTTAAAAAGTAGAATAAAATAAAAATAAAATTATAATATTTTAAATAACTAACTATATAATTTATTTATATAAATATAAATTAAAAATTAATTTTTAACGAGCTTTTATTAATAACTTTATAACTAAGTTTTAACTTTAATTAGCTATTTATTTTTAGTTTTTTTATATCTAGTTTTTTTATTTTTAATTATTTTACTTTTAGTTTTATTATTTTTATTATATTTATTACCGCTGTTTTTATTATTATTATTTTTATTATTATTTTTATTATATTTAATTTAAATAAATATTATATAAACTAATTTAGATTTTTAATCTTTAAAATTAATTAATATTTACTAATATAATTATCTTTTTTTATTTTAAATTAAGAAATTATATAGTAATTTATTATTATAACGTGAATTTTATATAAATAAAATTAACAGTTTTATAAAATTAATGTATTTTATATTATTATATAATAAATAAAATGGTTTATTAAATTAAAAAAAAAGTATATTTTAATTATTAATATTTAAAAGTTTAATAAATATATATAAATATAAGCTAGTAATTTCTTTTTATATTATATTTTTATATATAAATAAAATAATTATATTAAAAAAAAGCCTGATATTTAATATTATTAAATGTTATATTTATAATTTAAAGTTAAGTTATATTATAAATTGTTACTAGTTTAATTAATTAGTGTAAAAAAGCTTTTATATTAAATCCGGTTTTTTAATATAATAAAAACTTTATATTTAATTATAAAACGGTTATTTATAATTAAATTAACAAGCTTAATAAACGGTTAAATAATTTTACGCTTTTAAATAAATTTTTTATAAAGCTGTAAATAATTAATTAATATAAGTGTTTTAAAAAAAAATTTTTTAGTAAATAAATTTTTAATAAAAGTATTTAATTTTATGTTTTATTCTTTTATTAATTATAAACAAATAAACGTTTCCTTTTTCTTTATTTTTTTTTTTATCTTTTTTTTTATTTTTTTTTTTATCTTTTTCTTTACCTTTTTTTTTATTTTTTCTTTTATTTTTTTTTTTACCTTTTCCTTTATCTTCTCTTTTATCTTTTTTTTTACTTTTTTTTTTATTTTTTTTTTTACCTTTTTTACTTGTTTATAAGTTTATTAATAATATAAAACTAATAATAAAATAAGTTTTTTTTTTTAACAAAAAAATAATATAAATAATAATTTTAATATAAAAAATTTTTAACGCTTTTACCCACTTTAAAAAACTTACTTTATTTTTAATAAAAATGGGTTTAAAACTAGTAATTATATAGTAACTTATTTTAAAGTTTTTTATTTTTCTTTATATATTATTATATAAGCCTTAAAAATTTTCTTTTTTATATTTATTATTTTAAATTAAAGTATTATATTTTTATTATAAAAATTATTAAATGTTATTAATTTATAGTTAAAAAGTTTTATTATATAAAAACGTCCTTTAACTTAAATTTAAAAATATTAAATAAATTAAAAATACCTAGTTTTTTAGAAATAAAAAAGTAATTTAAAATTAAGTTTATAATAAATATTATTATAAAACTAATGGTATATAAATTAATTATTATTTTTAAAAAAAACCTAAACTTAATATTTTACTAAAATTTATATGTTAGTTAAATAAAAAGTTATATAAATTACGTGGACTTATTATTAATTATTTTATAAACTGGTATATATAATATTTTCTTATTAGTTTTTATAGTAAAAAAGGTGTAAAAAATAATTTTTATTTATAAAATTATTTAACTTTAAAACTAATTATATATTAAATGTTTTATTTTTTTATATATAATTATTTTTTTTTTTAAAACGTTAAATACATATACGGTATTTTTATTAATAATATTAAAATTTTTAAAATGGTTATATTATAATATATTTTTACTTAGTATGTTTTTAATTAACATATTTTTAACTAACGTATTTTAAATTATTTTATTTTTTTATAAATTAATAAAAGGTTATATAAATATATTTAAACTTATTATATAAGTTATATTATTTATATTATTTATAGTGTAAAAAATAATAAATATATTAAATTAAATATTAAACGTAATATATTATTTATATTTTTTTTTTTATTAGTTAATAACCGTAATATAAAATTATAAACAGTAATATAAATATATTAAATAAAAGTTTTTATTAAAGAATTTATAAATGTTTTTATAAAAATAATTTAATTAATATTTATATTTATTAAGTATTATTTATTAATTGTTTTTTAAGTAATAATTTTAACGTAAAAACACTATAAAAAGTAAAAATATTAAAGTTATTATAAATAAAAATATAATATAAAAAAATTAATAACTATATAATTAAAAAGGTTTAATAAAAATAACAACTGTTTTTTTCTATCTTTTTTTATATTTTTTTATAGATAATTTTTTATTATAATTAAGAGATAATTAAATTATTTATATTATATAATAACTTATTAAGTTATACGTTTTTACCTATAAAACCACCATATTAAAAATAAAAAATTACATATATTTAAAGTTAAAAAAATAAAGTTAAAAAACTAATAGTTAATAGTTTTATTTATTTTAATTAGTTATATTTTATTAATTATTTAAATAAAAATATTTTTTTTAAATATAAGATTATTATATAATATTTTACCTTTTTAATAAACTAATAGTAATATATATAACGTATTAATATTTAAATAACCTTTAAAATAAATTAAATATAAATTAAAAAATATATAGGAAATTAATATATAAAAGTTAATATATATAATTATAATTAATTAAAAGTATATAACTTAATTAAGTAAATTTAAAAATAACGTTAAAAAACTTATAAAAAAGGTTTTTTATTATTAAAAAAGGGTGGTAATTTAATTTAAACTATTAATAAAAATTCCACTTTTATTATAATAAAAAATATATTTTTATTTTAAACTGTTAAAAAGGATTTTATTTATATTATAATAAAAAGTAAATTTTTAATTTATAATCTTTTAAATAAAAAGTTTTTAACGGTTTATATTAAAATAAATTATTTATTATAACTAGGGATATAAATAAACATCTTAACGTTAAATATATATTAAAAATATTTTTTTTAATATAATTAAAAACGGTTTATTATATTAACCTATTAAAACTTAAGAAATTTCTTTTTATTATATAGTAATAATTAATAAAAATGTTTAATATATTATTTTTTAAACTTTAAAATTTTATTAAAAATCTTAAATATAATTTTTAAAAGTTATAAAATAGTAAAACGGCGATGAAAATCTATTACCTTAATTTCTTAAAAAGTTAATAGTAGGTAAATTTATTTAAACCGGTGAAAAAATTTAAACTAGTTTATAATAATATTAAGAAATTATTTTACACGTTTAATCGTAAAATTAATATTAATAAAAAACTTATTAATATAAGGTAAAAACTTATTTATACTTTTTAATTAATCTTTTAAATTAATTAAATTTATAGATTTAACATATATTAAAAATATTTTTATTTTATTTTATAAATATTAAAACCGGTTATTTAAAAATATTAACTTGTTAATTAAACTTAATAAATCACTAAAAAAATTTCTTATAGTTAATTTTACACGCTTAATTATTTACTTTTTTAAGTTATTTAATAAAATATATTTTACTATATTATTAATATTAATATAAAGGTTTTTTAACGCTAAAAACCTTATTAAAAAAGTATTTTATAAATACTATATATTATTTAAAATTTAAAGTAGAATCTGGTGGTTATTATTTATATAATTATTTATTATATTTATTATAATAATTTAATTAATATAAAAAAAAAAAATAAAGCTAGTTAAAACTTAAAACCCTTTTAAAGTTTTATACTTATAAAAAACAAAAAGTAACTTATAAAAAAAAATAAATAATAATATATAATATATAAAATAAATTAAAGTAAATAAGGTTTTTTAATAAAATAGTTAATAGATTAATTTATATATAATTTAATATTATTAATATATAACTAATATTTTATATTTAAAATATTTAAAGTTTAAATATTAATATATTGTTTTTTATTATTTTTTAATCGTATAAAAACTAAATCGTTTAATAATATTAATAAAACCATTTATTTTAAAATAAAATCCGTTAAAAATTTTAATAAAAATATAATATTTATATTAATATATAAACTTTTTAATAATATTTATTTAAACGTAATTACAATTTTAATAAACTTAAAAAGATTATTATTTAATAATACCGTTAAAATTAATTAACTAAAATTTAAGTTTTTTAAAAGTTTTAATAAAAATATAATATTTATATAGTTTTATAAATTTTTAAGCTATATTTAAATAAAAGTAACCTTAATAAATACAAAGAAATTTTTATTTAATAATACTAAAAAAAAAAGTTATTTAAACCTAATATTATTTAAAGATTTAAATAAAAATATAACGTTTATATTAACTTATAAACTTTTAATTAATATTTAAATAAATATAATCTTATTAAATTCTAGTTTATTTTTATTTAATAATACCAGAAAAATTAGTTATTTAAAAATATAATTCTTTAGAAATTATAATAAAAATATAATATTTTTACTAGTTAAAAAACTTTAAAATAATATTTAATTAAATATAACTTAGGTTAAATTAAGGATATTTTTATTTAATAATACCAAAAGGATTAATTTCTTAAAAATATAATCCTTTAAAAATTATAATAAAATTATAATATTTATATTAGTTAAAAAACCTTAAAATAATATTTAATTAAATATAATTTTAATTAATAGGAGGAGATTTTTATTTACTAATATAAAAAAAACTAATTATTTAAAATTATAATTTTTTAAAAATTTTATAAAAACTATCACGTTTATATTACCTTATAAACTTTTTATTAGTATTTAACTTAATATAATTTTATTAAGTTTAAAAAAATTATTATTTAATAATATTAAAAGAATTAATTATTTTACTAAGAAATTATTAAAAGATTTTAATAAAAGTATAATATTTATATAAACATATAAACCTTTTAATAATATTTAAACCGATAAAAGTTTAATAAAAATAAAATTAATATTAATAATATTTAAATAAATATATTTATGTTTTTTAAAATAAAGTTATTTTATTTTAAAATTATTAATTACTTAATATAAAAGCATTTTAATATTAATTTAATATTACGTTTCTTTTAATGTAAATTAACGTAATAAAATATAGTATAATATAATTTAATAAAATATAAAAAAAAAGTAAAGAAATAAATATAAAATTATTTTTTCTATATAAATTTTTATAATAAAACCATTTTTAATTATTTATAGTTTATTAAAAAAGTTAATATAAGTTATATTTTTTTTATTAAAATTTATTTAGAAAATAATATAAAGTGGAAAATTACTAATTTAGTTAAATATAAGTAATATAAAAATAATATAATTAAATTTTATTGTAATTATAAACTTAGGTTAAATATATTAATAAATATAAAAAAAGATTTAATATATAAACTAATATATATAGTTATAAAATAACCTATCCTTAAAAATATAATCTAATTTAAATATATTTAAATATATTTAAAAGTTATAAATTATCAATATAATTAAAAGAAAATTTATTATAATAAAAAACGAAGATTTTTTTTAGTTTTAAAATTAAATTAACTATAAAATATAAATAGGTATTAGAAATTTTATTTTATTAGATTTAAGATTTATATAAGTATTAATATTTATTTTTATAAGATTATATAATATAATGTTAATAAATTTAATAATTTACTTATAAATATAACCGATTAATATTTTAAAATAATTATTACGTTAAAATTCCAACTTTAAATAACTTATATAAATCATGGAATTAAAACTTTTTTTATAACCTAAATATAATATTAATTAATTATATAAATTAGGTTTTAAATAACTATATGATTTATAAATAAAATAAAAATAAAATACTTATAAAACGTACGTATCTTAAAATTATATAAGTTTTATATAAGTTGGTATAATATAAAAATTAAATAATAATAGCTTTTTTTTTAAATTAATATAATTAATTATTAGATTATAAATAAATTAATGTTTATATTATTAAATGTTAATATTAATATTATATTATTAATAATATTTTAAAAATTTATATAATTTAAATTTATTTAAAAAATATTAGTTTTATATTTAAGTTATAATATATGTTATTTTTAGAAATTTATTATAATAAAAAATAGTTTAATATATTTATTTATAAAATATTTATATTATTAAATAATAAAAAAATAAAGTTACTAATTATATTAATAAATTTTAAATAAATTTAAATAATATAAAAGTAAAAAATTATATTATAAACTTAACTTTTAATTCTTTGTTATTAAAATTAACGTATTAATTAAAAGAGTTAATATATAAATATGATTTTAATAGTTTCTTAGCTTTAAAAATATAATAGATTTATAATAAATGGTTAATATAATATTTATTAAAATTTATTAAAAATAAGGACTATTTATATTTTAATAAATATATCGGTTTAAAAAACTATTTAAAATAATATAAAAAGAATAAAAAAAAGCCGGTATTAATATTTAATAAGTTTTTATATAACAGGATAATATAATATATAACTTAATTAAATAAAGTAAAAAAATAAATAAAAACGGAATAAATATAATTATATAATTATTTGTTAAATATCTTAAAAATAAAAAAATAAATTTAAAAAATATTAAAAATTTATATATTATTTTTTATAACAATTATAAATTACTTATTTTTTAAATATATATTTATAACGTAAAATCGTTAAAACAATAAAAATAGTTATTTTAATTATTAACTATTTTTTATTTAAATAAATATTTATTTAGTTTACCAAGTATTATTTTATTATTTAAAATATTAATATCTAAATATATACCTAAATAAATAAATATTAAATAAATAAATATTAAATAATAAAAATTATTATTTTTATTTATTAAAAGTTTTAATTTTATTAGTTTTTTAAAGCTTGTATAATTTTTTTAATTTATTATAATAAAAGTTTTTTTTTATATTATATTTAATATTATAATAAATAAAAATAATCTAGTTTTTATAAACCTTTTTAAAGATATATTATATATAAAATTATAATTAAATTATTTATTTTAAATTATAAAAAAAAAATTTTATTTTAAATATATTTTAAATATTTTATAAATTAAATTATAAAAATATATATAATAATAATTTAATTATTTTTATAGGTTTTTTTTAATAAACTTGTGTTTAATATATAAAGTTTAAGATGTTATTTAAGTTATTATTAATTTATTTTTTATAATAATTTATATTAATTTTTTTAAAATTAAGATTTTTTAAATGTTAATTATTACAGTGTTAATATATAGGTTTAAAAGCTTTTTATATTTATTAAGATTAAAGTTTTATTATAAAAACCTAGCTTTTATTATTTAAAAGGTTATAATTTTTAAAATAACGATATTAAGTACTTATATTATTAAAAATATTAAAGATAAATATAATAAGTTCTTTTATTTAATAAGTTTTTTTATTTATTATTTTTATATATATAAAAACATTTATAACTGTTAAATTTATTATTTTTTATATAATAATATCTTAATTTTTTTTATTATTTAAATGGTTTTATAATAATATTATTATTTTATAATATTAATATTCCTGTTAATAAAATATTTTATAATAATATTTTATATAATATTTAATATTTTTTTTTATTTAATATTTATTTAAATAAAAAATAAATTAAATATAAGTAGTGTTTATTTATAATAATTATTTTATTTATATTTATAAATTTATATTTTAAGGTTTTAAGTTTTTATAATTAATTATTTTTAAATAAATTTTTAAAGTTATAATAAAAACTTTAATTTATTTTAATTAATAAGTTATATAAATTATAAAAAAAAGTTAATTAATTTTTTAATATATAGCTTTTAAATCTAGTTATATATACATATAAAATTTATTATTTAAATAATAAAATTATAAATTAAAAAGTTATTATATTATTTTAATATTAAAATTTTATATATAAATAAATTTAGTTTATATTTTCTTTAATATTAATAAGTTAAGCTTTTTATTTAAATTATAAAAATTATATATTTTTTATTTAAACTTTAAATATAATTTAATAATAATTTAATTATAATTTAATAATAACTTAATTATAGTTTAATAATAGTTTAATTATAATTTAATAATAGTTTAATTATAATTTAATAATAATTTAATAATAATTTAATAATAATTTTATAATAATTTAAATATTATTATAAATATTTTATAAATATAATAAACTTAATTTTAAGTTTAAATATAATTATAATTAATTATTATATATTTTTTATAATTTAAATTAATAAAGTATATTAATTTATTAAAAACCTAATGTATTTATATAATATAAAAATTATATACATTATAATTTTAACTTATTTTACAGGTTTAGCAGGTTTAGCGGATTTAACGAACTTGGCACTTTTATTACTTTGGTGGTTTAGCGTAAATTTACAGCGGAGATATCTAAAGATTATTAAGGGGTCGGCAACAATCAAGGAAGGTTATAGATGCTTTTTAAGATGCATGTAACTTGCAAGATTTGCCTTCTTGTAATGCCCATGTCTAAATTCTACCAGGTAGGTACGCAAGAAAAGGGGAACAGCCAGACGGCGCTAATAGGAATCGAACCTAACAACCCTCATAACATCCCAAGTACGCAATATGGCTAACGGCGGCACGGGTCCGGTTCTCGCGCGCCACACCGACCGGCCTTGGCCGTTAGCCGCCCGTTGGTCCGTTTCGGCTCCGCGTTTTAGCCTCTTGGGTAGCTTCAGCGCCGATTCATAAGTATATGCACAGATAACTTCAGTTCCTAAGTATCGTCTATATAAGGAAATAAGTCTAAATACAACCACTATTTCTACGCAATTGCTTTCTACACCCTATTGGTCAATACCTAGGTAGCCTTGTTTATCCAACGTTCCAAGTTGGTAGATAGAGAAACCTCTCGCGTAGCATCTATATCCCGCTGCAACTCGGCTATCTTCTGCTCCATCGCAGCATAACAGTCCGGTCCTAGCACCAAGCGGAGATACCCATCATGCCCGTCAACAATAGCGTTGAGGATGGCCCGCGCGGCCTTGGCAGTATCTCCTTTGAAGTAATGATCCAAGCCGTCTTCGTCAAAGTTATTCACCAGTGTGATCGCCTTGTCGAGCTCCGTGCCCTTATATGCTTCGTTGACAGGGTCCACGGTCCCCGTTGAGGTGAACGTGGTGCGGAACCCGCCCGGCTCGACGATGAGAACCTTGATCCCGAGCTTCGACCCTACCTCGCCCCCTACCTCGCGGCTGAGCACCTCGTGCATCGCCTCGGAGGCCCATTTCCCTGCGGCGTACGCACCTCGACTGGCGCGGCCTGTGAAGCTATTCCCCCCTCTCTTTATTAGCGGAAGAGTTTTGAAAGGGACACGATCACAGAAAGAAAAAGAAGAAAAAAACTCACCCAGCACCACTGCTAATCAACACAATATCCCCACGGCCACGAGCCCGCATGCCAGGCAGCAAAGTCCGTACGCCGCGCATCGGGCCGAAAAAACTAACCTCCATCTGCTGGCGGAGAAGCGGTTCCCTATAGTCATCCAGATATTCGCATCAGCCTAAGCTCCCTATGAAATACCTTTTTTTCTTTTTACTCTTCAAAAAGCGTAAAAAGGGGAAGAAAAGGGTAAGGGAGAAGACATTATGAAAAAAAATCCCCAAACCTCATATCTTCTATGCCCGCAAGATACCAGTACCCGGCATTATTGACCAGGACGTCGACGCCGCCGAGCTCCTTGTCGGCCGCGGCGAACGCGGCCGCCGAGTCCGGGTGCCCGGGGTCGATGGTTACCCAGATGCCGCCTTGGGCCGCGAAGTCCGGGTTCGCGGCGCTGGCCTTGGCGATGTCGCGCGTCGCGCCCCCGACCTTGTGCCCTGCCGCGAGCGCCGCTTGGCAAATTGCCAGGCCGATGCCTGACGAGGCGCCCGTGACGAGCCAGGTGAGTGACTGCTTTGAGGACGACATTGTTGAGTCGTTCTCTTTTTTTTCTTTTTTAAGGGTCGAGAATTTGACAGTACGAAGGTCGTTTTTGCTTTGCGATGTCTGACTAGGTAGTGTAATGCTTGATAGTAGCTGGAAAGGTCGAGCCGTAGTGAACAATGCTATCAGTCGAGTTCTTAGCAGATGAGCAGATGAGCAGATGAGGAGAGTACTTATTGTTTATCATACGAGCGGCAATAAGGCTATGTCCGCATTTTAACTCTAGGTTAACGAGGATGCTCAAGATGCCTCCCCTATTTTGGATAAGATCTAGAATATCAAATGGTCCCCTGCTGGCTGTATAGACGCGATGGAACTTATGTCCACCCACTTCGTCTTTATAACGGAGTTAAGACACGCAAACCCCGGCCTTCAACACCGTGAAATACCATTAAGTGTAACATGTTGACTACCGAGAACAAGGCGTCGAGAAAACGTAGTAAGATTTCGGAATTCAGGTGTTAGAAGATCGGTACTCAGAATAATGTTGTAAATTGATGCTTTTATACCAAGTAAGCATCATTTACCTATGTGATATCAAACATACGGCACGACCGCGTCCCTTTTTCATTTTTTCTTTTCATAACTGCCTGCTAACGGCTTTAATTCTATTATTGGCGAGCATGTCAAAAGTAACAACCAACGTAGTTCTACGATGATCTCACAAGTATCGACGTATCTTAGAAAAGCTAGGGTTCTATGCATAGATAGATGCTCCTAAACTCCTCCCTACTTCCCCCACCACCAGTACAGATGATCTATGCCTCTTTCCTCGTCTTGAGTTCCCAATCCTCATTCTGGCGCATAATAGATATCATAACTCTATCCGCCACCCAAGGTGGCATCAAGCTCCCCATCAGGTATTGCAGCATGTGTGTCCAGTATCCTATGACCACGCCTCTTCCATGCCCGGCATGTGCCAAAGTGGCTTTGGCAAATGTCTTGGTATCTGGCTCGAAAAATGACGGTGGTTCTTTATACCCGGCAACGCCCGTGACTCTGCCAGTTCTGATCCCCAAGATTTCAACGTCGTCTGCTCTGCCCTCTAGCATCATTTCTAAGCGGAGGCTGCTTGTCAATGTCAATAGAAATTGCTTGCTAGCGCTATACGAAGCGATAAGTGGTAGTCCCTGGTCGGCCATGGAGCTAACGTTGATAAGGAGCGAGGGACCATTTTGAACGAGGGCGGGGAGGAGTGCGCGTGTAAGATGCAGCGGGAATAGAGCATTGAGGCTAACGTTCTCGGTGAGCTTGGCTTCGGTTTTGTCCTTGAGCGATACGAATATTGGAGCAACTATATTTCCGCCAACGCTATTTATGAGCACGGTAAGGTGTAGACCATCCAGAGCCTTCTTAATTTCTTCAAAGTCCAGAGGTGCTTCTTCACTCAGGCCTTTGTTACGGTGTGTCTTGAGGCAGTTCGCACATGCTACGTTGTTCGCGTCTGCAACGATGACTTTGAAGGATCTTTCAGGAAATGAGAATTGCAACTCGACCACCTTTTTGGAGTGCTTTTCAAGGTTTCTTCCGTGAAGTACAACATTAAACCCTTGGCTGGCCAACTCCTCAACCAATGCGTAGCCAATCCCATCCGAGGCCCCTGTTACCATGGCCCAAGGAGGCTCCCCACTCAATGACAGATGCGCATATCGTGACAATTTAGACGAAGAGATATACGGTTTAAATAGTAAAAAAAGCTTAGTAAGAATTGAAATTGTCGTATACAAGCCGATAGCATTAAAAAGTGAAGAAGCGAAGGAAATAGGAGAAGTGGTGGCCATTTGGATAATGTTGGGGTGCTTCCGTTTGGAAAAAAGAACAAAGGGGGAGAGGAAAGACTGTCGCGAAGCCAACCGTGCAATAAGGAAAACCACTATGTTGTTACACGAATAGCTGTGAGTCCAGGGGGTTACCAAGTCCCGAGTATATGCAAGAGGGCCTATCCACCAAGCTATCCCTTGCTTAGGTAATACATACCAACAGGCCTGTAACCCCTATCCGTGACTAACAGGTCCGTGGCCCTGCCTAAGCGGTAAAGCCTAAGGCCTTGACAGGACGCCACAGCGATTCCCTTCAACCGTAAGTCCATATTTAAAAACAACTAGATTTAACGATAGCGTTCAATTTTGAGCCATTTTCAGTCCCAAACCCCCTAGTCCTGGAGGTGTGTGGTCATCATTTATACGCAACATATCAAATCAAGACCAGCTGTGTCCAATCCTGGCCCTCCACCAACATAGATATATCGCAGTCCGCCTTCACAACCGCTGGAGATAGGATCCTGTACGTGTTGGACTCGCAAGCGTGAAGTAAATGCGGAGATGTAGCGCCTTGGAATTTGGCGATGGCATCTCCAACATAGACTTGTCCGTGGGCATATCCAATGAGGCCGTTGCTAGTCGTGAAGATCGATCTATTAATTACAAGACCCCGGATAAGATTATAGAATCCAGTAGCCGATGCCAGCAGCTGAACCACCTTGTATCCGGGTTCGTGGAGCTTTGCGCGGACTTCGTGAGACCCACAGTCTAGATTCGACGATAGGAGTACATCTAACGCCGCGTCCATGTCGGACTTTACTAACTCCAAAATAATGTCCTGGCACTGGTTACTGTCTTTAGCTTTTTTTAGCTTGTTTAGAGCGTAAGTGATAATCATTTGTCGGCTTTCGGGGTCCTCGGAGGCAGCTAGAAGAGACTGTAGATCTTTCGACCCTCGCTCGAATGATCGTAGGGGCTGTGTTAGGCTGTATGCTAGTAGTAGCCGGCAGAAAGTGCGAAGCCGATGTTGGGCATCTCTTTCTACACTTAGACTGGTATAAATACGTCTGAAATATCTGATCTGCTCTGCGCCATGTCTCCTTATCGCCAATGCGTGCTCGGTAGACGTTCGTGGTATGGTGAGAACATCTCGCCGGACAGCTGCTAGCTCATGACTGCTGAACACGATGTTTATCGTCCCATAAATCTGAGCCGCAAGTGTCAATCGGGAATAATCCAAAGAGACAGTGATCTGGGAGTCACAATGCTCAACCGGTCCGTCCCAATGAACGACAGTTTCACGGTCTCCATGGTTTACGGGAAGGGCACCGAGTTCGCTAAGCAAATCTTCAGACCATCTAGGGTCGTCACCCCAGTCCGGAACCCAGGACGGGAGATCAGTTCGGCGGCTTTCGCTCCATACATTATCCAGGGGCCATAGGGAGTTATCCTGACGCATGATCTCCGCAGTGGCTTTAGCGTACACTACGGGGATTGATTCGGTGTAGTCTGGACTCGGTAAAGGTTTTCCGAGTTTCTGAGAGATACCGTAAATTGCGAAGATCTTGTCTTTGGGATCAGTAGCATGCCGGATACGAGTGTGGTGAACGACGGTCGACAGGTCCTTCTGAACGTCGTCGGACGAAAGCTCTTTATCTTCCCCGGTCTGCGTTGCTTGGATGCCTTTACTGGCTGCTACGAGATCCTTAAAGTCGGAGTAGGCGTAGTAGCAATTGATAAAGTTTCGACTGCCCTTTGAAGGAGCAAAGGAGGCTTCGACTAGCATCAGAGCCTGACAGAACGCCCCCCAGCTCATGCTCTGTGCGCCGCATTTGACGGTGGAATGACTAGAAAGGAGAAGCTCCTGCAAGGTCCACATTCTCTCGAACCATGGTCGGCTGAGGACATCTTCAATGATCTGAGGGGCGACCCAGGTACCTGCTTCTGGCATGCGCCATTTCGTGTCTAATGACACGCACTCAGCACTGAAATATTCTTTCCGTAGGACAATGCACTGCATAATCACATTAAATAGTTTATGTTGCTCATTGAGGAATCATACTAACCACATTCTTCCATAAACCGCGCATTCATGTCAACCCTAGTGTCTTCCCAAGAGTCATCACGTAGCTCGTAGAGACGGCTCAGGTGCAGAAAAAAGGCATCCGTCTTCTCATCGCCCTCTCCGAGCCATATTAGAACGTCGCTCGCATTTTCGTATATGTCCCCCATCATGGCGACCTGGGCATTGCGCTCTTCGACCCCTTCTGGTGTCTGGTCAATGCAGATACTGTCTACCCACAACACGCGGTCTTCAGAGGCTAGCCTCAATCGTCTCAATGCCGCATCGCAGTTGGCCGTTATCGGCAATGTAAATGAGTCGATGTCGATTCCATGCGCCGTACTTGGTGCACCCCATACGTACGAGAGAGCTTCGTATTGAGTCAAATTTTCAGGCACAGTGCCTCCTCCATGTGACTCCTTGACTGTACGATCAATCAGAGATCCGCGGAGAGACCGAGTTTGGGTATTGGCCGCATGAAGAATCAACAACCTGGTTGTCCCGGAGCTATTTAGGGCACGGTGCCGATATGCCATGGCGATATTCTATGGAGATTGAAGATGTTGAAGAGGAGTAGAAAGCTATTTTTAGCACTGTCATGGCAGAAACCTGTCCCGGCCAATCGGCACGGCGCTCTCCTAAAAGATCACATCATATGCTATGTCGCTCCGACATAGCATGAGTTTAGTTCAGTTTCTTATCAGGAGAATATGATGAGAAAATGTTATCATGATTCACTTCCGACCTTTTTGGTATTGAAACAGCCATGAGGTTAAGCCATCCATCGTCGTGGCAGGCTGTCTAATGTTGTGCGGAGCGTTATAAATTTGGCGCTCTCGGAGTAGCATTGCTTCAAAATTATAAAAAATTGCTCATATTAGGATCAGTTGTTAGATGGAAAGTCTAGGTAGGTACCTACATTGAATTGACTTGTATGTGTGGACCAGATCCAGGGGTTGCCGACTACCTACAAGGTACCTAAGTGATAGCTTCTAAGTACAACAATGCTCTTGTATTGGCACCCCTTATAATAGTGCATTATTTTAAACTGGATGATCTGCTGTAGGCTCTAAAGTGGTGCGAGTATATGTTGCCTCGTTTCTACGATAGAAAATCAACCACGTACTTGCGGTGCGGTTATTGGTCGTCATGTAGAATGTGACACCAGCTTTGGCATGCAATCAGCGTCGATGCACTCAGCCACCACGACATTCTACACGTCATTTTCTATGCGTTTCTACGTGTTAAAGAGTCCGGTATAGATCCGAAGCGAGGTGCGCCACGGAGGGGAAGTTCACCGAAATACTTTGGAGGCTATGGCCAAGATTGCTACCTTACATTTTCCTATCCACATAGCCGGATTGTCAGTTGGGAAAACTAGACTTCAATAAATATTATTCAGATCGTTTGCCATGCGACCAGCCCGCTCCTATCCTCCCCTGGAGAAGCTATGAGTAAAAGATCATGTCGCAGCTGTCCGGCCGCATCTGTCTTGCAATGGAAGCCAGGTATGAAGTGAGCAATAGTGTTTTACTATATTCTGAACCGTGTAGGGAGCGAAGAATGGAGATATCATGTTGTCAATCCTGTCGAACTCCAAGACTCCGCGGCAATCCTTGAGGAATCGCCAATATGCGTGATGTTAGTACCAGAAACATAATTCCAAATCCTCAAGCATAACACGGGAATAATAAATATTCCAGCTTCGCGAACGCAAATCGAATTCGTGAATGTGCGCTCTGTCGACAGTCGTTTATCAAACCATTTCGTATGCCAGAGGTGTGGTGGTCGGACCATTGCCGAAATTCGAATGGCTACATTGGGAGTGAAGTAACAAGAGACCAAAGTTCTGCTACAGGATTTAGTACGTCAATCTATTCAAACTACTACTTTTCTCATATCTTGTATTGTGACTGACTCAGGACAAGATACTTGGGCATACTACGAGATGAAACATTTAGATAAAAAGATGGATTATCGGTGGGATAAAATAAATATGTTTATCAGATGGGTAGCATCTCCGAGGCGAACAATTGCCATCTTCTTCGACACCCATCCGCCCATAGAAGACAGTATCCGTCAGGTACTATTAGGCCCGGATCTGCCATGGCTTAACGACCCGTTTTGGATATACGCACGGTTAGCCGGTGAGATCGCGCGTCTTCAGGGGTCGGCTGTCTGGGCGATCCGTGACCACGTCAGGGGGATAGAAACAGAAACAATCCCAGCAGGACGACCACAGCCTAATTATAGACGGCTCCATGATATCGCACGACATGCCATCCACGTATCCGAATCTCTTGATGTTACTTCTAAAACTATGGAGGGTATCATAGCACAACATCAGGACTTCTTAAATCAACGATTTAGTACCGAGAAGATTGACTTAGACAGCTCAGAGAACATTGGCCGGCAATTGCTCTCCTGGAGACACATGATTAGCAGCCTTCGCCACCGGTCGGCGTCGAACAAGGATCGGCTTCAAAATGAGATTCAACTGTCCTTCAACATTGCTGCACAACACGACACTGCGATTTCTGTCGATATAGGTCGCGCCGCCCAAGCCGACAGTTCTGCAATGAAAACCATCGCGTTCTTCACGATGGCCTTCCTACCAGCAACGTTTCTTTCCTCAGTCTTTAGCACGTCTTTCTTCAGCTATAGTGTCGATTCTGGTGCCTGGAACGTGTCAGACAAGTTCTGGATTTATTGGGCATTTGCTATACCGACCACTTTCGTGGCCTTTGTTGCTTGGTTTTTTTGGCATAGGATCTTCCCTATCGCACAGGTCAATTAAACTGACTTTAATGCCTTTATGAAGCCCGTGTATTCTAGACCGAGGCGCATTCATTTCAAATCGCACAATTCCTGTATATACTGAGACGTGACCGCGAATTTAGTTTATCGTAGGTATGTGACGTGGTCCAAATTTCGCACCAGATAAGGATAGGGGCCAGAAGTTAGGCTTAATTGACACTGCTGAGCCATATCTGCGGCTGACCACGATATTGTTTAGCGCCCCAATACCAGAAGGTTTTCCACCTTAGCTTCTACGAGAAGGGGGTGGTGGACGATGTCCTCAACAAGGTGGTGCAAGAACTACTAGAAGGGTGTGGTGTTGAGAACTAGGTATGTAGGTCATTCTTTCATTCAATGTGGGAATCCTCGCCAAGAGTAGTCTAGAATCGTTTTCCATCTACCAGGTAGGTAGCCTAAGCATCAAGTTATTCGATATCCGTACTCTTGGCTACTGCTTCCCATTCGTCACAGATCTTGATCATGTTCTGACATTTAGTCCTAACCCTTGCCCATCCGTCGCTTCCAAGAGGCACTCGCAATGGAATCTCCTTTCCTGCTGCTACACCAGTGCCTTTCACCAAAGCAACCATAATAGACACCGCTTTCTCAGCGTCACCAGGCTCATTGCCGACGGTAGAAGTCTCGATCTTACGAACAGCAGTATTGAACTCGGCATAGGCTGGTATACGTGGGGGAACATGATTGATATTGGCAAAGGCACGCGTGCGGAAATATCCCGGTTCGACAATAAGCACCTTTATGCCGGGAGCGAAGATGGCTAGTTCCAAAGCAAGGCACTCGACAGCACCTAGAAAGAATGCATCAGCCTCTTTGTGACATAGATAAGACTAGAGTCACGTACCCTCAAGAGCGAACTTGCTCGCACAATAGCCAGCTGCGCCGGGGTCGGCATGCCAGGCGGCTTGAGAGCTTATGTAGAGGAGCGTGCCTTTCCCCTTGGCGCGGAGCTTGGGTAGGATAGCCCGGGTGACATTCAGAGGGCCATGCACATTGGTCCTGAAGATATCCTCCATCTCTTGGTTACTGGAGGAAGCTATGCAAGTGAAAGCAAATGATTTAATAGGCGATGATATCAATGTGAGAGAGCTGCGAAGAATTAAGGCCAACAGCCAACAAGACTTACGTTAGCTCCTCGACAGCACCACTCAAGATGTAGCCAGCATTATTGACCACCACGTCAATGCCACCTGGATATAGAGTCCATGCTTCGGCCAATTTCGCCTCGATTACATTCGGCGGCGCCGAAACATCAAGGTCGAGAATGCTCGCGCCTGTCTCTTTGAGGTGCGAGAGCACGAAAAGCTCCAGCCAGTAATCAGCCAAGTTTTAGACATTGTTGATTGGAGTATGGGTTGAAGAGGTTGCAGCACGTTGCTCGGGAAAAGACAAAGACGATACCTATCATGTAACACAGTGTCGTATTTCTATGTAAGGGGCATCGACCACACCTGATATGCGCGTTAGACACTCACCTTCGCCTAGAAATTGACCTATCGAATTATGACCAAATCTAGGTAGGTAACTTGATTGGCTAAATCTAGGGGTACCGTTTGCAAGCGCGCCTTGACTAAAGAATCACACATGCCGCAGACCGTATAGACATTGTAGAGTAAACAGGGCTGTCAGTCCTCACGGGATCCACCAAGCGCCGATTTTGTTGTACTTCTGCAGTGAATACGCCACTATTATTTTCGCTCCTGGTACATGTTTTCTGTCACTGCGCTCCAGATTGCTTTCCCAAGCTACGAATTCAAAGCCGGCTCTAGTGCGACGTCATCGTGTAGGACCACAAGACTTGAGCTGTTTCTTTTCTTTGATTCTGGATGTATTTAGTAAGACCAATCATGCCTACAGGTACCTTAGGTAGGCTTGATGGCGGCACGTCGCATATGGAGCTACGACTCTACTAAGCCATCCGGCCGGGTCTGCAGCCATCCATCTTTCCCTCCGGCTCTTCCCACCTGCGTCGACCTGCGCCGAGCCGTAGTTTATAATGATGAGTCGTTATTCTATGAATATTCAGGTGATCCTGGTAAATCTACGAGCTGGCCCTGGATTACTGATAACTGACAAGTAGGATGGCCGATCATTGCAAACGGGAAAGCCACATTATTCCCAAAACAGGAAATGCGGACGGGAGCAGACATTCAAGCAGCTCACAGAATTTATGACACGTACCAAAAGGCGCTTTCTCGTTTGCTGTCGCAGATAAATTCTTGGATTCCTAATACCAGGTCCCGGAAGACTCCGTGCCGCGTCATGACGGCATCGGCATCGTGGTGGCCGCCCCGTAGACGTCTAGGTACCAAGTAATAGCGGAGTTTCGGTAGGATGCATACACGACATATGCTATGCGGAAACAGACTGTCAAACGGACTGAGCGCCTCACTATCCCGCCCAAACGCTTTTATTGGAATCACTTAGCATCGCTGGTCCGAGGTCCGGAGTTCTCCATTCTAGGTTGTTCTGTGAATAATCTCTTAGTGATTCGGTCAGGTATAAATCTTCAACAATTTCCCTGCGAGACCGCGAGAAGCTAGACAGATTGACTGCCTTTTCTACTTATCCTAATTGCTTCGTGAGAGGCAATCTTTCCCTTCTAGTTCCCTTGAATTCTTTATTTGCTGCTACTATGTTGACTACCGATGTTGGTCTGGGGAACCAGGCCATATTGACCAAAATCGACAAGTTGAGAGAGTTGAACGTTGGCACAATTGTTCCCCTTCCTCAGGTACGCTTGGAAACCACGATAAGTACTTCATACTTCGGCGGATAACTGATATTTCCATAGCTCATCGTCGTTGGTGACCAGTCGTCCGGGAAGAGCTCTGTTCTAGAGAGCTTGACTGGGTTCTCCTTCCCTCGAGCTGCTGGGCTATGTACTCGCTATGCAACTCAAATCACTTGCTGCCGCGATCTCCGAAAGAGTGTTGCTATATCCATCATCCCGCGCCCGGATGCTGATGAGGCGCTCAAGTCGCAACTTCTTAAGTTTCGGTTCCATAGCACGGAGATTAACAACCATGAACTTTCTGAGGTATTTGAAGCGGTACGTTCATCAAGCCATACTATTATATAACTTCTATTAACACTAATACCTTTTTCCAAGGCGAATAAAACTATGGGTCTTCGCATGGATGCGAATGATGACAACGCCGGCGTTGGGGCGTTCAGTGAAGACATTCTGAAGATTGAAATCAGTGGCCCTGAAGTAAATTCCCTTCCATCTTATTTATGGCCATCAGGGATGCTGATGCAGTTACTAGCACGCCCATCTCACCGTTATTGACGTCCCTGGCATATTTCGACTCCCAACACCTGGTAGGTTTCCACTAATAGACTACCTAGCCATATGCCCGCTGACAGTCTTCCTAGGGCTAACCACTGAGAGTGACGTTGTGATGGTCCAAAACATGGTCAAGTCATACATGAAGAATAGCAGAACGATGTTAGTCTTGAATCCTGAAATATACTTTCCTGGCTGACGAAATATCAGTATTCTTGCAGTCATACCCTGCAATGTTGACATCGCCACCCAGGAGATCTTACGGCTTGCCGAAGCTGCGGACCCAGAGGGGGTCAGGACGATGGGTGTGCTCACAAAGCCTGATCTTGCGACCGAGAAGGCGACCCAGAACATGGTCCTGGATCTAGTTCTCGGAAAGCGTAACAAGTTGACACTTGGATACTGCATTGTCAAGAATCGGAGCGCAGACGACAATGCCTCGACAATGTCTGAGCGTCACGCAGCTGAGAAAGCGTTTTTCATGGCCCCTCCCTGGGCATCTGTTGCGGATCGGTGCGGTGTAACATCATTGCAGGCCCGCCTTCGTGAGCTGCTCATGGATATATCCAAACGCGAGCTCCCTCACGTAAGAGCAGAGATTGAAAAGCTTCTACACTCGTGTAAGCTTAATATAACAGCCCTTGGGGCTCCCAGAGCCGACCAAGGCTCGCAAAGACTATTCTTGGGCAAGATTGCCTCGAAATTTCAAGGCATTACCCAACATGCTCTCAATGGATACTATACCGGAGATCCAATTTTCAAGTCGGAGCCTAGCCTAAAATTGGCTACGAGGATGATGCAGCTGAATGAGAGCTGGTCCGACCTCTTCTTGGAAAAAGGCCACAAACGCCACTTTGATCCGCAGTGGGATGATGAAGAGGTAGTCTCCTCTTTGCACAAAAATGACCAGCACCCTTTCAAAATTTCTTTGACTAAACACCCCGAACTGTCTGACATCATTTGCACGGATGAGTACGATTGTCCAAGTCCCTCGGAAGGTCCAATTATAGACCATGTCAAGGAGGTGTTCAAATCTAGCCGTGGGCCAGAGATTGGAACGGTAAGTGCTCCTAAATACGGCCTTTTTCCATGCTAACTAGGGGATCTAGTTCGGGGGTGCAATACTAGCCACAGTATTTGAGGAACAGTCAGAAAAATGGGAGCCGCTAGCTCTATGGCATACCAGCAGGGTCATTGCGCTGGTTCATGATTACATCTGTCAACTTCTCGACAAGCTATGCCCAGACACCCAAGTCAAAGATCAGTTGTGGAGCACGTTCCTAGACGAGAAGCTAAGAGATGCATATCGTCACGCCATGAGTCATGCCCGCTTCCTCCTTTCTATCGAGCGTGAGGGGAGGCCTACGACATTCAACCACTATTTAAACGCTAATCTACAGAAGAAGCGTAAAGAGCGTATATCCAAATCCTTCAAGGACATCGCCGTCCCTCTCGACAACGATGAGAATGATCTCTATATACCCGTTGAAAAGATCGACGAATATGTTCTCAACAAGGACAACGCTCAGCAGATCTGCGACGACATCGTAGACATTCTTATGAGTTACTACAAAGTGGCTCGCAAGCGCTTCGTCGATAACCTCTGCCAACAGGTTGTTAACCGCTTCCTGCTCGATGGTGACGAGGGCCCTCTGAAAGTTCTAAGTTCGGAGTCCATCATGAGCCTTGAACCCGACCAGTTGGAGATAATTGCGGGCGAGGATACGGCGTCAAAGCGCCAGCGTCAGAATTTGGCTCAGGAAATAGAGAGACTGGAAGCTGCCATCAAGGTGCTGCGAGCATGATAGTAGAACGGGTCGGCTTCAGGGTTGATTGCTAGGGAGGCAATTAGGTAGCTCTGGTAGCACGCCTCTTGTATCGTGTGTTCACCTGGTCTTTCGTATTATTTGGCAGTTAGATTAGGTACCTAGATAGGAGGACATTGACCCTCTATGATAGAAATTGGGTATTATTCCTTATATTTCCGGATTAATTCAAGATCGTGGGAACCATTAGCTATGAATTTTGGGGGCTTTCTTATTTTATTTTGAACTTCCCCTTTGGAAAAGTACCTATTCGGCTTCTTCGGCCTGTAAGAAAGCTACCGTGGGGAACAAGTCTTGGATAATGAGACATCTGGATCATATACTTACGAGTCCACAGCCTACTAATAAAACCACTTACATATATTTAAAGAAAACAGAGTGTCGTATGAAAACAGTTGTGTGGTCACTGGCAACGGCAGCAACGGTAGCCACTCGGAGTGCGTTAAAAGGCTATCATGCCTACGGCAATATTTTTATCCCATGCCAAGCCCCTGTTGGGCCCATGCTAAGCTGGCATATTTAGTTATTGAATTGCTACTGTGGGATGATTACCTAATCAGCGGGGATATCAGCCGATTCTAAATCGTATATCATGTGACATGTGCGCCATAAGAGCCACCCCAAGACACTTGAAATAACTAGGCTTTCAGCACACATTATGTGATAACTTGTTAACTTATCAAATTCCTCTCATAATATTCCTCGGCCGTGAAATTTCAGATCAGTAACATTACGGATGGCCAACCAGACGAATTGGGAGCTTCCACCTAAGACCCGTGATGACTTCGAGGTTGCGATAGTATGCGCGTTGCCTAGGGAGGCAGAAGCAGTCCTAGCTATTTGGGATGGTTCATACCAAGATCACGGTGAAGAATACGGCAAGGCTGACGGTGACCAGAACAAATATACCACCGGGAGGATTGGCAAGCATGCCGTGGTGATACTTTGGTTGGACAGTATAGGCAAGGTATCATCCGCCGTGGCTGCCACTAATCTCCGGAAGAGCTATCGTAAAATCCAACTGGCCATCCTAGTAGGAATCTGCGGCGGATGTCCTCAAAACGGTAAAGGAGAAGACATACTTCTTGGCGATGTGATCATCAGCACCGAAATTCACCAGTACGACTTCAGAAAGCGGTATCAAAACGAAGATGAAGTTATAGACACGTGCAAATCCAGAAAATATGACCCAGCCATATCTGCCATTATAGAAAGGTTGGCAGCCAGAGACGGAGTGCAATTTACTAAGGATCTTGCGAGATATGTGCGAGACTTAGGATCCAAGTCCAGAACTCTATACCAACACCCAGGTCGCGACAAAGACATTCTATACCAGCCTGAGTATCTCCACAAACATCGACAGCAAAGTTGTGCAGTATGCAGCGAGAGCGAGACAGCTGCCTGCAAGGAAGCTCGCGACAAGTCATGTGCGGAGTTAGGATGCGATCCGGACCGACAAGTGCGCAGAGCCCGTTCGGAACGTATCTGCAGAGCAGTCAAGGCCGGAGAAGCAGATGAGTTCCTCAGTCCCCAGGTGCACTTCGGGGTTATAGGATGCGGCGACACGGTTATTAAGTCGGGCCAGCACCGCAATGATATTACTAAGCAGCGACCGGGTATCATCGCCTTTGAGATGGAGTCAGCAGGCATGTTCGGGTCTTTGACGGGTGTAGTAATCAAATCAGTCTGCGATTATGCCGATAGTCATAAAAACAAGATCTGGCAGGATTATGCTGCGGCGACAGCCGCTTGCGCGGCCAAGGCTCTGTTGGAAAGTTACACGCCGACAGACAGAAACACTGTGGATAGAGGCGATTACGGCAAGTTCTCTCTTCATTTCTGGGCAGCCTAACATACTAATCTGCTTGCTAGCCACAATAAGTCCTCTTCCAGCCGGCCTTCCCGCCAGTTGTTACAAGCGGAGCCCGCCGCCCCTCAAGCATAGAATCAGTATCAACTTTATCGATCGCACAGAAATTCGGCGCAGAATAGCCAAAACAATCTTCGATGAGATGCCCAAGGGTCAGCAGAAACGGTTCTTGATCTGTGGAATGGCTGGCTCTGGAAAGACACAGCTCTGCCGTTGGTTTGCTAGTATCTATAAACAAAAGTGATACTCCCTTACTCCCTACAATCCCTAGCTCGAAGAGTCCATTCTAACAAATTATTTAAAGATTCTGGGGCGTTTTCATGATCGACGCCAGTAGCACGGCAGCTGTCAACCGCGATTTTGGAACAATTGCCCAGTGGGCTGGGTTACGGGCTACTGGCGAGAATGGAAAGAGGTTCCTGGCAACCTCCCCTGATGGTTGGCTATTAATAGTGGACAATGCTGACAGAGAAATTGACGACGACGAGCTATTCCCACAAACAGACCAGGGTTACATACTTATTACCAGCCGCAATACTAGCTTGCGGTACCGCCAAATCGATCTAAATACGAATCCAATGAGCATTGAAGACGGAATAACTCTCTTCTTGAAAGAGGCAAAGCAGGATCCGAGAAAAGAAGAGAACCGATTGCTCGCAAAGCCGCTCGTTGAAAGGATAGATTGCTTACCCTTGGCTATCAAGCACGCGGCAGTCCCAGTCTCCAGCAAACGCAAGACCTTAGCAGAGGTGCTCGAATATTACAATGAGAATACGGAGAGGCTCCTCAGAGATTCCAAAGACAAAGGTGACGACACCTACCAATACCGCAGCTTATACGCCAGTATCGAAATGTCTCTACAGACCATGACATCACACAAAGATGTATACAGTGTCAATCGAGCCATCGAGATTCTCCAATTATGCGTTTTCCTTCATTTCAGAGACGTGCCGGAAGAGTTGTTCCATGCAGCTCCTTCCTGGAAAAAACAAGGCTTTCTTAACACTATCCAAAATTCAGTCTCTCGGTTCTTGTGGCCTAATTTCCTTCCTAACCAGACGACAACCGTGCCGTGTAGAGATCAAGATTTTGTCCCTAACCGGGCTGGTATTATAAGGGCTCTCAGTTGCATCAATTCCTTGCCTACCAATTCGATAGAATTACAGAACCTGGCCCGTGGTGATGAGGATAGAGAGGCTCTTTTACTACTTGACTATAGCGGCCTTGGTTACTTTGACGTCGAAAGCCACTTATTCTCAATGCATCCTATAGTTCACGAGTGGAATCGCTCTCGTCTTAGCAGTCAAGATTGTCAGCAAGCCCGGTGGTCTGCTGGTGTAGCCCTGACACACACCATATCTTGGCGCGAAACTTCCCGGCAGAGCGAACTTCAAAGAAGTCTATTATCTCATGTGGACTTTTATCTAAAGTCGGGCGACACAAGTCTCCCTAGCTGTCAAGCTTTAACCATAGGCCAATCCGAGGTGGCAGAGAAGTTTGCTCTTGTATACAAAGATAATGGCAACTATCGTGCTGCACGAGCTCTCCTCCAAGAGTCGGTAGATGCAAGAACCACTCTACTTGGACGAAAAACCCTCAAAACTCTGAACAGTCTCCATCGACTTTCCACTGTCCTGGAGAGGCAGGGAGACTATAGGCATGCTGCGGAGTGTAGCAAAGAGGCATGGGAAGGGTTTCAAACACTTCTCGGAGAGAGAAGTGAGGAGGCCTTGCAAAGTTTAGGCAATTATGCCCTGTCATTGCACGGACTCGGCCAATTTTCGGAAGCAGAAAATATCAATCGAAGTTGTTTAGAAATGAGGCAACAGCTGGCGATAGATACCGCCGATACCGTCGAGATTAAGAACAATTTAGCCATGGCAGTCCTACGGCAAGGCAAATTCGACGAGGCCATTGATCTCCTCATTCAGGCAAATGAATGGCACAAGCAAAATTCCTCAGACCACAACACAGATACAACACGAAGCCTTCACAACTTAGCACTAGCTTATAGAAAGGCAGGTGAAATTAAGTTGGCAGCCGAAAAAGGGTACGAAGTACTGGAACTTCGAAAGCGTACGCTCGGAGATAACCACCCGGATACCCTCGAGACCAAAACAGAGTTAGCTTTAGCCGAATTAAAGCTAGGAAATCGAGAGAAGGCGAAACATCTAAGCCTCGAGGCAAGTATCGGATTAAACCGTTCCATGGGTGCTTCAAGTCTGAACACCCTTGACAGTCTTTCCTCACTGGCCGCAGTGAAAAGGAATCTAGGCGATTATAAGTTAGCCGAATATCTCTACAGATGCGTTCTGGACGGGTATCAGCAACACTTTTCACAAAACCACGTAGACATTCTAACTACAATGACTAACCTAGCCGGTGTGCTCAACTACTGCCAACGGTACGACGAGGCAGTGCCGATTTACCGACAGGCTTTGAATGGGTTCAAGGCCCAACATGAGCCGAACCATCCAAACGTGATCCAGTGCCAAATAAGTCTTGCATTAGCACTAGTTAAATTGAAAGATCACGAAGGGCCCGATGAGGCGAATGATATCCACAAAGAGGTGGAATCACGGATTGAGAGCTCATACCCAGGCCACCACTACTTCAAGTCTCAATGGTTGTTCAACTATAGTGTCTTTCTACGGAACCGAGGAGACCTATCTAAGGCGAGGCAGAAAGTTTTGGAGGCTATGGATGGGTATAAAGCCAAATTAGGGACCCAATCAGAGGCAGTCATGAATAGTCTCGCTTCCCATGCGTATATACTCGACTTGGAACAGAAATACGCAGAGGCACGGAAGGAATATGTAAAGGCGTTAGATGGATACGAAAAATTGGGTGGCCCGATGACGGTTCATCACAAGGCTTGCGTCAAACGTTTCGCAGACATGGGAGCTAAAATGGCAGCTCTAGATATTCCTGAGTCCTAATAGGCTCAGCTCTGAGCCTAGGTCGGCGCGTAAGAAAGAGCTGGATCTGTTAACTGCCGACACTGATACGATATGTTCTAATTGTGTGTTTAGAAAATATGACTTGATCTAATGTGATCTAATGTGAAAAGGAAAAAGAACAGAAAGGCCAATATATTGCAGTCACATAATGTATTTTGCCTCTCTTCTACCTCTACATATAACTCGCACGCCGTTAAGTGAGCTGTATAGCGGTCTTTGGCCCTATATTCTTATCAGGGACAATACTTGACACAGGAATGCCGCACTGTAATTTGACACGCTGGTGTACCCAGAGTTTACGGAGGGTTCCTGTAAAAGGTCAGTTTGAAATTTAACTTAGAGGGAAGGTTTCCAAGACCTTAACACGGCCTATAATTAATATCGGATAGGAAATCTAACGTGGTTTATGAGTAGCATAGGGGAGCCTGGTATAGGGGGCGGCGAGCAGACTCCCCCTAGATAAAGGACCTAAGGATCTAGCTTACGTAAACTAGGGGATGGCTTTGCAATAGGTTGATCCGATCCGAAACGAATGCCAGAGGAGACGTAGATATCCATTGGGCAGCTGCTGAGATAGTGGACGGGTCGATTTTCAACTCGGGACAAAGCTACTGCGCTATCGAACGCGTTTACGTCGATGAGAAGATTTACGATTCTTTCATAGAGGCCGTCCAAAAGGTCCCAAAGGACTATAAGGTCGGAGACCCTCTAGAGAAGGAAACTCAAATTGGGCCAGCAAGGGGACCTCACTGCGCCATTATTTCCGGGTGGCAACAAATTGGGGGCCACTTCACGACTTTAAACCAGCAGGCAAGCAGAAGGGCGTCAGAAAAACTCGCGCCCGTATGAATAACACTGTAATATACTGTATAAATTTGGCTTACCTAACTACACAGTGAAGCATAGTGTTACTCATACGGGCGCGAGTTTTTCTGACGCCCTTCTGGCAAGGTCGTAAAAATTTGCAGCTTTCCGCTTTTTAAGAGTGCCCGGAGTGCCCGGAGGGTTCTTGTGTCGGGGTCGAATGTGTCAATGAATAATTACTAGAATAGGAAGGTTTGCCAAGACCTTGATATGGTTATATACGTAATATTGTATTATTAAGAGGATTTGGGTACCTTGGCGTCTGGTAGCCTGGGCAGCTTAAATTAGGTAGCCTAACCTTGTATAATTGAATAAAAAGGGTTGCCAAGACTCTGATATGGCCTTATATATTATATGATAATATTGGAATCCTGGTATCTTTGGATTAGGTAAGGTAACTTGGCCTGGGATTTGGTATTTGGCATTTGGCAGCCTGGTGGCCTAGCCTTAGCCTGGCATCTAAGAATTAAGGCCTTTTGGGTGAGCGTGCGGGAGGCGGAGGGCGGATTTTTTGCGACGGAGGCGAGCGAAGCGAGCCGAGGAGCAAAAAATTCGTCCTCCGCCGACGCGCGCGAGCTTGCGAATAGGGGCATTTAGGTATAAGGGTGAGGGTGAGGCTTCCGGAAACTCCGGGCTACTGTGCCGCCCAGGGGGTGGCCTTGCAATATGCATTGAAGCATAAGAGTATACATTGAAGTATAAGGTATACACGTTATGAATCTGTTGGATAAGTACCTAGCTACCTTGTTACTACGTTAAAATAAAAATAAAAAATTTGTCTTATTATTTTCGTTTTAGCAGCTAGAGAGGTTTTCCGGTTTAAGTAAAAAACTACCCCGCCCCCACTATAAAAATAAGTAAATATATAAAAGTGAAAAAAAAAGTTAAATAATATAAATTAAAATAACATTTATATATATATAAATATATTTATATAATCTTATAAAATAAAATCTAATATATTTTTATAAGCTTTTTTATATTATTAAAAATAAAACCGAAATTATTTATATTAATTAATATTTATAAATTTTAATTAAATTTTATATTATAATTATATTATATTATTAATTAAAATACTAAATATATTAATTTTTTAATAAAAAAACTAAGGTAAAAAAATTAAAACTAATAATAAAAAAAAAATAAAAATAAAAAATAAAAATAAATTTAATTTTTATTTTATTTTATTTTTATTTTATTTTAATATTATTTATTTTTAAATTAAATTTTATTAAATTTACTAGTTATTTAAAGTTTTTATAATCGTTTTAAAATATTTAATTTTATTTTAATTAAAAAAAAAAATATTAATAACGGTTTTTATAATAATTTAAATATTAAAAAAACGCTTAATATTTAAAAATATATTATTAGTTTTATATAATATATATTATTTTATTAATAAATATTAACGTTAATTTATAATATAATATTATATATATTAATAATATATATATTTATATTAATAATAAATTTAAAAAAGTTTTATATAATAAATAAAAATTTATTTATATTTTTAATTAAATAAATTTATTAATATAAATTTAATATTTAAATAATTAAAATTTAATTAAATATTTTTTTTATTATATATATATTTTTAAATATTATTTTTAAAATTTTTATAATTTAAATTTTAATTATATTTTATTACTTAAAATTTAAATATTAATAAATTAATTAATAAAATAATAAATTTTATAGTTTTTTTAAAATATTTAAATTTTAAAAAAAGTTTTATAAAATAAATAAAACAAATATTTTTAAATAAAAAGAAAAAAATAAACTTATAAAGCTTTTTAATTAAAAAATATTTTTTTAATTATAAATATTTTATAAATATTTATAATATTATAACGTTATATAATATTTAAAAAAAATAAAAAAAACTAATGTTTTTTTTTTTTTTTAAATAAATATAAAAGTTTAAATTTTAAAAGTTTTAATTAATTATTTTTTTATTTTTTTCTTATTTTTTTAATTATATTTAAAGTTATATTTAAAGTTATATTTAAAATTATATTTAAAATTATATTTAAAATTATATTTAAAATTATAATTAATTATTATATTTAAAATTATTAGTTTTTTATATATATTTTTATATTATATAATATTTTATATATATAAAATAAAAATATAATTATATATATAATTTTTATATAATAATTTATATATATTTATTTATATAAGTTATTAAACTTAATATTTTAAATTTAATATTTAAAATTTATTTATTTTAATTTATTTAAACGTTTTAATTATATTTAATTAAATAAATAAATTTTAATTTAAAATTTAAATTTAAAATTTAAACTTAATATTTAAATTTAATATTTAAATTTAATATAATAAAACTAGTTTTAATTTATTTATATAAGTTTATTTTAATTAAAAATATATATTTTTTATTTTTTTAATTAAAATTAAAATTTAAATATTAATATAAAAACTTTTTTAAAATTTAAATAAAAAATAAAAAAAAAAAAATTTATATAAAATAAAAAATTTAAGTTTTATAAAAAAAATAATATTATATAATAAAATATAATAAAATATAAATTTATATATATAAAAAAAAAATTTTAATTAAAAAATTAAAAATTTAAATTTAAAGTTTAAGTTTTTATTATATTATTTTAATATAAAAAGTTTTATATTTAAAAATATTTAAATTTTAAAAAAGTTTTAAATAAAAAAAAAGCTATATAAATATAAAATTTTTTAAATAAAAAACTTTTTTTTAATTATATAAAATATTAATTTAAACGGTATATAATAGTTTTTATTTATATAATTTTTAATTATATAATTTAATAAATTAATAAATTATTTTTTTATTTTAAAAAAAAAAAAAGCTTTATTTTTTTTTTTTTTTTTTAAACTTTTTATTTTTTTTTATTTTATTTAAATGTTACGTTATAAATAACAACGTTTAAATTTTAATTAATTATTATTTTTTTTTTTTTTAATATATAAATTAAAAAGTGATTATAATTTTATTTTTTTATTTAAATAATAAGTTTTTTATAAAAAAAAATATAATATAATAATTTTTATAAATTTAAATATAAGTGTTTATAATATTATAATATTATATAACATATAAAAAAAATAAAAAAAAAGGTGAGAAAGAAAAGGCCACCACCATTAAAATAAAGTTATATTATAATACCGCGAAACTATATGCGCCGGCTGTGGCGCCGCGGCCTGCGCGCGTAAAAAAAGGAATCCTAATTTGCAAGGTTGAGGATTCGAACCTAAGGGCCTCAAAACTCGGGTGGGTAAAATTAATAAATAAATCCGAAATATCTTCGGCTTTATAAATCTACGTAGGTATTTTATGAAAACAGATAGGTTTCATTGACCTAATAAGGGACTTCATATACTGCACAGACGTTATATAAGTCATCTCAAGTCCTCCGCACCACCTTATCCCAACTAACCCTCCCGCGGAATCCTAAAAATCGGATACTCATCCCCGACCTCGACCGGGATAATATTAAACCTCACATACGAGTCCACATTCTCCGGCTCCAGCGCGACGAACGCGAACGCCGCGTTCTTCTGCCTCGCGCCAACCCGGAAGCTGCCCGGCGGCAGCGCCAACCCCCCCTCCCGCGGCCCCAGGTCCGCCGTCACCGTCACCTGGACCGCGCCCTCGTAGTACCCCCCGGCCACCTGCGCCGACGTGATCGTCAGCGCCTCCGCGGGCCCGCGGTACCCGTCCGCCAGCGTCTCGACCTCGACGCCGGCGTCGCGCAGGCGGTCCGCGAGCGCCGACCACGTGCGCGGGATGAGGTACGCCTCGGGGCGCGCGCGCGTCCGGTTGGCCGTCGTCGGCGTCGTGCTGAGGAAGGTGACGGGGACCTGCTCGAGCGCGCCCGTGGCCCGGTTCGCGAAGGTGATGGTGCGGCTGACGGGGTTCGGGTAGTCCGTCAGCACGATGGGGTCGTCGCTGGCGATGAACTTGGTTATGGCGCCTTCGACCTGCGAGTGGAAAAAAAAAGGCGGCTTATGTCAGATTCAGGGGTGGGGTTTTTAGAAAAGGGGCTAGGCAATTGAATCTAGAGCTGAGATGGAAACTGGAGATTAATTGGCTTACCGTATCATACACCTCCTGGTGATTCTCCGCCGCGATATCCAAGATCGCGCTGACCATATTCAGCGCCGTCGCCACCCGCCTCTGGAAGTGTTGATCCGCGAGCCGGATCCCGCGCACCTCGCACAGGATAGTAACAGACTGCGCGAGCGCGTAGTTATTCCGCCCGCTCTTCGCATCGCTCCCAGCCTCATCCAGCACGATATCGTCAGCTGCACTCGACGACCCCGCCGTAAAATACGGCTCCCACCGAAACCCTTTCGCCGCGATCCTCTCCCCGACCCCAGCCGCGAACAGCACCTCCGAGATATTCCGGACGTCGGCGTGGGTATTCAAGTTCTTGCCCGCCGCGATGAGCGCGTCCATGCCGTGCTTGTAGATCCCGCCGGGACCCGACGGCCGCGTCCCCGTGAACTCGTGCATGTCGACGGTGACGTGCGGCGCGTACGCGCTCAGCAGCCGCTTGTGGCCGCGCGACATGTCCCGCGCCAGCTTCGTGTGCTCCCGGTTCGGGTCCAGGTTGCTGGCCAGCGCGCGCTGGAAGTACGCCGCGCCGTCCGGGTTGTACCGCGGCAGCAGCGTGACGGTCAGGCGCGAGAGGAGCGATTCCCTCCACGCCCGGTCCGCGTCTAGCTTGCCGAGCAGCGCGAGGACGGCCTGGTCTCCGGCGGGCTCGTTGCCGTGCACGCCGCCCTGGATCCAGACGCGAAGTTTCGGGGGCTGTTTACCCTCTGCTGAGGAGGGGCTTGATAGAACTACGTAAGGGAAGGGGCGGCCCTCCTCGGAGGTGAAGTCTGCAATCTTGTACTGCACCCAGTCGTTTCGTTCCGCGATAGAGCGTAGGAATAAATCTAGTTTTGTATTAGTGTAAAGTACATGATGAGGAATGAGAACTTGTCACTCTCTTTGATACGTACCGAGTGTTGCATCATCAGTTGGTCCATCGGTCCCATTTGCGAACCCTGGAAGTCTGCTCTCCGGACTTATAAATGCCGGGGAGAAAAGGGTCTCATTGGTATCCGGGAAATTGGCTGCTACAATATCTTCGTCCTTCTCGACTGGTGAGTGGTTCTCGCCATATTGGACAGCAGTGGCTAAAGAACTATACAATAGTAAGAGTCCTTGAAATTGAGCCCATCGATCTAGAATATTTAACTTCATCTTGCGCGGATGGCAAAGCTTGACAGTGGACAGTAGGTGGTGAGAATCAGCACTCATGTGTTTGAAGCCCTGCCACGAAAATCAGGAACTAGCACATTTCATTCATGTCGAATGGCGCATCATCTCGCCATTCCGTGCCTGCAATGGCGCAAGCAACAACTCCCTCGAAAGATTATAGCTCATTATGACTGAGACCAAGTTAGTTGCGGAGATGGTAGCATTCCAAAGATCGTTACGGCGATGCCAAGGAAATATAGTAATTGTAGTAACTTAGTAAGGCAGGTCAGAAATGGTCTCTTGTGGAGATGAGGGGATGAGGGGATGAGGGGAAATTTGGAGTTGGCAAGACTAATAGGGGAGGGGGTTGCAAGAGAACATCACCAGCCTGGAATTATCTGTGAATATTTATTCATCTGTAATTCCCGAGAACATCGAAATGCTAGCTAGTATAAGCTACCGAACATCATGAAATGAATCCGGAGACTTACAGCGAATCTGAGTGACCGCTATCTATCACCGCAGTCACTACGGATCATGCATCACCACCAATCCATAGCATCATACCACTTCATACCACTTCGCATAACTCAAGGCCATTGCACAACCATCAGGAAAACGTGTTAAAGCGTAGTCTCCTCATCAATGGCAAGTATAACCTCAAACTCGCCTTATGCAACATTCCTATGCTATGCTATCATGCCCTCATTCATCTGTATGCTTTCTCAATGCGGAACCATATACCCCTGAGCCTCTGGGCCCCCGGGACACACGCCGTTCCGACATGCTCCCTAGCATGTAAACGCCTCCTTTTTCTGAGTAAAACTAAGTGTTAATCACTACCATAAAGCTTCATCGCATCGTCTTTTTCTTTTTGAGGTGGATTGGGGTAGTTATCTACACCTCAATACCTCGTCTGTGCGTCTTCGTCTCTCGTCCTCCCCCTTTTTTTTTTCCTTTTCCGTCATTTGTTTTCAGATAACAAAACGCCACTACGCGCTCCATTTCTGTCTTCCTTCACTAGGTGCTCGGCTTCTTCTCTGTTTTCCTGACCCGGCAGATCCGCCGGTACCGGAAGCGCCGCTAGGCTCCGACACCGACGCCCTGCTCGAACGTCGAATGAGGTCTTCTGCAGCGCTGCCCATGTTCTCCTTATTCGACATGAGGCTTTCGCTACGTGAAGCCCCTGAAGCAGCACTCAAACTAGGCCGCGGAGCGTATAGGCCCGAGTTTCGCGGTAGTCTGCTTCTACCGGCACTGCTAGATTGCATCTCTCCACTGACCTGCCGTCGAGGAGAGCTGATGGGTAGGCCCGAAGCGCCATCTCTACTTCTAGGACGGTACGGAGCAGAGTCACGTTGGTGTGTGAATGATAGAGCTGAGCGCTTTGGACTCGAAGCAACTTCGATATAGGCAGCGGACTGAGACGGCCGCGAAACATGTGTCGGCGTAAGGGGTGCCGAAACAGCCGAGTGAAGAGAGGGAGGGGTGTATATACGTCTTCCAGATCGGACACGGTCAGAACCCGCTGCGGCGGACGGTGCCGACGTGGGTGCTATGACTCGATCGGAATTACCGTCGATATGAGAAATAACAAGGTCGGCTGCTAGGTTTTGCACAAGGACGGCCGCATCCTTCTCCGCAAGTATTCGGATGGCGTCAAACAGTATCTGGAGATCTTTATCCTTGGCAGTGGCAAAGTAATCGGTCTCGCGCGCCTCGAGTATGTTTCGGACGAGACGAAGTAGGTTCAGTCGCACGAGGGGTTTCTTGTGCGACAATTTCTGTGCAATTCCAGAGTACATGTCTGATTTTGCTAGAGATGCGGCTAAGGACGGGGATAGTCGGAGTACCTTTAGCAAAGGCTCTAATAAGTTGGGATCGAAGGAGTTCATCTTGTGAGCGTGAAAACAAGATACGATGGCATTGGGAAATCTGCCATTGAGCAAATGGCCCTCTACCTTGGCCGTCTCTTCTTGTAACCTTCTCGCTATATTAGCAAACTCAAAATCTCTTCAGGACAAGAAATACTCACCAAACGAATATGGCATCCAAAGCGGTGACTTGCCAATACTGATCTGCCAAGAGTGAGACGTAGAAGTCCAACCCCTTATTCTGCCATAAGAATCGGCGCCCTTTGCTACCTGAATGTGCCATGTCGCAGAGAATCGGTAGGGCGAATTCTTTGGGAGGTCGATCCGTCTTCATGATCTTCAAAAGGAGGGGAATAATACCATTGACTGCGGCATACTCCTGGCGGTCCTTGCTTAGGCGGCAGAGATTAAACATAGTGTTGAGTACTTGATTAGAAATCTCACGGAAGTGAGGATGCCCTTTCTTCATGCACCCACTGAGTAATTCAATGAGAAGGTCGATAGCATCGGCAGCATGGAGTGCGTCGAGGGTAGTCGAGAGCATGGAAAGGTTCTTTATGAATTTCAACATGGTGATTTGGTGCGAGGGGGTCATGCGGCGGAGGTCCTTGAGAACACCTTGCCATATGTTAGTTTGAGCTACAAGAATCCTTGAGAGCTAAGCTGCTTACTTTTCAATACTTGCCTGTCAGCCACCGTCTCCTTGACGTAGTTCTCGGCCTGTGAGAACAGGTAGAAGATGTTGACAATACGGCCCTCTATTAGTTCGGTAATTTCATTTTCGACTTCTTCGTCGAGAACGCGGTTTAGGACAAGGGCCAAGGGATCCAGGATCTTGCTTCGAGAGAATATTCGGCAAAAGTCGTTCTTCGGCGTAGGCCCCTAGATAATAGTATTAATAGATATACAGCTAAGTTGCAGATTGGGAATGACAAACCTGAAGCTCGAAAACGTTCCAAATTCCATTCACACCAATGAGCACGAGATCCCTGGCATTATCGTAGTCTTCATCCAAGAATTCGACCAAAACATTGAGACCGCCAGCGCTTACAAACATTTGTAAGGTGAGGGTTGAAGTTTGGTACATTTGTCGAACGAAGGCGGCGGCCTCTAGTCGGATCTCGTTTGAATATTGTCTGGCTGCAAACTTGGTGATAATAGGAATACCGCCAACAAAGCACAAGTTCTCCTGTAGTTCGACGTCATCTAGTATGATCTGCGAAAGAGTTAGTGAATACCGTTTCCCCATATGAAGCCTGACTTGCATACCGTGTTGACGACCTGCAGGAGCTGCAAGATCATCTGCTGCCTGCTTTTCACCGTGCAAGGTTCTAGAATCTCGAGGATGGGAAGTAATCCATGAGCACTGATGATCATATCCTTGACCTCGGTGCTCTCCCAGAGCAATGCCAGCTATAAATTGTTCGTTAGCACTGTAGAAACTTGGACGAAAAATGAAGAATGAGCAAATTAGCCACTAACCAGATCTTCTGAAAGTTCAAGTAACTTGTCCTCGCCCTCGGTCGTTTTCAGCGAACGAACTAGCGCCTCGATCTTCTCAGCGAGCCGTGCATGCCGGTCGCGTGCAATATTTGCTTCCAAATCCATCTCGTCCCAGCCCGGGTCCATAGAGGCAAAGGGGTCGTCTTCGTCTTCGTCGTCGCCAAGCCACGAATTATTAGACAGTCGAGATAGGACCATAAGATTGCCGTCCTCAGATCCCCGATCACTTTCCTCCTTCTCGGTTAAGTTGTCGCTTGGTCCAAAGATGTCGGAGAAGTCCTCGTCCTCTTCGTCTTCGGCGAATCTTTGGATTTCAATCGACGATTTCGACCTCTGCAAGTGTCGGTCGGGAAGTGTTGAAGGTCTCGAGGAAGGTTGTCTTCGCATGCTACCGGCGACGGGTGACTGCATAGATCGCGATAAGTTGGTGAGATCCGAGGGATGGAATAGTTGTGGAGTATCGGGCTGTTAGCCTACGTGTGAGTATTTGAGGCAATTCCAAACGAGTCGTGGACTTGGTATGAGCGATGCGTACCTTTTTAGTTAGACCTAGACCCTGATTGAATATACTGTCATCGCCCTCGAAAACGTCAGAGTAGTCCTCTACCGACTGCTCCCTATAAGCCAAATCAGGTCGGGCTGGTAATTCGAATTTGCTCCCGAGCTGATTCTTGGATTGGGATTTGGTTTTCTGATGACTGCTTGGTCTCTTACGATGAGATGATTTTGCTGGCTGCGGTTTTGGGTCCGCCTTTTTGTCAGGTTTCGCAGGAATCTTCCAATTAGGTCGAATGGTCTTCTCCTGCGGGTCCTCCTCTTGAACGGATTGTATGGAATGTTTTACTGTTAGAAGTTCCCCGTCAAGGTTATCCCAAGTAGCAGAAACATCCCGCGAGTGATCAATGGATGCAAATGCTTTCAGACGGTCAGCTGAGAGCATGCCACCGAAGTGATCTTGAGGTTTGACGTGGGGAAGCTTGAGAGCACTCGGTGAAATTGCCGTGGCGAAATCGTCATCCCAATTGTTATCATCTTAGAGAGGTAGAAGACAAATGTTAGTATTCTCTGGTAAAGACGCGGGTGTCTTATTCGTTGCAAATACTCACCTGCAAGTTCAGGGGAACGGAAGTCTTCAGCAGTGGGTCTCGGCTTGCCGAGTGCAAAAGGAGCTTTGGCCGGGGTCGGCATCATGGGTCTCGGTTGCTCTCGGGGTACAAGTTGTGAGGTTTGGTGAATATGGTGTGAAGGTGCAAAAGAATCTGACCCTCCAGAAGCCCTGAGGTTTGTCTCAGAAGAGGTGAGTGCCTTATTCCATTGTTTTACCTCCTCCACTGCTTGACTGAAATTGCCTGGTGCCTTGGCCACTGGGGCATCACTGCGCCGGCACCCAACGATCCAGTTATGCTTTAAGAGTTTTCTTGCCGATACTCGTAAATTAGGATCCTTCTGGAAACATTGAATGAGAAAATCGCGTGCAGCCTATATTTCACGTCAGTCTCTACTGTTACGGGTTAGGAGCCTACGCGGCAGAGGAATTACAGACCGAAGACACACCCTCGGGAAGAGGTGGATGATCATCATTGACAATAGCAAATAGAGCAGGCATAGCTTGTAAATGGTGATACGGGGGTCTGCCAGATAATAACTCAATGACGGTGCAACCCAAGCTCCAGATATCAGATGCCGGCGTGGCACCGCATAGCTCAATAATCTCTGGGGCCATCCAGTAGGGGGTGCCTACCACCTGAGCCTCCTTGTCGGGCCCGGCGAGGGTACTGGTCGATACGCCAAAGTCCGCAAGCTTCACCTTGCCATCTTTGGTTGTGAGGATGTTCGCCCCTTTGATATCTCTGTGTATCACACCTTGGTCGTGTAGATACCGTAGACCTTGGAGGACCTGGGTCATGTAAACACCCACAAGGTTTTCTGGAAACTTCCCATATGCCTTGCATATCGAATGCAGAGAACCGTTCTCGCAGTATCTGGGATTCGTTAGCTGGCTCAACGGAATACTAGGTGTAAAAGACGCCTTACTCCAGGATGATATTAAAACAGTCCACCGATTTGACAAACCCGATATACTTGACGATGTTGTCATGCTAAACGAGGTCAGTATCGAACAGCTACGGTTATGGTTACATGAATAGGGGGACAAGAATAGCGGATAGGGGAAAATTCTTACATTCAGGTTCTTCAAGAGGTCAATCTCGGCCTATGACATATCAGTGTTTCTGATTTGCTTGAACCGGTTGTCATGATACCAGCGTACCTCTATCATTCGTAATTCGCTCTTAGGTAAATTATCCAATTTGATCTGTTTGACCGCAACAGCCTCGCCCGTCCCCCAATGGATAGCCTTGTACACGGAGCCGAATGCGCCTTTACCGAGACATTCTCCTAGACGCTATGGAAAGCCCGGTCAGCGCATTGCCCAGCACATTCAAGCTCCCTCCGGGAAACGCAAAGGATACACGTACGTAGTCCCTCAAGCCCGGGTCCTGGACGGCCTTTTCCCGTCCACCGCTCTCCTTCTTGGGTGTATTGGGTGTTCGGTCATGTCTAGCAGCCACGGCTGCGGCCTTCCCGTTCGCGGCACTGTAACGTCGGTCGCTGGAGGAGGACCCGTTGGAGGGATGGTAGGCGTGACCCGAGCTGGGCGCCATTTGGCCGGGTCGTCTGGATGCTCTCTTGTACCAGGCTCTGGAGGAGGCCGTCCGCTAGAACTCGTAAAAGGAGAGTGGTGGTGGGCGAAGCACGCGTCGTCGGCGGCGTAGAACCAAGTTTCTTCACATTCCAGCTGAGAGTCTGCCTCTTCCCTTTCCTACAAACTCTAGGGCTGATTTGCCGGTACGTCGTCTAGTCTCGTATCCGGCCGGTAATTTGAGGTAATGTCAAACTAAAAGAACGACTGAAAGGTCAGGTTAGGTCGGGTCGGGCTGGTCAGGTCAAGTAGGGAGGCGAGGCAAAGCATAGAAAGGCTCTGCAGCCATGGAATAAAATGACGAATACCACAAAATACCCCAAATCTTGATTTCCCGTGGTTGTGTTGGTGCCGGTGGTAGCAGCAAGGAGTTGGGAGAAAGAATTTAGGCGCCCAATTGCATGTCAAGGGCTACAAGGTTACTTGTTCCTGGAATGTTTCAAGAGGCTCCAGATTATTTTGGTGTGGTATTAGGTACACCTAGGTACACCTAGGTACAGTATTCCGTATATGATACAGTGGTATACAGTGGTATTGTACCTAACCTCAGTTCCGGTTAGCGGTGCTTTTAGCGGGTGGATATGTTGCGCGTGGTCGGGATAAGGCGCAAGGCACAAGGCACGACGTAGCTAACCCAGTCCTACATTAGTCCCACCCAAGCTTAAGGCCTGCCATTTCACTGGTTCGGGGGGATTCGTTAATAAGCCCCTGTCAAGTACAGGCAAGCTACTGCAGCTTTCCTTGAGTTAAAGCCCTATATACTGCATTGAATGGCCATTCTCCTACGCTAACTCGGCCACTAACCACGTGTGAGTCTACCATACTGTACCTACCTACAGATATAGGTATGTAGGTATTTCATGATAGTTACTTGCGTAGCTTGGGATATCATGCGATACCTAGGTACCTAGTATATCATGCGATATTCGACAAGTATCGATATCTCAACGTGAACGTACCCAGAATTACATAGGTAGTCTGTCACTACAATAGCTTCATGTCACAAACGAATAAGACAGCAATGGATGTATTGGGTTGAATTCATTATCTCAAATAGATAACCCTAGAGCCTGCTAAACTGCACGGCTACGGTCATCTTGGGGCGAAACCTTTGCCAAGGCTCGCGGATATCAAAGTACAGGTAGACAAACAGGTGAACAAAAGCTGGGACCGGTGGTAGACGGGACCAAACGTGCATGTGGCCCAGTGCCAGATGATCACTTTTCCTTGACGCCAAATCGAATATGAAAAACCGAACCGAAAATCGGAACCGAAACCGAAACCGAAACTCCGAATACCGTCCTTTTCCCCCCTATTCACGCCTTTTGCTCGTAACCGATAAGTACCTTCCTGGAATGTCCAACATTCCATTAGTTCTCCTCTTCCCACGACATCGAACGGGTAAGGCCGGCCTGAGCCCACCACTCATCGGGAATATCCTGGCGAGAGGCGAGACCACGAACGATACGATGCATTCCTGCCAGCCACTCGGGATCTTCCGCCACTTCCGAGGGTAAGGTGTTGGACGTGTTTCGCAAGACATCTGCATAGCTTCGTCGACTAGGAGGGATACGTCGACCATGATCCAACGAATCCCACGGTATCTGAGAGTAGAACTCGCGCTCATCAAGATCCAGCTCATTAAACGGATCACAGGGCGGCTCAGGTTCTTCGACACGGGCGAAAGAGGAACCAGCACTAGGCGGCTGAGGATCCGGGGCAAGGGTGGACTGCAGGGTATTCCAAGCTGCATCCTGCTCGGGAGTCGGGCTGCGGTCTCGATCGCCAAGCCCATCAACGTTCCTAGCTGGAATGCGACGAACAGATGGAAGCGTTTGGATGGTAGGTACATCAAAACTCGTCGTCCTAGCCATCGTCTGTGCGGGCCTCAATGCCTCCCCAAGTCTCGAATCGCGAGCAATGCTCGCTTCAATTGCCGCTTCAAATTGCCTAGCACTCTCAGCTACGGCAAGCCCCCCGATCCCATCGGGCCCCGCAGCAAGTCCCCCGGCTCTCTCAGCCTCTTCAGCAACTGCCTCTGCAACCATTCTCTCTGTAAAGTTTCTCATAAATGCGGGGTCCTGGGAGAAGGGGTCCTCCTCGTTGGTGCGTGGATCAGGCATTGCATGCGGCCATTCTGCGGGGACAACTATGTCGGGAACCTGCAGAGAAGGAGATGCATTGTACTGTAGCGGCATGCTTGGATGAGGCGGAAGAGCGTTGCGAGCTTCGCGGAATTCGTCCGTACGCAGGGAACGAGGTCCGAACCAAGCAGAATCGAAAGCATCGGGGTGTGCTGCCAGAAGCAGGCGGAGACGCGCCCCGCGAGTGTCGCGTAGATGCTGGCGTCGATCTGCGGCGGAACGACGGGGCGATGATTGGCGTCGAATAGAGGAGCGGGACTGCGCCGCGACATCAGAGGGAGTCTCAGAGGGAGTCGACTTCTTAGTCGGCTCGACCCACAATCTAGTCGCGAGAAGACATGTTAGTAAATAGCATAAGGTAGAATGTAGAATGTAGAATGTCGCGTTGGTGGTGGAGTAATGAATTGAATGGGCGCAAGACAGAGAAGGAAAAGTAGAATCATAACATGAATAATCGCGATGACGATCATGTATGTACAAATAGTGTTAATGGTGTTAATGGTGTTGTTAAGGTGGTTGGTGTAGACGCAGATGCATGCGCAAGTAGACGCGTCGCGGTTATACTTACGGACGGCCCATCTTGGTAGATTGTTGATGAGAAAAGAAATTGGTCGATTTGCGGAAATGGTCGGAATTGGCGACTCGAGAAGAATGAGTCGTGATCGAAGGCGAATGTTAGGAGTGACGATGACGGCGCAAACGTTTTATCGTTCCGTTGTAGGATTTTGGAGGGAAAGACAAAAGCGTTCCGAATGGCGCCGCCGAAGTTGTTAATTGTTAAGGGACGGGGAGACGGGAGGGCTGATGTGAAGGCCAAAGTCTCAAGAGACGGGAGATGCGACAAGTAGGGACGGGGGACGGGCAGTAAGTACGGTGGGACGGTACTATGTAGTAGTGTAGAAGAGGAAAGGCTGCCGCAAGTGGATAGTTGACATGGAGCTTTTGTCCATGCACGAAATCTGATTGATCCCTGGTCCTCGGATGTGATAATGAGTCTGATTAAGGTAGGTACCCAGGTACCCTTATATAGATTTCCAGGAAGAACTGGAAGATCAGCCTAGGCCGCTAGTACCACGCTAAAATCTCTTAGCGGGCAAACAATCGGACAATGCGTCAGACGTACCTACCTAAGGTATATACATTGGGTACATTAGGTAGGTAGGTACTCGAAATACGCCTGTGCTTTCTTGATCCTGGCACTCTAATGGTCCAATCCTAGCACTCTGCTTATTGTCCTATTATCTCTCCGCCAATAATCAGCGCCGGATTAAAGGGACAAAGAACAATAAGAGCCTCTAGCAAATCTGACAGGCTGGGGTTTGCTCGACCTGCTACAGTTGCGAGATGAATATCTCTCATCCTCTACTTCCACCATATATTTAATGATTTTAGTACCATCCAGCGCTATAACACATTCCTACCTACCTAAGGTATATACAGTTATCGCAGCTTGTGACTCATGTTCTAAGGCATTTTCGTTCCACCGCAGCGACTAGACCACAACGACATGTCCATCAACTCAAACCCCTTTCAACTAGGTCACTCACTTATCTCCTGATCCCCAATCTCCTGATCTCGTTCCGAACCTATACCTAGTAGCTACCTTCCTATGGCCCATGATCATCCAGCAACATGGTAAATCTCGGCTTGGCACGTATCACTGCTCTGCTCAAGCAGACACCGCAGACATGGAAAGCCATTCATGTTGCCGGAACAAATGGCAAGGGCTCGATATGCGCATACCTCATGGCTATGCTTCGTGCCAACCAGATATCCTGCGGAAGATTCACCTCGCCCCATCTCGTCGATCCCCGGGACAGCATCACCATCAATGACAGCGCCGTCTCTGAAAGCAAATTCCGGCACTTCGAAGACTTGGTCAAGAAGAGAAACGAGGAGCAACGCCTTGGTGCGAGCGAATTCGAGCTGCTTACCGCCACAGCCTTCGAGATATTCGAATCGGAGCACGTCGACGTCGGTATCATCGAAGTCGGACTTGGAGGAACGCTCGATGCGACAAACACGCTAAAACACAAGTGTGTTACTGTCATCGCCAAGATCGGCCTCGACCATCAATCCTTCTTAGGCAATACCCTCGAGGAGATTGCTCTCCAAAAGGCCGGCATCATGCGCAAGGGGGTGCCATGCGTCGTAGATGGCACGAACCCGCAGTCCGTACTCGATGTTTTACGGAAGCACGCCAACGAAACCGGCAACGACATCCTTTTTACAGACTTTGAGTCAAATGTGCTTAGTGACAGGTTACGAGACAACCTTGAGCCTCATCAGCGTCAAAATCTTACATGCGCATATGAGGCTTTTAAGCTTGGCTTCCCGCAATATGCCAACTCCACAGATACCCTTGTCTCCGCAGCCCGGGATATGGTATGGCCTGGCCGGTTGCAGTGGTTGAGTATTGAAAAAATCACAAGGAGAAAGGAGAATGTCCTACTAGACGGAGCTCATAACCCTCAGTCCGCCGAGGTGCTCGCGGCCTTTGTCGAGAAGCACTTACGGTCTCTTAATAGACCGATTACCTGGGTACTGGCCGCCACGCAGGGTAAGGATGTGTCGGAAATGTTTAAACTGCTGCTCCGCGACGGCGATTCCATCACGTCAGTTGAGTTCGGCCCCGTTGAGCAGATGCCCTGGGTAAACCCAACAGACTCAACTGATTTACTCGATGCGGCAAACAAATGCGGTATTACATTCTCGTCGCAATTTGATGCGTCTACAGATGTGCGCTCTGCCCTCAAGTGGGCAAGCCAGACGGCCAACGAGGGCCCCCTTGTCATTGCAGGCAGCCTTTATCTGGTGTCTGATATCTTCAAATTGCTTAGGTGGAATGGAGTGTAAGCACGAAATAGCATGAGATCTAAGAGCACGAATATCAGTACTACGAGGCGCTGAGGAATCGACTGATTGCTATTATCATGTTCAGGGGCAATGGTCCTATGTCTAGAAGGATTGACAGGCTGTTGCATGCTCAACACCGCATTACTTGGGTCGGTTCAAATGAGCGAGCCTTTGCGCCTATCTAAAATGTAACTATCATCCTGATAAATAAGACATAACTCGAACAACCTCTGAGCCTCAATGATGAAAGGTTGGTGAAGAATTTTATTGCCATCGATGAAGCTCTCGTTATGCCAATGTCCTATGTTTTCTTTGAATGCACCAAACGAGCTTATGCAACTTCCGAAGCGAGCATCCACTTCACGCAGCCGCCAATTTATGCGATGACTGGCTTTGGTTTTCAATATGACATCCCAATCCCAAGTGAGGACTGTAACCCGTAGATAATGACATCTCCAACCCCTCCCGAGCACGCTATTATCGTATGCTGCCATGGAATCTGGGCTGGCGGGACCGCACGAGGTCACGACGAAAGCGAGTGGCTCATTGCGGAGTTTCAAAAGGGCGAGACACCAACCTTTATCGAGCACATCAAGGCTGGTCTACAAGTGTTAAGAAGAGATGAAAAATCTATATTAATATTCTCCGGGTGGGTAATTTTTTCTTTCGTCCGATCCCAGGCCCCAGTGTGAATCCCAAGTCGAATGTATGGCTACTATGTGGTCTAACCCGTGAAACCATTCCACACTATCCACCAAGCTTAACCAGATGTAGTATTAATACTATGTCTATACAGCGGTCCTACGAGGAAGGAAACGCGCCTGTCGGAAGCCCGCAGTTACGCGAATCTAGCGGACGCCAACTCGTACTTTGGGATCCTGTTGAAAAGCGACGCCTCGAAGCGAATCTTCTGCGAGGAGCGGGCCCTAGACTCCTACCACAACGTACTATTTTCGCTCACCAAATTATGGACCGACTACGGGGCCTGGCCAAAGAAGATGACCATAGTCAGCCATGCCTTCAAGCGCGAACGCCTGGTTGACTGCCACTGCGGTGCTATTGGGTTCCCTCTCGACCGCGTCGATTTCGTGGGGATCGATCCGCCGGGTATGATTAATGGAACTAACGAGGCTGCATTCAAAGGTATCGCCGAAGCTATCGCTCAGTGGAAGGGAGATCCTCACGGCAAAGGAGAGCTCCTCGCTAGTAAGCGCAGAAAGAGAAATCCATGGGGTGTTTCCCAGAAACTCTTCCTCGACAAGGAAGACCAAATTCGCAGCGGCGTACAGCTAATGCCCATGGGAGAAGAGGAGTGTCTCCTAGAAGGCGCATCCCAGCCGTGGTCTCAACACCACGATACAGGATCGAATTGAAGTCAGGATAAAGCTATATCTTGGAAGGTATAACCCCCTTACCGCTATCCGCCAGAACAACACTATCAAGAATGAATCGTACAGCATCACTCCTCATCCCTCCAATGAATGTGTGGCCTAGACCCGGGTAGACGTTGTCTTCCACATAGCAACCTCCATCCTCGTACCAAGTGGCCACGGATTCCTTGAAGAAGTTTAGGAAAGGCTCGCTAGTTCTATACGGCACGAGCTTATCTGCTCCGCCGGAGATGACCTGGAACCTCTTCCCTGCGATTCTAGAATCCAAGATAGGCCGTAGTCGTTCTTGGTCTGCGGCGGAGATTGGCGGGCTGCTGATGCTTCCTGTTCCGAATAATATGCCCTTCGGGTCGTACTTTTTACATGCATTTATCAGTGCTTCCGGGAAATCTTTGCTACCGAAGAATGAAGCGCCGTTGTCTTGCGTCGTGAAGGTCTCTAGCTTCGATAATCGCGCGCGATCCTCAAGGAGGCCTATCATTCATTAGCACTAAGCCAGCGACAGAGAATCCTTCTGGTCGGTCCCTTGTCTGGTTTCAAACTTACGCATGTAGTCGGGACATCCTATCACCATGACGCCGGCCGTCACTCTAGGCTCCGCGAATAGTAGCTGCCATGCGCTGTGCCCTCCCAGACTAACGCCGAGAACCATATTGTGGTCAATATGTCTCTTGCCGCTGTCAGGTTTGGCTCCGTGGCCATCGCCCGCACCGAATAGATAGCCTTCCAATGCATCAAGTAGATGTATGTTGTCCGTAACTGCACCTGATATCGTTCCGAACATGTCTTGGGCGCTGTTCGAAACGGTTAGGAAAGCATATTCCGTAGACTATCTAGCCAAGACCCCCTTGGACCCGAATCATCAACCTCTAGAAAATACGTACTGCGTCTTATTCCCGTCGCGCCACGACTCGTTCGCGAGATCATCCACGAGCCGCGAGCCGTGGTTCCGCTGGTCGAAGGCGACGGCGATCAAGCCGCGAGGAGGGGACGGCCCCCGCCGGTGGTACGCGGAGAGGACCTCGCTCGCGATGCTGGCCATGTCCTCCTTCACGCGCAGCCGCGGGTGGTGCAGCCACAGGCAGGATATCCTGCTCGCGGCTTCCGGCAGCTCGGATAGCCCGTAGATGTCCACCTTCAGGCCCGCAATCGTGAGCGTCACGCGCGAGACCTCCGGGGCGGAGCTCGGGGGTGGCGCTATGGGGTTGTTCGTTTCCGCCATTGCGACCTTGGAATTGGCCGCAGACTTCTCGTGAGAGGGAGAAGAAAATATTTCAGGACGGTTAGAAGCCCGTCCCGTATTTCGAAATTAGCAAATTACGATGCGTTTGAGTTCTCTACCGGTACTTATGCACATTCCCGTTACGATTTGTCATCGGACGGAATATATCCACTGCGGGGCTCTTGTAGTTATCGATACTCGAAATAGCCTGCCTCGGAACCGAGATTTGCGAGATTTGGCCCGGGCGCGATGAAGCGGTCCCGGCGATCACACTCGATATCCGAGACAAGGCTCATAATCTTCTCGCAAGCGATACTATTTTTATTTTTATTTACATCCCCGAAGCATATTTTCATGCTTCAGATCAGCTCCCTTCCAACGGCCTAGAGTGGTTCTAATTATAAACAATCGATACCTACCTAATCTTCACCATATCTACATCTCCTGCTTAAGAATTGCCTACTCAGAGACTATTCTCCTCTTCCTCCATAGCATCCACGATCTCCTTCCACTTGGCCCACTCCGCATCGTCGCCGGGAATCCCGCCGTGAAGAGGCAACCGGGTGCCGTCGCGGTCGCCGAAGCCGCGCAGCCTGCTGACGGCCTCCTTGATGCCCACGGTCCCGAACTTGACGATGATCTCCTCCATGGTGCTGACCTTGTACTGCAGAAGCCTGCGCTTCTGTACCTCCTCGTCTGTCGGCTGGTTCTTCAGGGACAGCTCGAACAAGCGGACTACGGTCTTGGGGAAGAAGCCCGCGCAGCCGTCGATGGCACCTACTGCGCCGATGGAAATAACAGGCAGTAGCTGTTGACCTAACCCCGAAAAGGTGGCGAATGACGAGTGGTCTATCGACGGGCTGGATGCTATCTGGGCGTGGTACGAGACGTCGCCGTGAGATAGCTTACATCCCACAATGTTAGGGTGCTTGGCGAGCGTGACGAATGTAGACGGGACGACCTTGACGTTGTTTGAGACGCCCGGGTAATGGTATCTGCATGCGAAGCGCATTATTAGTCCATCTTGCCTTTTCCAATTGCCTACTCGTGAGACGAGGAAGAGTAGAACCTACATCATAATGGGTATGGGGCTTTTATCGGCCACCGCCGTGAACCACCTAATCACACCCTCCTGCGTGCTAGCTCCGGCGAAGTAGCCGGGGACTAGACATAGACCGTACTGCGCGCCGGCTTCCTTCGCCCCCTTCAATTGCTCAACTGTCTCTTCGATGTTTTGCGTCGCAGTGCCGGCGATGATCGGGTAGTCTGTAAAGCCTTCCTTTTCGAATGCTTGTCTAACCCCCGACAGAACCTCAAAGCGCTCCTTGTTGGTCAAGTGTATTGCCTCACCCGTGCTGCCCAGGATCACTAGTCCCTTGATGCCCGCCCTCGCCAGATACAGAGAGTGGGCGACTTGCGTGTCGATATCGACGGGTGCCGCGATCGGGTCGTAGGTGGCGGCCTTCTTACTAACGAAGAAGGTCGGCACGGGCACATAGATGCCGGGCGCCGGAGGGGTTGCCATTGTGATTTATCTTGTAGTTTTCGAACTTCCTAAGAGTAAAAGGGAACTCTTCTTTTCCACTCTTTGACCAAGATCACTCAATACCTTTCTCTACTTTTCATTACTCCTTTTCCTTTTTCTTCACACACGTAGCAATGCCACAGCCGATGTTTAAGTATACATCGGAGTGACGCGGGGTTGCCATTAGCAATGATGCGACCGGCAATTCGGTAAAGACTATAGCGATCGGCTCCTCTCGGTCGAGCGAATGGCGATCAAGTATATCGCTAGACCCTTAATTTTTTGTCTCCTCACTCGCGGACTGCTATATCTTATCCCTTCCCCGAATCATCGTCTGTGCAATACCTACCTAGGTACCACAGCTCAGCGAGAGCAATTGGTTATCCTTTCATAGCCAGGCCATTGCTATAGCTCTGCATCAGTAACAAGGGAATTCCATCTTGAATTGCTCTGCTTCTACGTGGCAATTGAGCGCCCCACCGGACTAGCTGTTCCCTTCCTCGAAATGGAGCGTCTCGTGTCATCTCAACACGTCTGCCTAAGCTAAGCGTCTTAGTCGGGATATTCACTAAGAGATAGCTAAGGCAGTACAGCATCAAGAGAGATGATTGAGATCTTGACAGACGACACTGAGCATCCAAAAAATTCTGATGGTAATCCATTCTTATTCTGTGTTGTCAAGAGAGAAAGTTATGGTCCAATTCCCTAAACACAATATAGTAAGCTTTGCCGCAAACCTGCTGCAATATCGCCCTATCAGAGCGTGCCGTCCCGCCTAACTTTTGAAGTGTTAGGGCTTGGTTAGGCACCCTGCTAAAGATCATCCAGGACTCTAGGCAGCTGTAAAACAAGTGTTAGGCAGTATAAGACTCAGCCATTTAATCAAACAACTCTTTAGAAACAGACAATTTCATGTGATTTCAATTCGACAACTTAGAGATTGTCTATCATTCGAGTATTATATAATTTACGGCTTGATCTATATTACATCCATTTTTAGTATCCTATAACGCCACGGAAGCAGCCCTAAAGATGTCTAGTCTACCCGTCAAGACATCTTACTTGTCCAACGATGTAAACATTCCAGACGACTTTCTCACGTCGGAGCCTCACGACGCGGAACCAATCACCTTCAAGCAGATAGACTTCGAGAACACGGTGTTAAAAGAGTACAAGGGCTTGTATGCCGTAGTCCTCGACAACGTGCTCAGTCCATCCGAGTGCGCCCAACTCATCAAGTTGGCCGAGGCTAGCGTCCCCGAGGAAAACCGGAACAAAGAAGACGGGTCCGCCTGGGCGCCCGCGCTCGTCAACGCCGGCGGCGGCTACGAGGTCCACGTCCCGGATTACCGCAACAGCGACCGCATCATCTGGGACCGGCAGGACGTCGTCGACCGCCTGTGGGCGCGCCTCGAGCGCGTGCCGCGGGTCCGGGACGAGCTGCTCTCGCTCGGGCAGCAGCAGCAGGAGCGCGTCGTGCAGCGCCCCGGGTGGTTCGCGCCGGACCCGGCCGACCCGGCGCCGCGGTGGGACTTCTACCGCGTCAACAAGCGCATGCGGTTCCTCAGGTACGGCGCGGGCCAGTTCTTCCGGCCGCACTGCGACTCGGCGTACCGCGAAGTCGCCGACGGGCACGACGTGATGACGCACTACACGCTGCATCTCTACCTCAACGACTCGAGGCAGGAGGTCGGCGATAAGGCTGATCTAGTTGGGGGCGCGACGTCTTTCTTGTCTTCGGACGAGAAGCGGAAGCTCGACGTGGACCCTAAGGCTGGCCGCGTGCTGATATTCCAGCACAGGCGGCTGTACCACTCGGGAGATGATGTGAAGGAGGGCATTAAGTACACGGTGAGGACGGATATCATGTACCGGAGTCGAGCTAAATGAATCGGCTTTGGCGAGTCTAGATAGTTACTAAGATCTTGTAATATACATGATGGTTATCCAGCGCTCGCGCGGATGGCATCTCAACATCTTGAGCGCAGTGTGAATCTAATCCAACACAAGTAGCTATCCTTCTCAACTCTTACGGCTACCCTTCCAAGAACCTACATAAATGTTAGCATCATGTGTTTCAAAATAACATACATGACAACTTACTCCTTGCGTTGAGATGCAAATTTCCACCTCGGCTCCTCGACCCACCCACATTAGCCTGCCCGAGACCATTCGACATCCAAGATCACATATCAAGGCCAGATCTCCCTAATAGACTTGACAACCTTGCAGTTCGACTTGTGCCCCAACTCGCCCCACCCGCGCACCTGGCACGCCTTGCTGCAGTACGCCGCCGCGCCGCACCCCGTACACCGCATCAGCGGCCTCCCCTCCGCTTCCGGCCCTCCGCACGCCGCACACTTCTTCGCGAGCCCTGACTCCTCCTCCATGCCGGCCAATACCCGCCCCAGCTCCAGCACCTGCTCCAGGGACCCCGGGACGACCCGGACCCCGCCGCTCCGGCCCGCCGGCACCCGCACCACGGCCTTCTTGCCCTCGCCCTCGCGGTCGGTGCGCGCCGCCCGCGGCACCACCAGCGTGTGGCCCTTGCGGAAGCGAATCGCCTCGCCGCCGTTGCCTAGACCCCGGTGGTCGCCGTCGTCGAAGGTGACGGCGAAGTCGGCGCCCGCGCGGTCCCGGACGACCAGCGTCGTCTTGGTGATGGTCATGTTCTCCTTGATCTGCGCCAGCAGGAACCAGTCCGCGGGCGGGGACGTGGAGGAGGAGGGGGAGGAGGGGAGGGAAGAGGCGGATGGCAGCTCGTGGAATGCTGGGAATGTGGAAGGGTCGGTGAATACCGGCATTTTGGGCAGGTGGGATGCGTGTGATCAACTCCGGGTCCCCTTGTTTAATTTTCTTCTCAGAAGCCAATACGGATCGTTGTCCTTTTGATTTCTTCCAGTTCTTTGCGCTGGACAGACCTAATCTCACCATCAATACAACCAAGAAAGTTATGGGTGTTAAAGATAATATACGGGCGCCATTGATAAAATAGTTTTAATTTTTTGGTTTCTTTTTTTTTTAAGTCGAGTTCGACTGAGAATTTCGTTGGCGCGGTGAAGAAGGGGTTGCAGATGAAACACGGAGGCCCCTTTAGTGGGGTTAGTCACGATGATGCGGCTCTTCGTTACTAGAGCCGATAAAGGATTCACCTCAAACAACAAAATACTGCATTGAGGTGACAGTATAGTTGCCAATACAGAAACCGATGTCCCCCCCTCCCTCTGGGTGAACACAATAGCTCGAGTTTTAGGAGCTCTGATTGGCTATATCCCCCTATCCCATCCCCCAGCCACACCCCAAAGCCACACCCCAAAGCCATACCTAAAGCCATACATTACGCTCAGGGCCGCCAGCTCCTCGTGCGTATTTTTGCGGCGGCGGCGAAGCCGCCGCCGCCGCAAAAATACGCACTCGTCACACGACGCCCCTTCGCGCTGTGTGACGTCCTATACGTGTAAAATAAAGATGTGGTTGTGTATGTGTATGGCCAGGGATATGGCTTTTACGTGGTGGCCTGTGCGCGCCTGCTTATGTAAGTTGCCAAACTTGGCATTCCAAACCTGGCATTCCAAACCACTGCCCGTTCTGGCCTGCCTAGGCGCTTTGGCCACACCTGGTTAGGTAAGCAAATCCTAACTTGGAATCCAAATCTGGAATCTAAACCTGGCACTTAGACTGGCAAAGCCGACCCCGACCTTATATAAGCCTGCCCTAATTGGGAATGCGCGTTCTCCACCTTCCTAATCGGGACTAGAGTTTGACCACCGACACAAGAACTCTCCTAAAACTCGAGCATATCTCCAACACGAAATCACTGTAAGGTAGGGCTATTTTCAGCTTATATGGATCAGATGGTACACCTTTGCTGCCGACGTAGGCCAGACGAGATCCGAAAGCACCGTGGCTGCCTGCCATCTTAGCGGAATTAGTGCGAAAAGGGGTGGCGATAACGACAAATGCCTCCATACAGGTGGTGCGTAAAACACAACCAGAGGATGGTGCCTGTTGCAAATAGAAGCGCGCGGGAGCACGGTGAAGATGATTCCTTGGCTGCTGCGTCGGCGCAGGCCGTTATTAAGCGTAGAGAGTATCGGTGAGTCCAATCTCTTCCCCATTTACGTTGCGCAAGGCATAATTATTGGCGTAAGCTGTAAACAAGTTACTTCATAAGTACGTAGGTACCTACCTTGACCATCAATATCTCGATCTTTGGCGGGTACTAGAGCTGCTATTGGCTCCCCATCTCCTTCAGACGGGGAGCTAAAGACAGTCTAAATAAGGGGCTGCGCCTCCTATAGCTCTGGTAAGACGCCAAGGGGGCGGAGACAACTGTTGTGGAACATGTATGAAGCCACGCATATGTAGGACATTATGAATAACAGAAGGAGGTAGGTAGACACCCAGGTAATCACGGTAACATAAGACTCTAGAGTCGACCATTCCCACCCCAAAAGACACCTCATTCACAACACCCTATCTTTCAGTCGAACCCCTACTCGTTACCATTATCTATTCATCTCCATCATAATATTTCTTGCTCATACCTAATAAAAAATGGCAGGAAGCGAAGTTGGGTTTACTTTTCAAACTGACGTTGTCAACGTTAGTTCACTGGCACACCTCATCACCGGCAGAGCTCTCAAGGCCCTCAGCGATGGCGGAGTTGACTTCTACGCAGTAATTGCTGTGCACGTCCTAGGCAAGAACTTTGTGATCGGGAGCTCTTTAGAAATGACCGTACACTCTCATGTCGTGACGATGGGCCGTACCGGTATCCAGTCTGTCCTGGCCAAGGCTTTGAGGATAGGATGGGGCCACTCTGGACTTGCGGAGGATATGACTCGAACAAGAGCAGGCACAAACGCTCTCCTTCTAATAGGTGCTCTTTCCACTGGGTCTACCTATTTCCTAGCGGCTCAGTGTCTCTCGGAACTCCTCTGTCTTCATGGTTGCGAAGCTGATAAATTACCTAATATCGACATACTAAAACATATGATCGGGCATCTCACTCCATTCGTCAAGGACCTCGGATTCCCAAAGATCCTCGGCCACATAAATGCCACCGCTATGGTCGTAATCAATGGATGCGGGTACGGAGCTGAAAAGATAGAGCAGCATCTCACAGGTCACGGAGACGCACTAGGACTAGCCGGCGCGATCAATCAACTAATGCTTACTTCTAAGAAACAAGAAACCATCTATATGCCAACACGTATGCGGGGGGCATGGCTTTCTACATTTGCCAGCCATATACTCGGCATGGCGGTCGAGCTTCGTGCCAATGACAGAATCGTTTGGGCGTGTGCGGGAGGAAATGGCACGGCTATCTTCGAACTAGGTGAGCATCAAGCCGAGGAACCGCAAGCCAAAACAGTTTCGCACAGGAGGATCGTACTTGTTCAACCCTCGGGGCCAGCAACGCAAAGAACTGTAACGGTTTCTTATCCCATCAGTGATGCTTTTACGGCTCTGATAACTCAACTTCCGATGATACACGCCGATCTTCGAGGTGTAATTCGTCGGGCAATATGTCGACTTGCGAAGGGAGTTTTGAGAAACATGAGGGTTTCAGGCGATCTCAAGATTAATGGTCACTTCAATGCGCTTGAAGCGCTTCGGGAAACTCCGGTTGTGTTCGGATTCGAGGCCGCACTTATAGATTCTACTGGCTATTACGATTATAAGACAAATGACCTCGCCCCATCTGCAACCATAGGTCTAAAGGCATTGGATGACTTCCAGGATACCCTGAACGTTACGGGCGGAAAGCACCGTAATGATGATTCTTCGGCGCAAACTATAGTCTTCGGAGCGGGATCGATACAATATTGCCTATGTTCACGCATCGGCAACCTCATTATGGGATTCGTGGTTGCTGCGATCGCCCTTATGCAGTGTCGATTCGACGCCCTCGGACTCATGATTTGCGAAGACGTTCTCTTGGCGTCTCATCCAAACAAGCTTCGCACATCAGAGTCAACAATGACTTACATTATGTCCTTAACGTGTAATGATGATACCGATAAATTCGATGAGGAACAGCTCAAGATATCGAAGCGCGGATCTGCAGTCATGGGACTTTCCGGAGGGAATCAAACTCTCCATTATACTTGCCTATTGCGGAATGACTGCTATGATGTCCAAGGCCGTTTTCTATCGCTTTCGCCAGGCCGTGCATCAGTTACTGGTGTATTAAGGCCAGTACTCATAGAATCGAGGGGCGATGAGGATTCGAGGGGCGAGCATTACCACGATGGGCATGAGGATTCGATGTTACTCAGCCCAGGGTCTACCCTTGAGCCTCACTACATTCCTTCTAAAACACACATTTTCCTGGACGTGGTTTTGAGTGAAGATGCCATTGTTGTACAGTTTGCTGTCGGACTCAATAAGTCCTCTATACAAGGCATAGCTGTTACCCAGTGCATCATGGTTATGCAAAAACAAGTGATTGAATGTTGCAGCCATGATCCAGGCGCAAGATTCCAAGTAGAGAAGGAGCATGGTATAACAGAAGTTGGAGGGTTTGGCAGTGCCGCCTTGCGAAGTTCGTACGACTACAGAGAGGACAGGAGGAGGGCACACTTATTTGCACTCCATGGTAACAAACTTGAGCAGGTTATTGCCTTCGCTTGTTTGTTTGAACGACTCACTGTGGATAATGAAGACAGCGACAATGAAGAGAAGGATATAGGAGATTGTCAGTTTCAGCTTCTAGCGTGCCTGAAATGTTGCATTACAAGAAACGCCAATTATTCTCTAATGGTGGTAATGGGAGGTTAGTTATGTTGTGGTTGTCACAGACCTAATGTAACGTAATGTTATGTACCTAAAGTGGCCAGTATCCCTAATGAATCCCTAGCGGAGCGCCCTTAACGCTCCTTTTCTTCCTTTCCTTCCTTTGCAAAAGAACAGTTCCCTGAATCTTAATAAGCGTAGGATTTTATTCGTCATTTCACGATATTCTTCGGTCCGTAGAATGAGAATTCGGTTGCAATCATTAACAATTCTAACCAGTCTCACACACTCGCAGGTATCGAAGCCACCCCGGTACAACTAACTTTGGACTGAAGCAAAACAGCCCCTATTCAGTGTAATCTACATGACGGATATTAGAAGGTAGGTAGTGAAATAAAATGTAAGTAATTCCGGTTCTGCACGAGAACGCTCGCTAAGAACCAAGACCAATGCCAAACGCCCCATGTCCTAGCCATCACAATATCTGCCTTCCCTATCCATCCTAGACGCCTCCGCATATGCCATGTCGCATCGAGTTCTTCAAATTCCATGTCGTAACGATATTAAAAGCGAGCTCGCCTCATCGGTGACATCATGCCGTCCGATCCTCACGCCCCGGTACTCATCCACGTAAAGGTGCCGAGCGCGCAACCAAGGACCAGCGCGGTGAGAATACCGGCACCCGCCCGGTCCCCCGTCGTTATCGGCGTCGGTGTGTTGGTGAACGAATCGCTATCCGATCCAGCGTTGAAGTTACCCGCGCTGGTACCGCCAGTAGCATTAGTCACGGGCGGCTTGGCCTGGTCAACCAGGAGGGAGGAGACAGCCCCCAAAACATTCATCGTCTGGCCAGCTCCGACACTGTCGTCAAAGGTCCCGCTAGACCATTGAAAACCGCAAGTCTTCCCGTCGGGTGGGCCGGTGCACTGGTTGACGGCTGCTTGAGCCGATTGCTGTAAGAGGGGTATAACCTTGTCCTTCGTGAATGGGGCGATCTGCGTCATGGTTGTCATCCATCGGTGTACGTAGCCCTTGAAACTCAACATGTCTGTTGTACAGGTCATCTGCTGTTCGCATGCGATTTCATAAGCAACATTGTCGTGAAAGAAGTCTCGAATCGTCGCGTCTAAGAGACCAGTAATTCGGTCTTCCCACTTGGAGTCGCCGTCCGTCTGGAGGTGCGTTAGTTGCATCATAAGTCAATGATCGGAGCGATTCTTACATAGTTGTACATGTAAGCAGCTCCCAAGAGGTAAACTGCATTATTGTATGAGAATTGGGCTTTGTTGATATCGGTGCAGTTGGTCTCGACGTGAGCGCCATCGTAGATCCTGTACTCGCTATCCATGAGACCCACACTCTGGACCCAGTCCCACGTCTTCTCAGCCCAGTCGGCATAGGTTTGGTTATCGAGATAGCGTGCCAAGCGGGCGCCAAGATTGAAGAAGCAACCGTTGGCAATACCTAAATTCGCATTAGTCTCTGTCTTCAATATCAGGGCCCGATAGACTTCTCACTGTTCTTGTAATCGTAACCGTTGTTAGAGAAGGGAATTTGCCATCGTAGACCACCGCCGCAAGTGTCGTCGTGGCGACCGGGGTCGGCCTGGGTGTTGAAGACTGCCTGAGCTAGGGAGAGCCATTGAGGTTGACCTGAGGGGGGATCGGGGAAGTTGACCTCAGCAGCCAACATGGCAGACATGCCCCAGAATCCCTGATCGTCGTTCCCGAGAGAAGCGGTAACATTAGGAGGCATGTAGTCTTGGTTGGGGCCGACTTGCCACAGCATGGCTTGCGAAACAAGGTCGTTGTAAGAGGTGTCACCCGTGTAATGCCAATAATCAATCATGGCACCCCAAAGCGCGCCTCCTTCCCACCAGTAATAGTCACCGGCGGGAGGAGGACCGGGTAAGATGCCGGGCGTCTGTCCGGACTCGTTTCCATGGTAATATGTCATGACATTTTGAGCGAGCGATTTCGATGCCGAGATGATATCGTCTGTAGGGGGAGGAAATATCAGTTTTGACAATTTGGATAATAATGCCTTTTATTACTGTCTTCCAATTCATCGTGTCCAGCCCACCAATTTCTCAACTTGTACATTGGCGGAATAATAGAAAAACGTACCAGCCGAGTCTATTTTGTAAGTCTGCGCCGATACCAGATCTCCTGTTAATAGGAGGGCAGCGGGAAGGACGCGCGAAAGACGAGAGGCCATGATGGCGTTGGTTGGAAAAGACGACATGTATCGAATGTAAACGAGCGACGGAGTTACGGAAATGAAAAGAGAAGATGGCGCGAGGGGACGTCCGCGTCGCCCTCAAATACCGAGTTGTCTTAAAACGGGGGCTACGTATCTTGGTGATATCTCATGCGCGGCGATGATTATTGAATCATTCTCTACGGTGATAGATTCGGTGGAAGAGATTGGGATGAAGCCGGAATGATGAGGAATGAAAGTAGAAGGGAGAGAGAATTAGAATGGCATTGTGATAGCTCGAAAATAGCAGGCTTTGGTGCGTAATGGGTGCGGATGTGTACTGTAGTAATGTACATACGAAGTACATGGTAAGACACGGCAACGGCAAGTCATCTATCTACTGTATATGCACTGTAACAACTGTTAGCAGCGTCGCGCAACATGACGCATCCCTCACTTCTGGCAGCCCAGGGCCAGGACCCGAGGGTTGTTGCGACACTGTGGGGTTTGGGAGGTGGTGGGAGGGATGTGATGGAAATGGCTGGCTGGGCTGAACTAATGAATTGGCTAGACCGATTCGGGGAGGGCATCCAACAGCCGATGACGACCTTTTGCCAAGGAAATGCCCACACGATCGGCTTGCCGGTGTCCTTGGCGCCTAACGCGACCAGCTTTAGGGACCATTTCAACCCCATGTCCCTTCATGCCCCATGCTTCCAAGGAAGACAAGCTTTTTTCCCGCTTAAGTCTTGTGGCACTGGGCAATGCTCGGCGTGGAGGTGACCCAAGTATTCCGAGTAACCGATCTAAAGATTCGATGCTTTTTCTTTCCTTGGAAGTAGTATTGTATAGATCTTTACAAACTCAATTCATATGATTATCTTCCTCATACCTAGGCACTTAAACAATATCTAGATGTATTCTCATACCTATATTCAATCGGGAGATGAAAGGAAACGTCTAACAACCTTTTCAGGGGAACATATCCCTCTTCCGTTTGTACCTAATCTCGGTGCCGCAGAGACACGTCGCACACTGCAGGCGTGCCGCAGATCAGCATGGTGATCCCCTGATGAAAAGTCCAACATTTACATAACATTAGCACAAGACCAGACAACTTTAAGTTGTAAAAAAAGAACTTGATGTGAGGGCCATTCAATCCTTTTAAACCATTCAATTATGCGACCAGTCTAAAGTCAATTGAGGTCTCAATAAGCATCGGCCTAGTAGTCCCCCGTTTTCTTGTCAGAGCCACTTAACAGCACATCGTTTTAGTGGCTGGTAGACCTTCGCCCTAATACCCACACGCGTAATGTCAGTCTATTTTTAGTGAGTTGCCCGACCTGTCCAGCACCAAAAGTCTTAAAATCTAGCGGAAGTATCCCGCAACTTGAAGAATCTCGAGTGTGTTCCTGCCTCAGATAATACTCTAAGAGTATTTTCTATATATTACCAAATATGCCCGATGAAGCTCTTCTTTGCAACCACTGCTGGCTCAAAAGCTCTAAGAGGGGTTTCGATTATCAGGTAGGGCGTTGTAGCTGAAAGCATTTACAACTAGGTATATTATTTATCTCACAACGCTGCATATTCACTCTTCAACCCTCAGTATTCTACACCTTAGACCGTGGTCGGATGGTCTAGACTGAAGAACACGTCTTACGAGTATTTTCATCATTGCCAACGATTATCAACGATGGAACGTTTAGAAAGTGAAAAATCTATTATACAGATATGTCCTGCGTAGTAGGACTTTTGGAAGCCGAAGGAACATCTTGGGTCGCGCAGATCTCGCGGCGCTTGGCGCTGAGGCCCAGGCCACTACAGTTGTTCGGTAGCCTGCAAATTCAGGGGAATCGGAAGCACAAATCACAGGGGTGGCTGGCTCGTCGTATTTTTGGGTGACACTGCCCAAGGCATAGCCACAGCTGAACGTTGCAAATATTATGCCTCAGTGTTCACGCTCATATTAGAAGACCGCATTCTGCACCAACCACGTCTGAGTGAACCTGATGATTGAGATTATATAGGTACAGTTTCGCCGTTTGTCTATTTTGGTTAAGTTCTGACTCTCCTTTCTATATTTTTTATAATATTATTATTGAATTTAAGATAACAGAATACATTGCCCCCTCATATGCTCGGCTGCCTCTAATTGATGGACAGCTTGGTTTGCGCTTTTATATCTTTTGGTACTGAGCAACACTAGTACAGCTGCTTCATAAAAACGACCTAGCCATGGAGGTTGTAGGTTCAGTTGCATCTATTATACAATTAATCAGTGTTACGACCAAAGTCGTCAACTACTGCGTTCAAGTGGCCGACGCCCCCCGGAAAGTCGATGAGCTCGGGCGCGAGGCGAGCATGATGGTCCAATTGTTATATCAAGTAAAAAATGCTACAGCAAGGCGACAAGTCGATAGTAGTGCCCCTTTAGCACGCGGACAACCTTCTGGACCCGACGATCTCGTTAGAGACTTGGAAGCAAGCATGGTCAATCTTGCACAACAATTCGAGAAACTCAGGCCTAGAGATTTCAAGTCGAGAATACGATTTACGCTTATAGAAAAGGACATAGAAAAAACAGTCGAGCGGGCATCACGTATGAATGGGTTTCTTAATTCGTGGCTCACACTTGACATCAAACAGACGACAGAAGCTATCGGTGATGGAGTCAAAGTCCTCAATAACCGTGCGGAAGAAGAGATTATGAACGGTAAAATCAACCGCATCGTGGAACACTATGCGCCAGTTTCATTTTCAGAGAAACATCGCAACGTCCTTCAACAAAGGCAGGATGGCACCGGCCGATGGTTTCTCGACTCTGGCGAATTTCAAGGTTGGCTGGAGTCTGCCGGTGGGACTTTATTGTGCTCCGGGGCACCAGGGGCTGGGAAGACAGTCATGGCGTCGATAATCATTGAGCATCTCCGAGAGAAAGCTCGCGGGAATGAGAAGAACGGCCTGGCGTACCTCTACTGTGATTACCGCCAGCGACAAGACCAGAAAGCTTGGGCACTACTCGGAAATCTCTGGTCGCAGCTGTTCCGTGGACGGGGGCCTTCCACTACAGAAGTTGACGAAGTACTTGGAGAAGTTTTAGCCCGTCCAGACTCAACACCTACGAGGTCACACATAATCAACCGGATCAGAGATGAGATAACAAATGGGAATATGGAGAGAGTCTACGTCGTCATCGACGCCCTTGATGAATGCAGCGACGAGAATGAACGAAATCTCTTCGTAGACAGCCTGCATAGCTTGCAGCCACTAGTAAACGTGTTGATTACTTCTCGGACTACGCATCTCGACAATGAAGGATTCAACAGCGTGCAACTTGTCCGCTTTACACCGAGCACCGAAGACATGAGTTCTTACATAGGCTCGCGAATACGGGAATCGAAGAAGTTGGCCGGTTATACGGACCGAAGGCGGGAGCTAGAAGAGGAAATCCAGCGTACTGTTATTGAGAGAGCTAATGGAATGTAAGTCTCGCCGCTTGGTAAACGTTTAGAGGTACCTGATGCTGATTATGAATTTAGGTTCTTACTTTGTAGAATGCATCTTGACTCCTTAAGCAAAGCGATCACTCTTAGAGACGTCAAAAGGCAGCTAGAACGCATCCCGCAAGGCGAAAACATCCTAAAGGACACATACGACTTTGCAATGGAGCGCATACGAGACCAGGGCATACACATAGAATCATTTGCTCTTCAAGTGATTCGCTGGATATGCTTCGTTCGACGGCCCCTGAAACTAGCAGAGCTTTTGTGTGCGCTTGCTGTCAGCCCGGGAGATATAGAACTCGACGAAGACGCAATCAGCGAGGAGAGCGACATTGTTAATTACTGCGCTGGTCTTGTAGTCGTCGAAGGGGAAAGCAGGACCGTTAGATTCGTTCATTATACCACCCAGGAGTACTTCAACATGTTAAGGGATACGGATGAATTCGTGCACAGCCACCGGGATATAGCTTTAACGTGCATCACCTTCCTTGGGCTCGATAAGCTCTTACTTTCGAAAGACAGTCAGATCGCGCAGATCTGGCCCTCGCAAGAAGAAGCGCCGTTCTTTGCCTACGCAGCTGTGAACTTCGGATATCACTATGGCCAAGAGAAAAAGGTGTCTGTCTCGCAAGACACGGAATCCTTAAGAATCATTATGGATTCTCTTCTTGAGTTCCTAGAGTGCCCAGAACACGTTGAACGCGCAGGAAAAGCAATTCTCTTAAACATTCACGGAAGACTATCCTCTCTTTTCCGAGATACTAATACCACTCGGAAACTTCCGATGAAAGCAATGGCAACGCACGTAGCTGCATTCTATGATGTTATATGCAACGATTCGGATCCTTGTCTATCCGGCGTGAGCCTCGAGTGGCTGGTAAAATATACGGAACAAGTTAAGGATCCTAAAGAGTTGTGGTTCGGAAATCCTCTCCATTGGGCTTGTTTGGACGATTCTGTTGAGTCGATAGAGGTGCTTCTAAACAGCCCTCACATCAAACTAGATGTTCACTTATCCTCGTTAAGTCCTCTGGGCTGGCCGCCATCTGTCGTTTCGGTCGCCTACGGATCTCTTGGTACTCTAAAGGCTCTCCTAAACTACGGCATTGACATCTATCAGCCTTCTCAAAACGAGTGGCGCCCGACTCTTCTTCAGGAGGCCATAACATATGCGCACGCAGTAAAGGGGCCCGACAAGACGGCACTGATAAATGCGATTATGGAGAAGGATACAGATGGTAGACTGCTTCTCGAGCGTGACGTCTACATGGCCACAGCTCTCATATCAGCAGTGCGTACGGCTGATTTCGGGGTTTTTGAGTGTGTCATGGAGCATTACCAAAATGTTCAATGGCCACTCGGACGGAAGGAGCAGGCAATCTTCTTTAGCGATCGCGAAAGATGTACAGCTTTACACTTGGCTGTAGCAGACTCGTCACTCAGCTTTAAGAATGCGGACAGATCGTCAACTTCAGGACCGCTTCGCATACTAGAAGCGCTACTTGATTGTCCTCATGCGAATGGTTTCTTGCAAAAACGCGACAGTAAGGGGGACACACCATTTGAAGCAGCTATTCGATGGAACCATATTCAAGCTGTCGACACCATCCTTGAGAAACACGATAGACACCAATTTGACCATTTCTATCCAACTCAGGTGCTGTCCGGACTAAACCTAGCAGTTCGAGTCGCAGAACCACCCATGATCGACTTGCTGCTAAGCAAAATTGACCATGACCTTCTGAAACGTCCAGGAGATGACACGATATTGCACCATGCCGTCAGCGGGAACAGGCCCGGGAACACGGAGTTCCTTTTGCGGAAACTTGCAAGTCTCCATCTGCACAACGTTCCGGGGTCTAAGGGAAATTCAGCCCTTCACCACGCCGCAGCTAGCGGCAACGTAGATGCAGTAGACATACTATTAGGACAGGAGGGTATCAACATCAACTCGCAAAACCAATTTGGACATACTGCCCTGCACCTAGCGACTGATTCTAATTTGGCCGACATATGTGAAAGCCTCCTAGAGGCTGGTGCTGATATCAACATCAAAGGCTACGACGGTCTTACGCCAGCGGCACTGGCTGTCAAGAAGAGGCTTTCAGAAGCTGCAGCTGCTATTGCTTATCACTCACCGGCAAGATTTGCCGACCTCGAGGCGGATGACACTATATGGGTGCAGCAGCAACCTTGGGGACATATCGTGCTTCATAAATCTGATGACCCATCTAAGCCCGCCACAGATCCCAAACACTGGCCAAAAGACGAGGAAGATATCATAAAAGCAGCCTTGTGCCTTAAAAGAAAGCTAGCGCGAAGGAAACCGGGTGCCGAAAGTTCATCCCAGCGTAGCCATAGCACCGCCCATATCGTTTCCCGCATTCTCGACCAAGCAGAGTACTGGGTCCGATCAACCAGCATCAGAGTCGACCTCGACGAGACAGGCGAGTTGAGGAGATGGGGCGAGCCCCAGACGCCTTACATCACGAGCCGGGCAATCACGGGGCGGTCTTCCCAGCCCGTCCGCCGCGTCGCCTTCGAGATCACCAGCCACGACCAGGGCTACTGCTCCAACCCCGAGAGGGGCGAAAGCTGGACCTGGTTCACGGCCGACGTCCACCGGCGCGAGAACTCCAACTCCAACTCCAACCTGGCCAAGCAGGTAGCAGGCCTACAAGACCAAGGAAACGCCAATCGAGAAATTAAACTCTTGAATAACCGAGGGGCAAACTGGGAGTGGTTCACGCACAAGTTGTCGTGGAGCCTAACCGATACGGCGGGGGCGAACGCCGAGCGCGGGTCCTGGATCGCCGCCCTGGCCCCCGGGGACAGGATCGTCGTGGTGCCGCACGCTAGGTTCCCGGGGTGGGAGAACTGGGTCCGGCGCGTGAAGATCGATGTCTTCACTACCTGTCTTCGACGCCACGATGATTACGCGTCGGGCGCTTTCTAGGTTGCATTGGTTCGTATCTGGGAGCCTCCCCTGTGGCTTTTGGCTGGAAATACGATGTCGCGTGCTGTATTTATAGTATTATCGATCGCAAGTGATACCCCTATCCATCTATACATTTGTCCAACCGGAGCACCGGTGCGATTTCAGTCGTGATCTGATTAAGATGTACCCCATACTGTACCCCTGAATTCATAACGTACCTACCAGGTAGGTAGGTACCTAATATCAACTACTTCCAACTTAACAATGCTATAAACAACTGCGCAACCCGTCCGCGCAAGCGCGGCCGGGAGAATTACGTAATAAAGAAAAAGCTTCTGATTGGCCCCGCCACACCCCCAAGCCACCCACCCCCCCCTGCCCCCTAGCCACACCACCAAGCCACACCACCAAGCCCACCACCCCCAGCCACACCACACCCAAACCACCCACCGCCACACACCACCACCCCCCTAGCCACACCACCGCCACCCACCACCACCCCCCTAGCCACACCACCACCCCCCTAGCCACACCACCACCCACCACCACCACACCCTACCCACCCAAGCCACCCCCAGCCACACCGCCCACCCCCCCCCGCCGGTCATGGCTACCTTAGGTAATTCGGAATATCGGCTCGGCGAACGGCGGCTCCGCGCGCCGATTCGCCGAGTATACCTACCAGCCACAGCCAACCTACTCTGATTGGCTAGCCACACCTGGGTGCACGGACGAAGAATTCTTTATAGAATCATTTATTCTTAATCAAAATCCCTTTAAAAGCTTAATAATTAATACCATTCGATAGAGCTCGTTTTGCGTGACCTTTTGATACCATTTGCACCTTTATAGACCTTGTTGCGATAGAGCTGCAAAGGAAAAGGTCGAAAAGTGCGGGGCGATTCTAAGTATCTGATTGGCCGGTGAAATTGTGGCAGTACTAATGAAATAAAGAGAAGTTGATTTCATCATTATCAAATCGAGTTGGATCCAATTAGAAACATCCATTCCTCAAATATCCCATGCGTAGGTGAAGTTTTCATAAGGATAAGAGCTAGGTAAATATAGAGTGCCAATCTGCAGTGAACCAATGGGAGGTAGACCGTCACTAACGCACCACCCATGCCGTGATCTTCGTTAGCGGTGAATCAATTACGTATAGTGTGACAGGCAGCAGTTTTAAGGATATAACCGTAGTATTACATAAGCACTTACTATTAATATTAACCAACGGCTAGGATTTCTCTACTTTCACATCTACATAATTATCTATGTCATGTATGTAGTTATCTAACTTGCGTTTTACTGCCATCTTTACGAGCTCGAGTGCTGAAAACTGGAATTACAAGATGGCGTCAGCATACGACGACTTCACGTCTCTCAACGCCGCTATCGATAGCACGCCCCTCATCGACAACCACGCCCACCCGCTGCTTACGCCCGAGAACGCGGGAACGCGTCCGCTGCTCTCCATCGCTAGCGAAGCGGGCGGGGACGCCCTCGAGGACTCCAAGGCTAGTCTCGCTCATATACGCGCCGTGAAGCAGCTAGCCGAAGTTCTCGGCTGCGAGCAGACCTGGGAGGCCGTGGTAGCGAACGTCGAGCGGAAACGCCTCGAGTCTCGCGATGGCTGGACCCGGCGCTGCTTGGAGGGCATCGAGACTATTCTCGTCGACGACGGACTCGACGTGTCGGGTCGGGTCGAGTCTTATGACTGGCACAGCAACTTCACCAAGAGCAAGTGCAAGCGTATCGTCAGGATTGAAACCGTTGCATCGGATATCATTGCCCGCCTTTGCACTTCTAGTTCCGCATCAAAGACAGCCAGTGCCACCTGGAGTGACTTTGTAGAGGAATTTGTGGACGAGATTGGGCGCTGTATTGCCGATCCCGAAGTTGTCGGTTTCAAGTCCATCATCTGCTATCGAGGCGGACTAGATATCCCGTCGTCCGAGGCACATGCCGTCCCGGAAGCGGAGGAGGCTTTTGTAGAAATTGTAGGCGCGGGTTTACGTGTCGACTCGCCAGTTTCGGGGTACTCTCTCAAGAAGAGACTAGAACATTCACCTCTGAACAGTCTAATCGTTCACTGGCTCGCAATGGCCATCCGCGATACGCGCGGCCCCAAGAAACCAATCCAATTCCATACCGGCCTTGGCGATACCGACATAATACTGACCAAGTCGTCGCCGTCTCACTTGCAAACGTTTATCGAAGACTACCCCGAGGTGCCAATCATATTGCTCCACGCCGGCTACCCTTGGACCCGGGAGACGGCCTACCTGGCGACCATGTACCCTAATGTCTACGCAGACATTGGAGAGGTCTTCCCCTACATCAGCCGCCAGGGCCAGGAGGGCATACTGAAGCAGATGCTCGAATTGTGTCCCTGGACCAAGATCCTGTGCAGCACCGACGCTCATGGGTTTCCCGAGATGTACCTGATCGCGACAACCCAGATCCGCTCCGTTCTGAAGACGGTAAGAAACTCTTGTAAGGTTAAGAGACTGCTTTATTGACTCAGCTTAGGTATTAGGAGACCTCGTGCGAACTCGCCAGCTTGACGAGAAACAGGCCGTACAGCTCGCCCAAGCCGTTTTACACGCCAACTCGAAAAAGGTCTACAACCTCGAGACGGAGTCCACCCTGCCCAGCTTCGAGCAGCTGGGAGCATTTCCCTATACCCCGACCGCGCCACTGAGGGGCTCTTCAAACACCAACCAAGTCATCATCCAAAAGCTCCAGAGCCTGGGAGCCAAGTACCTGCGCGTCTGCTGGCACGACTACACGTCCAGCGCCAAGTGCCGGCTCCTCCCCATCAAGCAGGTGTACAAGACGCTGTCGAGCGGCAAGTCCCTCACCGTGTCCGTCGCGAAAGCCGGCCTGGGCCTGCTGCAGACGGACCTGATGATCCCGCAGATCAACGCGAGCGGCACGTTCGTGCTGCGCCCGGACTGGTCGAGCCTGAAGCCCGGCCCCGCCGCCGGCCACGCCAGCTGCTTCGGCGACTTCACCAACCTCGACGACTCGGACGCGATGCTGTGCCCGCGGACCGTGCTGCGCAAGACCGTCGAGAGGGCGGCGACCGCGCGGAGGGGGCTGACGTTCCTGCTCGGCTTCGAGGTCGAGTTCGTCGTCATGGAGCGCAACCCCGACGCCGCGAGCCCCGACAAGTACCTGACGCTGCGCGGCGACGGCCACGCCTGGTCCGCGGCGCGCGCGCTCGCCGACTGGGGCCGCGGCGGCAGCTTCGGCACCGCGGCCGACGAGGTGCTCGATAGCTTAGACGCGGCAGGCATCGAGGTCGAGCAGTTCCACCCCGAGAGCGCGGCCGGCCAGTTCGAGCTCGTGCTGTCCCCCCTGCCCCCGCTGGAAGCGTGCGACACCCTGCTACAGGCGCGCCAGATCCTCGAGTCCGTCGCCGCGCGCCACGGGTTCCGCGTGACGCTGCACCCGAAGCCGTTCGCGCGTTCCTGCGGGTCGGCCTCGCACATGCACATGTCGATCTCGTCACCGGGCGGCGACGACCCCACCGTATACGAGCACTTCTACGCGGGCGTGCTGACGCACCTGCGCGCCGTCCTCGCGTTCGCGTACAGCAGCCCGGCGAGCTACGCGCGCATGCTCGACAGCGCGTGGGCGGGCGGGCGGTGGATCGCGTGGGGCACGCAGAACAAGGAGGCGCCGCTGCGCAAGGTCGCGGGCAGCCACTGGGAGGTCAAAGTAATCGACGGCCTGGCCAACCCGTACTTCGTGGTGGCGGCTATCCTGACCGCGGGCATGGACGGCATCGAGAAGGAGACGCCGCTGGCGTGGGGCGACTGTCTGGGCGATCCGGCGCGTATGAGTCCGGGGGAGAGGAGGGAGCTGGGTATCGATACCATGTTCCCGGCGGACCTACGGGAGGCGCTGAAGGCTCTCGTCGACGATAAAGAATTCGATCTGAACGGTGAGTTTGTGCAGCGGTATATCGATATTAAGAATGCCGAGCTCGAGTTCCTGCTGGATCCCCTAAGTCCGGAGGATCTCCGACGGTGGGTGCTGGAGAGATACTAGATGGGTCCAGAAGCCGTGCCTCGCTGGGCGAGATACAAAGCTTCTTATTTTGTTCACGTGGGTGTCTGCTTGAAAGACTTGAAAGATGGTCTTAAATGTGCTACGCCTCACGGTCACCCTGTATGCGTCGAATTCTGATTGATATTTACGAGAGCCGTGGGAAAGCGGCCAGCTCTGATTTACGTTGATTGAGCCTAGATACCCAGATATAAATGAGTATTGTTACGAATTGACGACGCCAGTCTACTTGTTTTGCCAATTGGATGTAGCCCAAGACAGGCCAAACCTCAAATGAAAGTAAGGAGACAAGCGTACTGCTACAATACTCACGTCTATTGTCTCAACGACCAGGGCGCCACAATAGCCCGAATATCGCCTCATGTAAGAAATGCAATAGCTAGCAAATAGGCATCACGTAGACTGCAACAACAGCTGCCTTGCATAACGCCGGCGTCAAGCCTTCTCATTTCTTTAGTCAAATGTAATCTTCTTGCCCTGGGATTTGACAACGGCGCCGGTAAGATACGACGCCACAGCCGTATCTCCGTACACGGGCGCCTTCTTCCTCGCAGGTGCGTCCTCCGCCCCATCCTCATCGGCGGCGCCCCTTCTACCCCCGAACTCTCTCCTCTTCCCTTCTGTCGCCTTCTGCCCGCCCGCCGCCGCCTCCTTGCGGAACCGCTTCTTATACCGGACCTGGTCGTCCTCGGCGAGCTCGATCTTGAGCTCGCGGCCCTTGAGCCGGTTGACCCACCACTTCCGCGTCTTGAACTTCCTCTCTTCTTTCGTCTCCGCGTCGCCGTCTTCTCCCGCTGCGTCGTCCTCGTCGCGGAAGTCGTCCTCGGTCTCGATCTCCTCCCGGATCTTGACGAACCCCTTGACGGCCCACGCGGCCGCCTCGGGCTCCTTGAACTTGACCCAGCCGAAGCCCTTGCACTTGCCGCTGTCCTCGAAGGTGGCCACCTTGAGCCACTCGATCTCGCCGCACTTGTCGAAGTGCTCGCGCAGGTCGTCCTCGGTCGTCTGGAACGACAGGTTGCCTACGTAGATCTTGCGCGCGGTGGGTGTAGCAGCAACATCCTTCTTGCTATTTACCGGCACCAGGATCCCGTTCGCGCCCGTCGTCATGGCGGCGGCTTCGGCCTCCTGCTTCGTCGGCCGCCCCTCGAACGACTTGGAGCTCTTGATCAGCACCTTGCGCCCCCACAGCTCGGCCTCCGTCAGCGCCATGGCCGCGACGGCCGCGGGCTCCGCGTCGAAGTCCACGTACGCGAAGCCCCTGTTCTGGCGCGCCGGCGGCGCCGCTGCTTCTTCCTCGCCGGGCCCGCCGCGTCTCCGGTCTCGACCGCCGTTGTCCTTGCTCGTCGGCAGGTTGACCCTCGTGATGTTCTCCTCCTTGATGGTGCCACCCGAGTTCTCGACCAGCCACTTGAACAGCTCGACCCTCGTCAGCGTGAAGGGCAGGTTGCCGATCCATATGCCGTGCTCGGCGCGCTGGGATTTCCCATCCTTCTTCGCGCCCTTGGCGGCGGTCTTTGGTATTGGTAGCTCATCCTCGCTGTCGGCCTCGTCGTCGCTCTTGGGTTTCGGTGGCAGCGGCTTGCCCTTCTTGAGCAGTCGCTTGGCTTTCTTGGACGGGGGCTCTGGCAGCGACAGGTCGACCTCGATCTCGTCGATCTCCGGCTTGCGCTTCTTGGATGAGTCGCCAGTAGCCGGCGGGGACGCTGGTACGGTTTCGGTTACGACCGCGGTGGCCATTCTGAAGGAGGCGATTGAGAAATTTCTCAATTATTTCTCGCGGTTATAGGATTAAAATCTCAAGTAAATTGGAATTGAAAAGCGGTCGACTGAGACTTCAACTTTCACGAAATTTTTATGGAGCTGATAAGATAAAGAATCTTGCCGATAGGCGCATAGCGAAGTCGAATAGAGAGTATGCATTTATCAAGATTACTCATAATGTGGAGCTCTTCCATTTGTCGATTAAAAGGGGGGGATAGGGGTAAAGTAGGGGTAAAGCCCAAGAAAACATGAAGTAGGTGAGAGAGATAGACTTTACCACCTACGATACGTATTTAATTCTCATCAAACGTACTCTCCATTATATTGGGTACCTAGTATTTTCAATTCTTCCAACCATAAAGCATCTAGTGACGCCACCCCCTATTCAATCGCCTAGTAGGTCCAACACGAGCAGCACCACCCTATTCACTCATGTACCCACTTCCCATCCTCCCTGCTCACAATCTCCTCATGCACATCCACCCTCTTCCCCACGATCTGCCTCCCGTTCTCCAGATCATTCTCGTCGGCCCTCTTCCTTGCCTCCTCCTCGTCCTTCGCGATCCCAGCTTTAACGTGCCTCTTGATCAGCCTGCGCCTCGCCGTGTCCTCGTCCACGCTCACGAACCACAGCTCGTCCATGAGCCCCGCGGCGTCGCGCCACGGCGCCTTGTCTAGGCACACGTAGTTGCCCTCGAAGACGACGACCCGGTGCGCCGGCAGGATCGCGATGTCGTCGGGCTTCGGGTCCTTGACCGCGTGGTCGAAGCTCGGCGCGTAGATCGGCTGTAGTACCGGGAGCGCCGGCGCCGGCGGTACTGCGCGTAGGGATTTGACTAGTTGTAGGAACGACTGCCCGTCGAACGTGAACTCAGCGCCCCGACGCGCGTGCGCGAGAGCCGGGTCCGGCATTGCGGACAGCCGCGCCCGCGTTAGGTGGTAGCCGTCCATCGGCACGAAGACGGCCACGGGTACCGGTTCCGGGATCTCCGGGTGCAGGGACGCGTGCCGGGTGTTGAGCGCCGCCGTGACGATCTGGGAGAGTGTCGTTTTGCCTTCGGTCTGTTAATATAGGCCGGCCCTTAAATTGAGACCGCTAGGAACTCTAGTACATACCTGAGCCTGGTATCCCGCCTATGGCGATCACTAAGACAGGATTAGACACACGCTATCTCCTCGAGAAAAAAAAAAGAAGAATAGGGGTTGGATTTGGATCTGGCGGTATTGCACACGTGACTTACAGAGCCGTCTATCCTCGGGAAGCTGCTGGAATTTGTTCCATGCCTTATCCACGAGACGAGCTACTTGATCATCCATATTTGCCGTGTGACTGTACCTAGTACGTTAAAAACAAAAGGCCCACGTAACAAGGCCAATTGGCACACACAAATTGAAGCTAGACCGAGATCAGTATAAACATAAAAATATCTCGATTTTCAATTTCAATATAGCGCATCGGAAGTCTCTTGTGGTTCAATCATCAATGCTGCTATACGCATCGTGTAATTCCATTGGCCCCATCCCCTCATCCGGGCACGGAGGTGGCACTGCCCCACTAGCGGGAAAAAGCAGACGCACGCTGATGTCAAGCCCGAAAGAAAAATTCGATCCCTCCTTTCGTTTCGGTAACCATCCTTTTTTCTTCGCCACTCAGCATCTTAGCATGTAGGCTGTAGCCGAGAGAAAAATTAGGCCCGGCTCCGAAAGCGGCTTAGCGGAACAAATTTATTATTATTTGCTGCATGATCTGATTATATGATCTTGACTGTCCGTCCGTGATACCCACCCGCCTCCGGTGCCCACCATATATCATAGGCGAAGCTACCATTCCGACAAGCTTTGGGCATGGACCCGGATCTCGACGCCGGTCTCTTGGGAATCCACCTTTCCGATTCGGAAGACAACGCCAGTAGCAGCAGCAACGGTGAAGAACCCGCCGAGGGCAATCCGCCCAAGAGAGACGCAGCAGAGGCACAGTCGGACCGGACTGCTCAGTCCGAAGAGGAATTCCAAGCCGTGCGGAAGGGGTACGTAGTAAAAGTTGAGAATGGAGAGGTACGTGCACGCGACAAATCACATTAGCATCAGCCAACTTGATTATATATAACCTCCCCCGACCTATATCGTAAAAAGCCCCCAAGTTAGAGGGAACTTCCTCGTACCTAGGTACATATTCTTATATCCTTTCGTGCATAGATATGGAAGAGCATCAAATTACCCCTTAGCACGGACCGGATCCCCAAACCCGAGGCCCAAGCTCTGCTGCACGCCGTCGAGGAGTTATACTTCTTCCGGCGGTACGCCGAGGCTGCTCGGTTCGTGAGAGCCGTGTTGGACGAAGGTCACGATGGAAACGGGGCACCCGGACTGGATAGCGATACTAGAAGGCTACTGCGGTATTATGAAAAGAAGTGCAGTGAGAAAGCCGAATGTACATGAGAAATACTCAGATACCTAGGTACCTGATTAAAGAATATCATTAGACGATATCACTCTGGATTAACTATCACACATGTAACTGTCACGAACATCATAATTGTGCCGATCGGAGAGAGTATTATTCTTGATCTGCGCATCTAAGCAGAGTAGTCTATTCTATAACCAGCACCTGCTCCCGTGTATCAACGGGCAAAAGCAATGGTGCCAGAACGCAGCCAGTCTAGTTTCCTCTTTTTCTATATAAGCAGTATATGATATGATTGGGTATGCCGAAAACGCCGTGCCTTTTTTGTTTTGAGAACCAAAAATTGGTCTTCTCCCTTCTATTAAAAAGACTCCTGGAAAAATGCGGTTGGTGTCGTCGTGAATGCGTCAAAGTCCCGGAGGACGTTCGTCGTAGCGGTGGGTAAAATCATGGAACAGCGAGCAGACATGGAAGCGCTGCCATTTGACAGTCGGCATCGTAAGTCTCTACGCCATCATCTTGCCTCCTTCGCTCTGTTGCCTTTCTCTTTCCCGCTCCTCGGCGAAAACCCTCCGGCTCATGGCTAGGACGCACTCGAACCCCTCCTTGCCCTTGACGGCGTTCTCTCGGAATCGGGTCACCAACGTATCCTCGATGCTGTTTTTTATCCTCTGCCAGCCACCGCACAGTGCTGTTATCCTCGCATCTTGCTCGAATTGCGTCCGGTGCGCGTCTAACGGCTTGTAGACTACCGTCTCTTGCACGTTGACTAAATTCGACCACGTGATGTTTTGCGAGACCATGGTGACGGTCTTGGTGGCCGGGTTGACGTAGGACGTCTCAAAGACTTGGCTGGTCTCCATGCAGCCCATCATCGACTTGAGCCATTCCGGTGCCGATTGTTTGCAGGTGATGAGACGTTCAGTTCGTAGGATTCCGGTGGCTGGGTCGACTTCGCGGGCGAGGGTGTCGACGGCTATTACGTGTGTAGATTTGTCGTTCCATGGGCAGTATTTCAGCCAGTTGGCGGTCGATACTTCTTCCCAGGAGTAGTTGAACGTGTGCGTGTTGGAAAAGACTTTCATCTCTGACGGGAATGAGCGGTCTCGATAGACGACGCGTCAATAAATGAGGGTGAGAATTGGCCTTTTTTCTTTAAGGACGATACGGGATGGGGTATCGATATCGGGATACTCTTGTGTGGCGGTGGGAAATTGCCAGGAAAGAACGTATCAAATTAATCGGAGATCCGGATTCAGATACTTTTCCGTAGGAGCGGAGTGAAAAACCACCGATGGAGAGAAAACAAAATCGCGCGGGATAGTTTTTCTCTTATGGGAAAAAGACGAGGTAATTTGATTTTGCACTCGTGATTGGAAAAAAGAGGGTTGGGGTTTTACGCTCTAATGGTCAAAAAATTACGGCAAATCGTCAAAAGCGAATGAGAGGTTTTGAGGACGTTCGGGTGTTTGGTCCTTAAAATAGTTGCGGTCTGACTGGTTTTAGCTTTTAGCTCTGGGCTTTGAGAAAATTTCGATCCTTTTCATTTTTCACACCCAAAGTGCAAAGTCCGATCGGCATTGGGCCAAGAAGAACCCGAGGCGCTTCTACCGCCTTATCGCGATTTCCATTTGCCTCCCCGGTAATGTTCGGTATATCCCTTTACGCCATGGACCTCGCTTAACATACCGCATGTGATTTAGCACCGTGACAGTAGAGAATAGGTCGGGAATGGCTTGAAAGCTTTGACAATGAAGTCCAACCTGATTGGTTCGTATGTCATCTTTAACGGATCCCGAGCTTTGACCAACCGCCCGGAAACCTGGAGCGCATTTGCGGAGTCAGCGACGCTGGTCCACTGGTCCAGAACTTCGCTACACAAATACCTAAGTATTTAGCATATGACAAAAAAGATCTGCAGGGTCTAGATCAAATCATCATCCACGAAAATCTATACCCCTATAGTTCGTCTCAGCCCGTCATTGCAAGTCGGTAAGTCATTAATTTACAAGTCTTTACCTGATTCCCTCAGCCATTTAGTATCGGCTAGCCCCAAATGACTTCAGCCTCTACACCAGATAGCCCCAAGTTACCTAGACCTCAATTACTTCGTCATATGACATCACAGACGCTCGAATGAGAGAAGAGTAATGCTTCAGATGGCTAAAATGTGTTAATCAGATTTCAAGTAATACTTGATCCAGTTTCTCGCCCATAAATAGTTGGTTTCAGCCGTTTGATTCTCATTGATTGATTGTCACTACGTGAGTTTAGATCGAGATAGCTCAACGTCATTGGCTCCACCTCCACCCGAGACTTTGGGAACAAGATCCCAACTAATAAGTCCACGAGGTGTATGAATTGCGCTGTGCCCTATTCAGTAACATGTTGTGTCAATCTTCGTAAAATCATCCGATTATGCTAGTCTCTTGTGGGAAGTGACAGGAACAAAAATAGCGCTCTACTGTTCAGCGTTATATACCTACCTATATAGCAGGAAAAAGTGGACTTGTTAGAATCGGATACTAGAGGTCATCCCGTCGAGAAAATAGCGTGTATCATGACCATAGCCATCCTCAAATCGTAATCGACATTCCTCTAGTAGTCGTCGCCGCGGCTGATGACCTCCTTCACGGTGGGCCGGAGCAGAATAGTCTGGAATACAAGTTAGATACTATTTGTGATATTCCTGCTATCAGTGCAAAACTCACGTGCTCAAATTGGGCCGTATAAGACCCTCTCTTATCTAGCAGAGGCGGATAGTCCTCCACGATATTTGACTGGACGAGGTTGTTCAACTAGAAAATAATTAGCTTAGTCGATGGGGGGGAAAGCACGTAGGTAATCGAGAATGCTTACGCCCAGCAGGTACTTCTCCTGGCCGAGTCTATCCAAGTATCTTCTCGCAAACGGGATCGTGCCGAAATTCTTCTTGATAACGTTGAGCAGCGACTTGGCTGAAGACAAACGTAGGTCAACTTTCGGGGCGTCGCTACGTAAGGCGTAGTGAGAGACCTCCCCTTCATCGTGAACGTAACCATTTCCTGTACTACCAAAAGTCTCTATGGCGAACACGTCGCCTTCCTCCATCTTGGTGTTGTCTGCCGATTTGACGATAGGAACGCTCTTGGTTCCGTGGATGCTATACGGCAAGATGGTGTGGCCAGTCAAGTTCCGGATGGACTTGATCGGGTAGGTAGTGCCGTTGATTTCGCACTCGTAGCTCTCCATGGCTTCTTGAATTAATCCACCAAGTTCACCTAGACGAACGTCGATGCCGGCCTCCTTGACACCCGTATTCGTGGCATCCTTTACGGCTGCCAATAGGTTGTCGTACATGGGATCGAATGACATGGTGAAGGCGCTGTCGACGATCTTTCCGTTGACATGGACACCGATATCGACTTTCATAACGTTGCTCTGCTGCAGAACTGTTTTATTCCCGGCATTTGGAGTAAAGTGTGCAGCAATGTGGTCCAAGTTGAGACCCGTGGGAAAGCCAACTCCAGCAACCTTGGCGTCACCCTCTGCCAGGCCATCATGTCCGACCAATCGCCTAATGCTATCCTCAATACCCTCGGCGATCTCGGTGAGCGTTTGGCCAGGTTTGATATTCTTCTGTGCCCATTGGCGGACTTGACGGTGGGTTTCGGCAGCGTGACGGTAATCGATTAGGAAATCGGTATTCAAGTTGTCCAAATGTCTCTTCTCCTCACTTGTGGTACGGTAGCGGTTCTCGTCCTTATACTCGACTTCTTCGCCCTTGGGATAGGTGTTATTAGGGAAGAGCTGGGACATCAAGACGCTCGGCGGGTCTGTCTGAGAAGTAGGGGCCTTCTTCTTCTTCTTTTTGTTCTTCTTTTTGTTCTTCTTTTTCTTAGCGGCTCCGGGTGCAGGCTCGGCGGTTTGGTCGTCGGCGTCGTCGTCGGAATCGTCTCCGGAATGGTTCGCTGCATCGCCGTTCTTGGCGCCGTCGGCCGTCGCAGTCTTCCCGTCGGTACCACCATTGCTCACTGTCCAAGGTTAGTAAAGTGCTCGAAGGTGGTTTTGTTGCGTTGTACTAACCACTGAGCTTCGCGAGCTCCTCTGACGGTGGTTTGGCAGCCATTTTGTGAAAAGGCGACCCTAGGCTGCTTCCTTGAGGTGGTTGTTGGAAAGATTAAACAATTGGGTGAGGGAACTTTTTCAACCCCACCAAATCTACCTACGTTACCGCCTTACGTTACACAGCATGTAACTCGGAAGGCGTGCATGGCCTACGGCGCGGGGCACGGATTTCTTTTTAAAGTTTATCCTCTATATAAGCATAAATTTTGTAAGCACATATTTTCTTATCAGTGATAGTACTACCTAGGCATTGTCTCTGCCCACACTTCCTCCTGCTACTATCTAACGTAGACCAATCCGTTTGCTGAGATGAGCAAGACAGTTGATGAGAAGAAGCATGAGATATATCTTTGAAACAGTATATCTATATTTATTCCCAGAAATAGGGCGTTAAACGCTCAGTTCGAACTTGGACAGTGGCCATCCTCACATCCAACTCTCTCTCGTCATCAGCTGCTTATGTAGCCTCGGATATTTACACAGCGGTACACTCTAGAAGAAAGCAAATACCCATATGAAGCCAAACATCCGGCCAAGCAAGCTTCCTCCAATCATATCCAACTTCCGTGCATATCCAGCTCGCTTCGCCAGGTATCTAACAGCAGAGAGGGTAACTCTTTCCGTCATGCATCCCGCGAAATTCAGCAGAAACCACTGGAAACCACTGCAAGTCTAACGTGTCGCGCATCCCTAAGTGCCAGCTTACGGCCATGTGTGAGAGGCCTGAAAGGAGGAACACGACGAAAGCCAGGAGCATCCTGGAAACGGGAGCCGGCATGTTCACTCCCATCGAGCCTATGCCCCGGATAGCCGCTCGCGCAAAACACTTGTACGGCCTGCTTGCCAGCTGATGCCAGAACCGCGACCAGAAGTTAAGCAAGCCGCACGCAGCGGCGGGCTAGCCGAACAGCGGGGGCAGGCCGTCCTCTTGATCCAGGCCGGTGAGCACTGCCAGGAATGCCAGGGCCGCATTGGCGCCGTCTAGAAACGCGATACTCTCCCATATCCAGTACATATCCACCCAGGTTCGTACCACGACCTCACGTGCCGTCATGTTTGGGAGTCGGGTGAAAAGCGCCGTCTGGTCGACGTCCTCCGAGTATAGTTCGACAAGTATCCCGGCGTAGATGCATGGTAACACGTATGTGTGGAAGAGGTAATATCTCAAGATCCTCGAGAGATTTTGGAGCGGGAAGGCCACGGGCGACTTGCCGTCACCGAGCCTGATCAGCGGCGCATTGGGTATTTCCAATAGGGGTGACCGGCACCTGTACCATATGAGGGTGTACAAAGTCGTAACGGATGACAACACGCGGAATATGTTGCACGAGACTCGAGGCGTTTGCTCGTATCGTGGGGTGTTCGCTTACAAGCGAGATATTTTACAAGCGACACACGTTTTTCTGTCAGGGCAGCAGTCGAATTGTTCCAGGTCCACGGATTTGGGTGTTCCACGGAGCTTCTTCCTCTTCGAAACTGTTGCCCCTTTTACGCACTTATCGTTGGTGCCTGGGGAATACCTTGTCACTAAGCGATGAGTATGCTTAGCCCCTTTCTATCCTACCCCCGAAGCCACGTTTATGGAATCATGGTCTAGAAGGGGCTTTTCCTGCTAAATCTTCGGATCCAATTGTGTTTCTCGTTTCCGATTACACGTTTTTGGGTTTGCACTCGAGAATAGAGATCGTGTGAGCGGACCTGAAGGGGTTATATGTACCTGTAGTTTGGTTCGATGGCAACCCTATCCTCTATCTCCATGGCTCATCAGATGCTGCAGGTATCCACATCCAATGTCAGGTTCATGATATTCTATCGACTTCAGTTGCGTACTTAAGGCACTACTAGAGAAACATCATGTCTTACCGATATGTACATCGTCGAGGCAACATCTCTTAAGTAAAAGAGTTAATATAGAAAAAAAAATAGTATTATTCTCAGCAGGTTTCCTCATGTGGAAGGACATTCTCGCGAATGAGAATATGATATTTTATCATTGTTCGTCCAATTCTGATGAGTGTTTGTCACAGCTTTGTAAGTTACAAGGTTAAACGCTACCGGTAGGTAAATATATTTCAGGCTTCCGGTGTGGAATAATAAGACGGCCTCTTGTTTATCAACGTGAGATGTATCGGTACAGACTTTGCCTCAAAGAGAAAGGTGTCACAACATCGGGAGACACCTACCGAAGGTAAATTCTAACTTGAAGTTGATGGTGACCAAAGTTCGACCAAACAAGTTAAAAGGCATGATAGATCTTATTATCTTTGTCACCGAACTCGAAAAGATTAAGCTATACCGGCTCGTTGAACAATCAAACACTCTGCCAAATAGTAGCTTGATGTAGGCACATATGACGGATGTATGAATGAAGTCTTATACGTAAAGGATGGAGAGATATTAGCAGTCGTATAGAAAATGGCAAGGAGCTGCAAAGCTGGCTCAAAGTAGAAATAAGCGAACATCCTACAACTAGATACCTAACTTGGTGGATAAGATGGCGATCTAGATATGATTTAGTGTGACGGCATCATGAGAAGAGTTCTCCTGCCATAGCAAGAAGATTGTGATGTGCGATATAACTGTTATCAAGGAACCCGTAGACGGGTATAAAGGCATCAATACTTGCCCATAATCGAGTCCAGAAATTACAAACCGGTACACTCGTCGCTCACTGTATCAACGACTAATTTACCAAAAGGTCTATCACATTCTTTAACATTCTGAAAATTTGATCAATATGTTTCCCACCAAGAATATGGCCATATATACAGCTGCCCTTGTGGCACTGATTCAACTTTGCCCAGCCCCCTTCACCAGGCCCACGCCGGACACGACTACTATGATAGCCGATCTTGCATGGCTTTTCACCGCGGCCGGGATCGTGAACGGCACCGTCAAAGACGTAGCCGACGAACCTACGCGCCGCGAGCAAGGACGCAAGCGAGGAAAATCTAGCGTGGCGACGTATGGGACCTGCAAGCAGCAACTCGGCTCCGCGAGTGTCCATTTCGACAAGCCGGCGCCCGGCAGTACGTCCGTCCTCTTTTCTACAATTTTCAAATGTCCTTTCAAAATGTCCTTTCACATACTCCCCCTCTCCCCCGTCCCCTACCTGACACTCATGCGAAATATGACTAACGCAGTATATCGTCACAAGGTATTCATGTTACGGGAGTCCCCCCGGCCTGTATGGTGCTGGTCAGGTCCTTAAATAACAAAGCCGATCCGAAGGCCCCGATTCCTTTGGGGGACGACGAGGTTCTTTTCCAGAATCTCTCGGACGACGATATCAGAAAGATCCAGGATGCGTTGAGCAGCCACCACTCTTCCTACATGTAGACTCGGCGACGGACAGAGCGGGGGTCGGGGGCATCTGAGGAGTGAAAAAACGGGTTAACGGAGTGCCTAATACGGGAGGAGACTGTCGTTGGGCTGGGAAGTTTGAAGCCTTCATTCTGTACACGTTTTTTATGGAATTTCTTTCGATGTCAACGATTTAAAGTGTATTTTATAGTGGGTAGAGGCAATTAGGAACTCTCATTTGGAAATGCCTATCAATTGGCCTTGGGAATTATAAATGTTGTAGCATCAAAAAATGGCGTTTTCTTTCGGTGTTCTGCCCCTTCCGGCCGCTTTTCGTGTGTTCAAGAAGATTAGATTGGACTTCTTTTTCATTATTTAAGTTTACGAAATACAATTTTAAAAAAAATACTTGCCTTTATCAATGTTTTCGCGCATTCTTTCACCTTATCGAGTACGATTTCTTCATAATTCTTCTTTTCGCACCATGTCCACCCAATCACCCCCGAAGCTCATCAACCTCGTGCGCGGATGGCCGGCTCCATCCCTCCTGGCATCGGAGCTGCTCTCCTCAGCTGCGCAGCACGTCCTCTCGGACCCGGCCATCTTCGTACCCGCGCTGCAGTACGGCCCCGATCCGGGTTACCAACCGCTGCGCGAGGCCCTGGCGCAATGGCTTGGACGGCATTACGGCGTAAAGCCGGACCCGGAGCGCATTTGCATCTCGGGTGGTGCGAGTCAGAACCTCGCTTGTATTCTGCAAAGCTTCACGGACCCCGCTTATACGAGGGCCGTGTGGATGATCGCGCCATGCTATCACCTTGCCTGCGACATTTTCAAGGATTCCGGTTTCGAAGGACGGTTGAAGGCATTTCCCGAGGATGAAGAGGGTGTAGATTTGGAAGCGCTCGACGAGAGCATTCGGAAGCTAGAAGCGGAACAGGGCGAAGCACAAGATGCAGTAAGTCAAGTGAATCCTGAGATATCAGATAGCCGTGAGAAGCGAAACTGATAGTAGCAGGCATACAAAGATCCAGGAAAATTCAGGAAGCATTATCGCCACGTTATCTATGTAGTCCCAACCTGCGCCAACCCATCAGGCAAGACCATGTCATTGGCACGACGCAGCAGCCTCGTTAAGCTAGCTAGGAAATATGACGCCCTCGTCGTTTGCGACGACGTCTACGATTGCTTACAATGGCCGGTAGGTGGAGATCTCACACCTCCTTCGGAATGGCCCCCAGAGATGAAGCTTCCCCGCTTGTGCGACATCGATCTCGCCATGGGCCAAGCCAAGGATGATCCCCGCGGTTTTGGCTACGCCGTCAGCAATGGATCATTTAGCAAGCTCGTCGGCCCAGGCATCCGCACGGGGTGGGTTGAGGGCTCCCCGGCCTTTGCCTATGGCGTAGCCCAGACAGGATCGACTAAATCTGGAGGCTCGCCGAGCGAGCTCTGCGCGGCCATGGTGGCACAGCTTATCTCTAGCGGGGAACTGGAGAACTATCTAGAGAAGATCGTACGCCCGGCGCTGCAGAAGAGGCATATGCTTATGATGGACGCGATCTACAAGCACCTCACGCCCCTTGCCGTCGAGGTGCGCGAGAGCGGATTGCTAGGCGCAAAGGTCTACGGCGGGTACTTTGTGTGGCTCACGCTTGCGGACGGCATCTCGGCCAGGGTAGTGGCGGATAAGGCCCTACGGGAGGAGAATCTGATTGTCGGAAGCGGGGACATGTTCCAGGTCCACGGGGATGAGGAGCGTCTCAACTTCGATAGCGCTATCCGACTCACATACTCGTGGGAGTCCGAAGAAGACATAGTCGAAGGCGTGAGAAGGTTAGGGGATGTAATTAGGAAAGTCAAGGAAACCCGGAGGGATTCGCAACAACCGGCGCGCGGCGAACGGGACGACGATGGTTTGAAGAATTTTAAATAAAAGCACACGTAATTGCTGATGGTCCTTTGAACAGCTAGACGGCCTGGGCTTTTGCTCTGTGGGGATAGATTATCGGCTTAAACCGCCCTGCCTGCCGAGAGCCCTACCGGCAATCCTGTGTCGGTTACTTCCGCTGAACGATCCGATCGGCTTTTCCAGGCCATTATAGATCTAGACTTGCCGACGACATCATTGAATAACGCGATTGAATTATTCAGCTCCTGATAGCTAAAAACCCCAACCCTCCAACGTCTACTAGGTATTACACGCCACGATTCTATGTATAATCGTTGTGAATAATTATATCCGGGTCCAAAAGTGAGAGGGCGGCCCCATTTCAAGAACAGATGGTGTAAATAATTATCCCTAGCAACGGCTGGTGGTCGCATATAAACGGTGCATAACAGGTACACATAGCTATAGAAAGAGCAGTACAAGAGATCTTTCTAAACATTAGGTGGATAGGTACCTTACTCAGTCCAAAGATACTATCATGGCCCAACGCGTTTCCCGAGGAGACGGCCTTCAGGCCTTCATCGACGCCATCGAGAGAGACGGTTGCGTCATCATTAAAGATTTCATCGATCTAGATTCCTTAGATGACGCGCAGAAGGAGGTGCAGCCCTACCTCGATGCTTCCGCGGCGGCGGCGACGGGTGCCAAGGTCGGAGCCCTGAACGGGGGCACGGCGACTTGCACACGCTTGGTTGGCAGAAGTAAGACGGCTCGCGAGAAGTTCTTCTCGGACCCCCTATACCAGGTATGAGCTCAGCGATACCCGCCGCAGGTACCACACTTGTTCGCATCATAGTTCTTAAGAGAGCATCTCATGCTGACAGTCGCCGAAATCAGGATCTTGCCGAGTACTTCATCGGCCTCGAGTCGACGGCATGGCACGGCAGCGAAGCGCGCGTCACCCAGTCGCACCCGCTGCTCTCCATCTCCATCACCATGTCCTCGCAGCCCGGGTGCCAGCCGCAGCTGCTGCACCGGGACGACAAGAACCACCACGCCCGGCACGCCGCGGCCGACAGGTACCGCAAGGGCCGCGACGTGCTGCTCGGCCTGTTCGTGCCGGGCTGCGACACCTCGAGGGCGAACGGCGCGACGCGGATCGTGCCGGGCTCCCACCTCTGGGGCGACGGCAGGCCCGACTTCGGGCCCGACGGGGATAAGGGGGTCTTCGACGCAGAACTGAAGAGGGGGGAGGCCTTCGTCATGCTGGGCAGTATGTACCACGGCGCGGGGGAGTACTCGCTGCCGACCGGGAGCCGTACCGTGCACATCTTTTTCATGTGCAGCGGCGTGCACCGCCAGGAGGTAAGTTAAGCTAGCATTGCGCTTTCTGACTTTACTAGGGACACGTCGGCTAACGTCAGTTTCAAAAGGAAATACCTTACCTCAGCTATCCGATTGAGGATGTCAAGACGTACTCGCAGCTGGTGCGCGACCGCTTGGGTTGGAAGCAGTCTGAGCCGAATCTAGGTTGGGTCGACCTGAAGTCCCCTGAGTTTCTGTTAGAATGAGCTGTTCAAGGGGGGCGGACCCCTTTAAAGGCCAACATTCCTTGCAACAATGTGATACCCAGCAAGAGGCTAGAGGTTGGCGGAATAAATTAATTTTAAATTACATCGACGAGAAGCATTTGATTAATAAACTTAATCGTGACATACCTGCCGAGAATCCGTAGAACTTGGACAATTTTTAGACAGACGTCCAGGGAGTCAGTTACCCTACAGAAATCTTAATCTCTTATATATGAGATCAATTGAAATGTTCCAAAGAGCCTTTCAATTAACCAAATGTATTATACGTAAAGATCTACATTTATTATTCACGTTTAACCAACTTTTTGACCTTTGTCCACATCGAGGTCTTTCCCTCTTCGTCCTCCTCATCAGCCTTTAGTTCGTCTAATCCGGTTACCAAATCGACCTTCTCAACCGGGATGCACCAAGAATCCGATCTTCCTACCGTGAGCTTATGACCGAAGTAAAGCACCAGGAAAATCGGAATGCCAATGTAAGCACTCAAGAAGGACGAAACCGACCACGAGTCCGGTAAGAATACATCGAAACCATTAATAAGGCAAAGAAGCGTAAAGGCGACAATGCAAAAATATGATGCCCAAGGTTGAAGATATCGCGACGTGTAAGTAAGGTCATCCTGGCTCCGACCCTGAGCCGCATACGCTTTCTGAAATCGCAAGGAGGTCTAGCACAAGTTAATTAGTCCCGAATATTAAATGAGCATGGGTAAATAATGACTTACAACTGCGCATGAGATCCAAGAGATGAACGCCGCCGTGTTCACCAGATTGACTAACCAATTGAACACCTTACCCGACTCGGAGTTCACATTAAGGTAAGCCAGGAAAGAGAAGAGCGACGATGCGATAACGGCGACGTAGGGCACTCCTTTCTTGGTGCACCTACAGAAGATCTTGGGCGCATCCCCGTTAATGGACATCGAGTACAACGATCGACTGGATTGGTAAATGAACGCGTTGGCTGCCGACCAGGCCGAGGTAAGAATGGCCTGCCATGGGTTATCAAGAGCTTAGGTTAGCAGCTATGTGTGAAGTTATCATGAAACAAGAGTAGAAGAAATATACTGGAATCCGCCTCAAGAAGGATCGGTGAAAGAAAAAAAAAGAATCACAAAACGAAGGAAAGTTGATCATTAGAATAACAGACAACGGTTCGCGTAACTAATTTAAATAGTTCATACCGCATTAATGACGCTGTCGAGCCCCTGAATTCCAGCCCTCTTGATGCCGAGGACGAAAGGGGATGATCCAGCACCTGATCCACTACTGCCTAGGCCGGGGTCGTCGGACGGGCAAATGACACCGATTGCGATGGCGGAGCCGATGTAAAAGACGAAAATGCGGATGATGAAGTTTTTGGCAGCAGCCGGCAAGTTTCGTCGGGGCGACTTCATCTCGCCGCAGCAGAAGACAAGCATCTCTGGGGCAAAAGAGAACTATTTTCTATCGTTAGACTAGGGGTCTTTTCATATGGGTTTAGAGGGGGGAACTCACGGGTAGCAACGCCGAAATCAAAGTGCTCCAGAAGCTCACAGCTAGACCAGCAGGGCCTTCGAGAATATACTTGTTAAACGATCCGGGATGGTTCCAGTAGTGGAAGCCGAGCCTGTCACGTCCCGGACCTCCCCACCAGAAAAGAATGAAGGAGAGGATGAGCAATCCGATGATCGTGATGACTTTAAGCGAAGCGAACCAGAACTCGCTTTCTCCGTAGACCGAAACCGGGAGCAGGTTCAGCCCGACGACGACCACGAGCATGATCGTAATCCACACGGCAGGGCTGATAGGGGGGTTCCAGAATTCGATTACCAGGGTTGACGCGGTGAGTTCGTAAGGAACGAATATTCCCTGAAAATGGGTGACTGCATATCAGTGCTGCTCAAGAGACGTGCGCCAGATACGAAAAGTAGAACTTACAAAAGCGTACCAATAGAACCACCCCATTGACCATCCAAGCGATTTGGAGACATAGCGAGAGGCGAAGTAGCTAGGGGTAGCTCCCTCGACCGGGCTAAGGAGATATTAGAGTCTACGTAGGTTAGGTATGTTTGAATCCTTGGAATTAAGACCTACAGATATGACGCAGTTAGAGTGATGGATGAGACGATGAGAAAAACTAGAGCGGACATGAGCAGGTAAGCTATGAGGAAGAAACCCGGTCCTCCCTTGGCGAGCGTTGAGCCGGTGCTGACGAAGAGGCCCGTCCCGATGGTGCCTCCGAGAGCGATGAGCTGCGCGTGTCGGGACTTCAACCCACGCTTGATGCCTCTCGTCGCCGTCTCGGAAACCTCACGGCTGTCCGCATCGCAGGACTGGGCCGCACCCTCGACGGTGGTCTTTTCAGACGCGCCCCATTGGGGGGGATATTCTGCAGACATTTTCGGCTTCTGGGTACCGTCTAGGTAGGTAAATGAAGGGGTTGAGAACCTAGCAATGATGTATTAGGGAGGTACTTGAACTAAATTTGAAAAGCCTAGATGGAACAAGAACCCTTTGAATAGATGCTAGGTTAGATCCATATTAGGGACGGAGACAGATTGCTGTATAGGTAAAGCAAGACATTTATCATCACCATTATATTGAACATTGAGATAGCTTGGCTAGACAGTACTTCTCTCACATCCCTATTGCAATCGTACGCAATTTTACAGCCAACAGACACGTCTCGATCCATATTATAGCTTAGCTAGGTAATCGTTAGCAACGCTCCTGCCCGACGACCTTATCTCTCCAATGGACCCCCATCGGATCTGGATCGCCAATGGAACCCAAGTCGCTGATAAGAGCTAGGTTCCCTGGGGATGATCTGTGTAGTTTAATCCTGTAATTAGGCGTGGAGCAGGGACATAACTATTTCTCCGCTGTACCTATCTTTCGGGTTCCGCCCTTTGGCTAGTGTGCCCAGAATTTGACGATACCCCAGTTAAAGAGCCTACATTCGACGTTTTACTCGAGTCCTTTCTCTATCTACTCAAATTTGAATATTTATAATAGAACTTTCTTCCTATTGGATACCCTCTTCGCTTCGTCACTTACCTATTCCATCAGCTTGTTAACTTGGCTTGATAAACTGTTAACCCAACTTACCTACCTCCTAGATAGATACGTACCTAGTAGGCAAGTATCCGATTTCGCAGAAAGAAAGTTTTCTTTTCCTGAATGAGTACTATACGGTACAATTCCTTTTCAGCCCTACGGAGATGCTAGTATAGTGACTAAGGTACCCAGCATGTATGGTTTCAGGCTCAGGGGGTCTCCAAGCCTGATCACCAGCGCCGCCAGAGTCAACAACAGGTTCGCCATTAGACTGTAAGGGAACATGGACAGGTCGCGCACGTACAGCTTGTTCATGAAGTGCACCTTGAGGTCTTTGTCAACAGCACTATGACCTTGATTCACTCCCATACGCATGGTTCCTACTTCGTGAGTAGCAGTACCAAATTTCCATAGCACCGGATACGGCGGCTCCGTATCATTGGGATGTCGAAACTATCGTATACGCTCCTTGATAAAGAACCAGAGCATCTTACAATTTTTTGCATCGCCTGTAGCAAATCCGTGCAGATAAAAACCCTCTGCCTGAGTATAGATGATAAACAGGGGGGGGGGGGGGGGGGGGGGGGGGGGGGCTTGCCGATATTTCTGGTGAACAGTTCGACGGGCAACTGGCTGATCGGCTTGGGACTCCAAAAGCGATGTCAACTTACCTAACTCTACGCTCATAGTTAGTACTTCTTCTTATTACTCCTCTTTATATGTGGCTCTGTTGCACTATTAGATATGATTATGTAGTACGCGGCAATGAAGAAATTCGAACAGGATATAAATCATTTTCAGAAGCTGTTATTGCTATATTGGCCTAGGCATGTCGAGGACTAGGAGAATAATCTCGCAATCGTTTGTTGTCCAACTCAGTTTCAATTTATTAAATAAATAAAAATTGTGCCTTTAATGTAATCCATCGCCACACACCGAACCTCAACCTGAGTCGTGATACTCAGACTTTACAAGATCTGTGAACGTCTACACAGTACCACTACCACTGCATCCTGCACAACCTATAGACATCTTATTAGTGACAAAGCTAGGAAATTAAGATATATCAGAGTATATTACCGAGAGTGAATGAACCATCTCATCAATTAACAGTTGCCACTAGCATAGGAGCCTCGTCTTCGCCGAATTGAGTGGACTTCAACTCCTCCTCTATAGTGGCATTGGACTTTCCCGGGCAGTAGTGGACACCACCACGAGTCGTATTCATCCATCCATTGCAAACAGGGCATCGGTCGGCCATGATTGATAAGTTCCAGCTCTGTTTGGAATGATGAGGTTGGATTGTATTGTCGCGAGTTCAAAATGTTGTGGAATCGGAATATTGATAGGCTTGAGTTGAGGGGAATAGTCTGCCAGAGTTAGGGATTGAGGGAAAGGGTCTTTGCTTTTATATACTTTGGATCTTTTGATATGCTATCGTTGTAAAGACACCCGGTATGCCTGTCGCAGGCAGAATCGAGCGACCCATGACTTCTTGCATAGTATCCCAGGCCTTCGTATCTCATAGATATTATTCTTGATTGGTGCCCTCTCTACGGTTATACAAGCATTGTGCGCGCGGCTCATAGATCACACGTCTGTAGTTAAAGAGCCTTATGTGATCGATTGGTGATAAAGTGCTCACGATATGTATCTTGAGCTGCACCATCGCCCAACAGCGTCCTAATAAGGCAAGAGAACTGCCAACAGCATCTTGTACAACAGACTAACAACGTCTTGACAAACTACACTATCAACTAACAACGGGGCTGAGCGAGGGTCTTGACCGGGCAATTGGGGAACCAACTTTCGTATGCAAGACTTGCGAAAAGATTGTAGAACACGAGAAGCGCCGTAGCTATCAGCCGTAGGCAGCCTACAGGCGGCTGTGGGCAGCCATGGGGAGGCGGTGCAGCGTATGTTGTCGGCGATAACAAGGTCCGTGCGTTTTTAAACACTCCTCAGCTCAAAAATGAGATACTGTTCCTATTCCTCTCTCTCATCGTAACCATCCACATTAGCAGAACTGGTATGATGAATCCATACGAATCTGACCCTGACAAGATACCTGAAGGCGACCTGTATGCGGATGTACCTTTATATGGCAGATACCTTCCCCGTCCCACCGACTTCAAGCCCGATGCGAAGCATATCAACAGTACGACGCCCGAGTCCCTCAAGTACTGGTCTACAGTGCTTGCACAGTGCACAGAACTCAACAGGATCTATGAAAACGACGAAGGAGGGCGCGACGTCTTTGCGCTCGGAGGCGTGATCATCAAGTCGAGTCATTTGAAGGCAATTCCCGAGGGCCGGCGATCGTACCGCGACTACTCATACGCCGATGCAAACGAAGTGGAGGCCACTCGCCTTGCAGAGAAGGTGTTGGACGACATCAAAGTTCCCCAAGTCTATTTCGCTGCTAAGGTATAACTCGGCTGCGCTCTCGCTCTTCAACTGCATTTTCTATTAATTCGTCCCTAATGTTTTTCCCCCGGCAGATCAACGGACGGGATGTATTTGTACAGGAGAGAATTCCCGGTGTCGGCCTAAATATAGCCTGGCAGTACATCTCACAATCTCAGAAGGCTTCCTTCAAGGAACAAGCACGGCAAATGCTACAGAAGCTGCGCACGATAGCCCCCCCAAGTGAGATCACTCACCGATCCTACATCGTTCCGGATCCGGATCCCGTAGACCATCGCGGTATACAGCAAGTCGAGAAAGACATCATTTTTGCGGATGACGAGAAAGACCCTGATCTTAGCTTTATGCATAATGATGTTTCGCGGTCAAACTGCATTGTCGATAACGACAAGATCGTTGGGCTCGTCGACTGGGAAATGGCTGGGTTTTTTGGCTGGAAGACTGCAGCGAGTGTTCACGTTCGCATTCGATCTCCGAGGCGTGAGAACTACGCATCATTGAATCTGCCTGAGGAACGCCTGTACGATATCCTGTTCTGGAATGATTTATATGATGTGGAATAATTGTGCCTAGGAAATTGAAGAACTCCTTTTCTCTTGACTCATCTTAAGGAACCTGGATCGAGCTAGATTCCCTAATTCGTGATGACTCCCGTAACAGAATAAGGCCCGGGTGCCAATTTCTATGCCAGACGTCTGATAAAAACCCTGATACGGAGTAGATATTCATTCCTTCCAGCATTTGTAGGATGTTTAGATGAAAATTCAATACATCGTAGCCATAGCTGAGCCGTCTTCAACTGTATTCCTTTAACATTGGAAATCTGCATCGATCCGTCGTCCTCGAGCTCCTTGCTGTATGCACAAGGTATAATTATATAGCCTTAGCTTATTTAACAGTGTCCAAAGTAAGGTTCTTTACCGTAAGCTACACAAGATAACGCTAGAAATACTCATAGTATCTTAAGATATTTCATTGCCAAAAAGGAAACTCACTTTCCAACTCACCAGATCGAAGGCCGCTTTCATGACTGAGTCCCGATCTGGACCAACCATCTCTTCAGATCAGCCATAACGCTTTCCCCTAGGCTAACATCAAAGATACAATCTTGCCAACTACCCCCGACACAAAGTTGCCCACCTGCGACAGTCATGGGGGAGATCATGAGTGCTGCCGACGTAGTCTCTGCGCTAATCGCAAACTGCGCCCGGCTAATAAACCAAGCCTCGTCTTTCCCGATAGATAGCTCTTCATTCATGTTTGGGTTCCCGTCGAGCACGCCGAGATTCGAGACGAACCAAGAATGTGGCCGCGGTCTGCGTGCCATGTCTCTCATCTGCACCAGCCAATCTCCGACGAACCTCATCAGTCCCACCATATCATTCTTCACGCCAATTTCCAGCTTGTGCTGTATATCTTTCCGCACAGCGAAGGCGGTAGACCATACTTCGTCCAGAAGGCTAGCAGGCAGTTCTACGTCGGTCGTTTTCGGTGGAATCTTGGACCGAATCTGCTTAAGGAGGTCGGTGCCGAACACGTGGCCCGTGATTGTCACGTAGTTTCCCATGGTTCGTTTTGGTTGGATCCACGGATAGCTCGTGGTTGAAGAAAGGAAACGCCGCAGATCGATCGCCGTGATGCTCTCGAAGGCCGGTGCAGCGTTTTCTTGGAGATGTGACGCAAGAGATACAAGTATCAGTCCGTGGAGAAGGCCGGTGAGAGTAGTATCATGCTCTCGGCAGGCAGCTAATACCTTAGCAAGAGTGGCATTATCGATGGTGAAGACACGAAATTGAGTTTTGTAAGGGGATAGACAGATCGGAGCCCAGTTGGCCTGAGATAGGCTCCTGGAGAAAATCTGCGGTCGATATTCCTGCCAGAATGATTTTAGGGCAAATTGTGGTTCTACGGGAAGCTTTGTGAGCTCTTCAATTGGTGGTGGAAGCCTTGGAGTGGACTGGGGAAGTCTAATCACGTTATCCGAGTCCTGATGTATGTCATTGTTTCGTTTGGTATTGAGGTTCTGGAATAAAGATTCCATGAAGATCTTCCCACTCATACCGTCAGCGTGTGGGTGATTCCAGGTAAATAGTATCTCCAGAATGTCCGTCTCAAATTGGTGGAGGATGAATATCTTCCATCCTGGCCGCTTCTCAAGCTCGGGATATGTAGCATCAAGTTGAGATACAGTTGTCTCCTGTGACACATCCTCGAAGTCCGCCGAATGGTCCAAAAATTGCCATTCAACGTGTTGAGTAAGGTCAAGGTTCTCCAGCTGGATCCAGGCGGGCCTCTTTGAGTTGGCATCTAAGATTGCAACCTGCAGGACCGGATTCTGAAGAACCGTGTTTACTATAGCGGCCTGGACGGTGTTGACAAGCTTCAAGCGCGAGTCCTGACTGGCAAGACTTGGAGGAAGTACAAAGCGACAGGAGACAGAAGTGCCGCGATACTGGTCCAGCACATACATAGCCAATTGGTAAGCCTCACTGTGTCAATTAGCTTACGAGCTTCTACTTAGAGGGTAGTGATCCTGACTTGCGGCCTAGCTTCCGGAGAAGTTTATTCTTCGGTGAGGAATCCATCCTCTATAATCCGAGTGTCGCTAAGGAATAATTTGTTAGTAGATGACCATAATGCTGGCCGATGTAAGTAGGTAGATAAAGATCAATTGGTATGAGACATTGAAAGGAAATATTATTATAATAAATACCTGCCTAATGTAGGGGTAGGTACCCCAGGTACCTATGGCAAGGGGGTTGAAACCAACAGCGCTGCCTACCCCTTTGTGATACCTGTTTGTTTGCCTAGCCTTGTGCCCAACTACGGTACACCATCCGATGTTGCTTTTTGTTAGACACCCCAAGTACATAGATACTAGACCTCTCATAGGTGTATCATACCCTAGGTAGGTACCTAATATTAGAAACTCATTGATCACCTCCTTACCTAGGTGTAACCATCGAACTCACCCCCACACAATATTACACGTCTTGGATAGATTGAGTAATAGGAATAACAAGCTAATTATATCTATCATCTAATTCTATAAGATCTCTTTACGAAGGCTATACATTCGCAATGCTCAAAATGGCTTCGCAAGCACTGCATCAGATATTTTCTTGTAGACCACCTTCCCAGCCGCCGTCCTTGGTGCTGTATGTTCACCATGATGCTGTACCAACTCAAAATCCTGACTCTGCCCTTTTAGGAAAATAGGTAATCACGTAGCACCTTACTCCTTCTTGTCGGTCCTTTGTCTGGCTCGGGTGCCAAAAAGGCATTCATTATTGGTCGACTAACAACCGACAAAAGCGACAAAGCGATTGTTCGTGACTCAAATTTTGAACAATGCGTGTATACAACTATATGAACGGCCAGACTTTCCAAGATACGCTTCCTTTTCCTGGAGAATTATCCAAAACCAACCTCAGACAACTCTCAACCGGTACCCTCATATATTCATCGTTAGTCCCACTACGCTTTCGAGCTTCGAACGCATTTAGGCTTTTTGCAAAACATAATTTTAATCCTCAGAGTTGTCTTCAGCTGTAAAGTCCATCGAGATCAAAAGGCTCTCACGCAGCTCAGTCATTCAAAATGGTCTCTTTTCACGAACTGCAGATCAGAGACGGGGAACTGATCACCAAGCTTTACGAGGTAGTAGCTATCCAGAGCAAAGCCAGAGACCTTTTGAACCTCATGGCGGGGATAGTTTCGGGTTTCGAAAGCAAGCTGGCTGCGAATGACGCCGAAGTCTTGCTTGCTACTAAAAAGCATGACGACTTGAGATGGACCTGGCAGCTGCAGGAACCGACTCAGGGAGTTATGGAGTTGGCAGAGAGCGGATACGACGAGATTGAAGGAATCTTGAACGAAGCGAAGTCAGATTACGAGGAATGTATACAGGGACTAGAGGCGCTGAGGTGCCAATATGTGGAAGGCATCCTGAACGAGTTCGGGGCGTAAGAGAATAATACACCAAAGAGCACTGTTTTCTGTAGATGACCATGGTCCTGCAGATTCTCACACATAGCCCTAATGATCTATATTATAATATAATTTAATGAAAATTCCTATGTCATATATATTAATCTGATATCGGTGTATATATTAGCCCTTTAAGACGACACCCTGCTTGTATTATTCCAGAAAGCTCAGACCGCAAATAAACTCTCCATAAGCAAACATGACGCTTGCTCATCTTCTTGAGCCTTTTGCCTATAAATCATATCTTGTAAGCATGCAAACCTTCAGGACTAGAGGATTTGAGATCTAAGAATGGCATCTTCCATGCCAAACAGCTAAGCGCTGCTTACGCACGTGAAAGGCCTCCTCCGTTAAAAAAGGAACCCACTTCATCATTTACAATACCACTCTACAGATTACGATACCGCCACGCACCATCAGCAAATGGGTTATATATACGAACCTTTACCAGCGGGGGCATTCATTCGGTTGCTGGCTGTCGACCCGGACCCCGTCACCGGGCAACCCGTGTACAGCTTCAGCACAATCTGCCTAGACGGCGAGAGCATCCCCGAATTCACCGCCGTCTCGTACACGTGGGACCACCCCGCGACCCCCGTCAGCAGCATCGCAATTTCCAACAGCCCGTCGTCCTCCCTGCCCCTGAGCCGAACCCTGCACGAGCTCTTCGCAGAGCTGCAGGCGCGCCGCGAGCCCAACGGCGCCGCCTTGTGGATCGACGCGCTATGCATCGACCAAGGCAACGCGGCGGAGCGGGCCGCGCAGGTCGCCATGATGGACCGCGTCTACTCGGAGGCCCGGCACGTCACGGTGTGGCTCGGGCCCGGCACGCCGGAGACCCGCGAGGCGTTCCGCTTCGTCAACGCCAAGCGGCACCTCGCCTGGCCCGCGGGGTGGGACGCGATACCCGACGTCGAGGTCCGCGGCGTGCGGGCCGGCCTCGAGGGCGTGCTGTTCGCGGTCCTGGCCCGCCCGTGGTTCCGCCGCATATGGGTGATCCAGGAGGCGGCGCTGAACCGCCGCGTGCAGGTGGTGTGCGGCAGCGACAGCGCGGGGGTCGGCGCGCTGCGGCGCTGTGTCCTGGCCGTCTGGAAGTTCGTGGAGGACTGGGAGCCGTTTGCCAAGGACCCCGCCGTTCTGGGCCTGGTAAGCAATTCTCGGGATTGTCAATCACACACGCTACGGTCGTCTCAGGAGCAGCTTGCCTACGGAATACCTACCTACTTACCCTTGGGTATTTTTCGACTCCGGAATTACTTCTTATTAAGTTCTTAGATAGGATATATTACTGACTCCCAGTATTGCTAGTGGTGCGCTACGCGGCTCCTCGCCATCCGCGATGAGTTCCTGGAGCGCGGCTCGGTGCGTTTTGAGACGCTGCTGCAACAGGCGTACTGCTGCGACAGCACCGACAAGCGAGACGCCGTGTTCGCCTTCCTGGGGCTCGCCGACAAGAGGCTGGCGCTGCCGGTGCCGGACTATACCGTGCCCGTCGGCGACGAGCCCGCGTACGACGCCGCCGTCAGCCGCGTGTACTGCGACACGGCGGTCGCGCTGCTGTGCCACGCGCCGTCCCTAGACGCGCTGGCGCTAGCCGGCGTCTCGCTGGGGCGCCGAGACGGGGTGCCGAGCTGGGTCCCGGACCTGCGGTACGTCTGTTTCGAGGATCCCTTTACCCTCGTCGACAAGGTGCACTGGGACGCCGGCGGCCCGATGGCCACCGGTGCGGAGCTCGTTGCGCCGGGGAAGCTCAAGGTGCGGTGTTCCGTCTTCGACACCGTCGACACGGTATGCGCCGTGTTTAACGAAACGTCTGTCCAGGACCACCAGGAGGCGATGCGGGGTGTGCTGGCGCTGGCGTCCAGATTGCTGAAGAAGCCGAGGTCTACTTTCTCATCCTTCTCTTCCTCTCGTGCCATAGATGAAGAAGAAGAAGATGATGATGATTCGTGGCTGGACCGGCTTGTCTCGATATTGATATTTGGACTCGGCATCGACGGTAAGCCCATAGGACCCGAATACCGAGGCTTTTTCGACGAGTGGCTGCGGTGGCTGCAGGCCAGCCCGGTCGACGCGGGTCTCGAGCAGATCCGCAGCAACGTGTTCTTTCGCGCCCTACATATGCGCCTGGAGTCGTGGCGAGTGTTTGGCACGAGCCGTGGGTCCTTTTGCATGGGGATGGGGAATATCGAGATCGGTGACAAGGTGTGCATCGTGCCGGGCTGTCGATTTCCGCTGCTGGTGAGACCTAAGCCGGGCCGTCAGGATTCGGCGCTTCCCATTGAGGTTATTCTTCTCTACTGGTGCTACGTTGATGGCTTGATGGATGGCGAGTGGCTCCGCACGAATCGTGCTGATGTCGAGTTTATATTCTGCTGAGAGCCCGAAAATCTACGAACAGGAACATATGGTGGCGTTCGCGGATCTCAAAATTTCGGCACGTTTCAGCGAGATTTCTAGATGACATTATTGGCATCACGTCACAGATTGGCGCTCATAACAGCTTTCGTCGTGAATGATGCGCATATTTCGTTTAAAAACCCAGTCATCGAATCGTCTGAAAATGAAGGCCTTTATCGACAATACTTCTGTACGTGAAATACGTGAAAAGTGGAAATGGGATTAAGGGGTAGGTAGGCCGAAGTGCATTCGGGACAGCAGGGGTAGCATCTTTCGGGGGCGCAGCCGTTCCATTTCTCTCACTATGGTACGGGGCGTGGAACTCAGCAGACTCCTGTGTGCCATATACTTCCAGGTCTGGAAGTTTTAGGATCTAAAAATGGCGTCCCTTATGTCACACGCGACCTATCATCATGATCACTTTGTCGATCTAGAGCAGCTCCAGATAAGGCACATATAAAAAACCCTCCAAGCAGACTCGTCCTCAATGGGATATAGGCATCACCCTAAGAGTCACTTCATCTGACCATCCATCATCTCCAGACTCTTGTGGTAGTCATCCGTGCCGTTCCCCGGGTCGCGGTCTTGGGTCTTGCAGCCGGTGCTGCCAAACGGCACTTTTCCGCTCCCGTGCGCCCCGTCGATCCGCATGAAACCTTGGCCCTTCGCCTTCAGCAAGGTTTTGCCCGCGTCCTCGAACCAGCCGTTGATGAAATCGCCGTGGAAGCAGTAGCCGTCGCCGATCTTTTTTTCCACCAAAGTGTTAGTGTGTATGTTCCAATCCAAGACGATGACGAGATGGTGAGGGGAGGGAAGGATATATGTAAGTAGGTATATGTACCTCTCCGCAAGCAAGTTTGATGGGCGGGACGCCATTCCACCCTTGCGGGATCGCCTTGCGCGTGTCGTACCGGACCGAGAAGCGCAGCGAGGGCATCCGCTTCATGTTGGAGGGGCAGCTGCCGCCGTGGAGCGCGGCGTACGTGTAGTCGGTGATCTTGTTGGGGTCGACGCAGTCGGGGAACCGGACGATGGCCTGCATGTGCGCGCTGCAGGTCGTCCGCGGGAAGGCGGCGCGGGGCCGGGAGTTGCGGTCCTCGGGCCCGTTGCCGTCGCACCACCACGTGATGGCGGTGACCTTCTCGTCGATGTCCGCCTGGCTCTTGGCGGACGCGTTCCCGGCCACGGCGTAGAAGTCGGTCGGGAACGGGATCTCCGCGTGGTCGATCTGCTCGTAGTAGGTCTTGAACGTGGCAGGGTAGATCTCCGTGTAGGTGTCGCCGTTCACATAGTACAGCGTCGGCGCCCCTTGAATAGCTTTGGTCAGTCCTAACGGTTAAGGGGCTTCGGGTGTGTCGATCAACATACAGTACACAGACATATCGTTCGGGTTTTCCCCGGACGGGCAGCCCTTCTGAAGCTCGGCCGTGGTCGGCAAGTCCTTAGTTAGCGCATCAGAGCCGTAAAATGAGTGCATGTGCGATACGTATTTCCCCGGGTATACGATCGGATCGATGTTCTTTCGCATGAAGGGCTTGTGCTCGATGTCCGTGAGGGCAGCGGCACTCCCTGCCAGGAGGATGACGGTCGCGCGCATCTTAGTACAACAATTCGTGCAAATGCTGTGAGAAGGCTTGAAAGAAAGTCCCACTTAAGGGGGCCCTAGCGAGAAACGATTCACAACGATGGTTATATAGCCGTGGCGGCCGAGTTGGCGCGTAGCAGCACCGCTCGGGGGCGGAAGATACGACGCTACCTAACTACCGAACCGTTTAAACGAGGCTCGTTTAGCCCGTCATATTAACTCGCAGAGTCGCAGGCTACGGAATTATATAACTACCTGCTTACTGACATCCTATTTAAGCGAGACCTCGTGTAAGACTTCACCCGGCACGGCAGGCTTGCCTCCGGATGCAAAATTATAAGACTACGAAAAAAAACAGGGAATTGAGCGAGCACTGCTGAGGCCAAGGTTTTGATGATAACTGCCGAAGCATTGGGATAAGGCTTATTTAGCCCTTCATTTTAATTTCCGGATTTGTCAACAGCGGATTGTATATCTTGATATCAAGGCGCATGAGATCTAGAAACTTAGCAGAGATTTTGAGGAGTATGTTAACATATATTTATCACTAGCTTATATTTATCACTAGCTTAGGCAGGAAACTATTCGAGGAAAAATTAAAGTGATCTATATACCAATAAACAACGTAACCACAGACAGACTAACCAAGGCTCTGTCCGTGAAGGAATTCAGGGGTTTACTCAACAACCGGCACTAGTGGATATCAAGGAGAGGATTCAAGCAAGAAGGCTTCGAGAGATTTCACTAAAGGACTTCCAAGCTATGGAGGATAAGCTACCAGAAGGAGAGGGAACTGGTCCTTGAATAATTCAAAACGTCCATGAGATTATCAAGAGCCATTCCAGATCCCTCCTAATGGGAAGTTGAACCTGGATGTGTGTCTTGGATATTGGGTTATCGATATGAAGTGACTAAAAGGGGAATGACAAAATGCTGTCAGACGAAATCATAAAACAAACAGATCAATACAACATCATCATACCCCTAATGTAATACACAGTTGCATCTGACACATTCCCGGAAAGAGGTCCGTTTCTCAAACAGTTACAAGCCTGGCTCTTACTAGGTAGCATGTTCCTAGTTGGCTTCTCGTCCCTTTTAATGATCGTGTAAGCGATCAACTCTCTGCTAGATGTCTGTCTATACCCCCTAGATGTTGGCTAGGCTGTCTGTCAGTTCTGCAAGGTCTTCGAACGACTAACTGAAGCATTCGGAGATAGCTTTCCGACGCAGGATTGATAATGATCACGACGATAGTGAGCCATGCACTAGCGTAGTGCTGCGGATAGGGTGGTACTCGAATCCATACTTACCTGGCTATATCACAATATCATAGTGATGGTTTGACTTGAACAGGCCAAGCGCGCCGTTCTTTAAGACGTGTTCGCGTGAACACTGAGAGTCTGAGTAGACGTACAAACGTTACTACTACTCTAGGGCGATACCGTGCTTACCGGTAATGTCAAAAGCCCATCCAGCAGGGCACTGTATTAGGCCACAATCTTTTCCATCTAAAGAGGGTAGCTTGATCTTGGTGACGCGATAGGAGACGCGGCAGGCTGCGAGTTGGAGTTGTTCGTGGGACCCTAGCATCTCCATGACCTGCCTCTGATATTACGGAAGAAGGGCTATTTTGTCACACGGCACTGCTCGACGGCGAGCACTATCAGTCGGTAGGGGCGAGGAGAGAAACACGTTATCTAGATCATCATCGATTGTGAGGTAACTTGCCATTTCCTGATAACGGCATGATTGGCTGATTCATGATATTCAGGTGTTGCATTGAAAATAGAGAATTTCGTTCAAAAATGTAGCTGTTTCCCCGTCAGGACTGAATGAAGAGGACCTAATTATGTACGAGTTCTATTTGGCTTCAGTTCGTGCTATGAATAAAATATATGTAACACGACCTGTCTGCCTGTCTTCCCAGCAAGAAAAGGGGCTATGTGGGGCTGCATAGAGCGACCCGACAGCACGCACCCCTTTTCATACCTCTGTTGGGCGCATCCGAAGTCATCGCGGCAGTAAAGCCAGCGTCTTCCAACAGCCCCTATCCCGTCATAAACATGGCTTGATATATCGCGTGTAGCACAATTCACACACTAGGGGCGCATTAGAAACGATACATCATAAGCCTCATAGCAGCCATCTCCCTAATAGCATACGCGCCGTATTTTATATCAGCTCTCTGAAAACTAGACATGGGCATTGGCGACGCTTTATTACTCTACTAACTACCTTCCCGGATGTAAAAGCAGAGAGTGCCTGGTATCGTAGCTTTTTTACCCCATTTCCATTCCCATTCCCATTCTCCAACAAGTTTTTGCGTGCGATGTAGCCTAAGGGGGTTCCCTATACGCCTTCCATCCGATTCCCCGATGACTATTGAATCGTAAACGACGGAGTGGCATCAGCTCAAATCGATCCACGAATAAGCCATTTGCAGACCCGTAGCTGCAACCCAGGAACTTTGCACAACTCGTGAAGCTCATCGCCATTGCCTCGGGGCACGCAATACGCCAATCTTGAAATACCTTTTTCCATGAGGTTGCCCTTTCTTTAGCCTATCCCATTATCTAATCTAGATCCATGGGCATGCATTTTTTCTGACCGGGGCGATTCTACCGCTTCTTAACACCCGGTCGAGGCTTACACTCGTCGCCCGCCACGGGGTGCAGCATGACCTTGTTAGGGTAGTTTTGTGTGTTGGACACGTAACCCTTGCTCCAGTCGTACCCTATAGCATATGCAAAGATGGTGCCGCCCGCGTTGAACTTCGAGGCAGTGATGCTACCACCCACCTGTGGGTATCCCTTAAGACGATGTTTGGCATCTTTGTCCCAGAAGTGGAAAGTGCCGTCGCTACCAGCAGTGCTGAAGGTTCCATGTTGGGGATGGAACGAGATATCGTTAACCGAGAATACTTGGGTCGTGGCGCCTTGCGGGGTCTCGCGATGACACTTGAACGAGAAGTTGGAGCTGTTGTAAACCGTGTTAGCGCTCATTTTTGATACGTGGTTAGACGTTGCGGGAATCAACTTACCCAGCATCCTTGTCTTCTACATATTGAATAGCGCAGCGACCCTCGATGCTGCCGATAGCAAAGCCAGTTGCGTCGGTAAAGCAACTGACGACACGGGTCTGCCACTTGAGGGGACTCTGGAGCGTCTTGTAGAACTTGAGCGGGTCTTGCAGGTTGACGACGTTGATGTAACGATCCGCAGTACCGATGACTAACAGGGAGTTGCGAACATCCATTGAGTAGACGCGTTCTTGGCACGGCACGGTGCCGACGGGGGCACTCTGCCGCAGATCCCAGTATTTGACCGTCTTATCCCAAGATCCTGTCACCAGCATTGGGCCGTTGGAGTTGGGCGACTCGAAGAAGCGTGCACATCGGATCGTCTGCTCGTGGGCGGCCACTTGTGCCGATTGACCTGTCTGTAGGTCGCAGACCTTGGCCTGCTTGTCGGCGCCGGCGGATACGAGTTTTTGGCCATCCTAAATATGGATTAGTATCGTGCAAGCAGCTATCCAAATCATACCAACATACCTTGGAGAAATCTACGCTTAGGACCGGAGCATCGTGATCGTACATGTGCTTGCCTTCACTAGAGCCATTCGCAGCAATCTGATATATGCGGACCTTCTTATCCCAGCTGGAAACAGCGAGGAAGTCTGCTGCCGGGGAAAAGGAGAGACCAGAGATGGTATCCTCGGGGGGGTTCGAAAGGGCGACGTCGTTCTTTAGGTCACCAATAGTATTACTAGTAGCAGCCGCAGCTGAAGCGGCAGATCCGAAAAGGCCCGACATGTTGGCGATTTAGCTACGGAAGCCGCGAAATGTGACCGAATGGTATGGTTGCTTATGATAAATCGGAGTAGACGATTCGATGACTGGACGAGTTGGATGTTGGAGAGAGAGCTATTGTTAGCTGCGATATAAAGACCACAGCTCGAGGCTGCCCTTGACATTCAGCTTTGGGAAATCCACTGAATTTCTTAGCGCTTGGCTTTCCGTTCTCCGTATTCACCTACGGGTGAGTGTATGGGTATTGGGTATTGGGTATTGGGTATCGAGAAGGGTATATCGGTACGCTTTAGAATGACGGTTCGCAAAGAGATTGCTAGAAATGACAGATGTTGATTGTGAATAAACTCAATTCGATTCGATGTGTAAGAAGAGCTCGACGCGTGCTGTAGCAACTAGCAACTTCTAAATGCATGCCTTAGGTAACCTAGCAGCCTAGTAGTACAAAGGTACCTCTTACTTCAAAAAAATAAAAATAAATATGAATAATTGGAAGCTCACAAGCCCCACTCAGTACAAAGGAGCTTGGACCATCAAAACGGACACCTCTAAAAACTCGATCAAAACTTTTTCAGAATTTTCTTTTCCCTTCCCTTCTGCAACTCCCTCGCCCAACAAATCGCTATCGAAGCTACATACAGAGACTTTCAAATCTTCGGATTTTGCTCGTCTCCTCTGGAATCTCTTCCGGAAATATGCTTTGGGAGAAAGTCCCCGGACATCCCTTCTTCGAAGGATCTAGCGGAAACGCGCCGCCATAGAAGCACAGCGGCTCACGTCTCCTCGTCTGTCTTCCGTCTAGCTACGTTTCGCCCCGCCTGCCGCTACATCGCTTGGTATTCTTGCGTGCCAGTTCTAGATTTCCCGGCCTTGAGACCTTACGGACGAAGATACGAGTCCGCGCTCTTGGCCAGGGGTTTAGTACCTGTGTGTCAGAGTCTGGGTTGATGGCAGCGTGGCCGTGGATCGGGTAGACGGGGACGCAAAGGGCGGGTGTAGATTTCTGTCGTCGAGATTGATAGTTATGCGATTGCCTTGCTTTCCTCTTCGGGGGTCAGCTTGGTTACTCGATGGGGCTTATTCTTGGTGCGAGGGGGTTCCCTTCATGATAGGAAGCCAGACAACCTACACTCTGGGCTTCGTGGGAAGTCTTTTTCTATGTCTGCGCTCCTTTGGATTGAAGGTCTAACTCGAACTGGGGGTATTTTGACGAAGGCTGGCTTTGCTTAAGTTCAGGTGATGATATCCAATATAGAGTCAAGCACTGAGACAAACCACTTTGTGGCAAGTTCGTTGAAGACCGCAATATGCGTTATGGTATCTGATGAACATACTCTTCACTTTTGTTTGATTCGTTATATTATATAGGAAAATTCAGATAGTTGAAATAGTATGTCCATCTTATCTGGATGGTCGTCTCTAATTGTATTTATATGCCGACTCGATAAAGTCCTGGGTATATTTTCATTTGAATTATATGCATTCGAAGCTGTTGAAGATATAACGCCGTTGTGCCGTAATATGCCATAACCCATGCGACTTGGTATCAGCCCAAAAGTAATCCAAAACACCACGGGCAGCCAAATAGCCCGATTAATACAACCATTGAAGCCATTATATAGAGCTCCATCACATTAACCCACCTAGAACCACCTTACCCACGTTGTTGACTTCTTGCTTCAAGCCGCTTCGACTGGATTCTTCGAATTCCTTGACCACACCCTGTATGATGATTTTCCGTACCCTTACGTCGGCTTTCGTGAACAACTCGGCGATAACCGGAGTGCAGTCTTTAGGCGCGGTAAGAAGAGACATAAGCTTGGTGTAGCAGTCGATCAGTACGTCGCACAGGGTTGCGAACGTCTCGAAGAAGTCCGGGTCGAAGGGTAGGTTTGGCGTTAGGAGATGTGTGTATTCTTCCCCCGGTACTAGATCGTTTCCCTCGCCGCCCAGTCCGAAATTGATGACACTTGTCGGCACCGAATTCACAGCCGAACCACTAGCTAGGCTGCTGCTGCTGGCGTCCGTATACATGTCTGCTGCCCCGGACTGTCTTCGACCCTTTCCTCCAGCTCCTCGGCGGAACATATTCGGTATGCGAGCGCGGGAGAGTGAGCTCGTGTTCACGCCGTTCTCGGTATGTATTTGCTGGTAGGAATCGAATTCGGTGAGGAGCGTGTTGAGGGAACGCAGGAGCTCGAGCGGCGTGCCAGAGTTAAGGTCGACGACGGCGGGGAGTGACAGACCAAGTAGGAGGTAGTTGGTAGCGCGGTAAGCCAACTTGCGACTATCAAAGTAGGGCATACGTGCTAGGTCCGGCTTATCAAAAAGTAGCGTATTGAACCAGTAGACTCGACCCTCATGGCTATCCGGCGTTGTTAGTGCTTGATCGGAAAGCGCGATCTTCGGGCAAAAAAAGGGAATAGGGGGGTGTAACATACGCTTTGCGCAGATAATCCAATGTTGATATCCTTTTGTTGGCTACCTCATGTATGTGATGGTGGAGGGATGGAATCTCGTTCTGTAGTAAAGGAGGTGAGGTCGCAGAATTCGGAGGATAATAGCCATTGGTAGGCGTTGGCGCAGTCCGGCTCATCATCTTGGAGAAAGAATCGGTGGATGCAGGTGAAGGGACTGCCTCGACTTCTCTTGATAGCTTGGCGGCAACGGCAAGCGCGAAATCAGGAGGTATTGCGGGTGGTGCAGCAGCGTCGGTCTTGATCTGGTTTCCAGCTCCGATTGCCGCATTGGACGAGCTGGCGCGACGTTTTCCCTTGGATGGAGAGGAGAATGACGGTCTACGACCGAAGGAAGGTTTACGATCGCGGTCTTTGATTAAGACGTTCGGTTCTCTATCTTTATCCTTGTCCCTATCTCGATCGCCCGAACTGGTACCGGGCCGTGACCTGCTACTAGTTTGCTGCTGGGGTTGTGACTGTGACTGTGACTGTGACTGCGACTGCGACTGTGACTGGGAGTTCGAGCTCGAGTTCGAGTTCAAGTTCGAGTTGGGATGAGAATTAGAGTTGGCGGCACTACTCCCCCAGATGTTGGTAGAAAAGAAAGGAGTCGCATTATGCGTCGGCGTGGTGGCAGCAGGTCTCTGCATGGCTGGCTTTTTGGGGCCGGAGCCGTGGCCGTGTGGCTCCCACACTTCCACCCCTTCGAGAGTTACGCCGTGATAAATGCTAATATTAGCGTGCTGCTTCGAACAAGGCCCAAGGCTCCAAGGTTCCGAGCCCTAGGAGGAATCCCTCGATTCGTGTCCCCCTATCTGGTAGAAAATTCCGCTTTTTGCTTTAATTGGATGTGGGGGGGATGGAATACAGACGCGGTCAATTTAACGAATTAGGAGATGGTGCTACCAATTAATCGGTATAATGGGGGAAATGATGTACATGTGATAAATTAGTTTGTTCGAATAGAATGGATGGAATGGAAATGCTAAGCCGAAGTAAGAAGTGAATACATGAAAATGGTGGGTGAGTGTGTCTTGAATATTAGTATGGGTGTGATATTGTGTAGGTTGTATGTATGTCAGATGACAGATGGTAGGACGAAGAAGAGAAATCTGCCTGGATAGATGGCCTATGGATAAGTCAGATGTAGTTGCAGTTGCAGTTGCAGTTGCAAGTTCCAGCCCATGTCCGAAGCCCCAGCCCCAAATCTCGTCGTGGTCGCGGTTGTGGTTTATTTAGCCTTTTTCCTTTTTTAAAAAGGTACTTAAGGTACTTGGTGACTTTGATTGGCGACACAGCCCGTCAGCCCGTATGACTTGTAGCACTCCCGTCCAGGGCTGTAATGACGAAGGAACCGACTGGTCGGGCAGACACGGTCGGGAAGATATCACACACATGGATATTCCACTCTGCTCTGCTTGTGATGTCCAGCTGCCAGGTAAGTGCCTGATAGGGAGTCGTGCCGCTTCAGGGGTCCCATAACTTGTATAGGTACCCTATGAAACGAGTCTTGTCCATCTCATCGCGCTTCAGTGCTTCAATGCTTCAATACCACTGCGCCACTTGTGTTGGCTATTGCTACATCAGTACCCAAGATGCGAAACGAGTCTCATGAAACGATCCTTTATCCTTAGTCAGACGATTACACCACCCCTCAGGTCGGAAGATGAATCAAAACACTGTTGGGCAACCCCTTTGGTCTATAATAGACCAAGTTAAGGCAACTTTGACTCCAGAGCTGCCTGTCAGTGATAAGGCGAACGAATCCGAGTTCCGGCAGTTTGAAGATTGATTCTAGAATGTTTCAGCTGTCGGTTGCTAGCCGACTTAAGGCGCCCATGGAAATAATCGAATTAAATCTCCGAAGCAAAGTGGAGCTCGAGTCGTCATGTTTCGATCTGTCAGTACGAATTCAACCTTGACAAGACTCTACTAAAAGCAATCAATTAATAGAGTGACCAATAAATGGGTATAGATTGGGTATGCAGAAAGATTCTCTAATTTCGAATAATTTTTCATTGTGTCTACATAGCAAGGAAGTAAGAAATGGTGGCCATATTAAGGGGCAGATATCTTCAAATTCACTATACGAAGTATTGTACAACACGCCATATGTAATTATGCGTAGTTCTATCACCCCGCTAAACTTCCCTTGGTTTATGTACTACGTAGAACGTAGAACGCGATCTACGCGTAAAACCCACCGATAAGGAAACGCAATCGTCGACATCACAAGCCTGGCAATCTGAAGGTCAAGCTTATGACGACCTAACAGATGTCGCAATAATGCCTAGGTACGTAGATACTAAAGCTGTATATAACTTCTATCATGTCACCTAACTTGATTCAAGAGAAATCATCACCATTCAGGCGGGCCAGTGCGGCAACAGCAGTGAGTTACAACCCGACCTGTTGGGCGCAGAGATGAGACGAAACAATGCTGCTAAGACGAAAATACTAACACGATCAAGTCGGTAGCCAGTTTTGGCAGCAGCTCTGCCAAGAACATGGCATCAATCAAGATGGCAACCTTGAAGACTTTGCGACAGAAGGCGGTGACCGCAAAGACGTCTTCTACTACCAGAGCGACGACACAAGATACATCCCTCGAGCTATCCTGATAGACCTCGAGCCACGCGTCATCAACAGCATACAGACCGGTCCCTATAAGAATATTTACAATCCGGAGAACTTCTACGTAGGCAAGAGTGGTGTCGGCGCCGGAAACAACTGGGGTGATGGGTATCAAACAGGCGAGGCTGTCCACGAAGAAATCATGGAGATGATAGACCGCGAAGCCGATGGTAGCGACTCTCTCGAAGGCTTCATGCTACTTCACTCCATTGCCGGTGGCACGGGTTCCGGTCTTGGCTCCTTTCTCCTCGAGCGCATGAATGACAGATTTCCGAAGAAGATCATACAGACCTACTCGGTATTCCCCGATACTACGAACTCGGGTGATGTCGTTGTTCACCCCTACAACAGTCTCCTCTCCATGAGACGACTGACGCAAAACGCCGATTCCGTAGTGGTTTTAGACAATGGAGCATTATCTCACATTGCGGCGGACAGACTCCATGTGCAAGAACCATCGTTTCAGCAGACTAATCAGCTCGTCTCGACAGTGATGTCGGCTAGCACTACCACCCTTCGATATCCCGGCTATATGCATAACGATCTCGTCAGCATCTTGGCCTCTCTCATACCGACACCGCGCTGCCACTTCTTAATGACCGCATACACTCCGTTTACCGGGGACCAGGTTGAGCAAGCCAAGACCGTCCGGAAAACTACGGTGCTAGATGTTATGAGACGACTGCTACAGCCTAAGAACCGCATGGTGTCTACCGTACCGGGGAAGAAGAGCTGCTATATTTCCATTCTAAATGTCATCCAGGGTGAGGTGGATCCCACAGATGTCCACAAGAGTCTGCTACGTATCCGCGAGCGAAGACTCGCAACCTTCATACCCTGGGGCCCGGCAAGTATCCAAGTTGCCCTGACAAAGCGCAGCCCCTATATTCCGATGAGCCATCGTGTGAGCGGTCTTATGCTAGCCAACCATACCAGTATCGCAACCGTAAGTTATGATGTTCGACACTTATCAGTCTTGGCCTGTCAACTAATAACATCCGATAGCTGTTTAAACGAATTGTTCGTCAATACGATGGCATGCGAAAGCGTAATGCTTTCATCGATAGTTACAAGAAAACTGCCCCCTTCTCGGATAATTTCCACGAGTTCGACGAGGCTAGGGAGGTAGTTACAGACCTAATCGCCGAGTACGAGGCAGCTGAAGATGCCAACTATTTGAACCTCGACGAGGGAGACAAGGCTACGTCAGCGGAAACGGACAAGCGAGTAGGATAATCAACAGCAGCTGTTGAGAGAGACCTGAGCTTATGAGATTATGTCATACTAAAACGTCAGTGGTTTCCTCACGATATTGGTCGAGAGAGCATGGTACATGTTGCTTTGGTGTTTTGGCGTTCGTGGTACAATGTTGGAGGGCCGTGAGCAGTACCGGACCACATGTAGATACCAACACTTACAGCGGGAACCCATCCCGCGTAATTCCAGAAGTTATGAGAATCGTCTAGAACTGTAGAGTGCATTTATGTATCCTGTACCCACCTTGACCACTTGCCCACTAACCGGATAAGGTACCTAGGTACTGAGTATCAGCCTCCTGTTTGCTAGTCGACGGCACAGCGGCATCACACCGTCTCCTAATAATTCCAGTGTCGTGTGCGGGCCATCCCGTCAAAATAAGCCTTTTTTGTATCAACGCTGCAACGTTCCTAGATTACCAGGGGTTTACTTTGTTCTGCTTGTTTGCCCAGCTATGTACATGTAGGCTGCCGAGCGAATTGGCGATCCGTAGAATCTGTAAATTTCACACATGGCTGACGTCAACCATATAGAGCTCCCCTCCAATGACGTCAAGAATAGCTCTTGCCTGCCGGACTAAAAGCTCCTTGACTGACTTACACGCAAACGACGTCGAATATTAAAGCTTTGAGGTCGAACTTGAGAGATTGTTTCTTCTTTTCTTCCTTCTTCAAAATAAATTCCAATCAATTGACCCAAGCCAATTACGATCACCACAAGATATACCACCACACCTTTCAATCTTCCGAAACACATCACAGCTAGTCAGTAAGCTCCCTCCCTTCTACCCAGGCTGCTTCTACCAAGCTATACTCCAAGCTCCAGACATATCTACCCAACCTCCGATTAGAAACCCACAAAGCTAACATATTCAATAGAAATGACTCAATCAAAGGCCGACCACGCTGAGGAAGTCAGGTCCAACCTGCCCCTTCCCGAGCAGCCCCCCGTCGCCTCGGACTGGAACTCGGCCGACGCTCGCACGGTTAACGTCGGGTCCGGCGGCGTCCAGAGCGACGTCTCCACGGGCGCTGGCTCCACATCCGGCCTACGCGAGCCCGCATCCAAGAAGGACGTCGACCTCAGCAGCGTCGGCCGCCAGGGCAAGGACAACTTGGAGGGCCCGCCCAAGGACGCCAAGTCTAACTAGGGGTGCTGGATATTCGAGGGTTATGTGATGGATACTGGACGTTATGCGATGCTTTACTACTATGATGGGGAATCGGGGAATGGCCCTAGGTTAAAGGGACCAAGGATCTGATCATCCACGGACGGTTAATACATCAATGTGTATAGAATATGCACTGCATTTATTTGCATGGGAGCTCGGGATACTTGAGCTGCCAGATAGTCTTCAATTGACTACTATAAAGAAGCAAATTTGCACCTACTCCCTTTGTATGTGACTGGTTTACTCTATCAACTGCGGTGGCACGTAGGCAGCATGGTAATGAACCCAACTGTCATAGGTATTGTAGGTATTGTGTCCCAAATACATTGCCGGTCTACATTCTTCGCATTCGAAGCTTCTACATTATATCTGCATAGGACATAGTGCCATGATCACATAGGCGACGAACTTCTACACGATGCCTGGATTCCGGTATGTAGTGAATTTCAGCCACCACCACTCAAACATAGGGGCTAAATGCAGTATGGCTCATGTACACCCTAACTCGAGTGCTAAGAAGAGTCAAGAAAAAATAAAAATAAAATATAATCTCAAGAGATCTAGAATGTTTGCTCTCGATCGGGGAATCGAACCCCGGCCACTCGCGTGACAAGCGAGTATCCTGACCACTAGACCAATCGAGACAGGGGCTTTTGTAAGTCGGGGTGGTTTGTTGTTTTGATACCAAAGAGGGAATTATATAAGACCTACGACTAAAAAATACATGGCTAACAGGTGACGTGATAGGTATTCTTAGAATTGGCTTTTGGGTACTATGGACAGCCGTTGAAGTTATTTCAACTAAATATAATATTCCCATTCATGAATCTCTTACAGATATAGCTACTCTCTGACCATATCTAATTATCACCATCTTCCTTCAACGTTTCCTTTTTACCAACTAGACACACCAGTGAAGTTCCCAAGGACAATCATCACTTTCCTCAGTTAGAAGTATTCTGCTCTTACCTTTTTCCAAATGATACAAGTACCTAGGTAGTTAATGATAACACCTAAGCAAGAACCGGATATGCTCTAAAACGTTTATGTTTTCTAATTAAGAGCCAATCCTGTCTGTTGCCCAATTCAACTACTAATGATAATACCTAACGAGGCACAGGAGACAATGAAAACACACCATGCTTTTAATACACTTGAAATTTGAGGCAACTCCTAGTATGACAACCGGTGATATTAGAGAAAAATCTGACTTCCGTCAAATTCAACTTTGCCGTAGAATTCCAAATGATCATAACATTGGCATTTGAACTCGAATCATGATGCCGCGAAGATGATCATCTTGTCTAGTAGACATCAGGAGACATGTACCCGATAGTTTGCTCATGCTGCCAGCGAAGTGACTCCAGTATGGTATACCATGCAATACCAGACAAGGAGTACGTCTTTATCGATTGGTATTACTGTCTGATATTCTCGAAGCCGTAGTTGAAGTACCAGGATATGAGCATAATGTAATTCAGTAGTCCAAATCTGACATTCTTTTCCTGCACTGTAATCTTCTTTATTCAATTTCACACATGTGTGACTACCTAGGTATCTAGCCTTTATATGCCCCTTTTCTGTATGCTCGCCTACAGCGATGTCTTTGTGGAATTGCTCGACTATCTGTATCTCGAGAGACACGCGGGATAGGGTGATCTAGGCTAAAGAGGTCACTGTGCTTTCTTTTCGCCATCCTCACTACTGTACACTCTTCTTCTGTAAACCCCTTTTCGCCTTGCAGTATGTGAATTCCCCTTGCTGTGATCATCACTTAAGCCCACTGGGTGATTGTTCGGCCTGCCCCTTACCATCTTCTCAAACTTTGCCAGCGTGACTCTTCTTTAAAGGGGGTTCCTTTCTATCGCTGTCTACATAGGTACCTTGTCCTTGGTCGCTTTCCCTTTAGGGATATCGTAACATGCCTGTGTAGGTAGGAGTCCCATGTGTGGCTGCCGTTTCGAACAGTGCCAAGTCCCTGCAAGTAGGTCGTTCTCCCTCACGTACACGATATCGCGTGCCTTCTTGTTATTCTTGTAGAACGCGGTACCTAACCGTTGCTCCGAGGCGTGGCTTCCCACTGTTCGCGTTCGCGTTCGCGTTCGCGTGTCCACAAATTAACGTTTCGGCTGCATAGCGGTATACAGGTACATGTACCTACATTCTAGGAGGTTTGGAAGGGACGTAACCGCCGACGCTCCCCTAAATACAAATCTACTTGGGCATTCGTTGTTGACAACGCCCCCTCAGTCGCGTCTTTTGCCCTTTGCAGATACACAAATCGGTTCGCGACTTTTGCAAATTTTTCTTCCCAAATTTTACATAAGGGCTAGATAGGATCTCAGCAACCTTTCCACTTCTTTTCTCTTTCTCTTCACCTGTCCCTTCGCCGCCTTCGCCTTTCCCTTCACTTTCACCTTCACACTTCCCCCCCTTACCTCTGCCTCTGCACATCCTTCACAACCAACTTTCCTGCCTTTGGCATTTGCATACACTGGGTTTCGACCTACATCAGGCCTCCTGCACAACATTGTTGCATGGGATACCTACATCCTAGGTACATACCTGTACTCTACTATACATAGTTCAGCACAGCCTGGACCCAAGCGCCTGGCGGTAAACATCACAGACTGTTACCGCTGACTGCCACCACCACCACCTCTCGTTTCCCAGTCTCTCTACTTTGCCTCCTGCTTTGCCTCTCTGTTTTTCCTCTCTACTCCACCTCTCTGTCAACCGTTTCCTACTTGTCCTCCTTACCTGGCCCTGCCTGGCCCTCCCTACCTGGTCCTCTCGACTAACGACCCAACGTGTGTCGTGATACATTACCAACCCGTCTAGGCCAAGCTAGGTGAACATCATAGGAGGGCTCTAGGCTTATCAAGCATGGCCAACTCACAGAAATCGCGTGACCAGGCGGTCTTAGACGCCATGATGGTAAGTCTCACCTTATATAACCTATGTTGGAACTCTACCTAGGCACCCTGCTATGCATACATACCTACATGTAGGTACAGAAGTTGTCTGAGATGTGATTGCCTTTGGCACATCTTAGCTTTTCTGTATCTGACGATGCTATGTATCATTACTACTTACTTAGGTATATGTTATGTAGTGAGAGACTACGATTACTGACTTGACTTGATAATAGAATGATCTTGGCAACAGCCGACTTGAAGAGTTTACTCGTGATGGCCACCATAACGAGAGCAACAACAATGGCCCGCGAGTCGCTCCAGTCATACCTCAGACTGCAGAGGGCGCTGGATGGAGAAGTGAGTTGAATAGAGAAGTCTTGCCGACGAGTTGACACACTGATAAATTGATATAGACGCTTTCAGCCAAGGCTTGTTCGAGGATATTGACTCGCAAAAAACCAAGGATCTCGGCTCTATCGACGACGGCCATGCCCACCGCATCAACAAGGCCAAAACCGGGCACAGACCCAACCAGGGCCCCCCTCAGAATGGTGCTGTCGTTAATCGACCTGGTCACAGCTATGTCTACGGCCCCAATCAGGCTTCCCAGCATGCCCACGGCCCTAAGAATACTTCCAACCAAGCCGCCCAAGGCTACCCTCCTAAGGGTGATGGCTTTAACCAGAAGGCGGTCCGTACACTGAAGCCATATGATCCAACGTATGTTCGATTATCACTCATATTCTCGAGCCAGCACTACCCCTAGAGTAACACACAGCTAATATAGTGACAGGTGTCCCTCGTTCAAAAGCCAGCGACGCGTTTCACGACCCTTGCAGCAGGGCTACCACGAATCATCCCACGGCCATCTCGTAGCACCCGGAATGACGGTCAAGAGATGGACTTCTAGCGGAGCAGGGCAATCTAATCAATCTAATCAGCCTAACCAACCTGTCGACCGAGCCACAACATTGGCAAATGCTACTAGCACTTCGGGTACTGCGGGTACTACGGGAAAAATACCGACAACGAACGGCACAACTGGTCAATCCAATGAGACCAAGGGCGATAAGCCGCTTCTCCCACACCAGTGGCGCGTTCCCTACAAGCTACATCCGGCGGCCGAGCTCGTGGGTAGCCGTGAGACCCCGAACAATGGCATCGATAAACGTACGACTGTCTCTAACACCGACCGAGTCATCTTTCTACAAAACGGGCTTCAGATCATGCCCGTTGTAACGGAAGAGCAGACACACATTGGCCATGTTTTGCTCTACGAGCGAACCCAGGATTCCACTGTTTACTGGGAGCTAGGTTTTGTCGACAGAGAATCAATGAAAGGAGAGGTCCGTCTTTGCCTGTCGCCCTTTAACATCGGAAGCGTAGTACTCCTGCGCCGACAGGAAAATACTTCGTCTAGCGTGCTGTCTAGCAAGATAACCTTTCCGGATATCCAGGCCGCGAAGAAGTTCAGTTTTGAACTCAAGAACTATCTGCCGCGACCAGCTAACAAGCAGGTGGTCCATGATCCGATGTCTCGAGCTGATAAAGACGTCGGAGTTGGCGCGCTGGTTGATGTTCACGATAACCTCTCCGCCGCTAAGCCCTCTGATGAATCTCAGCCTCAGTCCCATTACCATGATCTCAGAGAGCTAGAATGTCATGTGGCGCCATCATTTTCTCCAGAGATTATTGAGGCGATTCCTCTTGGAATCAATCTATCACAGCATTCCCTTCGTATACTTTTCGCCTTGAAAGACGACGATTACAACCGTATGATCACGGCTTGTAGCAGCCCTGAAGGACGCAACACTTCAGCATCGTCGAAAGACGAAGCGCTGCAAGTTGCACTGTCTAGACTAGAAGGTGATAGACACTTTCGGGCCTTGGGACCACACGAGCAGGGCAAGATCCTTGCTGTGGTTTATGCCAACATATTTCATGGCAATGCTCGAGTAATCCGCCAAGCCGATCGGATGATCAAACTGAGATCGTCTGCGGGTCCCCGTCCCGGCGAGATTGACGTCTATCGCCAATATATAGGGCGACTAACTACCGAGAAGCCAAAGGCTACCACCCAAGAACAGCGTCTCGTTGAAGATAAGAAACGCGTTCAAGAGCAGCGCCTCGTCGAGGAGAAAAGACATCTCCAAGAGCAGCGCCTCGCTGAAGAGAAGAAACGCGCTGAGGAAGAAGAGACAGCACGTACCAAGGCCATCGTGAAGGGCTACTTGGATATGATTTTCGACGCAGAGACGGACGACGACATGGACGATTCGGCCACTATTTCAAGCATTACCGAGAGATTCGCACAGCTCAACTTGGCGAACTCCCGTCGTCGTTAGAGCGGCTGATTTCGCAACTTTGGTGTCATCCACCCCGGAAGAGCGGTAACAACTATCTTGTTGGCGTGCGGTTCAAGCTTCAGGATAAGGCATATATCCCTACTGTCTTCCGGACAGAGTTGGTGGACCCGCGAAGAATCATTTCGTTTTTTTTTTCTTTTGTTGTTTCCGGCAGTTGAGTCACCTAATTCCCATCCAGCTTCGACTCGACTACCGACACTTGTTTATTTTCCTTGCGTCATTTCCTATTTCTGGTTTTCTTTTTCGATCAACCTTTCGATGTTTCCGTGTGGATGGAGAGGGCGACATTTTAGCGCCTTGGGAATTCACCAACAAGAAGGTAAGTCTCGGAAACATTATTTGAAACGATTTACTAACGATTGCTTGTAGTTGTAAATATGGAAACGAACAAGATCCCACTATGTAAAGTAGGGACCAACCTCCTTTATGCCCCGATTAGGCAAAATGGTTGTCGTTTCTAAGTCGCCGCCTTCCCCGACATAGTTGGCGGTGGCTCTCCCAACTCTCCTATACCACCAAAATCTGCAGTATGAAAAGTCCGATACGGTTTACGCCAATCAGCATAGAGCCATCGAGAACAAGACTCAAGTGATTCCGATAACTCGCTTGTCGTCACCGATGACCTTTAAAGATGCCCTGGTCAGCCCCTCCGTTCTTACATAGATATTCGTCACGCGTGTCGGATATTATAACAAGGTATGGCCATTATGTTAGGTTAAGGTTGAGGTCGCTCACCTTGGCCGAGTGATACCATGCTATAGAGCCAGTGCTAACAACGACGATGATAGGAGTCTCGTCTAGAGAGATATCGGACTACTACATGCAGTCATTCTCCTCCCCTGTAGATAGTTCTACCACGAAATTGCCGACTTGGTGGACCCGGACACGCAGCCCAAAAGCCTGTCGGAACGTAGCTTTCGCGGCACCATCACAGAGCAATCGCAGATCTGTTCATAAGTCAACCCAAATACTTGGTGTTTTCGACTCTGGGTTTGACCTCATCAATCTGATGGTTATATTGGGGCACTGTGGTGGGTTCCCCCCGGAACGGCTTGTTTCATTGCACATGTGTTAGAGTACCTAGGTAGATATGCCGAATTTAATGTTGTTAGAGTCTTGTGAGACGCTGGTTTCTCTGACCCGTAACCTATCGCATTTCACAAGATGCTATATGGATCATTCTATTATTATTAAGGTGGCTAGGAGAGAGACTACATATAACGCAATGATGCCGTCAAGTAAATTTAAGATGGTCATTCAAAGTGGTGGGATAAATAGGGTCTAGCCACGTAGCTCGTGTCTTAGAAAGAGACACTATGACTAGGTGCAGGCCGCAACCAATAGGGTAGATCTATTCGGCTGGTGCGTCAATATGGCTTGAAGAATTATTCAGGAAAGCTGTCGAGTGAAACTATCTCTCGCCCATTGTCCCGTATTACCGACTTGGGATTTCGAAGACTGGAAACCCCCCTTTTTTTTTTTTTTTTTTTTTTTTTTTGCTTCGGGATAAGAGGGGTTGAGATTAGGATTCAACACACAGTTGCGAAAGGCGGTCACGTTTTCCCCATTCCCTATTCCCTATTTTACATACATGTATGTAGAGGATGGCCAATCAAGATAGGGGAGGGGAATCCTTGAACGGGTTACTGTGTTGGTAGGCTGGCAGCCAGGCAGCTTGTGACTTGTCTTATTTTATACACATGTGGGGATATGTATGTGCCTAAAACAATACAGATGGATTTAGATGGCTACCCTGCTACCTAGCTCCTAGGTACGTAGTATGGATGTATGCGTTCATTATTCAGTCTTTATATATGGGGTGTTCGAAGTACATAGATATAGATATAAGCTTGGATAATACGATGAAAGGTGTATGGAAACAGCGTATTTCACTTCAATTACCACATAAGGAGGAATGATTGTGGTAGGAGGTAGGAGGTAGAAGGTATGAAAGGAGGAATACAAGTACAAGTACCGCTACGGGTACCGCTACGGGTACCGTTGCAGTATTACTACAGCAGACACAGCGGACACAACAAACAAGACAAAGAGACACAGGGATTGTAACCCCACTATTTTCATCAAGGGAGCCAATGACATCACGATATTGCTAGAACCTCTGGACCTTGGACCTTAGACTTTGGACCTTGGATCCTTGACTGCACTTGAGAATGCGCTGCACGCTGACTGGGCACTCTGCTATTTGCCTAACCACTGACCACTGACCACTGACGGGCACTGACCACTGGAGCTAAATCAGCAAGAGCCAGCAAGAGAACTCAGCACGAGCCAGCTGGATCTTGGCCTTCAATCTTCGTAAACCTTGGACATTAATTCCTTATTCCTTATTCCTTACGAAGTATTCCTTATTAGACCTTGGGCCTTGGGGATGCAACACACAATCTCACAATCTCCTCTTCCCCCCCAAATTCAATCAAATCAATTTCTGTTACTTACTTCTACTTCCCAAGTCAAGTCGACGCACCTAAACAAATAACCGCCCTTTTTCCTTTACTCGGACAAAACAAGTAGCGACAAAGTCAACAGCATTCTTTTCGGCAATCTTCCCTCGCTCTTCTTTTTTCCCTGCTTCTCCATCTTACGCTCTGCGCCGACAGCATTCCGTCGTCGACCATACGATCAGCGACCCTTTCACCCCATCACACCGAAGACCTGTTGTCTTGCGTACCCGTAATCAAATAAATCCACCCAGTAGCTCACACCAACTTCGTCACCTCTTCATAGTAAGCGGGTCGTCCTTTTTCCCCCGAATATTTCGGTCATCATAATGAACGTGCTGCTATCGCCGCAGCCGCCGACCGCCTTCGCCCATCAACACGACTTCAACCGACGATCCTCTCCTCGCCCAAGTATGTAATTCTCTCCCCCGAGTCATGCAACTTGCTGCTTTGTCCCATTTCCCTCGTGGATTGGGAAGCTGCAGATTTGTTCATCTTATCCATCTCGACAAATTACGCAAGCAGCGACGTAAGCTAACAAACTCGTACTTTAATAGTGGCTTCCTACAGTGCAAACCGCAAACGAAAAGCCGAGGACGATGGTGATGAGATGTCCGTCTCGCCCACGAGCTCCCCTGCCATCCAATCCCGACAACTCGCATCCAGACAGGCCAAAAAGCTGCGTTCCAACGAATTAACCGGCCGGCCTCTGTCCCTCCCCCGACTTCTCGAGACCCTCGACGTTACACAACTACGGACCGTACTGCAGACTATCTGCGAGCGACAACCGGAGATCGGAGAGGAGGTGGTGAAGAGTGCCCCGAGACCCACAGTCGGCTGTGCGCTGCAGGTTTTGAAGGAGTACCAGGACAGACTTCGAGAAGCATTTCCCTACGGCGAGTCCAGCTCGGACTACACATACTATCGGGTGAAGCAGCCGCTGATGGCACTCATCGACGCCCTCGCTGATTTCACACCTCAATATCTACCCCCAACCGAACCAAGTGTCAACCTCTCCCTGCAATTCCTAGATGGCGCTACCAAAATCGTCCATAGCCTACCAGAATGGGAAAGCCAAAGCCATCGGCATCACAAAGAGAATACCTACGACGAAATATCTAAGGCGTGGGCGCTAGTGACGAACGAGGCGTCCAAGAAGGGTGCCGGTTTCATCCTGCACTCGGGAGGTTGGGATCAGGTCCTTGCTAAGCACAACCAGCAGTCGGGCGGTAGGCTGGGAGCTGCCATGTCTTCCATGTCGGCAAGTCTTACATGGGTTGGCGGGGGACAGAGCAGCGGAGTCTCGAATAATATGCCAGGCAGTCAAGGTTCAATTCTAGACCAGCTGATGGCTGGCAACTTCGGCTCTCCTGTGAGGGTCGGACCGCGGTAGAACCCCTTCTGGTTTCATGGAGATTAAGATGAGCCCGGACCAACGTGGGAAGATGGGCGAGAGGAGCACGAAGTAATGAGCAAATGATGATCTGACTTAGCATCGATGCAGCGGCATTCTGCATGTTGACGGAGTAGCAAAGGCCACAGGCAAAACGTGCCACAGCGTTGAGAGTGGAGGAAGAGAAGGACGCGAACACATTTGCACATAATTCACCGAACAAGAAACTCACAATGAGATGACGATGCATTGTTTTTTTTATCCTTCCTTCGTTACCAGGGGCATAGCATAGGGTCTATAGATTTGCTTGGTTCACGGTTCTTGACGGTCACTGACTACACCGTTTGGCGTTCTACTTATCATCAACCGAATTATTTATCGTTGATTTTCTTCATACCTTCTCTTCCCAAGTCCCTGGTTTCCGACATAACATATTGCTTCAACCAGACCCAAGCGCGGGCCGTATTTGTTACTCATAAGTGGAGGACAGTATGTTGGACGGGAGTCGAGATTTGCTGTCTCTAGTTACAGGCTTTTACTGCTCGGTGTTTGGTAGTTGGTAGCCTGAAGGAGCCTACTGCGGTCGCCACTAGATGTATATGTGAAGCACAGGAACTCCCCTTGCGGTAACCGGCTACCACTAGGTAGTCGGTAAGCAGGTTAAAGCGATGGATTCAATCGAGATACATGCGTATTGTTAGTGACATGGGGGCTGGCTTCCCGTGAATCGGTCTTGGTGAGGAGCGTTTCTAACTCGGTGGGCTGTACTCGGGAATCTTACGCCAGAAGATAGGCGTATCGACGTCTGCCAAGGGCATCAAAAAGTCTAACCAGAGCTCATCGTGCCGAATTATTACTACTACTACCTACATGTAGGTAGACTTCTGGTCGGGTCCCGTTACCCCTGAGTGCAACCCCTGAGTGCAACCCCTGAGTTCAGCCTCTGAGCTACCCCGCTAAAGCTTAGGTTCAGATACCCGTAAGGCTTAATGTATATGACCACCTAGTATTGTGGGATAGAAGAGATGAAATAAAAATGTGCCGCATCTAAAGGGTAATAATGAGATGAACTATATCGGACGACCTATCTCAGTGTCTCGAAAAGGGGTGTAGAGCCACGTACCAACCAATTGTCACGCAGAAGCATGTATAGGTAAGCATAAGGGATGGTATTCTTCTACGCAAGGTCACCAAGTATAACATGCCTACCTCCTACCTAGGTGGATAGCTTTTAGATAGAGGTCCCCAACCAAGATAAGGTTCTCCAAGAATAGGTACCGAAGACTCTGGATCTTCTCCCGCATAGTATAAAGTCTGGTGTGGTCGCCAAGTTTACTAGTTGAAGGCAACATAATCACAACTCCGATTAGGGGGGGTCGTCTAAATCCTGAATTGTCTGCCGTGGATAAGCATATATTGCTCTTCTCCTTATTGAATTCCACGGTCACTGCGTAGTTACATAGACCGTGGCAGACTCTAGTCTCGATTCAGTTAGAATCGACCCGACAACAGCAATACCTAATGCTCAAGGGAATTATAATATGCGGCTTCAAGGGGAAGATGGTCGTCGGTGCTATCTTTAGTCTTCCGTCTGTGACGACTCGCCCCAGAAAGGGTATAAGATATAGGGTTAAGCATAATGCAGCATACACTCTTTAGACTCAGCCCAAACCTAGGTAGGTTTGGATTATATCTCTTGCCTCACATACTAGCTTAGTCGAGTTGCTCATATCACCACTCAATAGTTCATCGAACTACCTAACCCATTAATCGCATATTATGAGATGAAATGAGATAAGATGAGATGACTTATTCCAGTCTAGACGTTCATCTGATAACCTGAAAGGGAGAAAACGAGCAAGACTTAGAATGGGCTGGATTACTAGAACTTCGACCATGAGTAAAACTCCGACTTTGCAGTAGTCCTCAACTCTCTAACCAAATTTCATCTCAGATACGTAATATAACCTATTTCGACCCGACGATAGTAACTAGCTCCTTTACGGGGTTCACAGCTGCCTAGGTACGCATATAGCCTCATGTTTAGACTTGACCTTTGCATCAGGGGTAACTAGAGCTGCTTGAAGACGAAAAATATTTTACCAAGAAAGACCTTTTTCTTTCCGCGCACATGGTATCTAAACCTCCGGACGTACTCTCGAACAATACATAAATATGATCGTCAATCTTCCCAGAACTATCTCATTCTCATCCTCCAGCAGCAACGACTCCAGCAATCTACCAACCAACCACCTCTTAGACATTCATCCATATACAAGAAATAGAACACTACAAGACAACATGGTCACTTCCGGCTCCCACTCCGACTCCCCTCGCGGAATGACCTCTAACAATATCGACGCCTATGCCCTCTTTGAAGCCCTCACAGGCCGCAAAATCGACAGGCGCTCCGTGCCTTCTTCTTCTCGGACCATGTCCGAGGATTACGAGGTTCTCGGCAACGACAAGGACGACCGCCCCATCCTGGGCGAGGAGCCCAGCCCCGACGAGCCTCCCAAGGACGTCAACGTCGGCGCCATCAACCCGTACGCCCTGGTTGAGGCCATGATCGGCCACAAGCTGGACCGCCACTCGCTACACACGGCCCGCATCATCTCGGACTTCCTGCAGACCGACTACGAGGAGCTCTTCGACATGAAGCACAACTCGGTCCTCTTCGCTGGCCTCAAGCTCAACGAGGAGAACCGCCAGGCCGAGGAGCTGTCCGAGAAGGAGATCCAGATCCTCGAGGAGCGCGACCTCGTCACCCCCGACCTGTCCCGCGTCAGGAAGCTCGACGACCTCGAGAAGATCGGCCTCAAGGAGCTGGGCGAGACCCGCATCAAGATGGCCCGCATGCAGAACGGCAAGCTCCGCCTGATCCTAGACGGCCAGAACCTCGGCCGCACCGTCGGCAACCACGACGTCACCGAGACCATCAACGAGCTGGTCCTCCCCTTCCGCCACGGCAAGGAGGACCGCGAGTGGACACCTCCCAACAGCTCCTGGCGCGACATGAACGAGGCCTTTTTCCGCAGCATCCCGCGCCGCGCCCTGATGGACGGCGCACCCTTCGGCCTCGGCGGCTTCGGGGGCCTGGGTCTCAACAGCCACCACGCGCTCCGCGAGATGCAGTACCAGCACCGGTTCGACGACCCCACCCAGGGCGCGAGCTCCAACAGCTGGCTGATCGCGGCCATCTTCTCGGTGTTCTGGGCCAACCCGGCCATGATCAACCGGTCGACGCGCATGATCACGGGGTCTATAGACAACGACAACGACAACGACAACGACCGCCGCCACAACCGAAAGACGCTGTCGGTCAAGTTCCACGACAAGGGCGGGCGCAACAACGCCGAGACGGACACGGTCGAGGTCGACTACCAGATCCCCGTCAACAACTCGACCGACATGCCCGTGTACGCGCGCTCGAGCGACGGGTACGAGACGTGGCCGGCCCTGTACGAGAAGGCGTTCGTCAAGTGGATGACCGGCACGGAGGACCGGGGGCGCGTGGACCTGACGCAGGCGCACAACGGCGACCCGATTAAGGCCATGGCCCAGATCAACGGGCGCGAGCCGCGCTACTACTTCACGGACCGGCACTCGGGCGCCGAGCTGGCGGGGCTCGTGCGCAGCTGCAGCGTCAACAAGCGCACCGTGTGCCCGATGGCGGCGTGGACGTACGCGACGGGGGGCTCCTCCTCCGGTTCCGGCGACGATAACGACCAGAACGACGGCAAGAGGGGCACCATGTTCCGCGGCAGCAACTTAGTTGCGAACCACGCCTACAGCGTGCTGGGCTGGGTCAGCGAGGGCCAGGACGACAACCAGTACATCATCGTCCGCAACCCCTGGGGTGTTACCGAGCCCCGGGGTCTGACGTCGTACCCGGGGCTGCTGGACCGCGTCGAGCCCGAGTTCTGGCCCCCGGCCGTGCTGCTCGACCGCGACGGCGTGTTCTCCGTCGAGGTCCAGGCCTTCAAGCGGTACTTCGCCTGCATCGGCGTGGCCAAGTGAGTGAGCGGATCTTCGCCCTTATGATTAGGTTGTTTGGGCTTTTATTGTTCTGTATTCGAGGTTGTTCTTGCTTGTTTGAACTTGACAAAAAGCTCGACGTGCATCGCTCGATGATGATTGCGCCTCCGGGGTCCCATAAAAATATTGCTTATTCAGGAAAAGGGGTAAAAGTGTGAAAGTTTTTTTTTAAAAAAATTCTTTTTTGATAATCGTATCATAGACCTTCTAACTGGTGAATAAAAGTTTCGCTTATAATTACTTGCTACGTAACATAATAGTGGCAATGAACTCCTGAATCCTTAACGCAATTTCTTAATCAGAGCCTTGACTCAATGTTACCCTACGGATGAATGTTAATATCTAGCCTTTCATAGCTCGTTTTCAGTGACTGTTAAACTCGGCATATCAGACGATATGTCATGGATGAATGTCGTAATACAATCATACCCACTCTGGGAAGTTTCCCGAGCCGAGGAATTCGTACAAAGAAATCTAAGGAGGTAGGCACGGACGTGAAGTCACAGATAAGGGGTTGACAGCGAGTGCCATAAAAATACAATACTGTGGGATTATATTTGGCGCTTCACTAGGGAACATACCTAGATACTTACGCAGAACTCAGGAGGCAAATTAGACGAGAACCAGGCAAACCAGGCGTTTGTGGTCAAACATTTGCCTCTGTTTATCAGAGGCTGACCTACAATAACACTGAAGTAATACGCATTAGATTAATATGTAGGCTAGAAAGTCTTGGATCTCCGTACGGCTCTTGTTATGCAAGCTTGATTCGTTGCAATTTTCGTAGAAACTTCTGACCAGGAGTGTATCGTAGGTTAATCATCCACACGTCGTAATGGACAACTTGTCACGCGGCTCTTGCAACGCCAAACCATTGACAACATAAGAAGGCTTCTGAATCATTGAGAGTGCAGATTCAAACTCGATACACCCAAAGTTTTCGCTAGAAGAAAATAGCTTCAAGTGTCTTCACATCTCAGCTGCCCTTTAGCTCCTAACGGTTCGATTTTGTTCTTTACTAGGTAGCATGACCATATCTATTTCAATATGGCCCTTACCCAAAAACAAGTCAAACCGGAATACCGTGACCTTGAAGGAAACTTTCTTAACCTTGAACGGATGCGAAGGCTCCCAGTGAACAGTGAAGAAAGGAAATTCTGTATAATTAGAAGATGCAACTGGTACATGTTCAGCGCTGCAGGACCCAGGGGAAAAGCATTTGATAATCCTTGGGACTTTGTACAGCTTTGCAATAGGACTACCGAGCCAAACTGTCCTAAAGAACAAGAGAGGCCTAACCTACAGCTTGCTAAGAATCCTCCTCCAGAATCGTATGCCAAAGGCCTTCCTCGATCACAATCGAAGTTCAAGTGGATGGATGATGGCTAATATACTTGTAACAGATTCCTCGCCAAGTACCATTCAGCACATCCTGAAGACAGCCGATGGGGAATTATACGTAGCGATGCGGTGTATATTGTTGATATTCAGGATACTCTCATGAAATCCTGGAACAAGTGGCGTACCGTTAGCACCAAAGCAAACCAACTGGAAGCGGCTATAAACAATATCCCAAACCCGAAGCGAATCAAGAAGGTGGTGTGTCTTGGGCTTGGACGTATTCTCGAACCTTTCGTCGCGTCCCTCAGTGATCCAGAGTCTGCTAATAGGGGCCACACTAACATTATCGTGCCCCAAAACATCGCTCAGCATCTCGCAGCGATCGCCATCGTTAAGCAGCTGGAGAGGAAGACGGGCCAGTATATTCCCCTTTATACCGCAGATCCAGAATACGGACCCCGACACAAGAGAGCTCTCGAGACGTTGCTCATAGGTCGGTTCAATGTTCTCGACACCAGCTACGGAAAGCATGAACAGTTCACTTTAATCGACGACACCACTTTACTCTTCGACATGACAGGGCCGCCTCAATGCCCGACCATGCGTATCATTCAGGAATATGCCAGACCTGTCGCTATTATTACTAGAGAAATTCCCCTCGAGGGGAAGTTTCAAGATAGACTATGGTTCGAGGTCACGGAAGAGGACGGCACGAAGGTACAAGTACCTGGCTGCGCGTAAGTATTCACATATTATTTATGTCGCCACTCTTACAATCCAGGTCCCTAACCACGTCCAGTGACTTACCACTTCCCGATGGATGCAGAATATTCGGCGGACTATGTCCGAAACGCGTGAGAGACATGATCGCCGACGAGTACAATCTCGAGAACAAATTCCCAGCGGAGGACGGCGGAATAAAGGACTGGAAGGACAGCGATCTGATCGACTACGAAGATCGGGACAGCTCGAATACGAGAGCTGGTGGCTACTGGTACTCTCACACAAGACTCTACGTTCGGAAGGATAAGGCAGACATGCCTGTTATTCTCCCTCGTGGTAAAGTGAGACTTGTGTTGCGGTGGTTTAAAAAGCTGGTTAGGTACATTAGGTACTAAGTACCTTATGTAGATGGGTACTAGTCACTTAATACTATGAATGCGTTGCGTTACACTCTCTGTCTACCTAAACTCCGATGCCTAGCAGAGAAAAGGGGTATGGCTATAAGAACCAATCGATTGATGGTGCAAGGGGTGCTGCAGGATAAACCCATTCTCTGGTCAAGTATATAGATGCCTAGACACATAATGTTAAACAGCGAACTTCTTTTGATAAGTCGCTTTTTCACAGGTAACTCTTTCTAGAGAGATTCGTAGACCCTCGACACATTGAAAATCCACTTCGTCGTTATCGCAGTCGTGAATTCTTGGGCTCTTCATCTCAGGCAATTGGAACTCAGGCGGCAATAGGATGACTTGGACCGTATGGTGCAGGCATTAAGCATGATCAATATCTCGAGTGATTATTATCGCTCTAGAGACGACTGGAAAGTAGGTACGTTCTATAGACGATTGGAGAGCGCGTCGTAAAGCTTCAACTAAAGCTTCAACTAAGGAGATGACTGCTTTGGAGAATGTTGCCAGGATGGAGCTGACAAGGCCTTCCTCCAGATGAATGATGATCCAGAGTGGTTCGAAACAGGGACGTCAAGACCCCCTGCGGAAGGATAGCGTCGACCTGCAGCCCCTTAAAGCCAACTTGCGGTTCTCTAAAGCCATACGTGTTGAATTTATGGACATGTCAAGCAAGAACTTACTCAGCGTGCTGGCTGGGAATGCTGCTTATCATGCCACCCACAAGGAGATGAGAATCAGCCGAATCCTTGCACGTCCTATGCGGTTGCTGCGAATCGACAAAGAGGGCATGGAATTCCTCATCAGACTCGAGGATTGTCAGCAAGTAGTACATTTTTGGGCGCCTCTCTTGTCGCACCCGATGCTCTCTGAAGAACTCAGGTACAGCACATGCAAATACTCTACCAGTCATTACGGTCCCATTAACGTTTTAGAGGCAATGAAGTCTTGGTCGACCTGGCTTGTCTTGGAGCACTACAAAAGGCAGAATGCAACTGTGAACCGAATATACCCAAGCTTCGCGCAATTGCTAGAAGAGGTAGCGGTTAAAGCAGACTCTAAAAAGAAAGCGGAAATTACAGGCCCTGGATCTGACTGTAACATATGGGAGCCTTTCCTTGCGTCGTACTCTCCGTCTCCATGAAGGTGTCCATCAAGGTCTACTCCTCAATACGGTCAGAATGTCACGTCTTATGGGAAACAGTCGATGAATTTGTGGGTCGAGGGAGTAGTCCTTAAGCTGATGATTCTATTTTCGCCATTATGATGAACCTTTTCGTCAGGGGAGAAATTCGAAGAGGAGCCACTGGATTGGAACCGATATGGTACCATTCGCTTAACGCGCGGCGTGGGAGGAAGATAAACCCCCAGCTTCAGTGAAGAGGGGATTCAGAGAATATGAACAACGTGTTCTGTTGGTGCCTGTCTATCACCACTGTGACTTGGATGCTGTAGATAGGGGTAGTTTGATCATGGCGTCAAGATGGTGAACAAAGGCGCAATAGTGTGTTTACAATCCGAGAGGCGTAGTCGAGTCTACCAACGTCTCCTACAGCAATTCATGAATTGTATTTGGTTGGGAAACTTCAAGAAATTTCTACAGAGCGTGAAAACTATGCGAGGACCACACAACGAAAGACGTTTGTGGAAAATACTTAGAGGCCTCGCTATGCTAATACCCGGTTATACGTGGGTTATCCGTGGGCTATCCGTGAGCTAGACAGCTTTCCGGTATCGTTATAGCCTAGCTTTACATTAACCGAGCAGTGGATACTAGCTTAAGCGCGGACTTCAATTAAGAACAAAAGTTTTCAGGTCACGACGATCTCTTTTTTTTTTTCCTTTTTCCGCAAGCGTTTCTCGATTTTGACCGCCGGCTCGAACGGTCACCTGGTCACCACCTACGTATTAACTTGCTACAGCGGAGTCTTTCTCGCTGGTGGATCTCGTAACGGAGTCATCATTATTTTCGGATCTTGCTACTATGTAATTGCCGAGCAAAATTATGGATTCTAGTCTTCCAATTTTTGCATCTCCAGATACCGCCACTCCGAAACGAAGTCAGCTAAGGTTGGACATGCTGAACATGGCTAATCACACATGGGCATGGGCATGGACGTATGGCGAGATCTGACCTGTTATTGATCTCAGCCCTTCTTAGCGAATCAGCGTGGCAAGTTCTTAGATCTGCAGCATTTATTGGCCAATGGTTGGCGGATTATGGCGGCCTTTGTCTGATCACCACTGGTACCTGCAGTGAGTTGCACAAGCACAAGCACAAGCACGAGGCGACACATTACTCTGTCCAACACTACAGGGCTGGTGGTCTAGTTCAGCTGTTACGGAGATGACGTTACCGAGTTCTACCAACAACCCTCCTGGGAGAAATGTCCATAAACAGAAACAGGACCAATTGCACCACAAAGAGTCCATCTTGCATAACCCCTGTCTAGCCGGTGAGAGAGCAAACTATGGGGTAATGGTTAGGTACGAGAAACCAGGCTGGGCAGGTCTCATGATACCCCTTGACGCCCGCTCTACGCCCCCCTACGCCCCTATACGCCTATACCCAGGCCCGATTTCGTAACCGCATCAACTTGAAGAGCTTTTGTTAGCTAATTCATAGCTAATGAGATCCATCACGCGGCTACCCCAGATTCCGCCAACTTGCCGTTAACTGCTAGGCGCCTTACGACATCTAACGCCAAGACGATGATTTTTTTTCTTTTCGCCAGCCCAGCTTTGCCCAAGTGGTCCATTTGTCCTGGTTGCCTGAGCTGAAGGACCATATTCATGGTGTCATCTCCACGATACAAGGCTACACCGGCAAGCCCGCCTAGCCACCTCAGGTACGGTTTACTCATATCGCGTGCCTTTTACCAGCCATGAAAACTTTTCCAATAGGAATTTTTTTTAAGAATGGATACATCGGTACGTAGTTACGTATCGTGACCAATTTTGTCTTCCCTGCTCCATGGCTTTGTGCTTGGTCCCACGTGCATTAGACTTGGAAGTTTCTCGAGGACGCGCTGTAACTATGACAAAGGGGAATATCCCCCTGGTGATCACGATGAAATAGGTATATTAACCTGTGTCCTCTGTTTCCCTACCTCCTCTGTAACAACTGTACCATTGCAACTACGGATCATACGAACAAACTATCAGACTATCAAAGACATAAAAGTCTTACAGCCACATACACATATATCAGAGACACATCAACGTCGTCTTTAAACCTATTAGGTACTACAAACATGCCGAACTTTACCATCACCGAGCCGCACCCAACCATCCAGAGAAACTCATACGCCCACTCTGGACGGGGAGGTGCTGGCAACTACTTCCGTGCTCCGGTCACCACGCCCGCCTCCGGTGTTGCCACCGTAACAACGACGACGACGACTTCGCAGACTGCATCGCGTTTCCACTCCGGACGAGGAGGAGCTGGCAACGCGCACGTCTCGGCTGCGAAGCCCGTCCTATCATTTGATGAGGAGTTTGCCCATCAGAGCCACGTTGAGCAGAAGCCAATTGGTTACGTCGGCCGGGGTGGGGCTGGCAACATCTACGCCGCGAACGACGTCAAGCCTAGCGCAGCCCGAAAAGGAAGCGATGCTTCTAGCCAGCATAGCTCCAGCAGCACAGGCAGCCTGTCCAACATCTGGAGCCGCTTGAGCCACTCTCGAAGCCGGCAATGATGCATCTCTCCTATTCGACAAACCATTTCAACCATGATGGCACCTCCCTACCTTCAACAAGGTCCATCACATACTATCTTCTCTCTACCACAGCATAATATAAGCACGGCGTATCGGAGTTTAGGGCAACATCACACGCACCCACTAGTATAAGTGGGATTCATCATTTTCATTCTTCATTAAGGGACCACGGCAGTAATGGGAGCGCAAAAAAAGTTTAGGGGGCCTCAGGGCAAACAGGAAGCTCAATGATTTGGTTTTCACGGGAAAAGAAAGAAAAAGGGGGAACATCCAATACCCCCACGACACACACAACATCAACCGTGTCGACTTTTTTTATACCTTTTCCCTTCCGGCTGGCAGACTCCGGGATACAAGATATACCAACGGCGGGCGTTTGTTTCTGGTGAACGTTGTTATGATATGAAATATACCCCCAACGGCGGACTTTTCGATTGGAAAGACGATTGGATTTGATCAAGACGTATAACATTGTTCTGAATAGGACTATTATACTAGTTAATATAAAGCTAAGAATACCGAACCAGGGACTGGTGGTGATATGTGATCGAGTTTAATACCAGTACATACCTCCTATGCAAACCATTTTCGCCCCTTTTCCCGTATTTACACGAAACCTAGGCTTCTGGGACTGACTCGTAAGAACTTGAAACGTATTCGTATTTCCGTTATGATCATCACGTAACCATACATAAGCAGATATTTATTCTTGCATTGGGATCTCCAACGCCTGGGTATCATTCATCTACATAGATGACTTAGGTAATTCCGCCAATAATCTGACACGCAAGCTTTGCCGGCTTCTTCACGCTCACGCCCACGCCCTCTTCTTTTCTCCTCTCCCTCCGTACCTACCCCTCCAGACGTCGGTGGAACATCTCAAACAACCCCATTGCTCGAGCGAGGTTCTTTGGTAGTGCGCCCCATCTCCCCGTTACTTAACGTGATAACTCTGAGAAGCATGTACGCTAAATGCTTTCCACTGTGCTCCTCTCCCGATTCGTACGTATTACATCTGGGTACCTAGGGAGAACACACAAGTGTCTTCGATGGCGATGGTCTCCCCTATCCCAATCCGGGCAGTCGGCACTTCACGAATCGTCCCTGTCACTTAGATTGCTTTCCAAGGCTAGTTACGCAGGATGGGCTCATGTCAATTTCTTATGGATGATATCTGGATCCTCGTGCCAGTCGTCGATGCTAACCCACATCTATCTCAACGTTAGCACTTTTCTGTATATATATATATATATATATATATATTGAGAACAAGCTCAACAAGACAGCAAAGAACGTACCTTTCTGAACGTGCTCAGGCCCGCCAGGATGCTGCCGCCGATCCAGGTCGAGTACTTGCGCTCGGGCGGGGCGAAGATCTTGATGCGCATGTCCTTGACGGCGAGCTTCTTGACCTCGCTGAGGAGGCGGTCGCCGAAGCCCTTGGTGAGGGTGCTGCCGCCGGAGAGGACGATGTTGGCGTAGAGGGACTTGCGGAGGTCGAGGTCGGTGCGGTTGATGGAGTCGGTGACGATCTGCTGGATGCCCGGGTACTCGAGGCCGATGATCTCGGGGTCGAAGAGGATCTCGGGCGCGCGGAAGCGCTCCTGGCCCACGCGCAGGCGGTTGCCGTCGGGGAGCACGTACTCGGCCGCCTTGCCCTGGTGGTCGAGCTTCGCGCTCTGCCACTCCTTCTCCTCGGTCTTGGGGTTGAGGGCCACGTACGACACGGCCTCCTTGATGAGCCGCACCACCTCCTTCTCCGCGCTCGTGTGGAACACGTACCCGCTCTTGCGTAGTAACGTCTGCATGTACTCGGTCACGTCCCGGCCCGCCACGTCGATCCGCCGCATCGACGACGGGATCGCGAAACCCTCGTACACGGGCACGGCGTGCGAGACGCCGTCGCCCGAGTCTAGCACGCAGCCCGTCGTTCGCCCGCTGGCGTAGAGGGAGAGGACGGCTTGGATGGAGGTGTAGAGCGCCGGCACGTTGAAGGTCTCGAAGAGGATCTGGGCGGCCGTGTCACGGTTCGCTCGCGGGTTCAGTGGTGGTTCTGTTAAGAGGACGGGGTGCTAGCAGATTGGGGGAGCACATATTAGTAAGGGATGTAACATGGAACAAGGTATAGTATTCATAGAGACATACCTCTTCGCTCATGGTCTTGAGTCCTTCACTGTACACATATTCCCATATCTTTTCCATGTCGTCCCAATCCGTGACGATGCCGTGTTCTAAGGGATATCTGATCTTCAGGAGTCCTCTGAGCTCTGTCGCCGCCTTTTGGCCAATGAACACCTCGCCTTCTAACGCGCCCGCCAGCACTCGTAAGTGCTTCGGCCGGCCAACAAAGGACGGAAAGTAGCATTTTGGTAGGTCGTCCCCTGCGAAGCCGGCCCGGATGGTGCCCGACCCATTGTCTAGTACAATGGGTGCGTTGTGGAGGGAGTCTGTCATCGTAGGCTTCTCTTGTTATCTTGACCACTCCAAAATCTCCCGTATGCCCTCTAATCCGTCTCCTCGAAGCTTGTGTCGTGCGCTGGTCGTATTCGTTTGCGAGCTACGGCGTTGGGTGGACATGTACAAAAGTCGGGATGATCCCCCCTTGTTTGTTGCTGCTGCGACTAAAGGGTCCGAACTAGACAAACAGTCGGTCGATTTCGAGGGTACGGTGTAAGTTGAAAGCTGAAGAGCAAAATGACAAAAATGATTTCAAGTCATCAGCTCGTAAACCCAAGAAGCATCTCGTTTTGAAGATGGCAATAGGACGGCGATGCAGGCGACAGAGGGGCGGAGGTGTACAAAGACGTAGGATCATACGAAATAAATTTGGCAAAGCTTCACACGAACGCGCCTTTGCTCTTTAGACTTTAGATTGTCAGATTGTTCAGGAGCTGCTGCAGGGGGGCCGTGTCAAATGGCTGAATGGGTGATGGGGTTGGTGGTCCAAGCTCTAACACACCTAAATCACCTAAACTAACCGCTAACAGGAGGCATGTAGGTATCCGCTCTGCCACTATCCACTATCTTATCATTCCACACTGAAAACTGGAAACCGAAAACGTTTACTTGCATTCTTAAACATCGTGAACTGTTACGACCTCGGGACACTTAAGTATAGGTACGTACGCTACTTATTTATTACTACCTAATACACTTGAGAATCTATACAAGTTATAACTCACATACCTCTATATCTACATCTAGGTTCCTATATGTGTCTTATATGTCTTATAAAAAGTCTACCCATGTCTTGACTCTTCTCTTATCCAGGTACTCAATCCTCATGCATGAACCGATGCAGGGCTTCATTCCTAGCAATGTATCCCCGCATCCGCTGGCCAAAGATCCATAATGGAATCGTCAGCGCATTCACAATAACGAAGATAGCTCCTAGCACATTGAATACCGCAAGAACGCCGTCCTTTGCCAGCCAGTCGTTGACAAAGTATGTCAGCCCGAATGTCAGGAGATTCCGAGCGTTGATCGCCACGAAAGCTATAAGAGGTCAAGTTAGCAATTGCCAGACCTCATTAACGACACCGTAAGAAGAAAATTTGGAAAATTTGGACATACCTTCTTCGCTCAACTCCTTATGAGCATCGATGATATAACCGAATACCGATGCGTTGGATATAGCCAAACTCATATTTGCCAAGCCAAAGCACAAGACTGGTCCCGTCCAATGCGTTTGGTAATGCACCGTAGCACCAAATCCGAAGAAGCCCACGATCCCAATCAAGGCCGAAATGAGGATGGGCGGTAAGCGAAACTCGGGGAGATAGATGCCATGGTTTTTCTTGGCCAGGTACATACAGACCCAGTCGTTCAATGGTCCCGATATGACTTCTCCAATGAAGGTGAGGATAAAGGGAGATAGCGAGATCAACCCGGTCTGGGATACCGAGAAATTGTACGGCGGCGCCGTGAAGATCACAGCGTTGACCACGCTGAAGACCACGATCCAGCTCAACGTGATACCGTACAGCAAGAATCCCCACAGGACACCTGGATAGAAGAAAACCACCATCGGACGCAGGAAGATCTTCCAAAGGGGTGTGTCGGTGTATACGCCACCCCAGAGCCTCAAGCTGTGCACGAAAGATTGTTTGCGTTCCGTCACCACTCCAGTTTCTACATTCTCAACATTCTCCTCCTGTTCAGAGTGCACCTCTTTCTTCAAACTGTCTGACTTCTCGTCTCGGTTGGGCGTACTCTTGGCCGCTAGTAGTTGCTCATAACTGCGTCTTCGGTACGCCGTCTCCGGGACGAAGAGGATGACCAGGGGCAACAGGGCTCCGAATATAATAGCACACCAGATCAGAGTCCACTGCCAACCTTGGTCCTACGGTTTCTGTTAGCAAATTGCCACAACTGAAATCCCCATGGAAAAGCTTACCTGGATGATATAACCGGCGATGAGGGCTCCTCCGCTTATTCCACAGAGCAAAAACATATTCCAGAGGGCGATCCTAGTGGCTCGCTCATGGACGAAGTAGATGTCTGCGATCGTGCACTGAACCAAGACCTCGTAAGGTGCCATGCCTAATCCGCTCCACATTCGGCTGCCAAGGAAGCTGTTGTAATCCTTCGCCAGGGCGCCCCAGATGCTCCCGGTCAGCATGATGATGCTGGATATAACATAAACCGGCCGCCGTCCAATCTTCTTAGCGAGGGGGTTGAAGATAAAGAGCGAGATTCCGATCAGAAGAATAACCCAGGCCGTTGCTTGCGAAAGCGTGCTGACGGTGATGTTGAGCGCCGCAGCAATCTCGACGAAACCCGGCGAAAGCATTGGGCCGTACGCACCGACTACACCAGCCGATAGACCCACGATGACCAGAATAAGATCTTTGCGCCATGTTGGCCACTGCATTATCGTAAGCTGCCCGCCTCCCGGCCGTGTCATAGCGGATAACTCACGTTCAAAGGGTCGTTGGGGGAGTCGCTGGGTTGAGGGGCCAAAATAATATGTGATTGTTTCCCGGTGCCATGCTTGAGCAAGTCGCGAGAGACGTTTTGATATTCTACTGGCACGTCGGTCTGATCGGCAAGTATAACTGGAATTTCAATTAGTATTCATCTTTCCGTCTCTATTTCAAGGCTCGCCATACTGTTACCGGGGACCCGTTCCATATACTTATCCTCCAATATTCCCCAAGGCATCTTGTCGACACGTTTGACGTATATCAGTTTACAATGTTCAAAGAAAGAAGATGAAGAAAGTCTATTACATCACAAGAGTCAGTGGCCTCGGCCACACGCGTATAGGGAGACACGGGTTCTAAAATACATTTGACGGTTGGGGAACATATTGTGAGTAAGCCCTGACTACTCCCCGGACTACTCCTCACGAGCAGACATGCATATAATCCTATATTGACAAGGGTTGCAAATGGCGACGCGCTTGTGCATTGGAGCGTAGCATCGCGTCTCCTCGTTACCAAGGCTAGCGAGCCGTAGCAGATCCCTGCATGATCTATACCTGATCTGCAGAAACTCCGCGTCTTAGAAAGTTGGGGAAAGGATGATAGTCGCCGCAACTGGATACCATCATCACAAAGGAGTACCGTGGTAATATAACTGCCGACCAAACTCGCTGGGTCTAGATGCGGGGAATACTGCCCCTAATATGACTAGGTTGAAGGGGGAGATGGATAGCCTCGCGCCTCCATCAATCAATGAATAGAAGAACATGTGCCGCCCATCCACATCTAACGCTATGCAAGACCATCAGGCGTATGCGGTTGGGGTAGGTTCGTGAAACGTGCTTTCTTATTCCCGCAACACGGTCATTCCGATTAGCTCCTATTCGGCAATTCTCAAGTTTAAAGAAAGGGAGGGCACCCAATTACGATAGGCGAAAAAAAAAACAAGAATCGATAGGATAACTGCATAAGACATTGTGAAGATGGCTGAATCACAGAAACCCGCACAGACGGGCATCAAGGTCATCGTAGTGGGCACGGGCTTCGCAGGGCTCACGGCGGCCATCGAGTGCCAACGCAAGGGAAACCAGGTACTAGTGCTGGAGAAGTTCCCGGAGCTGAAACTGCTTGGCGACATCATCTCCTTCGGACCCAACTCGTCGCGGCTATTCCGCCGATGGCCGGGCGTGGCCGAGAAGCTCGAGCCGCTCAGCATGCGCGCCGACGCGATCACGCTCAAGTCCTGGCAAGGCGAGACGCTCTTGACGCAGCACTGGGAAGGGGAGCAGAACGAGTTCGGGATCCGGTACGACGGGCACCGCGGCGAGTTCCACGAGATCGTATATAACCACGCCAAAGAGATTGGCGTCGAGATCCGACTCGGCACCCGCGTGGAGGACTATTTCGAGGATGCCGAAAAGGCGGGCGTGGTCATCAAAGGCGGCGAGCGGATCACTGCCGACGTGGTGATCGCCGCCGAAGGCGTCCGCAGCAAGGGCCGCAAGATCGTGCTGGGCTTCGAGGACAAGCCCAAGGCTTCCGGGTACGCGGTGTACCGCAGCTGGTTCAGCGCGGAGGAGATCGCCAAGGACCCCGACACCAAGCACTTCACCGAAGGGGGGGACAAGCACGTCGCGTGGCTCGGGCCCGACGTCCACTTCATCGCGGCGTGCATGAAGAAGGGGCAGGACTTCTCGTGGGTGTGCACGCACAAGGACGAGGCGGACATCGAGGAGAGCTGGCAGCTGGAGGCGCCGCTGGAGGACGCACGCAAGGTGCTCGAGGGCTGGGACCCGGTCGTGCAGAAGATCCTCGACAAGACGCCGTCGCCGCTCGTCGACTGGAAGCTCGTGTACCGCGACCCGCTGCCGACGTGGATCTCGAAGGGCCGGCGTATCGCGCTGATCGGCGACGCGGCGCACCCGTTCCTGCCGACGTCGATCCAGGGCGCCTCGCAGGCGATGGAGGACGGAGTCACCATCGCCGTGTGCCTGCGGGAGTGCAGCCGCGGCGGCGGCAGCCCGGAAAACGTGCGGGAGGCGGTGGCGGCGTTCGAGGCGATCCGGTACGAGCGCGTCAAGTCGGCGCAGAAGACGGGCGAGCAGACGCGCGACATCTGGCACAAGGCGGACTTCGGCGCGGCGAAGAAGGACCCGGACAGCCTGCGGCTGCGGCGCGAGGGCTGGCTGCTGGGGTTCGACGCCGAGGCGTACGCCGAGGACCAGTACGCGCGGACCGTCGCCGTGCTCCGGCGGACGGGGCTCGCGGATACGGGCGAGGCTCGGAAGCTGCACGTGCCGGAGGGGCAGCACGGGTATTTGGAGTTTGGGGGTGAGAGTGGTGGAAAGGGGGAGGGGAAGGGGAAGGGGGATGTTAGCGCTGAGGCTCGTGCGGTCGCTGGGACTGCGGTTTCGTGAACGTGAACATGAACATAGAAATGGTATTGATATTGGTATGTGTGGATTAGACAATGGTTGTACTACCCTAGATTACTTTACAATCGTATGGTTTTCGACTAGAACAAGACAAGCTACTGCCTAATGCTACCCTCTTTTTCCCCCTTTCATTCTGCCCCTGATTATGAACTGCTGCTGCTGCTACTGCTGCATCTTTTCAAACTAATTATTAAACCCCCCTAAAACGCCGTGTCATGATGACGGTTATATACCGCCAGGCCCTTTCCGCCAACCGAATAAAAAACGCCCTGCCGGATATATGTGTTGTATGTCGTATGTGTGGTGGCGGTGGTGAATCTATGTACAGAGAAATGTATGTAGTCGGTTGGTTCATCGTCTCCTTGCCGAAGAAATGGTATTGCTTATACATAGCTCATCGACGTATATGGCATATATATGTGTAAAGTATATGGCGTGAAAATGGTACAGGTTTCGAATCGAAAAAAGTTTTTACCATCTTCCCATGCGGCCGTCGACCATGTACTGGGCGACGAACGGCCACGACAGGAAGGTGCCCATGAATGGGAAGTAACTGTTTACCGTGCGTGTTAGTCTTGACATTTTCTATATATATATGTGTGTATGTGTAATGGGTTAGGAGGGAGGAAGTCTTACACTGCAGCGACGCCGGCGCGAGCCCGGAAGATGCGGCCCCAGTCCGCCTTTTGCGATCGGACGGTGGCCGGGAGAGCTTCCGTCGGTCCCTCGACGATCATGGCCGACCGGCGGAGACCCTTGAAGGCTTGCCTCATGATGGCGGAGAGGGGTGCTTGAGCACGGGTGGCGATGGCGGCAGACATTTTTGATTTTTTGTTTGTTTGATGTGGATGAGACGAGATGACAAGTTTTTCAAATGTCTAGTAAGACAGTTTCAGAAGTAGATGAGTAGATTGAGTAAGTTGAGTTTGAAGTAGTTTAGAAGAGTTGAGATATAGTTCTATTGAACTGGAGAGGAGATTGTATTGTATAAGAGTTGAGATGTCTATGTTGCTTTGTGATGCTGATGATGACTTCTTTTTTCTTCTTCTCTCCTCCCAGAGCACACGACAACCTTTATATTACAGAGATCCCGCCCAAGCGTCACCAATAAAGACGCATGCAATTCCCATTTCCCAACACCTCATCACCCCAGAATTTCGCATCTACCTAGAGAGAGGGCCTGCTGAACATACGAAACGTACGAGCGCAGGGCCGTTCCGAGGCTAGCGGCGAATCCAACGACGCGGTCCTGAAGGGCTGACAGGTGGTTTTCGGCCTGGTCCACGACGGGACGCGGCTGCATCACGTAGGGGAAAGGCTTACCTTAGGAGCCCTTAGAGCGATTAGGGCTTAGTCTAGGATGGCAAACTGGTGAGTATTGACGTCCGTCACGCCATGCGGCTGCTGCGGCGGGTTTACCGGGGACCACAGTTAGCAGGATCAACGAGGATCTAGACAAACGGGCTGGCGGGTTCGCGGTGGGCGAAAAGGGATCGGAGATGAGAATAAGCCTGACAGCGCAAAAAATGAGGTGGTGGCACGCCTGCTTATGGCCCGTACAGCCCGTAGTGCAAATTCTGGCCTGCTGCGTGGTTCGATTGCGGGCGCTGGGTGGTATGATCGGAACACGCCGATGCTAAGAGCTGGGCCTTTGGTCTCTGTTAGGTCTGTTAGGTGTGGCCAAATGGAAAAGACGGGTCAAAGATTGGCCAAGTCTGGGTCTGAAATTAATTGCACGTGATCTTGTCACCCTTAAGCTTATTTCCCCTATGTTTGACGGGCCCGTAGCCTTTGTCATCTGTTTGAGCTTGACCGAGTATAAAACGTTCCACAGCGCTCTTCTTGATGTTTATTTGTACTTTGATTTCCTCTCCTTCGGATCTCTACTTTCTAAAGTTCTCGCTTCTCACCAGCATGAATTTCAGCAAGATGCATCTAAAGTGCTGAGATTTTATTGTCGCTAACTTAAGTCAAGTTCGGAGCCCAATCCTGCGAAAACCCAATGATTCGCTTTTATTGGGATCATCAGGGACCTCGGGATCACCTCATGAGTTAGAAGCCATTAGCTTGTGATATCCTCTTATCTCTCCCCAGCGAACCCGACAACATTTATATGCTCTTTGCATTTTCTACAATGGTCCAAAGTTGCCCAGGCATAATGAGGCCGAGCCGAACCGGATGTTACATCACTTGTTCGATTGCAACACTTTTTCGCCATGGGTCAGGGATAAACCGAACAACATCATGCCTCTGGTTAATTGAAACGTCCTATCACCTGCCTAATGCCGCCGATTATAGGGGACTTTAGGTGTGTTGCACGAGAAGGCGGGGAAGCTCTAGGCCATTAAACTCGGTCGGCTTTGGTCCCCTTAGCGACAATTAAGGTGTGTCTCCTCTAAGATACACGTGCAATTGACAGCGTAGGCCCACGATCTGGCACCGCATCGCCGGCAACTCGGAAATGCTGCAGGCCTAGTGGTTGGTTAAAGCCGAGCCAACACAGCTGCCTTCTCAAACGGGAGCATCAACCATATTGCTAAATCAGGTCCGACGAGACCTATCTCCACTGTGAGACTATACTTGGCTCAATGGGCTGTTGCAAAGGCCTTAGTATCCCTAATATGGATGGTTGTCCTCGATAATAGGCCTTGCGTCCACTATTTCTGCGATTAACGAGGCTCTCATGATTACTCTGTTACAGTGATGAAGGGTCTAAGAAATGGGAGGAGGGGTCGAGTGATAGTGCGGTGGCGTTTCTGAGGATGGTGGTATCTCGCCTATATTATAGCTACCTCGTGAAGCCCAAGTGCGGATCCACACTAATCCGCGCCGTGATCTGCCTCAATTGTAAACGCATAAGGGTTTATCATCATGTTCTTCGCCAAGGCAATCTGCTCGGCATTTGCTCTCATAGGGCTGGCATTAGTCGCCCCGACTTATCTTGAGAAGCGTCTGCCAGGCCGTGTCGTCAAGGCCGCCGAGCCGGTAGCGATCGGCGCTAATCTGAGTACGTCAGAGTTAGCTTCATGAACAACGGCAACCTAATTAGCGGGGATGCTGCCCGAGACGGAACCCAAAACGTCCTCCGGGTTGTGAAATCTACCAATGGAGGCCAGTCATGGCAGTACCTCGGCGAGGTATACCGGCGTGAGCTTGCGACTCACGGCATCAACAATGCCTTCCCGCTACTGCCCAGCGATCGCATTCTGTGCGTATACCGGAACCACGACCTCCACTGGTTCTAACTGACACTATACCTATTTCTGCACCTCCATCTCGTACTCGGACGATGGCGGTTCCACATAATCGGGTGGTGATCGGGCCTCCCGAGGTGTGCGGGCTAACACGGAGGTCTGTTCTTACAGGCCTATAATTGAGCTTGCGTTCGGACCGTGTTCGATATAGGACTCGGAAATTTATTGGTTTTTCGTTGTATATATTCATCTTCACTTGTATGTATTTCTTGCCTACCACATATAAAATTATTGTGTGAGATATCTTGTGTTCAAAGTATCGTTGGCTTGTGCTTAGCTTTCCTCGATCTTTTCTGTTGCCTTTATTTCCTGTCAGTGTATACCTACCTAGGTACTTAAGGTAGTAATAGATCGCTAACTCACTTTGACTTGATTTATATGTCACCGACACTCTTTGACCTCCAGACTTAGCCCCTTCTTCGGGTTGACAATGCTAATTCCCTGTCGAAAAGCGAGAAGCCGAAAGGTTTGAACCCTGACATCGCATTCGGAGAATTTATACATATTTCAGACTCATGGTTTTCGTGCTATGATATATATAGAAGGCTCAATGGTTTAAGTACGTGGAAGCACTGCAAAATGCAATACTCGAAAAATATATGCACAAGGGGAGAGCATCGAACGCTGCTAAATAGATTCCCGTAGTTTTTATAGACGGGTATGATAGGAGTTTCGCCGTTTTCATGCGCAGGAGAAAATATCAAGGACTGGGTGATTCATTTTTATTATTCTGCACTTGAGAACGAATATCGTTGGCTGAACATTTATGGCTCCGTATGCAGAAGATTATATTTGTGAGAAAATGACGTATTTGCTAGGTGTCGGAGTCACGATATCTCAGCCATTGTGTAGATGCCCGCATGCCAAGTCGCATTGCTACCTCCAAAAGTAAAGTATTTTCTTATCTCAGAATTGGTACTGAATCTCAATATGTATTGGGTATAGAAGATGTATCTTATTGTCGCAGGACATCACTATGATGACACTGATAGAATATGCTCGAATAAAATATAGACATCCGTGGCGTAAGACCCCAGTGAATAAGTTATGTTTTTCATCGGTCTATAATAAAGTACTATACAATGCGCCAAGCGATATTTCGATCTTACGTTTAGTTTAATTGACGAGGCCATGCTAACTGAAGCATCGAGTTGGGACATGTATATGGCGGATAAATATTTTATAGGCCGATCGCTAGTTGAATTAACAGGATTGCAATTGACAAGGTGAGAGTGTTCACTAGAAGAGATAGGTATCTTTAGCTTGTGCAGTGAAAGGTAGTAAAGTCCTATCCCGAATACTCTGAAATATTGGCCAAATACCATATTTACTTATTCCTTCTTTTGAATAATTTGAAAATTGCCCATCATGTTCCAAGGTTGTATTGGAGGGGGGGGTGCCAAGATAGAATTGTAGATAAGCTGGCTGGGTCGGTTCTCCTGCGGGTTTTGTCTTGTCTTGAGCAAAAGTAGAAACCTTTTTCTTTTTGGGTTTTGAAAGAATAACGCAATGATTTATATCATGGTACGTTCAATGCGATTTCATGACTATTTTATTTCCCGTTGGTAAATGAAATCGTAAATGAAATCATAAATGTTAATCTAAGAAGTATTTAGTCACGTATTGAAATAATAGGGGGGCAGGAAAGTTGCCGTTAATGCAGGTGAGACCACCTCGATTAAATAGAAACGGCGGAAGAAATATAACCCGAGACCGATTCCACGCTAAGCGCACGGACCACTATGGTTGCGCCGCCAGGAGGAAGGTAATGCTCATCATTCCCGTTCTACATATTCCATAGTAGCCTCTCCGTATTCTATCAATTTCACCTTTCGCGCGCCAACTCTCCCTCTCTCTGCTTACCGAAATATAAGACTGTGGAACCTCGGACGTTACGACTGTTCCATAATGGATGCTATTCGGCCGTATCAGTGAAATTGTCCATTATCCCGAGCAATTACCAGTCCCGGTCGGCGCAACCCCGTCTATTTCCCCTTCTAGCCTCTTGCCAGCCAAATCATCAGTGGATGATGAAGGAGTTTTGCAACTGCGCCGGATCGGAACTCGAGAAGGTGTAAGATTCTACCGGTATGTTATTCTTAATTTCTCCTATTTAAGCTCCCCGATGTGAGCCTCTTCTTCCTTTTTAACCTGTTGTTGCTGGTCGGTGATGAACAAATTGGTAAAAGGTCGGACTGCACTTAGGAAACATCTGGTTTTGAGTTCTATAACCCACCTTAAAAATCAAGCTGAGCTTTCGATTTGAAAGCGCATCTTCCAACCCCAACTTTTGCTTTTGCTTTTGCATTGGACTCGCCACGCCTATGCCATTGGCCCGTCCAGCATTCGGGGAGAAGATAAAGCAATATTGCAGACTGCTACTACTGCTGCTGCTGCATACTTCCGCTATATAGGAGCCTAGCCTTGCATTGCCACTATAAGGTCGGACCAAAGGCTGCGGTGAATAGGCTGCCCTGGCGTATTAGGCGAGGTTGGAGAACTCGAAACCGCTGTGTCCTGCAGGTTGATGACTCGAAATGAAAACTGAAAAGATCTGAGACCATTCATATTTCTGCCAACATGAATTGATGCTTTTTGCCTCTTATTCCTTATCTTATTCTTATCTAACAATTGTCTATAGGACATAACCTCCCTTTACTCTTGATAGATATTGGTTGGATATACTCCGATATTTGGTACTACGACAAGAAGACTGCATCTTGGTATTCAGTCAAATACTTTCGATTGTCTTCTTGTCTGACGACTACTCTGGGAGTTTATTACAGCCATTTTCGCTCTATACTCCCTCCACCGGTCTTTCGGCCACCGTTAGTAAGTAGCCACTTCATACCTTCAAAATTCATTTCTCATTCTATCACATTTCCCCAATTCAACTGATCTACCTATCTAAGCCTTGTTCTTTCCCTATACCTCTCTACCTTCTGCTTCTAACATTACCTTTTTTTACCCACTAATCATCATTGGCAACCCCTCTCCTCTATTCTTTTTTTTTATTTACCCAGGATCACGATGTTGACATTCTCCCCAGATTTCAGTGCACTTACCTAAATTTGTCTCCATTTCAAGGGACAACCTTGGCTAAGATGACACGACTTCAACAATCCTCCAAAGAACAACCACTGGCATCGCATTGTTCTTTTCATAAACCTTCACATCTGCTTGCCTGCTGGGGCTCATCCAGGCCTCCTTGTGGCACTATTGCCCCAGGCTACGCATGATTGGTTTAAACCAACCATCTCAGTCATGGACAAGAGCCAGTTCATGTTCCAGGAATGCAAGTTCGAAGAATGCGATGCGACTGTCTTGTTAGGGGGGCCTTACTGTGATAAGCACAGGCCCGGTAAAGGTTTCTCCAAGCCCTCAACTACTTCAGCGCCTTCTCCAAGTCAGCGACAGCCCGGCGGCATCCGTCAACCTTCGAAGCAGCCTTCACCGCAGCAAAACCGCAATTATTCAAATATGGCTCCGCAAGAAAAAACCGGTGATGCTATCACTGTCAAAACGCCACTCGCGGTGCTCACACCCGCCAGTGAGAAAAAGCAGCTTCCCGATAGGAAGGTTGCAAGGAAGACCACTGGTGCCGGATCTTCCAAGCAGGCACCAACGATCACAGCAACGCGCAGCCACGATCCTCGGCCGTCTGCTAATCGCAGCTCCGCCGGCGATGCGCCTTCATTGGATACACGACCTCCGAAGAGGCCGCGAATATCCACCGAAGGGAATGCAAAAGACCGGGGAGCTCGCCATGACGCCCCTATATTTACAAACAATGCTTTGTATGCGTCTCCTCAGATTAAATCAACAAATTCTGAGGAGCGAGATCTCGAAGTTACAGCAGTCTCTGGCTTTTCTCTTCATCCTAGGAAAGCACACTCGAATTCGTTTGGAGCGCCACCTGCACATAGACAACGTGGAGAACAGAAATCTATAGCAAAGCCCTCGCATCAGGATCTACCTCGAAAAGCACCATATCCAGCCAATAACGTAATAGATCTTACGGGAGACGATCCACAGTCTAAGCCTCTTCCCCGTCAAATCTCGCATTCTAATGGACAAAAAGGCCGTGATAATCTTTCCAGTGGCACCCATACTCGAGCTGAAGAGAAGGCACCTGATTTACGACAAGAGGGAAAATCAATAGAGGTTCAACTCTCCACGAATCAAATAAATAAGTATCCATGGCATTCCCAATCTACGGTTCGAAACGACCCGCCCCATGCTGGAAAGGCTACGCCGAATACGGCACCTCGCCTCGCCCCCAAAAAGCCGCCTCCTATAAATATCGCACCTCGGCCAAACCCAACGTTGCTTCCGTCAAATGAAGGAACTCCGCAGCTTAATTTGACGAAAGACAAACAAAAGGCCCCCCAACAAGCCCCCCAACACTCCCCACCGTATACTGGGAGACCTGCGGACCCACCTCGTCAAATTGGCAAGCAAATTCGACATGGCTCGTTAACAAATGTAGCAGGTGTGGTAGAGGGAACGGAGGGGACAGGAGTTACTAATCATGCTGCCGCAAATCATCGTCCAGCGTCTATTGCCCCTTCTTCAATCTCAACACCTAGTACTTCGAGTACTAATGGAGGACGCACGGAATCACGCGGTGCGGAAAATGCCCCACAGCCGCAGACTTCTAGAGAACAGGTCAAGGCATATATTCAAGAGATATTACAACGTCCAAGGATCGTACCTACTTCCACCAACGGGGGTTTACGTGACGGTAAAATCACAGACTTAGATAGTTCATTGCCCCAGCCAGACTCTCGCGGAAGAGCCAGTCCCGTACGTCAGACACAGAGTAAGGAGATAAATCTCCCAAAGCCACCCAGCGCCCCCGAGCAGCGCCAGACGGACTCACAAAGCTCGATTCAACATCGCCACACTGCACAAAAACCGGCGCAGCCCTTTCCGCACGCGTTCCAACATGTTGGGGAGCTCAATGGGATAGGAAAGGTCGCCAACAGGCCAATAGGCAAATCGACCCTTGCGTCTATGTTTCCAAAAAGAAATTTGAAGCATATAAACGTAGAAGAAAGACGTCAAGCCCTCATAGCCCGCCATGATCCCGACAAATTTGACGCGTTTATCTACGGAAAACTGAATGAGCCTAATCGACCTGGTTCCGCGCTGTTTGATCTTCCGGAGTATCAACAGCCACCGCGACCTACCCGCCCAGCGACACACTTTGCACATATTGACCCTCGGGTTCACTGGACGCACCCCCGTTCTCAAAAATGGTATCAAGAAAAGCAAGATGTGATTCGCGAGCGAGGAACTAGGAAGAGCAATTTTGGTCGTGCTACAGCCAGTGCGGCGAGACGAAGACAGGAGGAAGAAAAAGACAATGTCAGAGTCGATTTACCTGAGCGAGTCAAGAGAAATCCCGAATGGCTTGCTGCCATAGATGAACTCGACGAGATGGCGGATCGATACCATGCACGAGAACGGGGAAAGGTACGACTCAGGGCCTTAGAAAAGAGAGGAAAGGATAATGGTAGGGATACCATCGATGATAGTGACGATGAGATGGAAGACATTTCACCTTAACTGAAGGCGTATAGAGCCACCTAGAAGAGGAATCCAGCATATTTCTGAGGAAGGAAAATCGGGTTATGTGGAATCGCTTGGTTCCCGCGGCCATTCTGCATCCAGAAATCGTGGTCTACATAGCCTGAATAATTAAAGGCCTTATATGAAGGAAAATAGTTAAGGGAATCGCGGATTTGGCTTTCTTGCCAGAAAGAACTCCGCATCGTAAGTCACGAGGTATCTTCGAAGGAGGTGTGCCGTCGATCAAGAAGCTCGAAGGCGCAGCAACTCGTTGTGATACTGGTTTGGACGCCTAGAGAAGGGTCCAAAAACTAATAATAAAGAAACGAAGCCAAGCATACGTTGGCCATGGCCTTAATAGTTTAACATATAATTCAAGTGCCGAGAAAGACATTTGTCTTCTCAACACAGCTTGAACACCACGTTCATTGATGATGTGTATACACAAGTGGGATACGTAATTTAATAACAATCCTAGAATCTCACTATGAATTTTAGTACAACTTTATGTCACCCATACTACGATTATAGATCATGACATGTAAGTAGCAAAAGCCCATTGGTGGGTGATATCAGAGGGGAACCTGGAGAAATATTTCATACTAAGTATATTCTGGTATTTTTTGTTAGAAACCTGGCGTTACAGCCAGTCCCCGCATCGAAATATAGACGGATATTTTCTACGGTGCCCCCGAAAAAGGGGGCAGATCTTGTTATGTTAAATATCTGTTATATTTGACTGAGGACGTTATTACGGCCAAGGAAGCACACTAAACTATCCCTCGGGCAGCATTGCTAGTCATTCTACTTGTTCGAGGCCATAAACAATGTAGAACGGAGTGCTCCTATTGGTAATAGGCTGAGGATACATCTATGTATACATAAGTCTTGTCTGAAGCAACATCCTTCGGGAACGGAAGAGGGAACTAGTATTAATCATATCAAGAATTCGAGACAGTAGGTAAGCTACAAAAGGTGTATTGCTGACAAGGCGAACATGAATGCATGATTAATGTACAGATGAAAAGAGAAAGGAAAATAGAAAAGAAAAAGAAAATCTATGAATTAGGTAGGTAGGTATGCGTTTGGAGAAGCATCTATGTCTGCTTGCTTGAACGCTGCAAACAGAATTGGAATATTATTTCAATAACATAAAGTGCATCGTGTAAGGGCGTAGGGGGTGTAGAGGGACATGCAAATTGGCAATGCGTCGTGGGCATGATTTGGGGTGAAAAGAAAAAGAAGGGAAAAGGAAAATAGTAATGGAAGACCTTTTGTGAACTGGACTCGAATTGCAGACCCTCGAAAGAAAGGTGCAGTGGTTACCAACTGCGCCAAACGACCATAACTTGGTGTGGTTGCTCGGGGCGGCGGTACGTACTGGTACTTCCTGTCGTGGTGCGTGGAGGCGGCGTGGAGGCGGCGTGCAGAGGGAACTGGGAGAGATGTAGGTAGGCAGGTAGCATACACACAGGCAAGAGAAGAGCCTCACCTAGTGAGGAAATTTGACAAAAAGATATTATCCGGAAGTCGATGAGAGCGGAAGGTTTCCCTCATCCGGAAGTTGGCTGGCCAGGCCCCGAAATATCCCCAAACTTGCCTCAGACAGCGTCCCGTAAGAGGTGTTTGTCATCCCAGTAGGTATCGTCAAGGGGGTCCCAAGCCTTGCCCTCTAGCCCCTACCGCAGCACGTACACGGGCGCCCGGAGATTCCCTTGGGGTCCTCTCCAGGCCGCCGAGAGACATCCTTGAGAATTTAACTCTTAGCCTGCGGCTTCCGTGTACTGATACTGGGGGTCTCGTCCCTCCGATGGAAATCGCTCTGCTTTTTAAAAACATAAGGCATACCTTTGGCAGTTCAGTAATTCTGCCGCAATTTACCCTTCCCGGATTTCTATTGGCTCCTCGTGAGCCGCGCCATTCTCTCAGGGCAGCGCCCGCTAATGCCTTTCCCTACAGCACGCTCCAGCCTGCAATCCCGCCCATGGTCAGATGGATTTCGTCCCTAGGGCCGCTACTAGCAGCGCTGCGATTCCATGCTTCAGTGCCACGATCTCTACCTGCTAGTAACGCAAAGCCCGTTCAGGTCGAGCCGCCATACATTCACACCTGTATTGGATGCAACTCTTCTTTTTTTATCATGGAAATTTCTACTTTCTACCCTAGGTGTCACTCATCTGCATACCGTACACAGTCTTCCTAAGCATACCGAAGCAATAAAATGATAGTGCCAGCATACTTTCCACCACAGAAGGAATCGCAATAGATCGTATGATATTCAGCCCTTCCCCCTATTTGCACCTGCGTTCCCCTTTACCAATAGCACGTATGCATATTATTTGTATGAAATCTATCATGCTGTGTATTTGAGTATGAATATACATACCATAGTGATTACCATCGATATTGAATCTCATACATCCTTAATGCTGTCACCTACTAATGAATTCTTACCAATGATGGGTGATGGGAACGCTTCGTGATAACCTCCGCCCCTTCTGTCCTGTCTCCTAACGTTTTTTAATATTTTGAAATATCATGTTCTAGATCTGATGCAGTTAATCGTGTCTAAGTCATTCTTCTTTTCCTGTTATTGGTAAACATTTTCTGAACTTTCGAAATGTTGGCCAAGATGGACGGTGGTTGAGAGGATGACTAATAACATCATTCAGGGGTAATTTCAGCCTCTATTAGCCACAACTAGCCACAACTGCCTCCAAATACAATACAAGCTAAACCGTAGTTCCACTAACCTTTCGGACTTCTCATTCAGCCATTCTTCATTTTATATCGAGAGGGAGTCTTGTATCATTCTCTAATGTGATAAAAAAGGAACAACCCTGATGCCGCTGGCTCGAGTGAAATCGAGGCGTGTCACCCAGGCGTGCGATTTCTGTCATAAGCGGGGAGTTAAGTGTAGAGAAGCACCGCCTAACTCTGAAAGCACCGAGACATCGACATGTCTGACTTGCATCGAGTACGGCCAAGAGTGCACCCGTAAGCGGCAGCCGAAGAAACGCGGCACCAAGCCCCAGGTCTTACCAGTTGGTGCAGTCCTAAATCGACGATCCCGGGACCAAATTGCTGGTCCGTTTGACGTTATCAATCCGGCCGTGTCCTTCAAGGCTTTGGCGTCTTCGCTTGACAATCGGAAAATCATCACTACGCTGCTGGATGTTTACCTCGACACCGTGCACCCGAGGCAAGCACACTTCCAGTTCTGGAGCTCTGGCATCTATTAAGCTAACAATACCCACCAGTTTTCCCCTTTTCTGTGAACGGGAAATTTGGGTCGGCTGGCGAGATGGTTCGTTCCCAGAGAATCCGAAGGACTATATGAGTCTGATGTGCATGTGCGCCTTGAGCGCTCAGCATGTACTGGATGGTGCACTGTTCACCGACGAAGTGGACTCGGTTGCAAGCGCCACTCTGGCTCATGACTATCTGCAAGAAGCTGTGCGCCTCGTCCCGGTCGACTTTGAAGATCCAAGCATGGACCTCGTCAGGTCTTACGGATTTCTGGCACTGCTAGGAGCCCAAAATGGAAATCACGCTATGGTACACAAGTACCTGGGACTGTACCACGGCATTTCAGCCCAACTCAACCTCCATGACGAATCCAGATGGCCGCCTGACACTACCGAGTGTGATAGGGAAGTTCAGCGTCGACTCTGGTGGGCCATGTACCGTCTTGAGATTCACACTGCCTGTGTTCTCGGCAACCCCATCCGTTGCTCTGAATCGCAATGCAACGTCAAATATCCTTGCGGGCTTCATCATCCCGCATTCATACCCGGCCGCGATGGCCAATTCGAGGACTGGTTCGCCGGGTGGAATTCCACGACCGATCTCTATCGAGTGCTCGAGCATGCCATCTTAGATTTTCGATCAAAGCGCAATTCTCGGACATCGATCCTTGGAAACCATGGACGTCCAACTACGACTAGAATAGCAGAGCGATTATCAATGATTCAGAGGGATCTGCTGCCCCAGTTCGGCATGGCTTGTTCTCGTTCCTCGGACAGTGGAAGGAACCGGTGCGGCTTCCAGGCCTCGAATATTCTATGCACGATTCATCTTGCGCGAATGATCTCTTCCATTTCCGGCGAGAACAGTCTCCACTCGGCTTGCGAGACCGCGAATGACATGATTTCCAATCTCAACGCCATCCCTCTGGAGTACGTCCGTGCCATAGGCTCCCCTCTAGTACAGCAGCTAGCGGGCGTTGGCCACATACTTGTCGGCGTTGCGACGAGACATCGGCCATCCCTGGATGACTACGGCCTTATCAAATCTGTTCTTATTTCGATCATCCATTTTCTAGAACAACTGAAAGACTACAATAAGACTGCATCGGTCGCGGAAGGGCGACTCGCCAATCAGCTGGCAGACCTAAACCAAGCGATGGTGCTCAACGGGGCTTCCGATGACATTGCCAGTGGCGAAGCTACAAGAGGCGATGTCGAGGTCTTCAGTTGGTCACCGTTCCTAGATAAAGCGTTTCCGGATGCTGGCGGCAGCAGCGGTGACATATTCGCCAACTTACAAACAGCTTTCACATGGCCGTACCAGTCAATGATTCCTGAAGGATAAAATACAATATCATATTCGTGGAGATTCGCGTCACTAAGTTACCCAAAGTCTCGTCCATTCACATGACCATCAAGCCTCTACTTTTCCTGCACTCGCATTATATGTATTGGTCCGCTTCTGCCTGTTCGTCCTCCACGCGTAGAACTCGCCGTTGGTCATGACGGGATACTTCATCGGGTTCCCCTCGCCGACGCAGGTGGGGACGGCTTCGAGGAGCTTGGTCCGGTCGAGCCCGAAGAAGAAAGGCGCCGAGTATCTCTCCCGGCCGCTCTTGTTGATGACCCGGTGGACGGTCGACACGAAGAAGTCGTTGGTCTGCCGCATGAAGCAGTCCGCGATGTTGACCACGAACGAGCCGGCGACCGGCTCCGCCTTCACCCAGTTCCCGTTCTTGCCCAGGACCTCGAGCCCGCCCGAGGCGTCCTGGGTGACGACGGTGAAGCACTCGACGTCCGTGTGCGCCCCGATCCCGTTCTGCTCTTCGGCCGTGTGCTTCTGCTCCGGGTAGCGCAGGATGCGCATGCCGGCCTCGGGCCGCTTCACGTACTGGTCGAAGTACTCTTCCGGTAGGTGAAGGGCCAGTGCGAATATTTGAACGAGGCGGCGGGATAGCCGAAGAAGTTGTGTGTGGTATGCGTACAAGCCTTCGCGGAACCCGGGAAGGTCGGACGGCCAGATACTTACGGACGGTTCGTCCTTGTCGACTGCCTCCGGGTCTTCGGCCGCATCGTATGCCCAGTTGAATGCTTCGCTCAAATCTGGATTCTCTCGTTAACCACGGCAAGTTAGAATAAGCTGGGTGCTGGCTAGATAGCTTACCTTGATACTTCCAGCCGTTTCGATTGTAGCACTCCATCGGATGGTAACCGACGTACTCGTTGGGCACCAGTCCCGTGAAGACCTCCATCTTCTTCTGCTCCGGCAGCGCAAAGAAACGCTTGGCCTGGCCCATGACTTCTTCCGCGTATTTTTGATCGATGCCCTAGGGATACCAGGTCAGCGTGACTCTCGAAGAACCCCTTGCGATCAGCAATACTCACATGGTTGATCAAATAAAAGAAGCCGATGTTCCGCGATGCTTCTCGTATCTCCTCGGCCACAGCCTGGCGGTCTTCTAGCTTCTCACTCCATATCCTCGAGGCATCAATAATAGGGATCTTCTCTAGGGTAGTCGATTCATTCGAGTTGAAGGTGTACACGCTGCCGGTATTCAACGTGACAGTCCTCAAGCCCTTCTGGCCTTCGGTAATCGTAGTGGTCTGGGACATCTTGAAAGTGGAGAACGGACGCTAGCAGTTAATCAAGCTATTTAATTATCGAGCCAAGTCGCGTGCCGCCGAGCGGGTTTACTATATGCTGGCGATATCCGTCTTTTTAATACAAGTCTAGAGCCGCCTTCGCAGCCCTCAGCTTCAAATTTCAGCTTGGAATTACTATCGACAATGCTTCCAGACCACCCTTCTCCCGATGCGAGAACTGTTGAACTGGAACGGAGGGGCTCCTCTACTCCCATTCGACCAAGAAGCAATGCCCGCACCGATACATGTGTATCTCTGGGCGGGGACTGCTGCTAGACTGCTAAACTGCTAAACGGCAGAGCTGCAACGGAGATGCCCGCACCGGTGATAGGAAAGCTGTGACCCACCCTACCCACCGACCGTTACGTAGTACGACATCTTTTATCAGTACCCCACGATATCTACATACTAAGGGGCCAACGTCTTATCAAAGATTGCCGCCACCAATGGTCCAGGGTACGAAGCCCAGCTTCCAGCCGGGCTAGCTGGACGGCGTGCTTAAGATACCAAAGAAACAGTTGATATGAGAGGTAGCTGAGTTGACCGTAGTATAAGGCATGCCAGGGTCCGGGAAAAAGAAATAATGAAGAGAGGCTATCGCATCTTGTGCGACTCAGTATCCCTACCTCGTTCCCACTCCCTTGCTACGTGAAGAAGAGATTTTCTCACGAAGACCATGGCGCCTCAGACATCTTTGGTCAGCCGCCTGGTCCGGCGCATTGAGGTGAAACGGGACACCGACACGGACGTAGACATCTACGTCAACAAGGACACCCGGCCCTTGCCCCCTTCACGACGCACCTACGGCCCATGGCATTTTGTTGGTCTCTGGATGGTTACGGGCTCCTTTAACGTGGGAGGGTGGACGACGGGTTCATCCCTCATCTCGTTGGGACTCAATGTTTGGGTAAGTTCCTACTTAAACTAGTAAAAGACAGTACCGGACTTATGTACTGACACGTGCTTCCCTTAGCAATCCATGCTCGCTATCATCATTGCAAACGTATTCATCGGCTTCGTCTGCATTGCCGGCGGTCACCCCGGCGCGAAATGGCACATTGGGTTTCCCATATGGATGAAGCAGAACTGGGGTATCTGGGGGTATCTATTCCCGATGGTAATAACTCCTCGCTGCTTACTTTTTTCTCTCTGGCATCGTTTGCTCACAGCCTACAGACCATCCGCGTCTTCCTATCCTTCGTCTGGACGGCGACGAACACCTGGTACGGAAGCCAATGCCTCAAGCTACTGCTAGCCTGCATCTGGCCCTCGTTCCTCGACCTGAACACCGAGCTCGCGTCCGGCGCCATGGAGGTGTCCGACTTTGTCGCCTTCGTCCTCTACGTCCTGCTGTGCCTGCCGCTCATGTGGTTTAAACCCGAGAGCTACAAGCGCCCGTTCCTCGTCGCGTCCGTCACCGTCGCCACCACCGTCTTCGTCCTGCTCATCTGGGCGACGAAGCGCGCCGGCGGCGGCGGCGCCCTCCTCGCCGACGTGAGCGGGGTGTCGGGCGTCGCGCCCGTGGCGGGGGGCGCGCTGGGCTGGGCCTTCGTGGCGGCCGTCACCGCGAATATCGGCAGCATGACCACGCACATGTGGTCGCAGTCGGACTACACGCGGTACGCGCGCAAGCCCGGCGACCAGGTGCTGGCGCAGCTCATCATGGTGCCGCTGGGCACCATCATAGTAGCGTGTATAGGTCTCGTGTGCACGTCCTGCGCCGTCACCCTGTACCCGCAAGAATCGAAACTCCTGTGGCAGCCGTACGCGTTCCTCGACGCGGTGCGCAAGTACGAGGACAACAGCCAGGCGGCACGCGCCGGCGTGGCGCTCGCCAGCATCGCCTTCATGCTCTCGCAGTTCGGCATGGTGGTCGCGTCCAACAGCGTCGTAGCCGGCATCGACCTCGCCGCGCTGCTGCCGCGCTGGTTCACCGTCCGCCGCGGCGGCTACGTCACCGTCGCCTCCGTCTTCCTCATGCAGCCGTGGTCCCTCCTGAACAGCGCGACCAACTTCCTCACCGTCGTCGGCAGCCTCAACGTCTTCCTCGGCCCCCTCATGGGCGCCATGTTCGCCGACTACTTCCTCCTGCGCCGGACTACCGTCAAGCTGACGGACCTGTACGGCGCCGGCCCCCGGAGCATCTACTGGTACTCCCGCGGCTGGAACTGGCGCGCCGCCGTCGCCTGGGTTTCGGGGGTATGGTTTTTGCTCCCCGGGCTCGCGCAGCGCGCCGTCGCGCCTAAGGACGTCTGGGCCGGCTGGACCAGGCTGTACCAGCTCTCCTGGTTCCTCGGGTGTCTGGCGTCCGGCCTGACCTACCTCGCGCTCGACCGCTTCTGGCCCGTCCCCGACAGGCTGGCCGTGGACGACGCGGACTATTTCGGCACGTTCGGCGAGGCGCCGGTCCTCGACGGCGTTGGGTCGCCCGAGGTGGGTTCGGTGGTGGGATCGGATGAGAAGGTGAAGGTCGGGGAGAGGGTGGACGACGTTTTATGACCGGTATTTTGACGTGTGATTAATGATAAGTGTTTTGTTTCTATTTCATTTTCGCAAGTAGTTCTCACGGAGTTTTAGAAACCAATTTACGAAGGCTCCGAATCCTTCTTGATTACTAGCCGAGTTTTCACTCTTGACTACAGCTTGCACATGATCATAATTCGTCTCTTCTTTTCTCTATACACTTTTACCAACCCTTTTAAGCCCCATTGTAGGTCTGCCTATCTGCCTATGAGTCATGAATATGTGCCTGTACGAGCTATATACATGCGCCAGGCGTGTAAATGGATTATCTTCTTGATCACGAGATCAATATCTATATCACCGGTTCGACTTCGCTAGCAAATTTAGCGCGCTGCCCGCGAGTATGAAACCCGCCTGGTCCTCGCTCACGGCGTGCTTCGTCTTAATTAGCACCTCCTCGCCGCTCTTATGCTTCGTCACCTTGAGCGCCACATCGCCCTTTCCGCCGTTCTGCAGCATCTCATATAAACCGACTGTGGAAACCTCGTCGCCCGCGCTGATCTTGTCGTAGTCGGCCTCGTCCGCGAACGTGAGCGGGACTACGCCTTGCTTCTTGAGGTTCGTCTCGTGGATGCGCGCGAAGCTCTTGGTAAGAACGACTCTCGCGCCTAGATATCGGGGCTGTAGCGCAGCGTGCTCGCGCGCGCTACCCTCACCGTAGTTGTGTTCCGCTACTACCAGCCACGGCCGTGCGGCTTCTCTCCACCGCTTACCGAGCTCCGGGATTGTGTGCTTGGAGCCGTCAAGGTCGTACGCGACGTTGACCTCACCCGTCTCGGCGTTAATCGCAGTGTTTAGTGTGTTCTCGCTGATGTTAGGTAGGTGGCCCTTGTACTTGAGCCAGGGACCGGCGGCTGAGATGGTATCAGTCGTGCATTTGCCTGTTATCTTGACTAATACACGAAGACCGGTGAGTTCGGAGGCGGGAAACGAATCGAAAGGCTCAAGGAGCGCAAGACGCTCTGATGTTGGTGCGATGGCCACGTTAATGGACGGGTCAGGGGTCTGGATAAGGGCGCGGAACTCTTCCCGCGCAGCCTCAAATGGCTCGGAGGGGATTTCAAGGCCAGAAGGGGGGGTGAATCGGAATTGCTGGCCAGACGGTGTAGGAAGTGAGTCCGTCATAGGATTGAATGTGGTTGTGCCGGCGAAGGCCATCGCCGTGACGATTTCGGGCGATGCTAGGAAGTTCATGGTGTCGGGGTTGCCGTCATTGCGACCGCGGAAGTTACGGTTATAGGAGGTGAAGATTGCATTAAGTGTGCCTTTTTCAACGCCATCCCGTCGCTTCCATTGACCAATGCAGGGCCCGCAGGCATTGGATAGCACTGTGCCTCCGGCTTCCTTGAAAGTGTCTAGAGGACCATCTCTTCGTAGAGTTTCTCTAATTTGGTCACTTCCAGGCGTTATGTAGAAATCGGATGAGGGTTTCAGACCAGCCTCCATTGCCTCACGGACCATACCCTCCACACGTGTCATGTCCTCGTAAGAACTGTTTGTGCAGCTACCAATTAGGCCGGCTGATAGCTTGTCGGGCCAGTTCTGCTCCTTGACAGTCTCCTTAAACTGGGAGAGCGGCGTAGATAAGTCAGGGGTAAAGGGTCCGTTGATATGAGGCTCTAATTTAGAAAGGTCAATGGTTATAATCTCGTCATATTTAGCATCTGCGTCGGCCCTAAGCTGAATAATATCGGAGAACTTCTTCGCTTCGGCAGCTACATCGTGTCGATGTGTCGCTTCGAGATAACGAACATGGGCCGGGTGGAAGGGGAAGATGGAGGTGGTGGCGCCGACCTCGGCTCCCATATTGCAGGCTGTTGCCATACCGGTGCAGCTCAGTGTTTCAACACCAGATCCGAAGTATTCGACGATGAAGCCAGTACCGCCCCGTACAGTAAGTTGTCCAGCAAGGTTGAGAATGATGTCCTTAGGCGAAGCCCAGCCGCTAAGTTGGCCCTTTAATTCCACACCCAAAATGCGGGGGGCCTTCAATTCCCAAGGTGCGCCGACGAGAGCTTCAACGGCATCAGCACCTCCGACACCGATGGCAATAGTCGAGAGACCTCCAGCGTTTGGTGTATGACTATCAGTACCTAGCATCATCAGACCGGGGGCAGCATAATTCTCGAGGACGCTCTGGTGGATGATGCCGGCGCCGGGTGGCCAGAACTCGATACCGTACTTCTTTGCGGCGGATTCAAGAAAGTCAAAAACTTCCTGGTTCATCTTGATCCCGGATTCCAAGTCAGATTTCGCACCTAGTTCACCGACAATCAAGTGGTCGCAGTGAATGCTAGCCGGGATCGCTGTGGAGGGCAGATTGCAAGTCATGAACTGCAAGAGGGCCATCTGGGCCGAGGCGTCTTGCATAGCCACGCGGTCCGGCTTGAGCTTGAGGTTTGCCGTCCCCCGAATATTTCGTCCACCGTTCGTATTAGTCAAGAGTGACTCCTCGACATTGTCGAGATGACTGTAGAGGATCTTTTCAGCCAGGGTCAAGGCAGCGCCCTTTCCCAGCACCTCCTTAACTTTTTCATAATTTTTGGCTAGTTTCAAATAGGGAGGTATTCGCGGATTCGAGTTGTCGAAAGTGGGCGTCGCAAAGGATCGTGTGAGAGGGAGGCGACCATGCCGATATCGACTAACAAGTCCCTATGAACACACGTTAACTAGAGGCAAAGGATCTTGAAGTCTTAAAAGCGAATATAGAACATACCTGGAGGCTAGTGCCTCGACGGCAGGTGAGATTAACTGCCCTCATCCTTCACAATTGTCATCGCAAGAGCAAAAGCACACAGCGATAGCGAAAATTCATCGAGAAAAAAAAAGTTGAAAGATCCATTAGCAATTGAGAATTCATTAAATTTGATTGGACGACTGCTATCCGACCCGAGAAAAGATACTGCGATGCCGGAGGTGGGGCTAGTGGGCCCCTGAAAATCTGGGGTGCAGTCAGTGACTGCTCCCCTGATTCCCAAAAATCTTTCAACCTTTCATACAGGGCATATCCTCGCCCAATCTTGATGATGACGCGTCATACATTGGGCTAACGATATTCACATCTTGAAAACTGATTTCTGTCGCTTTCGACTTCATATCTGGTCTCAATGACAAGACGATATATTTCATTCTCACATTACTGGCCACATATAGAGTCTAGAGCTCTACGCGAACCAGGGTGAAATAAACTTGGTATCGCTTGTTTAATACAGAATCATGATTAAGCCTAGCGCGACGGTAAGAATAACGAACACTATGGATTACACAGACCGATCCCCATCTTCAGTATTCCTTATCAACAAAGGTAAGTAAGCTGAGACAGATTTCATGTTGGCTCTACATCAAGCCGGACATTCCAAGGTAAAAAACTTGCAGGACCTCCGCTCGAAAAAAACGGCGTATGAGATTGATCATAAAACTCTTAACATGACCATAGAAGAAGTAGTGTGCCGGATGAAGATACACCGGGGCTAGTTGAAAGGACGCTATTCGAGCTTTGCGCCGAGAACAGAGGCGAGACTGTCTTAGACGGCGGAGAGAATTTGATCAAGCACTTGTATAGAGGACGACGCGGGGTCGGTGGGTGGATGCGAAAGAACATCGTCACATGTTGGCAGGATAGCGCCATAATATCAGGAGACATGGAAATGGTTGACGAGAAACTTCATGGCTACAGTCTACGGGGATTCGAGTTGCGGGTCTGAGTATCGTCCCGAGGGTATGTCTCGTTGAACACGAACGGCGTGCCCTTAGTATAATTGGAGTAATTGGAGACAAGACGGTGAGCATCGTCACCAGAAGCCATGACCGAAAGTTGTGGTTTAGCGTTGGCATCGAGGAAACTTTTCTGCAATTTCCGCTATTCATTTCGGCATTTGCAAGGCAATGACCAGAAATCGGTCCATGTAATACCGGCTTCAGGGAACGAGTCTACCAAATATTAACCCGTAAAGCGACGAACCTCCTCATTATCCTTGCCTAGATCCTCACTCGACTATGCCAAGCCGCTGTATACTACTCTCGAAGCTTGAACCAAGATGGGGCGCCGACTATTTTCCATGTGCGGTCTCCACATTCTCCGCAAACTCAACCCCAAATTGCGGAGGGATCTGGGAATACTACTTGCGCCTAGACAATGGTTCGATATATATACGCCGACGGAAGGGCCGACACTCTGGATTGAGTATCGACTAGTTGTCGCTGTGATCTGGTGACCTCCATCGTGATGTACTCGCACTCTTTGGTCTTCGCATCCACGTGGGGAGGGTGAGAACACTATTAATAAGGGTGAAGCCTTGAGTGTCTATCGTCAGTTTGGACAGGCAAGTTATTGTTCTTCATTAGCATCCCAGTTGATCAATCTTCGGCACCATGGGCTCTCTCAGTAGGACATCCCGAGCATTGCTCGGCCTCTTCACATTCTCCTCTTGTCTCCAGAGTGGCCTCTGCTCCAGAGCGCACACTCCCCAGAGCTCGCTACACAGCCGGGCGGACGAGACACTTCCAGCCTACAAGAACTCTTCACTATGCATCAACGACAGAGTAGACGACCTCCTTGCGCGCATGACTCTGGAGGAGAAAGCCGGTCAGATGTTCCACGCCATGCTATACGTGGGACCGAACGGCACACTCGACCAAGGGGACGAAAACCGAAATAGCACCGACTTTGTAATGGGAACCCAGCTCCTGACGCATTTCAACCTAGTCGGCGAGATCACCGACGCGCAGGAGACGGCCGAATTCTACAACCGCGTTCAGCAACGAGCCGCAGAAACACGGCTAGGAATCCCCGTCACTCTATCATCCGATCCGCGACACCACTTCACAGAGAATATCGGAACCGGCTTCGACGCCGGCCGCTTCTCCCAATGGCCCGAGACGCTCGGATTCGCCGCGCTCCGGGATGCGGACCTGGTCAAGAAATTCGCCGAGATCGCTCGCGAGGAGTATCTCGCCGTTGGTATCCGAGCCGCGCTGCATCCCCAGGTTGACGTGTCGACGGAGCCGCGGTGGGCTCGTATACCCGGTACCTTCGGCGAGGACGCTCAGCTGACCGCCGAACTCATCTCGGCGTACATCAAGGGCTTCCAGGGCGACAAATTAGGCGCTCACTCCGTGACGACTGTCACGAAGCACTTCCCCGGAGGCGGCCCTATGGAAAATGGAGAGGATTCCCATTTCGTCTACGGCAAGAACGAGACATACCCCGGCAACAATCTCGAATACCATCTTATCCCCTTCAAGGCCGCCATAGCAGCAGGGGCCCGGCAGATGATGCCGTACTACAGCCGCCCAATCGGCACCAAATTCGAACCCGTCGGCTTCTCGTTCAACAAGGAGATCGTCACGGACCTCCTACGCAACGACCTCGGATTCGAGGGCATCGTGGTGACCGACTGGGGCCTGATCACCGACACCGTGATCCTCGGGCAGTACATGCCCGCGCGAGCCTGGGGCGTCGAGACGCTCTCCGAGCTCGAGCGCGCCGCGCGCATCCTCGACGCCGGGTGCGACCAGTTCGGCGGCGAGACGCGCCCCGAGCTCATCATCCAGCTAGTCAACGAAGGGACCATCCAGGAAGAGCGCCTCGACGTCTCGGTGAAGAAGCTGCTGCGCGAGAAGTTCGTCCTCGGGCTCTTCGACGGCCCGTTCGTCGACGCCGAGGCCGCCGCGCGCGTCGTCGGCAACGACTACTTCGTGCGCCTCGGCAACGAGGCCCAGCGCCGCGCCTACACTCTGCTCAAGAACAGCCAAGATACCCTGCCGCTCCGCAACGTCGTCGGACCCGATACTAAGTTCTACATCGAGGGGTTCAACGCCACGCTCCTGCAGAGCCGCAACCTGACCGTCGTCACGAGGCCCGAGGACGCCGACTACGCCCTCCTGCGGCTCGCGGCCCCGTACGAGCCCCGGCCCGGCGGCTTCGAGGCCTCGTTCCACGCCGGCTCGCTCGAGTTCTCGGCCGAGGAGCGCGCGAGGCAGGCCGCCGTCTACGCGGCCGTGCCGACCGTCGTCGACATGATGCTGGACCGGCCGGCCGCGGTGCCGGAGGTCGCCGAGGGGGCGGTTGCTATGCTGGCCAGCTTCGGCAGCAGCTCCGAGGCCTTCCTCGACGTCGTCTTCGGCGTCTGGGAGCCGGAGGGCAAGCTGCCGTACGACCTCCCGCGGTCGAACGCGGCGGCCGAGGCGGGCATGGAGGACGTGCCGTTCGATACTAGGGACCCGGTGTTCAAGTTCGGTCACGGTCTGCGGTATGCGGAGAGATGTGGCGACGGAGCGTCGGGGAGCTGTCTTAAAGCTCGGGGAGTTTAGAGAAGACATTAGGTACATTATAAAAGAGTTATTAGGTAGACAACTTATTAGAATGAAAGACATCACAGTACTCTCCAGATTTATTCATCGTGTTTATTAAAATTTCCACTGCTGGTCAACGGTTCATTAATATCGGAATCATCAGTATCCTATCCAATCAATAGAGTGATGAGATTAGCCCGGGCCAGTGACCTCCATAGGATGTCGAACGATCCTGTCTACCTCATCACTACACGAATGCCTCTTCTTACAATTCAATCACACCCACGTCCTCACTTGAGCACGATCGTCAGGACCCAGCACACACAGAACAAGCAAATAATAATCCATCTAATCTTCTGACTTGCGGAAATGCTGCTCGCGCTCATGACGGAAAATCTCCTCCAGAGCCGACAAGTATGTGTCCTTGTACTCAACCCGGCCACCAGTCGGTAGTGAGATATCCTGCATCGTCAAGTCGGTAAAAAGGTCCAAGTCACCAGAGCCACTTGAAAGCACAATTGAGTGAGCTAAAATCCCTACAGATGACAGTTGCTCGAGAGTATCGTTAACCGAGAACGGGCTTGAACATATTGCGTTTCCATCCCCGATAAGGATCAAGAGTCTTTGGCTATCGACGTTCGCTTTGAAAATGTCGTTGGCCTCTTCTAGGCAGTAGGTATAATCCTCGGAGCCGCCTATGCTGCTAACGGAGTCAGTCATCCGGAAAGTCGCGTCAGAAACGGCCGCAAGGGGCGAAGAAGGGCCGGGCTGCAAAAAACATCCGTGGATCACGACCGCGACCTTGGCATCGCCGTTGCTCGACTTGATCGTGTGCAGGACGTCTCTGTACGCCTGCTTGATGTCGTGGACGCTCTCCGTGACGCTGCCGCTGAGGTCGACGCAGATGACTACCGTCTGGGGAAACGGCATGATTAACCTTTGCAGCTCGTCAAACTGATTTCGAGAATCTGCCAGCTTCTGCTGCGCCTGCGAGGCCTCCACTCTCTGCTCCTCCGTCTTGTCGATCAGTTCCTGCTCCGCGACTTCTTTCTTCATGACGGCCTCCGCCCAGGTGAGACGAAGGGCGTTGAGCTCCCGCCTGAGGTTCTTAGCCTCGGTCCCTTCGCGAGCGAGCCGCTGCTGGAGATCGCTCTCGCGCGACTTGTGCGCCTCATGGATGCTGGGGAGCGTGAACTTGACGTCGTCGTCGTGGACCTCCTGAAGCTTCTTGTTCGCGGCGTCGAGGTCGCGGATCTTGGCCCGCCCGGCCTTCAGCTCCTCCTCTAGCTCGAGAACCTTACGGGTCTGCCGGTCGTAGTTCTCGACGGCCTCGTCGTGGGCTTTCTGGAGCGTGTCGCGGCTGAGGATGGACTGCTCAAGGTCCGCGGTCACCTCTTTAAGCTTGCACTCCAAGTTGATGATATCCTTTTGCATAGCTACGACCCACTCTGCCGTTTCGGTGGCTTCGGACTTGAGCTGCTGGATCTCTCCGTGGAGTCTCGTGCATTCGACCACGGAGGCTTCGTTGTTGGAGGTGAGACTGGCTAGCTCCTGCTGTAGATCGACAAGGAGGGCTTCTAGTTCCGTACGTTGCTTGCGTTCGCTTCCTAGTTGCTCCGCCAGCTGAATGCGCTGCATGTTGAACGCCTTCTCTCTGCTGCGAGTCATCTCAAGCTGGCTACTTGTTGAAGCTAAGGTGCGTGAACTCGTTGCTGCGAGTTTAGACTGCTTGATTTGAGGCTGTATATCGGCTGCCTTCGAGGCATCTTGGTTTGGTGTTGCCGCTTCTATCGCCATTTCGCTCAACTTCTGAGATGTCGCTGAAACTGTTGACATGTTCATCGCCATATTGCCTGATGCCGCCATTGGCATCCGGGGTGCGTTGCTGTCCGTCATGGCCTCTCTACCTTGGCTGGGTGCCTGGTGTGAAAACTGCAGTAGAGGGTTGCTTCTCGTTCAAGATAGACACATTAGTTCAAGTTCGAAGGGTACCTAATACAAATACTTAGACTCTTCCATGCCAGTCTATCGCAATCTTTCTGAATAGCACTTCGACAGGGCTAGTTACAAACGAGCATCAATTGGCTGAAAGATTCCGCGGTAATCTTGGTAAGTATGTGCCCGTCCCGATCAAGGTACTTTGAACAAAATACGATGCAAACGACAGAGTGCGGAAGCAAAACCCGCATGTGCCACCCCTTACCGGTAGCCGGTATCACTTCTGCCTCTATCCGCAACAGAAGCAAGACCGAAACAACATTGGCTCTCCACGCTCAAACGGTCTATGTACTTAATCTTAGACAAGGCGGCCCGAGATGAGCACGACGGCGAATGGGTAAATACTTTCTCATTTTCGACATGTCTGTCACATTAGACCGCTAATGTTGAGATGCAAGTTCTCGGGGCACCAAATGTCTAGAGCTTTATCCCCGACAAACGACACCCTAGCTCATCGACATATCATTATGCTGGAAGGAAAAAGAAAAGTATCGGTTGACCACTTTGGGAGATACGACCTTTCAAATATGTAGTGAACCGCCTAGATGACGAAAGTGCAGCATCAAACGGCGAAATGGTGTGATAACATACCAGGGGAAAAGACAGGCATTTATGCTTATAGGACTCTGAGTATTCAGCGCCTTAGGAGATAAATGGCCTAGGTTCTCTTCTGAATCTCTTGCCGGTTGATCTCAAGCTATCCTGCATTCTTACCTCTCGACAGTAGTCGCTGTTTTCCCACCAAAACGTCATGGCCCCCCTTCCATCAGACGAAGATATACGTCAGGTCATCTCTCAATGCCCTGGGTGCTCAGCAGATACGGCATCCAACTGCCTTGAAGTTAGCCAAGCCACGTCATCCTACACGACGTGAAGATTTCTGACAGCATGTAGCTTTGCGGAAACGACGTCGAGAAGGCGGTTCAGAAATACAAAGGAATTGAGGTATGGGTATGGGTTTCTTCTTGTCTCTGTGTTATTTGACTAATATTGGTATGCAGGAATTTCTTCCGCCGGACCCTCCCTCCAGTGACGATAGCACGCCGAGCCAGTCGAGCAACGACCGTAATCACCAGGGTGAGGCCGACGTACATGAAGAATCGCTAAAGGATCCATGTGACGGGTTGAACGAAGATCGGCCGTGGATGCCTAAGCTTCCGAGCCTCCCAGTTCCTAGTACATTTACTAAGAATGGCCCTCGGGACCCTCATATATTCGAGCTCCGTGAGCTTCTCGGCGCAATTCAAGCTGGGTACTCCGATGCCGATGGCGTCCGCCATTACTTAGGGTACTTTAACAAGGAGACTTTGGACACAAACCTAAATGCCGACATCGAGGGATACCCAGCGATGTTCTACATCATCTCGACTAATGACGTTGGCATTATTCGGGAATGGATCAAGCATGGTGGCGATCCCAACACGACGTGGGGACCTGACGCTTTCCCCCTGATCGCCTTTTCTGCTCTTAATGATGGTCAGAGCATGCTTCAGGCATCTAAGACACTGGCCACCTTGTTACGATTTGGCGCAGACCCTCGGGTCATCCCCAAAGCCTTCTATGACCCGTATTGCCGAGATTTGCCAGAGGGTGGACCAGTTCAGGAAGAACTCAACGACATCGGTGACGATAATAAACGGTGGTGTACAGCGGACCTGCGTGCACATCTTTCTAAAGCCCTAACTTTGACTCAGCGGTATGATCTCTACAGAGCCAGCAAGGTCAAGCCACACTCTGGTAGAGAGAAGGAGCTGCTAGCTCGGCAGGGGGCCGGAGAAGTCTTAGGCCTCCACCAGATGATTGTCGCTCAATCCATCGCCACACGTTGGCTCAAGCGAAAACTCCTCGTGTAGGTTCCTGTCATCCTAGACACTCGCTTCCCATAACTGACAATAACAAGGTACCTTGCCCTTCAGAAGAAAAAGCCACTTATATTGGTCTTCGCGGGACCAAGCGGCCATGGCAAGACGGAACTTGCTCGAAGATTCAAAGATCTCATGTCGTTGGAATTGCAAGTGGTGAACTGCACCATCCTCAGACAAGACAATGAGCTATTCGGCCCGCGGCCCCCTTATTCCGGATATGAGGAGGGCTCAACATTGAACAAATTCTTGGCTAGCAAGTCCGGGGAGCGATGCATCGTCTTTATGGACGAGTTTGAAAAGACGAGCAAGGAGATCCACAACACATTGTTGCTACCTTTTCAAGATGGTTAGTAAACCTATGCACCCGCATAGTCGTGATTTAGCAATTAATCAGATTGGATAGGAGAGTATGAAGATCGCCGGAATGGAAGAATCGTCGACTGCTCCAAGACCATCTGGATTCTTGCTACCAACAAACTTGACGATAGCATTCACGACTTTTGCAACGCTAATGAGAAGGTGCTCTTCCAGTCAGAAGACGAAGAGGCCCAGGACAAGTTGGTGGGTAAGTTGTGTCGCCAGCTTCAAAATGAGTTCATTGAGCAATTCGACGCGCCTCTGGCCGGCCGCATCAGCGAGATCCTGCCATTCCTCGTCTTTTCGCCGAAGGAGTCTCCCCTGATTGTGCACAAGGCGCTGATGGATTTCGAGGCCGAAGTCACCCGGTGCGTGCGTCTCACTCTGAGCAGAGAAGAAGACGTCTATGTCGGAAACATCCTCATCCGTGTCAAGAATGACGCGACGGTGTGCACTACGATCGCACGCGAGGAGTACGACAAGAAGACTGGCGCGCGCAGCATTGCTCAGGCTGTGGAGCGAATCGTTCAGGATCCGCTCACCACCCTGTACCTGAAGAATGGTGATGATTTTGACGAGAACCAACCCACGACCCACTTCGAAATTAATCTCAACGTCGATGAAGAAGTTGAAGTTAGACTCGTGCTACGTTAAGGGGGCGGGGGGTTCTGATTCAGAGGGCGGAGGGGAGTGAACGAATGAATCTCGTGTCGATTAATTGCTGCATGTTGGTAGAGGGGTGTTTAAAGTGCACTTAGTCATTACTTCGCTTCTTAATGTATCGATAAAGACTTCTAGATGTGCACCTTCTGTTCTTCTTTCTTCATTTATTAGTCCGCGAAATCGGCCTGTCCGTGGTACATACATACCTTGATAAGCACCCAGGCACCCCACCCGCTGTACCTAGCCGCATCGCCTAGACCACCAACGCCTGGCACTCCGGTACCCAAAATGCCCCCTGTAAAAGATCACTACCCCAATTGGTCGCTGTCTTGGCCTTTTTTTGTAGCTGAAAACTCAGAACCGACAACTCGCAAGACTTGGAAATAAATGTGCAATTTTCTCTAGGTACTTTATTTACCCTTATTTAGAATTTGGAAGTACACAGCCCCTTAACAACAGTATCTTATTAATAGTATATAATACTGAACAATGCGAATGTCTTCTCAAGTCCTACATCTTACCCTTGATGGTAATCGGAGACTCTATATGGCCATCGAGGAGGCACCCAAAGCTGAAAATCATATACTCTTTTCTTCCCATTGGAACTTGATGTAACAAGTTCATGAGACGATTCAATACTGAATTGTAAGTGTTGTTTCCAACTTGTAACTCAAATATCAGATCATCTGTTGAACATGTACCATCCAATGATCGATCACTATGTAGTTTCATCCTATAAACCCCGAGCCAAGGAAACCCGTGGATCTAACCAGCGCTTCCAGTCAATCAAAGCAGTCAAATAAATAACTTTTATTTGAATTATATAAGACCGAACCAAATATTTAAATATTTACAATTGATTGAGGCTATTCCCGACCGGTCTAATTATCAGACCAATAGGAAGGCTTCCAGGGCCTCTGGACCTATATTAAAAGCCAAACCACTAAAAAATTATCGTGACATTTATTATCGATAAGATATATACCCATTTTACTATACTGTATTAGGTAGTTAGTGGGTCTATATATATGTTATTTTCGACCTGTTAATCAATCAATTATATAAAAAATCTATTTGGTCCCGATAAATTTCTATAATTCTCTGATTGGGCAGTCTGAACCAAGTTAAATGTCAATCGAACCAATTATGTGATTGATTGATTGGAAGCGCTGGATCTAACCGAGAGCCTCAAACTCGGAGTAACCAACATTACTGATCCTTTTTGACATAGAACCGTCACGCCGAAACGTTCGACTAGTTGTGGCTGCTAGGCGAACATGCTGACATGGTAGGACCGATTATCTGTGGCCCTGTTCGTCCAAGGTAAGCCCCGTCCTTGCGGCTTCGTCCCAAATAAGTGACAGTTCTCCGTCCGGTGGTGATATGATAGCTCACAATTGCATTCCTGCAGCCTGTAGTAGCCCCCAAATATAGAAAATCAATCCCGGTATCTACATAGACAAGTGTTTATCCGATTGGCCCTTCAGCATTGCACGAACAAGGGATCGCTGAATATGGATTCATGCGGTCACATTGCAGCTCCTACCTACAGACAAAAATGATATCTTTTAATGAGAGCTTCCCCGGACCAAACCAACATGCAGATTCTGGTCCTGCATATGTAATATCTAGGCTGCATGTGGTTGTTTTCCCCTATCAGCCCTATAAGTAATGTTTCAATGCGGTTTCGAAGACACATGCGTATTATTCCTTCAACCTCGCGTAGGGCAAATTTGACCCAAGAATTCTAGATTTCCCACCCAGTTGGGATATCCGGGGATGGCTGATTTAGGTAGGTGAGTATTTACACACCTGACAGCACGGCCCACACCCTTTTCTATAATGAAGTCCTAGATCTATGGATAGTCCGTATAAGCTTAGCTTGGCCTTGTCTGATCTATCATTTTGGACCCCAATGCGCTGTCTTATAAGAGCCTCATAGAAGCATCGTAGGTAGTTGGCCGGCCGTCCCGACTAATCTATTATCTGGACTTCCCTCGCCTTGCTGTTTTTGTTGTATTCAAGTGTAGAGTAACAAAATGACCTGCCTAAGTGCCGACGACAACGGTCACACCGTCAAAGATATTTTACTCCATTATCTTGGTTGCGTAGAGATACGCGACCGCAAGAACTTCTTCGACGACTCCTATCCGCTCTGGAATGGTATAATAGAAGAGGAGATAAAGCGCGGCAGCGATCGTGAGCAGGTCGTGAAAATGCTTGCGACCAAGAAGGAAGAATGGAAAAGAGACTGCGACAGCGAGTTCCGGCGCATCACCTTTCTCCGCAAGACTCTCAAAACGGACAAACACGACAAACACCTGGTAAACCGCTTGGTAGAAAGCAGTGCCGCCTGGCGAGACTCTGACGAATATAAGACCAACATTCTCCTGATAAAGGGCTGGCGTCGTGACCATAATGAAGCTGACCTTGACGAACCCGATACCCCCGAGGTCAATGAGGAGATGGAAAAGGTCGAGAATTATCTTCCAGAAAAAGATGTGACCGTACCTTTAATTCAATTCGAGAATGGGAAAGGGGTCAGCGAAAAGGATCCTCGGGTATGGAACACATTTCCTAATCAGAAGACGACTATCAACAAGTTGATGAACGAAGAGGATCTAAAAAACAACCTTCTACACCGAGACCGACATACCACCACCGGCAGAATTCAATATTTCCATATTCACTCAAATAATCGACACGTAAGTCAAGTCCAGTCTGATAATGAGTACACTCAAGAGGGGACTGTATACTGACTTTGATGGCAGTGGGCCGAGGTAAGAGATCTATAACCCACATCTGCAGAAACTCGCAACCAACATCTTGATTACTAGCAAGCAATCGCACGGTATTATGGCGAAGCAGATCCAGACTGCAATGCTACCCATCAAGGGCTCCTACGACCGAATTCGAGAGCTTCTATGATTCTTCGACCGGCATACTGGCGTAGTCAGGTGCACGGAGACCAGCAGCCCGCCGCTCATCCGCAACATATGCGGCCACTATGTGCAGTAGTCTCATCAGGTATGAAACGGAACGGTAGTAGGCTGGACCTTAAGGGACTAATAAGCGTGAGATAACAGAACCGGAGTGCACTCCAGACAACATGGTCCTATTTGTAAGTCCCTCATCTTCCTCCGCCTGTATCCAAACAAGGACTAATACTGACACTGTCGTTTGTAGATCCCCTATTTACACTGGGATACATCAAGGCAGAGGGAGCTTTTTGCGACTGAGATTGCGACTATCGTAGCAGATGCCAAAACCAAGACAGACAAAAAGGAGAAACGAGAGAAAAGAGAGCGGCAGCAAGCGAGACGACGTATTTCGAAGGAACCGGATATCAAGACAATGGCCGAACTACGTCCCAGACCTCGGCTTAGTAGGTTGATATCCCACTAAAGATCCGCTCGAGTCGCTAACAAGATATAGCCAACAGGGTGAGTAGTTACCTCTTGGAGAGCCTAGGCCTGGCCAAACGACAGCCGCCCCAGCTCGACATCACTCGCATGCCGACGGATTTATCGACCATGGACAAGGTAGTCGAGGGATTCGACCTACACAAGAAGTTAAAAGTGGATATAAACGGGCGTCTCGAGATTACATCTCGTCTTGGCCAGTACCTACTAGATGCTGCAAGATTGTATGAGGGCATGACGAACTATCGCGACAAGAGCCTGCTGCGGAAATACTTACCGCACAACCCCCCGTTGATGCAGCCAAGACGCACGCTCGACCAGGCGTACTACTGGACGCTCAAGTCCACCCGAAACAGAGACCGAGACCAAGTCATCTACCGCGCCACGACCGCCAAGCCCGAACACTTCCACCGGTACGAGTACGACGAGGAGAAGAAAGAAGGCAAGTGGCCCGCGCACGAGGAGTTCGAGATCCGGGGGGAATGCCAGGACTGCAAGACCAACATCCGGAAGCTATCGAGGGTCATCATGGTCGACCAGCTGTGGATGTGGATCCTGGACCGGAAGACCATCATCACCTGTTTCCCGAGGCGGTACGGGACCAACAAGCAAGATTCCTCCGGCGTCCACAAGTCGATCCGGGTGCGGCTCGAGGATAACGCGTCTGAGCAGATCCGCTCCGTCTTCGACCTCGCGCTCATCATCCTCGATGAATGTTCCAACACTTTCTTTAACCGGACCAAGACGTCTGATCTGCAACCTCAGCTTATCGATGAGTTCTCGAATGCTATTGGTAATATCGTAAGTACAAGCTTGAATTCCTTTCATTTCGGGGCTTCTATGTCTAAGTCTCCATTTTGCCCCCCCCCTTTTATTGTACGCTCCACCCATTGTGTCCTCGTTAATCCAACACGTCGCAGATGCACCAGCAAACAGCCGCCTTCGACCGGCTCTGGCGCTGGACGGGCGGCGCCAGCGAGATCTACCGGCAGCGCGGCTCCGTCGACATATCGGAGCTGCACGTGCCGCTCCTCGACATCAACCCGGAGGGCAAGCTCGAGCGGGAGATCAAGGACATCGTCGAGGAGCTCGACATCCTGATCCACATCACCAAGACGTACGAGGACGTCCTCAGGAGCTTCGTCGCTAATGTCGAGGACTTTTTGGACCCGTCCGGGGAGTGGCGCAAGGCCAACCGCAACTTCTGGCGGCGGCAGTGCCACCGGGGCCCGATGGGGAGGGAGAGGGAGAGGGAGAGGGAGAGGGGGTGGGGGAGAGGGTGGGATAGAGGAGAGAGGGAAGACGAGAGAGGTGGAGAAAGAGGTGGAGAAAGAGGTGGAGATAGAGGAGGAGAGAGAGGAGAGAGAGGCTGGGAGCGAAATCTAGAAAATGACGGCAAGAAGCAGTCTGAGGACGAAGATGGTCTTCGTATCTACTGTTGCTTCAAGCTCAATGCGGACGATCGCTTGACCGATGCACACTGCCGCGTCGAAAAACTCCAAGAGCTGCGCAGTACTGCTCTAAGTACGGCCGAGAACGTGAGAATCCTCGATGCATCCACCGTGAATACGTGCTGACTCGTTACACCACAGGTCAAGACACTTCTCGAACTAAAACAGCAGCAAGCGAGTGTTGTGCAGGCGTGGCAGGCCGTCCAGCAATCGGATGAGAGCGTTAGGCAAGGCCGAGCTATTAGTGAGTTAGACCGTCTTCGCATATGGATCCTGCTTATCGAATGGAACCGATGACTGACCATATTCACTGCAGTGATGTTTACGGTGGTAACAATCATATTTGTAAGTCGCCCAAGATATTATGTCGCTTACCATGGCCGACAATTAACACCAAATTTCACAGCTCCCCCTCTCATTCATGTCCAGTGTGTTCGGTATGAACAACGTCCAAATCAGCGGCGATAGCTGGCAGATCAGCGACGAGTTCAAGTACATGTGTAAGTGCCTACCTCTCACCTAACGGTCGCGGAAGTAATCTAACACCCTCGATCCGACAGTCCCCATCTCGGCCGGCGTAATCTTCGTCAGCCTCCTCCTCCCCTTCGCCGCGTGGATCCGCGCCGCCATCTGGTACGCCTACCGGGTCCCGCTCACGTACGTCCTCGTCCGCAGCGGCCTGTACAAGCTCTGGCTCGGCGCCGGCTGCCCCAGCGACGAGGTGTACCGGCGCGGCGCCGACTGGATCGACCGGCAGAAGACCGGGGTGCGGAGGGCGCGCTTCGAGCAGCTGCGCAGGGAGCGGGAGTTTAGGGAGGCGAGGGAGAGGGAGAGGGAGAGGGCGGCGATGGAGAAGCGGGACCGGCCGGCGGCGCTGGGGAGGTCGGCGGGGTCGTCGCGGACTTTTAATAATAACAGCATGGGATCGGGTGGTGGCAGCGATATGGTGTAAATCATGGATAGGGGTCTGGGTATTGGGGAAACGGATGGTACACTGGAGTTTCTTGATATTCACAGCACAGCGGGTTTATCGGATCCATAACAAATTAGATATTACACGTTGGGGTCAAAGCTGTACATTATTATTACGACTGTACACTAAGGGGTATCAACATCCGAAACATCCCAAACAATACTCTTATCTAACCCAGGAAGTAGCAAGTCTAGTGCAGGTCGAACATAGAAGCGCACTTGATCCCCATAGCAAACGTCCAGACGCGCGGGTCGACGACGATCCCCTCCGCCTCGAACTCCTGCAGCCGGCCCTCGAGCTCGAGCAGCGGGACCTTCCACTCGACGGCGAACTCGCCCTTGTCCAGGCGCTGCTTGCCGGCCTCCGCTCCTTCCTTGTCCACGGCGTGCAGGAGGACGCCGGTGAGGCGGGCGGCGATGGGCACGGGCTCCGAGGTGAGGTCCGGGCTCGTCGCGAGGACCGTACCCGTCTTGGTCGTCTCCTCCTCCATCTCCCGGATTGCCGCCTGCTCGGCCGTCTCGCCGCCGCCGCCGCGGCTGATGAAGCCGGCGGGGAACTCGATCGTGTCGGCCTCGTACTGCGGGCGGAACTGCTGCACCAGGACCGTAGACCACCGGCCGTCGGCCTCCTTGTAGATGTTCGGCATCAGGGTCCCGACGGGGTTGGCCCGGGGCCGGTTGACGAGGAAGATGAAGTCTCGCTCCCTCTCTGTGTTGGTTTTGTCTCTTGGGTCGATGTAGGTAACCGTGGCCAGTCCCTGATATTTGCCATGAGAGATGACTTTCTGGCTTTTGATGTGGGGACACGTTGATTCTGGTAGTAGTTGATCCATGTTGGACGACATAATCTCGGCTAGGAGTTCTTTGGGTATGAGGATTGATGGAAAGGGTTGGTGGTCGTTTGCCTAGTTCAAATTGGCGGGATTATGTGAAAGAAATTGAAGGGACGTTTGTGTATAGTGTATATAGGTTGAATTATGAGAGCTGCATCGTATGAGTCGGCACGCATCTTTATATACAAGTTAGGTGGCTGAGTTTGTGAGAGTGCAGGCATTAATTTACACTTCACTTCTGGGCGTATTTGTTATTCTTTCATCTCATTAATTGAGATGGTGGCTGAGGTGGTTTTCCATCCGTTCGGGACAATTAGTAGTCTAGGTAAGTCATTAATAGCTCATCAATGATATCAACTAATGTCGTCTTTGAAGGCTGAGTACTAAGTAGGTTCTCATAAAGGCCTAGATGCCTCATATTGAAAAGCGCTCTTTGATTCAGGAGGTAGCCGATGAATGACCATTGTGTTTGGGGTAACAATAGGGGGGTATTGACTCTATTGTACTGACGTTTGGCTGAGTGGGGGGTGACTGTGACAGCTGTAGGACCTGTAGGACTCACTGTTCGTTCGCCAAAAGGACTAGCCGTGATCGTATTAGGCGTCTTAGGCCTCCCTTAGCTCATCGTCACTCATTTTTCAATCTACACGCATGTTTGCTCAATTGAGCCTATCATCCCTAGCCCGATTTGGATCCCCTGATCATCCTCTCACTAGGCCAAGCTAGGTAAATTTCAGCCCGTCTAGCAGTATGCTGAGTTGTGGTTTGTTCGTCCACCTAGAATCATACGGAAAAGCCTTGCAACTATACTGGTGAGTTTCTCCTTGTCATGACACTCGCCATGGAGCAGAAATTCCGCAGAAAGGCCCCCCTGAATTAAACTAGTCAGAACATCAAGATCCCCTAGACAGCTATAACGGCGAGTATGACTTGTAGGACTTGCTTAGACCGATAGTCGATGGCGAGGCGTGATAGACCCTGCATTCAATCTCATCTTTTGGGGGGTGCTGGTCAGCAACGTGGAATCGTGCGTATCCTTCCTGTGATCTTTGCCAGCTCGATACTAGCACAGAGATGAATCGGGTCGGCGAAACCGTATTATTCCAATATCGTCAAGTCGTTCATGAAAGGTATTTCCACATCAACATCCTCGCCCTTGAACAGGCTAACTTAATTTGCGACGTATAATGCGGTCGTCGACTCTCCCGTTCGACAGGAGTGACGTGGCTCGACGACGTGGATCTATGCATACCTAGCGCAAGCGCAATTCTCATGGCGATGTTAGAATACCTTGTATACATTGATCGAGTCCTACCAAGGACGATAGAAAAGTAAAACTGGGAAATCATAGCATAAGTCTGAAAGTCGTCAGCGCTTTAGGAGTAGAAAGAACGCATTAGGAAAAGGCAAACCTCAGCTAGGACCATAATAACATCTGTATAGGCCCTATAGTAGGATGATTGAAGCGATGAGATAGTGTTGTCCCAAAATCTTGTCGTCTTCGCTTCTTCGTCTGTACTCGGCCCAGTCTGTAGGTTGAGTGCAATTCTCTGCTATACTAGGCTCAGTTCGGCGTCGTTACTGTAGACACCCTCGAGTTCTTCCCATAGCTGCTAGGTGACCTCCTTGGTATTGACAGCTTTGCGGAAGCCTGTTTCTAACAGCACAGGTTCGGGAGGCAGCTCTTTCGGCGCCGTCCGGCTGTCTGGGGCATGCCGCCAGACCTGTCGGTACCTTGAGGTTGCACTCTAGGTATCTTGCTAGACCTATTGGAGTTCCCGCTCACGAGAGTGGCCAACTGATTCAAGGGCGGTATATTTGACGTCTAATGACCCGTAGCTAACGACACCGTGGACGACTGAAGTTAGTGCATCATGAATGGCTTTTTCAGTTGTTTGTCAGTGACACGAAAGAAAAGGACGGCGGTCACCTTATGAAACAGGGGACGTCGAAGCTCGAGCCACCTAACCGGAGTTTACCTATCGCCTGGAAACTCGCTATCAGCGGCCTCGCATCAGTGGGGATATAGCGCGTCTATCCACTACCAAGGTACCTGGGCAGCGTCTAATGTTTTCCCACCAGCTCTACATAGTAGGTACCTACATCAATCACACTCACGCATTTCCCTACAAAGCTTCGTGACAATGTCGAGTACCTGGGATGATAAATTATGCCGATAAATTACGACTGTTTATAAACAAAATATTCTCTCTATGGAGATGAACGTCATGGCTGGCCGTTAAGTTACTGGTCCTGACAGTGGAAAACGGCTCAGCCACAGAACTAAACCGCTGGCAACGCTTGATTCCGCGATTGCATCGGCGAGGTCCTTAGCCAACCGGTCCGTCCTCGTAGCGATTCACTGACATGAAACAGAATTGTGAATATGCCCAGATGCTATCACTATTCTCAAAGTTCGACAGATACTACGCGGTCATATCTGCTAAACGAATATTGACTGAGCGACAGCATCTACACAGATGCTTGGGCTGAGATTCTAGGTTGCTCATTCTCAAAGTACTCTCAGAATCGCACGGGGAATATAGCGGCGCGCTCATCGAGTGCATCAGGCATCATTTGCAGATAACAGCATCACTACCGATACCGCGGGTAGCTCTACCGACTCATAATCTCTTTGAACATAAAGGCGAACGTGTAGCCTTCGTCGTTCCCAAAGGTTCTCAAGGCATACTCAAGATTGGAGCTACCTCGAATCTCGCGGGACCCGGCCTCTCCCGTCCCGATTAGGGGTTCAGGCAGCGTGGTCGTAGTGCAGTAAAACCATCTGCCAACCAACGGCGATATGAGCTAATTCCTGAGTAAAAAGGAGCCAGCCATGTTCATTGGGGTGGGCAGTGCTGTTGATGAAGTTAGAATTGGTAGTTTTAATCAAGCCAATGCTAATATCCTATTCAGTTGGTAGCGCATGCTATGCGGTCATCAAGGAGCCGGCAAAGTGGTATTTTCGCGTCGTCACGAATTCAACACCTCTACACTAAAATATCGTAAGACTTGGAGAAGCTATCCGCAACAACCTCAGGAGGGATCATAAAGCCCGACTTGAAGGCCCAATGCGAATTTATAAAGTAAAACATACAAGTGGAGTATCGTCACAATGTCTCATAACAAATCAAGAGACACACCTGTTGCATTGAAAGTTGCTTGGCATCACGCTCCGTTCTGAGGGCACCGCCTATTTATATGGGACGGTTGGGAGGAGAGAGCGATAATTTAGTGGTGGCTAGTGAGCTGTGGCTCGCTCATTCAGGGGCTGCTACAGCAACAATTTTTTCGACAGTTCCTTGTTTTGAAAAACACACGATCTCGGATTCCAAATCCAAATGCATTCTTGCAAGTGGAGATATGAATTGATAATATAAAGACGGATTCCCGTCTCCCGAGATTCAGACATCCATCCAATCTTATATATTGAACGCCGAGATTTGTCCATCGCTGTATCGATTGACGCTATTTCCATCTTGGTGCTTACGCGTTTGGCTGGCTGCCATTCAGATATGCGGCTCCTTGGAGGATGTTGTCAGAGGTCCAGTTTCATGAAACAGTTCCAGGAATGGCACCACCTTTTGGAAATCCAGAAAATCCAGCGAGTTGCCGTGCTAGGCTTCCCTTGTATCGCCCGTCGTCTCAACGCGATGGGGCGCGAAGGGGAACTTGAACCGACTGCGGGCCGTTTCAAGGAGTCGGCCCCACTCACCACGCAGCGGTAGATCGAACGGCAAGATGTGGGACCATCTCCTGTAACAGGTTGCTCCTAAGAATGAAAAGAGGATGTGCTGCTAGGTATAAGACGAGTCGTTGCCAAAATTGGCCTGACATTGTTCTGATCTACGATCTTTCCGTTCCTTTTTCTGCATGATCAGCCGGCCTGCTTCGATTCTTGGGTGATAGTTTTCCGCATTGTTCTTTTATTTTATTCTTTTATTGATCTCCTTTTCGTTCTGTGAACATCATGTTTTCTCTTAGACAGATCCTTACCGCCTCGGCCGTACTGGCAGTAGCTCATGGGCAAGGCGTCATCCTGAAAGCGCAGGGAGCGAAGGGATCACCGGCGAGTCTCGGTCTGCAAGGTACGTCGGATAGTTAGTTCTATTTCCAGGGTAGAGGGCTAATACGTATTTCAGTTGATCCCGATGACAGTGCCGATGCCAACTTCATCTCCCAAACCGAGATTGTTACGAACGTTGTGAACGAGTGCGGAAGAACTCTGCAGGCGGGCAATATCGATATTGGTGCCAGCACCGAAGATGCTTTGGCAGCAGACCAAGTCACACAGGTGACCAAGGGCAGCTCCGTCCAGGTCACAATTCGAGAGGTGAATCAGACGGGAGCCGGTCCATATACTTGCGACATGGATCCCACAGGCAACTCGATCGGTGCTACGGGCCAGACCAATCTCACTACAACCGAGAGTGAACCTGACAAGAACGGAGATATCACTCTCAAGGTGGCCATGCCCAAGGATTTGGCGTGCATTGGATGTGAGTACATCCTAGTTCCAGTATTTCCCGACTTGATAACTGACAAAAGCCACTTAGCTTCAACTGGTGATGTCTGCACAGTACGATGCCGCAACGCGAATGAATTCGGAGGATGCTTCGCCGTGCAACAGACGGACACAACGCCCGCCGAGAACACGCCGCAGAACATTGAGACCGCTCAGACCCTCCAGGGCATTACCCAGCAGGTCCAGCAGAACATTGCCGACCTTCCCGCAGCGGCCAATGCCCTTGCAGGAGCCGGAAGCACGGATGCTGAGATCGGTACAGCTATAGTAGAAGGTATCCAGGCGACAGACCCCGCGACGGACGGACTCGCGCAGGACCAGGCTGGGGATGCGAACACCGGTAACTCCAATACTGGAAACGCCAACACCAACACAGGCAATAACAATGGCAATGGGCGAGGTGGAAGAGGGAAGAACCGAGGCAACAACAACAGGCGAAACACCCGCCGCCTGAGATGAGCCAAGTTATAGACTTGGTTCCCCCTGATGGGCAGAAGATTGCTCAACTACCTCATTCCTCCCGTGCATAGTCTTGATGTGGCTTGAAGGTTAGGAAGATCGATAATAAATGAAGGACGATACGAGAACATACTCCCTGCGTGTGTATATATAAGATATTGTTTATAGATTTGGAGCTCCGGGGTGAGCTCCGCCCGTATTTATCATGACATCCGTCGAATATTTCGGACTGATCGAAGACGGCCTATTGTGGCACTCCTGACTGAGTATGCTCATTGTGTTCCCTTCCTATTAGGCAACCAGCTCCCAGACAAGTTCGACACGATAACATGAAGCCTCCGCATTGAGACAACAATAACTCATGGTCCATCCGTTGCTGTACGCTATTTCGCGGCTCTTGTTTTCCTACTTCGCTTCCACATTTGCTATCCTCTTGAGCCACATTTCCCAAAAGAATTCCTTTATGCCTCAGGTCCATGATAGCTTGCAAAATTGTTGCCGTTATAGCCTCTTAAGTCGTCATTCACGCCGACTTTATAATCGGTAAGATACATGATACCTTCATCTCCCAGAGCTGGGCCATGGTTATATGGTGTGCGAAAGTCCTTGGTGTTAGAAAGTTCCATACTTGCAAGGTGGGCGTGACTACGGCCCTCTATGCTGTGGTATTCGTTGATGTTTCTGTTGGTACGTGGCCAGGTGGACGGCGCCCTACTGTTCTTGGAAGACATGCCCTTCGGCAACTTGCGGATCCAGGATCCGAGCCGGCCTTCAGTAAACGCCATGGGCATCCCGGGGATGTCTATAATCTCAATATCAGCAACTTAGTGCCTCAAGATGGGATGCACAGTCTAGCAAACATACTGAAGACCAACAGCACACAAGTCACCTCACTAAAACTCCAGAGATAGAGTGGTCCGATACCGTAGTTCGTATCACCTTTGGTCTGATAAGAGAGGTGCTGTGTTGCATACAGTCGGCCGGCCGCACACAGAACGGACCTAGTTGATCATCAGTAAGGAGTACCTGCACTTAATTTAGGTAAATCAAACGTACAGAATACCAAATGAAAATATGATGGAGACTCCGATCTTCTTGTTCCTCGTCATTTGAAGTTTCCAGATGATTCTCTGCGGCAGCAATAAGATGAAAACATCCATGACAAGATTAAAAGAGGCTGTGGTAATGTACAAGGCCTCTTTATCAATACACTTTCCGGTCAACCAGGGTGTCCAATTGGCCTTCAGTGGGATGCATGAGAAGCACATGGCAATGAAGACTGAAAAGTACATGAGAATGTTCAGGATCATCATGAAGCGTGCCAACCAGAAGAATCTATTGCGTGCCCGATTATGATTAGGGACGAAGATGTGAACTAGATGACGATGTTAGCAGACCCATGAATCTCTTTTCGAGGTAAGGCCGTCTCACGTACTCCATTCTAAGAGGATGGCGGTTTTGGCGAATAGCATGGGGATATGGTAAAGCAGGGCGAAGATGATGGCGTACTAATAAAAAGTCTGGTGTTAGTAGGAAGACCTCTAATACGGATAGCGCTACGATGGCGACTAACTTCATAGACAACTTGCAAGTCCCGGAGCCGAACATCCCACTGGCGTACGAAGAAGCCACCGTAGTGCAGCTGCATGTAGTAGGTGCAGGCAATGCCTACATATCCTCCCTAGTGAAGTTATTAGACAGGGGATCTAGAGACCTGCATATGAAGATTGCCAAGACATACAAACGCCAATAGACCTAGATCTGTATCTCCCAGCTGTGTCAGCAATGTCAAGGTAAGCAAGAATATCTGCTGACGAGAAACAAAGCTCATGGGGGTTATAGCGTACAGTCTTCGAGTCTCACTCTCTTCGCCAGGAACAGCTTCGAGTAGCCGCGAATCAGGGCCGAGAAAGTCACGAGGGTAATGCAGATGACCGATATGGCGATGGCTAGGTCGTTGCGGTTCGCGGGGTGATCGAAGTTCGGCTCGACACCGTCTGGGGGCGTCATACCCGGACTGTTCAGGATTTCTTGCTGCTGAGCAGGAGGAAGATTGGGGAATTTCTGTAGGAGGTCCATGATTTCGCTCATGTCGTCTCTGCCGTAGTTATGATAAGATGATGATCGGGTATTCCAGACAAGAGAAAGTCAAGGAAAATTGGGGCGAGTATGAGCTTCGGTGTATCTTAAATGTCTATCTCAAACTTGGCAACATAATGGCACTACTGAGCTAGGTTGATCATCATGGAGGTTACCCAGCTAGCTACGACAGGAACATATCATGATGAACAGAGATGTAGAATAGACGACATGATAAAGGATCAGGACACCTCCAGACCCTCCTAGATCCGTCTCCAAGGCATCTCTGTTTCTGCTAGCTGTGCCGCATCTGCGTATCATACGCAGCAGTGCCGAGCTGAGATAGGGGTAACAAGAATCCCACGAAAGGCATCGATGATGTGACGTATAAGGCCGGCGTGGCGTTGGCGGGATTGAGAGCACCGATGCGGGCTATACGGCCTGGTCTGTATCTCTCTGGGCGATATTTATTCTTCTATTGCCCAAGGTACTTCAGTCGAGGCACAAATATTTAATAAACCTCACCTCCTTGTATTAGACATACGAGGACCTCTAGACTAGATTGACGCGCATTTATTCATCGTAGTAAGTGTGAAGTCAGAGCTGACAGGAGGTATGGTGGGTCTAGTAGGGCTAATGTAAGTGAGATCCAGATTGCGCTACCCAAGAACGTGTCATTTATATCCATCTGGCAAGTCTAGTCACTCAAACCTATCCTCTTAATCGTCGTCTCGGCGAATTTTATTCTCGACCAATCAAAGCCTTTTGCTTCCTACCGGATTGGGCATTTTTCAGAGTAGAATTGCCCCAGGCGGTAGTTGAGGGCTCTGAAGGATGCAGTCAGAACCGGACCGTTGGGATCCTTCGGACCGGACGTCCCCTACGCTAAGTGATAGTTCTTACAGTATGTTTAGGCATAAGCAGAGTCTTATACTTTTATTGGCTACCTGTATTTTCTCACACCACACTGGTTAATATTACGAGAATAGTTGAAGATACGTTATCTTCGATATAATCTAAATAGGTGCATAGCCCGTATCGCCTCCTGAACTAGGTAGCTTACAACGTTTTAGCCTCCCCTTCTCATTACTGGGTACGTTCGATAGAGTCTTATAAGTGGCCCTGTTGCCTACGTGATATAAACCTGCTCAGCTCCTTGCTTGGCTTCATAAAGCTCAGCATCCTGCCGCCCTGAAATAGTGAGTCTGCCTACCTATGTCTGCAAATCAGCACCCGCAGAGTCCAGTCAGTTCCGCAGCCGAAGGCCGGCCAACTAGTCTACGCCATGGTGCTCGAGCGGCAGAGAACAGTCGATTATCTCAGTGGTAATAGTGAAAAGGCAATGGGAGAGTTGATAATTTCTGCCACCTTTTCAAGTGTGAGCGTGGAGCCGTTGGCGTTCGGGATTTTCAGACGCGAGGTAAGTTGTGCCTCTGCCGTTTCGGCCTCGCTTCTCATTGGCTAGGATGGTGTCACAGTTATAACCGTAATCTGATGCCGTGTCGTGCGGACCAACACCAGGGCGGGATCCGGACCGGTACGAAATAGGTAGCATATAGCGTCTTCGATTATACATAAGATTGGAGCGATGTCAATAGAGCAACGTGACAGTCCATTGATATGTTCCCTATTATAAGGCCAATGGTAATTCATTTTTATATGCAATGAATAAAGGCCCGCGGTATTTGACAGCCTCCTCAAGTAAAATAATAGAGGGTTAAAGTCAGGGGAAGACATGTGTGTCTTACAGCAGACGCATCCATACGTCCATTGACAATTAATGATCCATATAGTACAATATCGAGGCATCTATAGACCTACAGGAGAATAGTTAAAGCAACCGAGGTAGCTAAATAAGACAAACTACCTCATAAGTTTAAACATATGCTGATATCGAGCAATCTAGTGCAATACCATGATAAGATGCCAATTACCCCAAAATCATGTCCAAAAATCATTTTAACTCAGTCTTTTAGGTGTCCAATACAAAGCCGGGGAAGGCCAAGTCGTTAGAATAACCGAAATATGGCAGTCTCGTGCTATTCAAGCCGAGGGAGATGACATCCTCTTGAGTGTTGATGTTATCTTCTCCCTCAGTGGAGGGAATAAGCGTGCTCGTATTTCCTCTGTAGGCCAACCGCGGCTTTCAAACTCCTTTAAACGCAACTTCATAGATCTCCTCCGTAACTTTCTAATCACTCCACCGCGGGACACAAGGAGACAAGTCATTTCGTATGCCTGACGCAGTGTCAACTTGCGAGTATCCCAGGAATTGTAGTCTCCGGTTCCAGGTAACTTGAGTCCGTCGCTAATCTGGTGCCAGCCACATTGGTCCAAAGGCGTCATTTTTTTGGAATTCAAACCGTTCACCGAAGCACCTTTGTCAAGAAGTAACTTCACTAGTTCCGGTGCGCATAGGTGCAACGGCTTACATCTGAAGAAACAATCATCATGATCTTCGATAGTCATATCGACATTAGGATCTTGCCCATGATCGAGTAGAAGCTCGACCATCTGTATGTAGACAGCTCTGTGTTCCCTAGTTGAGTCATCATTATCCGGTATCTTTTGAAGGAGATGAGCGAATGCCATCGGATCCTGATTCAATGAAAACCCATTGTCCAGGATTAGCTTGGCTGTCTCGAGGAAGTCCCCGTTTCTTCGAACGATATGCGGTTTGACAACAGCGGTCAGAAGTGGCTCCGTCGATTCTCGTATAAGGTTAGGATTGACAGCAAGCGACTCCATGATATACAACCGGAGTCCAGTATACGCAGCGTAAGCAAGTGGCGATTGGAGGAGTGCCTCTGACTCGAACGTCTGGGACTTCTGAAACACATGACTGGGCACAGTATCAAGATACGCCTTAAGACTGCGGCCGCTGGTTCTCTCAGCAATACGTGCGTAGGTCCCATGAGTGAGCTCATTGGAACCTGTCAACAGACGACATTTTGCTAGAAAGTTATTGCCGTTTTCAACTGTAATCTTTGCCTGGTCTCCGAGGACTAGCTCCTTGAACTTTGAATCCATCACAAAGTCTTCAACGGTTTGATGGAGAACCTGGATGTAATGGCCGTCCGCACCAAATTGAACTTCAATCAGACCACCGCAATACATTTTAGATTGCAATGAAACGAAAGCTGCCCAATCTTCCATATCCTGGTCAGGCAACCCTTGGCGAACGTGGCTGATTTCGTCGTAGGTTCTGAGGCCCGAACAATTAACCGCAAATACAAAATTCTTAGGTGAAAGAATGTCGTTTGACCGTACTGCAATCTCTAGCATAGCGTACGCCTTCCATCGGTGTATGTGTGGAATTCTTTCAATGATTTCAACGTAGTACGAGTCAAGCTCTGTAGGATATGACTCAAGTAGTCTCTCCAGTTCTGCTTTGCTCATCCTCGACACTCCTGCAGCCTTAGCGAGGTCCTGGACCACAAGCTTCACCCATAGAAATACGCCCCGAGAGCGTGCTACAAGATATGGGATAAAAGTTTCGAGCGCAACAGACGATATACGTTCTTCCATTAGAGACCCTAAACAGTAGTCTCTAATGTCCTCTCGAGTGAAATCATGAATACGGAACCCAGCACAACGTCTGATGTTCTTCAGAAAGACCCCCCAAGGGCGACTAGAGAAACAAACTTTGATAACTTTGTTGGGCTTGGGAGGGATTTTGCCTAAATCTCCGAGGAACTGACATATAGACTCTAGAAGCCCATCGTATTCGTCTATTGCGTCTAAAAATAAGCAGAGATGCAACGGCTCCTCTTCCTGAGTTAATATAGCATGGAGACCTTTTTGGAGTATCGGCAAAGTCCAATCCTCTGGGGTCAAGGACTTATGTTTGAACATCGACATGAGAAACCTGCAGAGTTCTGGACGTTCTGAGATAATTTGGGACAGAATACTTCTGAGAAGACCCTCAAAGGATTTCTGCATTGGTGTCCCACGATAATGGAAGAAAAAGGCTACACGGGTGAATGTATTGCCTGTCGTCCAGTCCTGGAGCAGATCAGAAGTGCGTTGGTCCTTGAATAAGTATTTCATCAAGGTCGATTTGCCAGAGCCGGGTTTGCCGTTAATCCAAAATAGCCCGGTACCTCCAGCAAGCCATCGACTAAAACCAGCGTCCGGCTCGTAAACCCAACCGAACGTATTTCGAAATTTGTCTTCTATCTCCTCCAGCCGACGGTCTCTCTCGGGCGTATGGAGTAAGAGTGAACTCAAAATGACTAATGCAACGGGTTAACCACTCTCCACATCATAGGCAATACTGGGGGGACTTTGCTTACTATCACGGGGTTTACCATCGTAAGCTTTACGAGTTGGCCACATGCTCGAGGTTGATATGTGATGGTCCACCACCGATTCAGCGGCCTTTACATCCGCCTCGTCTATCGTAGCGGATGTGTCTTCCCTCGGGAGAAGTATTTGGGCCAGTTTATCTGCTATCACGACGTAGAGTGGGTCATTTTCGGAGAACTTGACTATGCTGGAATGGTCTTCGTTGATCGGAAATATTGCATCTGAGCTTAAAGGATTTCTATATAATCCGCGAGTAGCGGATTCTGGTGTTACCAAGATTTCTCTCGGCCCTGCCTGTACCCATTGCCCCTCTGAGTTTTGCTATGAAGTGGAGTTAATGACCATTTTCCGAGTGTGGTGTAAGTAGCGTCCTTCTCAATTGCTTACAATGAGTGTTGGCGTCGTTTGTGTTTCATAACACCAATAAAGTGAAGCGTTCTGAAGATATGAAACCCCAATGAACTGATCGTCAAGTAGCCGGAGATATGTTGATTCAGGGGCAAGGTCTGCAATGAGTTTTGCATTTGGCTGGCCACCCACAACGGCTAGAAAATGTGATTGTTTCATACCGAAGTTTGGCACGCCAAAGAAGATAGCACCTCTTATTGCCTTGTGGTCAATTCGATTCGCCAGTGAGAGGAACGCCTGTTTCAAAACAATACCTCCAAGACTGTGTGCCAGGAACGCAAGGGGCTTACTGGTAGGCGATATTAAACCATTAGCTTTAAGATGATGTATCAATCCCGTGGCAAGTTCTAAGATCGATTGAAACGAATTACTGTTGAACAGAGTTGTATCGTAGCCGTATAGTATAGGTCGCACATTTGGCAATGACCGCGGTAAGCTGTCACGAATCCACATGAACCGTTTTGAATTCCCTTTCGGTTGCCAAGATCCTAACGGGTGGCTCGCAAGTCCCGAGATAGCAATACAACTGATAGTGTTAGTTAACTTTATGAATGTGAATCTCGGGTTACCCTTACTCTGCCATGTGGAAAGCTGGGTCATACATAGGGGTCAGGCCTCTAAAATGCGTATCCATGACCAGCGGGTCGGGTAGCGTATCATCTTTAATTATCCATTCACCATCGCCTTGCTTCGTGACATTTGAGCGTGTGCCTTCTTCGAGGATTGGTTGCATTTGGACAATGTCAATAAACATCAGGGTAGCTACTTTGCTGGGTCGCAGTAAGTGAACAGAGAGAGCTAAAGAGTAAATCCGTATCGCCGAAGAGTTTACGCCGAGCGCCTTGCTAAGCATATCAACAGCAGCATGTTCGTCGACATCATCAGGTAGCTGTCGTAGTCTGAACACTTTGCGGTCCATATCTCTATCCGTAGGTAGGTACCAATAGAAAAAGCGAAAAGGCACCTACCTATATGGCGGTGAATGAAGCGTAAGGCTGTGGTCCATGTCTTCTCCGGAAATGTGAAGCTGAAGTATGATCACATGACGTTACATCCATAGACGGGGCGCTGGCGCTGCAGGCCGCCGGTTTGAGACCTTCGTATGGCTGGCATAGCCGAATACGCAACGCCATATAGCAGCCACCGCCCTAAGTACCTCATTGAGGTACCTACCTAGTGAAAACTATCCTAAATCTACCATGCCATGAGCTCCTCATTGCCGTTTAGCTTAAGCGACAATCCAGTCGCTTTTAGGCGCCGATAGGATTTTGGTCACATCTCATTGGACCGCTTACGCTGATCTTCACCTTGAACGGTACGTAGCATGACATTTAACCCACTATAAAGTTGCTATATAACATGCTGACTCGGGTACCATTTTATTCACAGCCATCAATATCGCTATAGAAGTCAAGATCAATATTGTACTAACAGTTTCGCGAAACAGCCCCTCGCTGAAACGTGATATCATATCCGCTCAAGTTTAAAGACTTTGGTACCCAGGTAGGTAAACTAACAGTACCTACCTAGTAAGATGTTGATGAAGATAACATAAAACCAATGATACCGAATTTCACACTGCTGGTATGTACCTAGTAGCTATCGCTTGGGTACACATCTTGATAAGTCGATAGATATTCTAACATGATCAATAACGAAAAATTGGAAATATCAACGTAGACTCGTTGTATATGTAACAAAAGATGTAAAATACCTTGAATTTGCTTGTGACTTGATTTGGTGCTCCTTGAATTCCTCCCAGCATCGGATAGAGACCTAAGGTGAGTTTACAGCTTACCTCGGAGATGATCAGTGACTAGATATCGATCGAGCGAACTGAGATTCGATTGATCAATATCTAGGTGATTTATACCTCCATATCGATCTATATTCTCTTCGATAAGTTTTGTCTCACGATTTGCGGTAGATTTTTAAACGGTGTGCTGTTGAAGCGGTCTTGTGACGTGACAATAGTGCCTATATAACTCATAGAATGCCCCTAACTAAGCTATATATTCACACCAGATACATCCTATTTACTTCGTAAATTGAACTATTCTAGAACTACATAACTTACTGAGATAGACTTGATCGATAGTTTTAGACATTTGGTACAAAATTACTTCGTTGCCCGTTCATTAATATTTTTCTGTGGCACATTTTAAAGACTGATGTCGCACTAGTTTGAGTATGCTATCTTTAAGACAACCAACATGTGAGATATTCCGAAATACACGATGAGGTAGTTAAGGTGTACACGTGATTAGATCGTTATTCCTTATAGAACTGGGCAGGTTACACAAATTTCCAAGGTTATCTACCTAGGTACCTAGGTAGGTACGACGCAAAGCGCCAAGAGGACTAGGTAGGTGAAAACTTCGATTGCTTACCTGAAGTTGATGGGACAATACTCTACGCTACCTAGGTAGCTTCTAACTACCTAGTGAAATATATGCATAGTATACGAACGTGCCGTAGAGTTTGATATGTTGTCATTTAAAAGTAGACCAAGCTACTTGCATTGTTTGGGCGTGTAAGCTTATCACAACGGATTGCGATATATCCAATCGACAGTGCACTTGGACGATACAACTTGCTGACGATTGCCGACATCCACATGTAAGGTAGTATTCGCGGGACAGGTCATGACATAGACAAGGGCGTTCACTCGAGATGCGGGATCTCATGTACATCATCTCAGCGCTAACGATGTCGATTGTGATTGGGTTGGCCGCCGCACAACTAGCCTGTCTTGGGCGCACGAGAACAACTGGCAAATAACTCTTGCCACTCGGGGAGCCGCTTGCCGTGAAGTGTATGCTGAAAGAACGCTTCGTGGAATACTTCATGATAATTCGTCGCTGAGACAAAGATTTGGATACTCCAGGCTTCCCTTTGAAATGCCGTCATTCGTCGTTGTGGTCGTCAGCTCGGCTGTGGCTGAGGGGAAGTGTGGCGACTGGGCGATGAGCTTTCGTCAAACCGGGGCTCAATCAGATTCTAATTTTGGATATGGATGTGCATGCATGCTAGTACGCGACATCGCCTTACGCGGTCTCGAGATTTTCTTTTTCTTTCACTTCCAAGTTGGCTGGTTGGTAGCGAAGGAGCCCGTTCTGCCCGTTTCGATCTGTTAGGTACATGTAGGTATTGTAAGAGGTATGTCGTAAATAGAGAGCATCTTAATTACATACGTCCCCCAGTCTGGCAGTTTAGGGTAACCCTGGCAGCCTGGACGGTGCCCCGACCGAAACGACGTCAGTCTTGTCAACTCTCGGATTACGAAGTGGGGGATGTTAAACCGCTGCTGGGACGACCAGGGGTGGGGAAAACGGTTAGCGGCTGTTTGGAACCCCTGTACGCTATACTTCCTTTTCCGTAATCGAATAACGTCGAGGGGGACCGCAGTAAGGTCGCAGTAGTGTTCAGGAGGCCTAATAGCGGCTCGTAATTCGCTGCTGCGCCCACTTTGTAGATTTGAAACAGGATAATCACCTGCCCTGCCTGCCCTGAGCATCTATGTACATAGTAGGAATAGGTTGATCCCACAGTTGACCCCAGCAGCTGCCCCAGCCCATCGCAATTCCATCTGAAGCCTCCTTCAGTCCCAAAGTCCCTTCAATTTTCTTTACGCTGAAACTCTTCCGTCCGACCTCGACCTCGACCACTTTCTTTGCAAATAATTCAATCGCACACATCCCATATCTCTCGACTCTTTGAAAACCTTTCGGTTGGCCCAAGACAGATCTCAGGGGATATTGTAAACAACGGCCCATCCCGTGGTTTGCATGCACTTTCTGAAGTAAATACGCGACATTCTACCAGGCAACCCTCACTTTCGCCCTCAAAGAGACCAACTTGCAACATTTCATCCCAATAGGCCCTCTATATACTCGGCGAATCCACTTGCAAACACGCCAACGCCAACTCAGGGTTAAGGGTTTCTGACTCCGCGACAAATAGCCTTCATCTGGCAGTCTGGTCCATTCCAAGGGGTACATGCCATCACATTCCAACCACTGAGGTCGAATTGGAAGCCCTCTCGTTTGCGATCGCGATTGCGCATAACCAGTTCTGGTCAACTCTGCCGCACCCCCCTATCCCAACACTTAACCGCTTCAAGCGCCCACCCTCCGAGTGGGCATAATCCATAAACCATGTCTTATAATCGTTTAGGAGGTATGCATCATGACTATCATCCCATTCCTAGAAGCTCCCCCCCTATTTCTCTTGCCTCCCTCACTGCCGCGCCGTGTCGTCTGCTGTCTCTGAGCAGCCACACCAGCCATCGTCATACCTCTCACACGTTTACCCTAACACCAAAAATACCTTATTGTGCGCAGACTAGGCGCATTTGCTGCTGTGTTCTCTTGCCAAAAGGCGACTTGTACTTCGTGGTGCTGGCAACACATACCTTATACTATACTTAGTTTAAATGAATTGTCCATATTTGAGATATACTGCCTTATATCTGTATAGCTTCTATTAAATTTCCGACTACTCTAACGCATCTTTCTTCAGATCACGAATATTACGATCCTACGATGGATAATAGAATGGGCCGCACGCCCTCGCCGGGTCACCCCCTCCAGCATGGGTACCAACTAGATGATGTTCCTTACGGTCATCACCCGGCGTCTGTCGGCAGTCTTGATCCTGCTGGTCCAGGAAGATATACCCCGGGCGACCGTCTCCCGTTGAATGCAGCGCACTCCACGGACACCCTCTCCCAAGATCCTTATAGCCACGGCCAAGGTTATCATCCTGCCTACTCAGTCAATCCCGAGCAACACCACGACGCTTACTTCAACCAACCCTACGAGCCACAGGCTGCCACCACACCATTTGGCGACCAGCATGCGTATGAACAAGAAGATGAGCGACCAATGCTAGCTCAGAAAGACCCTTATGCGCATGGCCAGCCACAAGACCCATACAGTGACGAATCGCACTTTGAACAGCAGCCGGCTGCGCCTATCAAGAGGTGGAAGACAGTGAAGCAAGTGGCATTATACCGCGGCAACTTGGTTCTCGACTGCCCAGTACCTCCAGTACTGTTAGGAAAACTTCCCCACGGCGAGCGGGATGAGTTTACTCATATGCGATATAGCGCGGCCACTTGCGACCCGAACGACTTCTACAGCGACAGCTTCACTTTGCGCCAGAGACTCTTTAGTAAGCCTCGGCACACCGAGCTCTTCATTGTTATTACTATGTACAACGAAGACGATATCCTGTTTGCCCGAACCATGATTGGCGTGATAAAGAATATCGAATTTATGTGCAAGCGCAAATCGAGTAATATGTGGGGGGAAGATGCCTGGAAGAAGATCGTTGTATGCGTGGTTAGTGATGGCCGTGCCAAAATCAACCCACGGACAAAATCGCTTTTGGCTGCTATGGGCGTGTACCAAGAAGGCATTGCCAAACAACAAGTTAATGGGAAGGATGTCACTGCCCACATATACGAGTATACGACTCAAGTTGCTCTTCAGATCAAAAACGATGTGGTACAGGTGCTTCATCCCAAGGATTCCAATGACCCCAAAGGCACAGTACCGGTGCAAATGCTATTTTGTCTGAAGGAGAAGAACCAGAAAAAGATCAACTCCCACAGGTGGTTCTTCCAAGCGTTTGGTCACGTTCTCGACCCGAACGTTTGCGTATTAATTGATGCCGGTACTAAGCCGGGTGGAAATTCCATTTACCACTTATGGAAGGCGTTCGAGCTGGAACCCCATTGCGCTGGCGCTTGTGGTGAAATCAAAGCTATGTTGGGACGAGGCGGTAAGGAGTTGATCAACCCGCTCGTTGCAACCCAGAACTTCGAGTATAAAATGAGCAATATCCTCGATAAGCCCCTCGAGTCAGCTTTCGGGTTTATCTCCGTGTTACCAGGCGCATTTTCCGCGTATCGGTACAAAGCTTTGCAAAACGACAAGAATGGTCTGGGTCCGCTGGAGAAATATTTCAAGGGCGAGACGCTACATGGTGCCGGTGCCGGTGTTTTCACTGCCAACATGTACTTGGCCGAAGACCGCATCCTCTGCTTCGAGCTTGTTACCAAGCGCAACTGCAGCTGGATTTTGCAGTATGTGAAGTCAGCCACAGGCGAGACTGATGTCCCCGACTCCGTGACCGAACTCATCTTGCAGCGTCGCCGTTGGTTGAATGGTTCATTTTTTGCTGCCATCTACGCTATCGCACATTTCTACCAATTTTTCCGTTCGGATCATTCCATCCTCCGCAAGTTGATGTTCTTCGTCGAGTTCGTCTTCCAGACTGCCAACATGATCTTCGCCTGGTTTGCTATTGGCAACTTTTTCCTGGTTTTCAAGATCTTAACGACAAGTCTCGGAGACCCCAAACTGTTAGATACAGCCGGCGAGATTCTTGGCGTGGTTTTCGAATGGTTTTACGGTATCTGTCTGATGGCTTGCTTCGTTCTCTCTATGGGCAACCGTCCCGCAGGGTCGGGAAAGCTATATACTGCCATGGTTGTCTTCTGGTGTTTAATCATGATGTAGGTCTCCCTCCTCGTCCTTCAAGTTTCGCAGATTGCTAACTATGTACACTTATAGATACCTAACGTTCGCTGCTATCTATATCACCGTCATTGCCGTTCAAGAGGAAGTGAAAGACGGCTTCAACATTAGCGACATTTTCAAGAACCAGCTCTTCTATTCCCTCATCGTCTCCATGATGTCGACTTATGGCCTCTGGCTCATTGCCTCGCTCATGATGTTCGACCCATGGCATATGATTACGTCATTCTTACAATACCTACTCCTAACGCCAACATACGTCAACGTACTAAATGTCTATGCATTCTGTAATACGCATGATATATCTTGGGGTACTAAGGGGGATGACAAACCCGAAGAATTGCCTACGGTTGACACCAAGGATGGCAAGGCTAAGACCGATTTGCCTGACGCGGGTGATTTGAACGAGCAATACGAACGGGAGTTGATGGTATTCAGCAAGAAGCACGTAGTTGTTAAAAAGGCGCCGACGGAATCCCAGAAATCCGAAGCCCAGATGGATTATTACCGTTGGATTCGTTCTTTGGTTGTTCTTATCTGGATGATCACCAACTTTGCTCTCGTAGCTTTGGTTCTTAGCACGGCTGGCCTCGAGAAGCTCACTGTTGAACAGCAGGATGAAAGCCAAGCTTCCCGATCAACAATTTACATGACGGTTGTCTTGTGGAGTGTCGCAGGGCTGAGTGCGTTCAAATTCGTCGGCGCGCTTTGGTTCCTCATCGTTCGCATGTTCCGGGGCGTTTAGAAAGCTCCCTCCCCTGATATGTCCAACCCGACTATTGCTTATATCCTTTCATCGGACGTCTAGAGGACGCTGATACTGGTATGTGGAAGCATTTGTTTGGTTGCATGCTTGCTTTGGCTTCTGAGAAGGCTTTTGCGGGTTATGCGATGGATTAGGGATGGCTGGGTAGCATTTCAACGTCGCTATTCTGCGTACTTCGACGTACTTTTTCAAGAGTACTTGGAAGATATCGGACCGTTGGGGTTTGGAGTAGGCGTAGTATTCTTCCCTTCGCTCGTATTTTTGGCTGTTCTGGAGGATATCCTGCTGGACTGCCACATATCTTTCCCAGTCTATCTCACTACGATCTGGACAGTCGTAATCCTGCCTCTGGCACTCATTATAGACTGCTTCCTCTGGGTCGGTCTTGCTACTGATGCCTTGCGACACATCCTAATCGAGGATCCCAGGCCCTTGGCAGAGTGGCTCGAGGCCCTATTCCCGCCGGTGTTTCTACTGTTTGAAGAACTCGCGAGGCGCTGTCTCCGATGGCCACCACGGCTGTGATCCTACGATCTTTGTTTTTATGACTCCCTCGGTTCCGATTTCCCGTTTTTCGACCTGTCATTTTGCTCTTTTTTTCCTTTTCAACCCACGAGATTCCGATTTTCGATTTTCATATACCCCATCCAGCAAGTGGACGACGATGCTTAAAGGCTCGGAAAACGAAACCACAATACGGCATTGCGTGCATTGCTTACATGTTTATACGACGCGGGAGGACGACGCACCTCGGAGACGTGGGGACGAATGTGTAATGAATGGGGTGCCGCTGATTGCTGCATTCCAAAATTCACTGCCTATTTGAGCAGTGGAAAAAAGGGATGAAAAGCACTCGCTGATTGGGTGTGGCGTTAATTCTGTGTAACGTCTACCCCAGGGACCTTGTTCCAGACTACGATCATAATGTCCTTGATGGATAAAGCGATCCGCTGGCCTTGGATACAGGAGATAAGGTAGCTGGTGTAATTCTATGGATAGGGGAGAGTACGAGCTACGTAGCATGAGTGCTGAATGCTGCTGCATAAGGAGATGGGGGAGGGAGGGAGTGAGCATTCATCGGTGGGCGTAGAGGAGTTGGCTTCCCCTTTTCTTGAGGCTTGTGCCATGGTACATATACCTCGTAGGTAGTTTGAATGAAGAACATTCATCTTGTACATCCACGCGTTCGAGGTCTTGATATAACGTTGAATCTACATATGTGATTGGTGTGCGATATATGAACTTGTGTTATGTATTTGACTGGCTTTAGTGGGGATAAATAGGTCTTCACTACGATACTCTCTAATATTGTCCATTGAATATTTTACTCGGGCATTGAAGTAGACTCCTGAAATGAACTGGAATTAGTATACGAAGGAGTAGCTTTTCTGGGCTACACGATTGTTAAGAGGGAAGTATTTGATTCGGAATGGCTCCAGAGCAATCCAACCATGCAGAATCGCGAGAATTTCACCCCTTTCTATTGTAGTTATTCACAACTTCATATACATAAGCGAGGCTTCCGTGTAATCTCACCCTAATACCCCCAAGATCCAATACACAGTCGAAGAAAGACATTTTTCTAGCAGCAAACAGCGGCGCATCGGCGCTCGCTTATTCCATTGCGCTCTACATCTATGTTGTATGTATCAAGACGGGAGATCATCTTAAGCCCCCTTTTCTCTACCTACAAAGGCTTGGGTAAGAAGGGAGGCAGGTTAGACACCTAGATACGTAGGTAGATAATTTTTATCTACATAGTATCTACGCAATCTCGCGCCCGAGCCGCTCCAATTCCTCCGTGATGAACTCGCGCGCGTTCAATATCTCCGTGCTGCCGTACACGACCCTCTTCTTGGCGCGCCCGCTCGCCTCGCTCGTGCGCTGCACCCACTCCTGCAGGTTGCCGTACTCGTCCATGCTGCCGCCCCCCACGGTGAACACGACCGCGTCCGTGTACCCTTGCCTCCTCTGCCCGAAGCTCGCGCCCGTCCCAGGGCCCGGGACGCCTCCTCCGGGTGCCGCGCCGGGCAGGGCGCCCGGCGTGCTCGCGCCGCCAGCGCCGCGCATCGCGCTGGCCGGGGGCGGCATGCTGCCGCGGGCGTTGGCGCTCCGGGGGTCGAAGTACAGGTAGTTCTCCGTCTTGGCGATGGCCGAGGTCGAGGCGGCCTGCGGGTCCATGATGGACTCGACGATCTTGGTGATGGTCAGGTCGCGGTTGGCGGGCAGGAAGTTCTTGATGCCGCCGATGAGGGAGTCGAAGTTGGAGGCGAGGTTCGTGGGAACCCCGACGCCGGTTTCCTTTAGACGGTCCGTGAGCCGGTTCGACAGGGAGGAGAAGCGGCCGAAAATGTCGGTGGAGCCAGATTGTGAACCGGCAGGTTGGGACGGCCCAATGGTGGTTAATTGTGTCATCTTCGTTGTAGCGCGAACCCTGTGTGGAGATGTTAGCTTCCCTAGCATCATAGCGGCGGAAGACTCTAGCAAACATGCGCGTTGAGGCTGTACTTACTGTCGTACGTAGCCAAGGGAGGTAGTGTCTATCCCCGCGGCCGTGAGCGCCTCTATTAGTTGGGTCCAATCTTGACGATTGACTTCTTGCTCCGTGCTCAGGAACCAGATTATGAAGAGACGAAGTTTATCCAACGGATCCTTGCCCTTGGTATCATCCTTGATGACCTCGAGAATTTGCACCTTTGTATGCTTCATGACGTTTTCTTCCATCTGGAAAAAGTTGTCTAGTTGCCGGTCCTTTATACCTCGCAACAGCGAGGCAAGAATGTTCATGTGCATATCCAGCACAGCTTTTCGTTCCCGCAACTCCGGTAGCAGCGTGATCGCAGCCTTCAAATGTTGCGCGCTCGCACTCGTGTCGTTTTGTAGGTCTTCTATTGACGACGCCCCTGTTTTCTTCGTGATATCCGCCGCGTCTTCCCTGTATCGCATCAACTCGGCATCAATATCTTCCGCAACCTGGGGAAAGGGAACACTCGAGTTCTTCTCCCAGAAGAAGTCTGTAGCGTTTAAGTCGTAAGCCTTCCTCGTTACCCCCTTTTCCGGATTCTCCTCATCCACTGGTGTTTCGATGGTAATTCTGTTAAGCTTCATGTTCAAAACGTCGTGTACGAGAGACTGGTAGGTCCAAGAGTGGGAGAGCATGGGGTTGAGGTCGACGTTTCGGTCGAGGATTACGAGGACGGGACGAGAGGCGGGTGTGCTGGCAGACGAGGTCGGTCGCGAAGTGGAGGAGAAAAGGTTGTCTTTGGAGTTAAGAATGTGGTCGCGGAGCTTTCGGTCGAGTTTTCCTGCGATCATTTCCGCCGCAGCCCCTTTAGGACATCGTATGATGGGGATGACGCCTGAAATACCAAATCAACATCGTAGTTAGACGAAATATTATAGAATTCACCGTACCCATGGTCACCGCGACGCTGAACAAGCCACCAACTACCCTGTCGATGACATGGTCTAGCTCCTCGTCCTTGGTCTTTGCGCTATTTAAGGCCCAATATGTATGCTCCTTCTGCATCCCCAAGCTAAATAGGTCGGGTTCGGCGACTATAAAATTGAGGTACTGGTCGAACAATTGGGCGATATGTTCCGCCGTGCCTTTTTCTGCGGTTTGCGATGCGAAATCTTCGAGAAGTGGTCGCGGTATGGAGGAAAGGAAATTGATGTAGGCTGGGGAATATAGGCCTTTCTGCAGATCGGTCGTTATGCCTTCGAGGTTCTTTGGGTTCGGCTCGACGAGATAGATAACGGGGACGTCGGGGATGGGATGTCGAGCTGCGCTGATATGCCTGAGAAGTACAGCATGTTAGCAACCACCAGAATAAATATGCGTCGAGTTTCCCGTACATATGCATGGTTACGCCCATGGATCGCAAGTCGTTTACTCGCAGAACGCTGCTAATCACATCGCGGCCGAGGTCATCGAAGACGAGAACTTTCCATATAGGTTCGCCATTCGCGGTTAAGATAGGACCGGCGGGGGCGAGCCCATTGGCGTGGGAGTCATCTTCGTCTGTCTGCTCGACGGTTTCGTTTAAATTAAGAATTTTCCTTAGAGAAGCTGGGTAAGTTAGCCGCGCAAGTCCGCAGAGGTAGCATGTCCAGACGGGAGACCAGACCTATTTGACGATCGCGCAATGAGTATCCTTTTGCTCCAGCCATGAGGACGGTATTTTCAGAACCGAGACTGGTGTTTTATTCGCAGCTAACTCCTTTCCTAGCTAGTATACTCGACGCTTGCGCGGTGCTGTTGAGCAAGTACCCGTCGTCCAAGTCATACATGTAGTTAACTAAGTGACCAAGCAAATTGAGGCAAGGACATAGGTAAAGGCAGAGGCAGAAAAGGGAAAACAGGTTGGAAGGCGAGCGAAGGAACGAGGTCGATTCAAGAGTAAGATGTAGGCAGGTAGGTGCCTATGTAGACAGGTAATAAGGTGCGTCACCGCTCTATTATTTGGAAATAGGTATTGGTATCGAAGGAAAGCGATATGTCTATGTAACATACGCCGTCGGGGGGTCTCGTTAGGTTTGTGATGGACGAAGAGGATGTTAGCTGATATTATGAAGCTATTCCATGACACGGCTGTCCTGGCTTTAGCAAATGACACGAATGATGTACGATAAAATGTACCGATGTACTGGTAGCCTTGCACGTGCGAATTGGACACGGGATGACGAGTTAGCACTGTATTTAGAGACCTTTAGGGGCACTTGTTGACAACATCCCACCAATGACGATTTAACGCTACCAGTACGCTTTATGGGTAACTTTGCTAAATATACCCGTGTCTCGGCTTGATTCTCTCTTCCTAGCACATAACGCATAGTAGCATACCAGCCATAGGAATATCTTCTACACAAAAAAAAAAAAAAAATCCATAATACCACCTAATCCATCAGATTACATAGAGTATATTATATCTGCAAGTGATTTAGACTCAGCATAATAAGGTAGTAGGTCCCCACGTACAGATTACCATGGTAGTCATATACAACATTGAATATATAAATGACAGTAGTATGACAGTAGTAGGCGTTGTCGTTTTATATCCAATCCTTCTACATCGGTTTGGCCAGTAAGAAATCATAACTGCATACCGCAGATTGCTAGCAGGGATTATTGGCACACAGTTAGCCTTTATTGGAAAGCACAAAGTGCTAGGTGTGAAACAAGGAAAGCCGACATACCGACGCTACCTTGGCTACAATAAAATGAGACTGGCCCCCAACCACCCACCACCACCTGCACCCAACCTTGAAGGCCACCTACCCTACCCCCCTGCCCCCTAGCACTAGGTAGGCAGAGTAAACTGTATTGTACAATACATGTACCCTATTACATGTACCCTATTACATGTACCCTACCAGCAGTGTACAGCCCAGACAGCCTCCAGGCAATACAGGCAATAGAAGGGTCCACTTGGGCTATGGGCTACCTAATGGGCTATGGGATACTGGGCCGCTGGGCAGTTCTTTTTTCCTTCCAGGCTCTCTTTTTAGGTAGTTTTTATTTAGTATTAGTACCCGCCCTGCCGCTCTCCCCCAAGAAGAAAAAGCTTGCGACACGCCATCTTTTTCTCTTCTTTATTTCCTTGCACATCCCATCCTTCATCATCTCTTTTCCTTCCCAAACGCGTTCATCATCCATCAACCATCTTCCATCACGCGCATCGTCCACCCCTTCATATCAACTGTTCGTCGCTCTGTGGTGCTATATTTCACAGCTTTGATGCCCTATCTAGACCTACCTAATTTTCTCTTCTAATTTGAGTAGTTAACTACCATAGAGAGGACTTTTCATAGTCGGCTGCCTAACTTCTAAAATTTTCTTGAGCCGTTCGTTCGGTCGGTCGCTATCGCTTCGTTCCTCGACCTGTCTAGCTAATCAACCAATCAATCCATCAACCAAACCCATTTACCCGTTCAGATCCCCTGGAGATAGACATCTTTCTTTTCTCATTCATCTTATAAATCCCAGAGGAGATTTCGGAGATTTCGTAAATAATATCTCTCAATAATGGGAGCATGACCAACACCTGTTATCTTCGTAAGAAGGAACAGCACTACCAACAGCGTATGGCAGGAGTCGGAGGCGAAGGCCGTGGAATTGCAATTAATCGAGACTTAAAAGGGTATGAAAAATAACATCAACTCCCTCTCCCCTTTTCCTTCTTCCCTTTGTCTGCCGTTGCGAAGCCTTCCATCACTATTGTCTGCACGATTCTTAAAAGAGAGCATGTATGTGTGTGCGTGTGCGCCCCTGGTTGATCACTCTGTATGGAACTTCTCCACCCACCCCCCCGAACTCCGATTCTTGCAGCAGTTGTATTTGCGTCTCGGTACGGGAAGAAATTTGGGTTGGCAGCCAACAGCAGGATATAAGGAGACTTTTGGCCACATCCTCACTATGAACTACAGCAGAGCACTCGAGGGTGCGGCTTGAACAATGAAAGTTCTAGTGTCCAGTCAGCATCTAACAAGTAACTCCTAAATTCCCATCTGAAAAAGGGACGGAGAGTGAAAGAGCCTCATAAGAGCAAGAGAGAAATAATCTCCCTCAATATCCCCTAACTTTGAATATGAAAGCCTAGCAGCGTACCCGATCGTCATGTCATGATCTCGAATGCTGCTAGGCTCTTCATCCGTCAATTTAATGGCCCGTCGAATGTCGAATGTTCACAACCCAGGATTTTTGAGCACCTCCAGGTCCAGGAGCCAGAGCCAGAGCCAGAGGGTCTGCCTCGTGTCAACACGTCCTCCCAAGGTTTGGACAAAGACTATTAGCGAAATAACCACATGCAACGAGCTTTATCGACCCGACTCTAGCCCTTAGACACCGAGCAACATAATCACAATCATATCATGCAACATCGACTCCTAATTGCAAATGTGCCGGCCCTCTAGGAGACACGGATGGTAAACCGGATTATACAATGCCTGTATTTCATCCTGTTACAGAGAGAATGTCGAGGATTCTCGTCTGTATAGCTATAATGGCTGCTTATAAGCTCCAATATCATAACCGGCTCTATCTGACCCCTCCGTCATAACTCGCTCCGGCGGCATCGCCGACCTTTCTCCCGGCACGGCACGGAGTAGTCCTCTCGGCATCGCCCCCCGAAACCCATCGGCCTCGAAGGGTTGCCCTAAGATTACTGCCCCTCAGACCTGAGAGTGCCCTACTGGATTCTTTTTTTATTTTCTTTTTCTTTTTTATTTGAGCACACACACTTCTTCCACTAAGGCTTCCTTCAATTTTTTTTTCCTCTGTGCCTGAAGCAAAACTGATTTATCTATCTGCAGGTGGCTCAGATCTGCAGCCCTCCCATACCAATTCCGGCTTAAGGACATCCTGCAAGCCCCAACTGCTTCTTACAGGATTGCCTTAAAGACGCGCCCCAGAGGGACCTGTACTTTCTAAACACACACCTTTCTACCTTTCATTTCCAAACCACAACAAAGTCAACAGACATATCCTGCAAAGGTACATAAGTGGTTGTACTCTCATCACTGCATTGCCATCTTTGCACTGCAAGAGGATGGTCATTCCTGACTTTGATTTTCACATTGTGAAGCCTCACTGTCGTTAATAACGGTAAGTTCTAGATGTTCCTTTCTAGACGATTTGATTGGTTGTGATAGCTATACGCCTCACGTTTACCATTACACGGCTATACGTGGAGCCAATCGACGTTAACTAGTCCCACTTTTAGTCTTGGCCTAACTTGCTAACTATTATCCCCACGCTATAGATTTCCACAATCACGTGACACCTCAGCCACGTGACCTCCCGAAGACACCTACCACGTGACCCCCCTTTTCTCTATCAGATCTATCAGATCTATCAGATCTTTTGGCCATGGCTCAGAGCAGCGATGGCTGGCCTGGCATACAGCCTGGCTATGATTACCAACCGCCAGCGAGTAACGAGCAGATGAACCACCCACCCTACTATGCTGCCGACAATGTAGCACCGTTTAACTATGGGACATTGCCTCCTAGGAACGCATACAGCCCTGAGGGTTTCTACGCTGCAAGCCAATTCAATGGTGCCACACCCGACGGCGCCCATCTTCGCACACATGGATCATCAGGGCCGCAGTTTTACAACGCTCAGCAAACCAATGCCTACGGCGGATATGGACAGCAGGTTTCGAACGGTGATGATCAAGAAACTCGACTGGACCATGGAATCAACAACCAGATGTACCAGGAGCCCACTCAGCAGGTTCATGCGCCGTTCCAGGGCAATATAGATACGTACACCCAGAGCAGCCAGGCTGCGATGTATGGAAATACTCAGACTCCAGTTTCCCGTCCTCAGGGAAGTCCATTCTTCCCTGACCGTAGCCATACAGCTACGCCCATGTATACCATGCATAGCCTCACTCCTACAAATGATCATCAGTCGCCCTTCAACCAACATCCTTCTAACCCAACACCACAGTATCATGGCACGCAGTACGAAGGAAACGGACACCATATACCATACCCGGCAGTCTCAGCAGCCTCCATAGGTTTGAATGGGTCTGGGGGTCGAGGCTCGGTTCACCCTCAACAGGGGATACCAAGCCCGCAAGTACTATACCAGCAGGCGCCGCATCAGCAAGTGCCGCATCAGCAGGCACCGCATCAGCAGGCACAGCATCAGCAAACACAATTTCAACAGATGACCTATCAGATGCCAGGAGCGCAGAGAGCAGAGCAACAGCAGGTAGCGGGCAGGCAGATACCAGGCCGTCAAGTACCAGGCCAACCGATACCAGCCCAGCAACCATCTTATCAGCAGCTGCAATACCAGCAGACTCCACTGGAACAGACACTGCAACAGACACCAAACCGGCAGATATTAAACCAGAATTTACAGGCAGCTACCCAAGCAGCAAACCAACTGCTGCAAGGAACTACACCAGTGCAACTGCCCTCAGCACCTGCTGTCGACCCCCAGGTTAATCCAATTGTGGGTCCGCCGGTCAACCAAAATTGGGAGACGCCAGCTGGATGTGATCACGTCCAAGTTTTAAACCCGCCCACCACCAGAATTGGCACAGCTGCAGAATTGGATTTGAATAACGACAGTGTGCCCCAATACCAAACTCGTCTCCTACCAACCCGCAGCACTCGACTTCCGTGCGAAATCCAAGGTGACCTGAACAAACTGCGTGCATTATTGAAGGATAAGACTGTCGATTCTACTACGAAAAATAGAATTCAAGTTCAGATTCAACAACTAAACAACGAGCCTGTCATCATAGCATATTCTCCAGGTACGTAAATGCGCTACTTTGAAACAGACAACACCACCTTGTCCGCCCGTGTTCCCTTTCTCACCACAACACTAACACATCACTGTAGGAATGAAGCCTGCGCGCCAAGATACAAAGCCCAAGGTCGGCACAAAGCGAAAGGCCTCCAGTATGGATCCTGGTAGCAAGAAGCCTGGGAACTCCAATGAGGGTACTCGTGAGGAGAGTCCCACGGATAGTACAGCTCGCAAGGTAAGTTATCTCTTTCATTTTTATCAAACATCGGCTCTAGTGATCACCTCGAACGCAATCGATTCACTCTTTACTACCATTTAACCCTACCTCCTCTTTCATGCGCCAAGTCATCTCATCTACAAAAGCCAAGCAGCACTAACATACGTCCTAACAATAGATCAAGGAGAAGAAGCGCCCTACAGATTCCCTCGAGGCTATCGAGTATGACATGATCACGATTGTATGGCGCGACCCGAAGCGCCCAGAGCCTTCGCAGGAGGCTGTTCAGAAGAGTGTCACCGCCTTCGGCAACTATGTTACGGACCTGTGGTCGAAGAGCAAAAAGTCGAAAGCCGAGATGGAAGAGGCGATAGCCAAAAACGACCGCACCAAATCAGAGGTGCTACGAGCCGAGATGGAAAGCAAGTATGGCTCTATCCGTGCTGCTATTGAGAGCGCTCTCAAGTTCGGCGACAAATTTACCATCTCGCAACTTGGCATTCACATGAAGCTTCTCGGTGGACTATTCGTCATGCTGCGAAACTTCTTCCAGGCTGGGGACTTTAATGGACCTCTGCCAAAGGCCATCATGCGCCTCGCCTCCCTGTTCGTCACAGTCGACACCGAGTTTCTTAAGGACAAGGTCAAGTTTGACAAGGTGTACCTGAAGTTCAAGAACGAGTTTGATGCGGAGGCACAAGGGTACTTTGATCAAATCTTTGATAACGCAAAGAAGCGATCATCACTAAAGGCACAGGAAGCGCACGGAGATGCTAAGAGTGAAGACGTTAAGAAACCTCAATTGGGCGTCTCCAAGAAATCGTCAGCGACGAGCGCCAAAGATAGCCCCAACACACCCAAGGCAGTGCTATCTAAGAAGGAGGCGTCTGTTAAGAAGCCCAATACCGAGATCAAAAGAATGCAGCCCACTGACTATTCTGGTCTCGGATCGGCAAGAAAGGTCAACAAGAGACCTGGTGATGAAGACGTCGATTCACGTGCGCCCAAGAAGACTGCTGTCGAAAATACGACGGGGACTCCGGCGGCGAAGCCACAACCTCCGACAGCCTCCACGACGTCTTCCCCGGCATCTTCAACCAATACGCCAGTTCGTACCAGACCTACCGGTTCGATGCTCCCCGGCAGATCTCGAGTACCGGCCAAGGCGCAGCCCAAGAAAGCAACTCCTCAGGTATCCACCTCTTCTACGATTGGTAACATTCTCGATCAGATTACCAAGCCCAAAGAGAAGCCGAAACAGATCGAGGAGCCGGTAAGGGCACCCGAAACCCCCGAGGAGACTGCTCGCAGGCTGCGCAAAGAGTCGCGAAGACACCTTCGTGTCGCCTGGAAGCCAGATCACCTATTGACCGAAGTCAAAGTCTTCGAGCACGACACTGCCGAAGATAAGGGCCGCGACCAGAACATGCTTCGAGATGCCCGAGACAACCGATCCGAGGGACAAATGTTGAAGCAGCGCGTCCAAGATGACGTCGACGACGACGACGATGGAGCGCCGGAAGAAATTAAGATTCGGGCATGGAATCTCATTCCGATTTCCCCAGCCTTAATCGCTCCTAAGGTGCGGGAAAAGACCTACGTGACCTGTGGCGGTGAAGTCCCCGTCCAATCAGAGCAGAAGAAGGTTATGGATGAATACGAGAGCCGCGAATTAATAGCCATCTACACCAGCCTGTCGGAAATCCCCGAGTCGCCTCGATCGCCATTGCACAGGATCAGCGAGGAGGTTAAGCAACCACGAATCCACGTCCTTCCGTCAACCTCCTCGATGTGGCAGGAATCTTTACCGCCGAACACTCCCAGGCGCGTTGAAATACATCGACGTTGGACAGAACGCCGCCAATTCGGTTCCACAGTCGCTTTGCAATTTGCACTACAGCGTTGCCGTCCCGCCCATAATAATCCTCCGGCGACGTACTACCCAGCTAAACACGCGACCCTAGCGTCTCGTCCGCGCACCTCGCAGGAGACCGCTGCAGAGACACTAGCGCTACTCCAATCAGACAAGGTCAAGGGCTATGTCGATCCGGAGCCCTACGACCCGAATCACCCGAAGACGCAACGCCGTCACGACTATGCAGACCCCAAGGTTCAGCATGATGTTGACGCCCTCGAGGACGTCTTTGCCCATTTCAAGGATAAGCCGTATCCGGCGACTGAACCGCCTGCGCATATCAGTTCCAACCCGGAGCGCGTTGCAGAGTGGCATGACGGTCGCAACCGTGACATTATAGCCAAAGTCACGCAGCCGCAAGCCCAGCCGCAGCCGCAGCCGCAGATGCAGCCTCAAATCGATATCTCGCGCATTCTCCAACAAGTGCGAGCATTGACTCAACCAGCCCCGGCCCCGGCCCCGGCCCCTGTTGCACCATCGCCGGCTCAAAGCCTTCAAGCGGTTCTCGCCACCCTAGCGATTACGCAGCCAAGTGCGGTGCCGCAGGTAACGCCGGTCCCGGCTCCAGCTCCAGCTCAACAGGGCGACTTTACCCAGGCTTGGGCAGCTAGTTGGGCTCAGAACCTGGCTGCTCAGTATGGTGGATCGTATGGCAGCCAGCCGGAGTCCGCCCAGCCGCAACCTCAGGCCTTTAACGCCCAAGCCCTCCTTTCGGCATACGGGGCCCAGCCTCAGGCGGCTCAGGCTTATGGCGGGCTCGCTCAGCCTGCTTCGACCTACGGCGAGTACTCGCAGTACTCGCAGTCCCAGGACGCGCAGAGCCAGCGCGACTATAACGAGCGCAACGGCCGCAAGGACTTCCACCGAGGCGGTCCTAGCAAGGATAACAAGGGGATCAATCGCTCGCTCATCGGCACCAAGCCCTGCACATTCTGGGCCAAGGGCCAGTGCGCCAAGGGCGACAAGTGTACCTTCCGACACGACCCTAGCGACCTTAAATAATCGACTGGCCTATAAGAGCCATGTCTTGTCCTCGCGATTCAAGCGAGATGATACAGGGACTCGAGTCCCTCTAGTTGTACTATACCATCACACCCACCACACATTTCTACACATCCGAGGGGAAGTAATCAGTCAAGGGGAACCGTTAGGAAAGGAGAGGGAGAGAAGAGAGAAAGATTCGCATAGCATTTCCCAGGAGTTTTATGCCTTCTTATAGGCCGGAGTGCGGCGGGGACGGCGGTATGACGGCATGATTTCTTGCTCTCCGGTTGTTGTTTTTTTGGCGAGGCGTCGCCACCTATGTTTGTTTGAGTATTGTCTGGCCGGCTTGTGCCTTTGCTTTTGCATTCTCTCTGCGGGCTGCAGAAAGACCAATTCCCCCATCCCCATCCCCATCTCTCCTACACCCCCGACGACACATTGCCCGGCGTTGGTGGATGAACCGTCAGCCGTGAAGGCTTGGAACATTGCCTCTGGAGGGAGAGAGAGGGATGTATAATAGTTTTCAGTATTGCAATCAACTCGGATTGTAATACCCATGCCCTGGTGTTTCTCATTGTGTGCTGAACCCCGTGATATCCGTGATTGTCCAGTCTACATTTAAAAGTATTTGGTTCGTAGGCTTGTAAGAAAGGGTAATCCGTTTGATATGTTTGATTTTGACTATTGGATGTGTAGGTACCTAGTGATAAAACCTAGCAATAGAACCTCACCTCAATTACCAGGTTCACGAATATTTGACCAGAAAAACTAGATGCCACACCCATGCTGTTTGCCCTAACGCCTGTAAATGTCACATTTCCCGTCCTTTAACTTTCGATTTGTCTTCAGGTTGCTTCCATCGCCAGCCCTGGCAAACGACACCGAACTGACAACCCATTTACCAATTCCCCAGGTGCTTTATTCGTTAAACCCCAGTCTCTCCTCGATAACAGCCACGATTTGCGTCCACTCCATCATAGCACCGTCGCCCACATCGCCGCACGCAAGTGCTTTGGACTTGGGTCTCAACACCTCGAACCAGCCGTCGCCCTCCTCCTCCTCTTCCTCCTTCTCCTCCTCCAACTGCTTTCCCCCGTGCCCGTCCTCTCGCTGACCAAATTCCTCAGCAGTAACAGCATCACCGCCAACAGCCCCTCGCTTCTTACCACCGCCGTACACCCCCCACTCCCCCTCTAGCACGGCGAGCTGGCGGGCCGTGACCGGGTGGCGCCACATGGCGGTGTTCATGGCGGGCGCGACGAGGACGCGCTTCTTCCGGCGGGCGCGCTCGGACCCGTCGACGAGGCGGTGGCGCGCGCCCCCGGCGACGACGGCGGCCACGTCGCCGTCCAGGTCGCCCCACGCGTCCCAGGCGCGCACGACGCTCGTCAGCAGGCCGTCCGCCATGCCGTTGGTGATTTTCGCCATGGTGTTGGCGCTCAGGGGGGCGATCACTAGGAGGTGGGCCCCTGTATATCCCGAGTCAGTATGGATGAGTCAATTGCTGGTCACGAAAAAGGAGAAAAAGGGGATGGAGGAAGAAGAGGGTAAGAGAAAAGGGGGGAGGGAAAAGAAAATACGTACACCGGCGCAGCTCGATATGCAAGATGGCGTCCCCCCGCTTCCACGGCTCCTTCCACTCGTCGGCGTCGGCGTACACGCCGTCGACGCAGTCCATGGCCAGCAGCGACGACACGGGCGGCTGCTCGCGGGACTGGCCGGCCAGGAACCGCGACGCCGACGGCGTGAGCACCACGCGGATGCTGAGGACGTCTTCCGGGTTGTTAGTGTGCTCCGGGTGCAGCCGTCGGTAGTCGGCGGCTAGTTTTTCGACGATTAGGGGGAGCTTGATGGTGGCGACGGATCCGCTGGGGGAGGGTTAGTATGAGCGTGTATAAACTGGTTGCGTGGGAGTGGGACTGGGGGTGGGAGTTGAGGAATATACCTGGCTGCGAGAAGTAGATGCGTCTTATTGTCTCTCAAGGAGGATGTGAGGGAGGCGAGCGAGTTCTTGCGCCGCCGTTCATGGTGCGCGTCATGATTGTTGGAGATGGCTTGGAGCATCTTGTTCTTGTTCTCCTTTCTTTTTTCGGTTGGTTGTTTTTAGGTAGTATGTGTTAGGTAAAGTACAATAACAATGTGTCAATTCCAGACTGCAGCAGAATTGAGCCAAGCCAGATAAATAAATATCATCAAAGCTCCCCTATGTAGATGGATGACGATCGATGGCAAGCTCCGAGGACGAGACCGGAGCTTCGGCAGGGGTTCTTTGTTATATAAGCAGATCACGGGTGAAGCAATCAAGATCCAGGTGTGTACCCGTTCCCCTTTGTAGTTGGATCAGAGTTGGTGTTACCCAACTTAGTAGCTCGTAGCGGCCCACTTCAGCCCTAACGTCATGCTATGGCGTTATGGGTATCACGATTAGGGGGTAGGGGGGGTACGGATTTTATTGAACATGAGCTAAACTGATGTTTTCTTTACGTTTTCTTCTACGGACGTGGCGATCACCGAAAACAAACGGCACAATGTTTGGTAACACTTAGGGGACGGAACCGATGGGCTGTCATATGGTATGAATTGGCGAACTGTCTAGACTGTCAGACTGTCTAGACTTTGTATCGCAAGATACCACGACAGAATGCGGGGTCATCGTCATTCCCAGCGAAAAAGGATACGCCTATCCTAGGCCTATAGAATCGAGTGGTGAGGGGAAAATTGGGGGTAAGGTGGGGGAGCTACTTGGGGGACTTGAGATCTTTGCGATCGAGATATCATTGGTCCCAAAACCTCACTTTTCCTCCACTGCTCCACCACTACTAACTTCAGACTTCAGCGTAATGGTCATCTACCATCTTCCCTCTTAGTGTTAACATCCGAGTCATTGATCCCTCGTCCCTCTCAGTGGTAACATCCAAGTCATTGTCGAAGTTCTCGTCGGGGCCGGAGATCTTAGTAACGACTTGTGCTTCCGTAAGCGACATGGTTGAATCACCCAGAGTCGTACCGTCGACGTCTAAGCCCGTGTCGTCTTCCGTCACCATAGTACGATTATCCTCGTAGTCCGAGTGGTCGTTCTCGTCGTCGTCGTCGAAGGCGTCCCAGTCTGCTCCCTTTCCCTCAAGCATCCTCTCCATCATGTAGTCGATCATCTCTGCGGGCGTTCTGGCATACTCCTCGTCCGGCTTCTCAACCGGTTTCTCTCGAAGCCACTCGTCGATCGCCGTAGCTAGCTGTCCCGGCTTCTTCAGCAGGTCGCGCTTGGGGGTGCCGCGGAAGTGCGTGAACTTGTTGTACAGGTGTCGGCCGCGGATGAGCTTGTGCATGAGATGGGGGACCAGGCCGCTGGGCAGGTCGAGGGCCCAAATCGATTGCTTGCGGGCCTCTTCGAAAACGGCATCGACGGGAATCGTCGAGATGTGGTCTGCCTCGACGAAGATCTCGTAGGGGTGGGACTCTCGGTATTCTGCCGCGATCCGGATCGTGTCGTTCATGATGGCCGCTAGGGCGATGTCGACTTTTTGCAACTCTAGGGCAGGCGCAAATACCTGGAGGGCCATCTTGACGAGCACCCAGTGCTGCTCCTCCTCGAAGATCTTGTGGTCCTCTTGGAAGACGAAGCCACGATAGGGTATGATATCCTCAAGAGTGACATTGTACCAGCTAGGGCGCCGATTAGCGGCATCATCTGACTGCGATGATGCCATGGTGGTTGTCGTAAATAGCGTGTCGTCGAGTGGTTGAGAATGCGGTTGAGAATGTGGTGAAGATGTTGCTGGTGTGGATTTGAAAGTACAAGTTTTGGGAGTTGGATAGAAACTTAGCAATCCAACTGTAAAATGGGAATCAAAGCCTACGTCGATTCGATATACAGATTCAAAAATCTGCTCGGATTTGCTTATCTTTGGCGATTTGTTTGGTACTGTTGACTGGTAAAATCCGAGTCGCGACTAATGGGTACCTGCTACTTTAGTTTCTCGAGATAAATAGGATATCAACCCAGTCCGAGAAGGAACCTTTTCAGTGCCCTTAAGCTTGGGCCAATAGTACTGGGTTTGTATGTCTAGTTGTACAGGCGATTGGACATCGGGACTGGCTTATCACCAAGGACACTGTTCTACAGCCAAATTTGTTATCTCCTTCCACTAGACATCTAGAGGAATCTAGAGGAATCAGTTTTTTATATCAGAGATAAGGTTTAAAGACCTCCTCTAGTGATAGCTCCTTGATAATTATACAAGAGTTGTACCACGGATATAACAGTAGGACTGCTCTCCAAACACAAGTTGATTCTGTTCATAAATAACTTATTACGCGGACGAGAAACATCGTATAGTATTCCCCAAGGTTTGAGTTGTTGTGCTCCAAGGAATCCACCAAGTCAGTTCTAAAATTCGTGTCACATTATTTCTCTGTAGGTACCTAAGGTATTATCCAAATCCTAGTCCGTTTCGTATCGAAGTTAAGCCCGCTTCAGTAGACTACAGATAGACGTTGCCCGTCTATATCCTCAACCCCATGTCTCAATAGCAAGGAAACAACGGCATTGTTACGTGAGGAGCTACTAACCTAATAGTGAAGAGTCGACTGTATGTACTTACACTAGGGTCCTTTCTGCTCTGAACCCGTTGTTCTTATTTTGACCAACATTGCTACCTGGCCTGCCAACACTGCTTACTCCATCCAAGAAGTGAGGGGCAGAATCTTCACGGTATTGTTGGCAGATGTTTTGAAAATATATGGCATTTCCTAGCATGATAAAGTTGCAAGCGTATTTGTAAAAGTACCTAGGTAGACACCTGTAGCTACCTACCTACTCATAAACGTAATCTGTCGGGGGCAACGAAGGTAGATGTGACCCATCTTTCCCCGTTGTCACGAGATCGTCCAAGCGATGAGGGAAACAACGACGTTGTTGCACAAGTAGCTATGGCCCTAACAGCTATGAATGTCCTCGTATATACAGAAATGCCAGACAAAGAAGCCCGTCGGATAAGGGAACCTGCCGTATCCGCCTCCGATACCCCTGGTGGCACAAGCACCCAATACCGCCATCCTAGGGGCCACGATACCTCCCGGATAATAAGGGCTAAGCTTGTGTAACAAGACCTAAGGTCTGACACCCGTAGCCTAGAGCGCTGCCACCGAGGACCTAAAAAGGATGGTGAGCCAGTAAGAGATCAGTGCACCGGCAAACACAACGAACGAATCCGTTATAACAAAGAACAAGACATACACCGTTACCGCCCCAGGATAGCTTAGTTGGTACACAGAAGCTGTATTCGACGGGTGGTACGTGGTTCGATCCCGGGGTTAACGAATGAACCACATATGAGGAAAATGTCTTGGAAAACCGGGTAGGGGGTGGTTAGAGGGCTTGGAGGATTATTTTTTTCCTTGGTATTCCGGCGAGAACCTTGAGCTGTGATCACCTTTCCATTGTCCGGCTACCTACTAAGGTAGCTATGAGAGAATAGTCACAGCTAAAAGACGTAATGTTAATATTTGCACCTACGAGCCTGTTCTATTAACGACGCTACCGCAACAGAAAGATTATTTCAGGTGATTTATAAGGAGTCAGATGCAGAGTTGATAACGCACTCGTTCGGCCGTTGATGCTCTGTTATTTTCATTTAACTAGCAGAGAATCGTAGACTGCAAATTATAAACTGCTACTCATATATTGTGTATAATTAGGAGACCTATCATGTAAGCTAGATGTGTGTGATTAAGAAAGGAGAAATCTATTATAGGAGTATGAGTACTATAAAAAGGGGCATATCTAATAGCCACCCCTTTAACGTCCCAATGAGAGACTACCTATTTACTTCGTACTCGCTACCGATAATTCCATCATAGCTGGGTATATCCAGCGTAGTTTCGTGGCTTGATGATGGATTTCATATTTAGGCTTTATGTATGTTCATTTAGACAAACCCGGTTTTCCACCTTCACGCAACCTATCATCGATGGGCAGGACCTGTATAGCCCCTTGAAGACATATAACTTACTTGAGAACTGATCTACAATATTACCTGCGCGATCTGGGAGCATGGATAAAATGCACGACATCTCATACCCCCATCTTTCCCGAGATTATTTATAGTACTTAAACTACCTACCCGCCCATCTACAGATTTCAGAGCTTCACTTCACCACCGCCGCGGAAGCAAACCAAAAGTATGCTATTCAAAACTCTGGCAGGCGCCTTTGCCATCGCAAGCAGCGCGCCGACCGTGCTCGCGCACTGGACATACAGCCGGCTGATCGTCAACGACGAGGTCGTCGGCGAGCCCTGGCAGTACATCCGGCGCCACAACAACTCCAACGCGCCGCTGACGAACCCAAACGGCACCGAGTTCCGCTGCAATGCCGGCGCGCAGCAGCAGCCGTCGGAGACGTACGCGGTGCGCGCGGGCGACGAGCTCGGCTTCGGCGTCGACGAGCACTTCGGCCACCCCGGCGTCCAGCAGGTGTACCTGTCCCGGGCGCCCTCCGGCGTCGCCGCGGCCGACTACGACGGGTCCGGCGGGTGGGCGCGCGTCTACTCGCTCACGTACGCGCCGCCTACCAATTCCAGTAGCGACGGCGACGAGGAGAAGGAGGTCCTGACGTGGGCCACGGACAACATCCAGTCGTTCCGGTTCCCGCTGTCCGCGGCGACGGTGCCGGGCGAGTACCTGGTGCGAGCCGAGGGCCTCGCGCTGCACGCCGCGCACAAGAGGGGGGAGGCGCAGTTCTACGTGTCGTGCGCGCAGGTCCGGGTAGTCGCCGGGAACGGGACGACGGGCGCGGGAGAAGAAGAGCCCGGTCCCTTGCTTCCGATCCCCGGCATGTATCGGGGTGACGACCCGGGCGTGCTGATCCCGGTCTTTTGGTCCTACCTGACGAATTACACGGCTCCGGGACCGCCGCTGTGGCCGGGGGGTACGCTGGAGCAGCACGTCGCTAAGGAGCTCTAGGTCTGAAACTTGGTTTCATTGGCTTGTTGAAGGGTATGCCTATGGAAATAAGAAAGGGGACTATCTAAATACAACCTTCATATTTTGCGGGGGTAGACGGGGGCCAACATAAGTGGTGCAACTCGTGACAATAGACCCCGTCAATGTCTATAATTCCAAACAAAGGCGCTCTCGACCCCCTAACTTGGTCTAACATGATGCATACTTTCACCGAATCGAAAAATATATATGGGGTATAAAAGGCCTAGAGTTATTCTTATTCTTTGGGTCATTCTTTTAGTCCCGACTTAAAAGGGTAGCCGGTGCCTTTATAGCGACGGGCGGCTCCGAAACTCGGGGGCCCGATAGCGCTACAGATTGACTATTGGGTGGCATTTTACCGAGGCGGGTTAGGCATTCGGGTACAAGCGCAACGGTTGGATACATGGAGCAGAGCGCATCTCCACGGATGGGGTTGAGTCAATCTCAAACATAATCGGGGATAAGGAAGTTTAAGGTTACTTGGGTAGTACGGACATTTGGTATATTATATCAAACGGCCTTGTCTTGTGATCTTCTCCAAGGTTCATACTTTACACGTTCAACTGACGTTCAACTGACGTTCAACTGTACGGCTTCCAGTCTAGTCGCAGCCCACGATGCCTCTCACCACCTCGTCCGTCTTCCCTCCGGAGTCACACGCATTCCAAAAGTTCCCTAGTCGCCGAAGTGTGGTTCATAGCACCAAGGGAATTGTATCATGCACCCAACCTCTCGCGGCGAGATGCGGCATCCAAGTGTTGGAAGCAGGTGGCAATTGCGCTGTACGTGTTCACTTTAGACTACTTTCAGTTCTTATTATACGATGAATACCTACTCATAAAATGGTTTAGGATGCAGCCGTGGCTGTCGGTACGTATGAGACCAAGCACAGGATGTTTGAAGAAACTAATGAGATTTCGCAGCTGCTGGGCTCAACATGACCGAGCCGTGTTCCACGGGCATCGGCGGAGACATGTTCTGCCTCTTTTATGACGCCAAGACAAAGAAGATCTCAGCCCTGAACGGGTCGGGCCGCTCGGGAAACAAATGCACGCTCGAGACGATCCGCAACTCGTTGGGCCTGAAGGACGGCGAGTATGGAAAGATCCCCATGAGCAGTGTGCACGCCGTTTCCGTTCCCGGAGCCCCAGCTGGGTGGGTGGACGTGGTCGAGCGATTCGGCAGCCGTAAGTTGTCTATGGAGCAGGTCCTCGCACCAGCTATCGAACTAGGAGAGAAGGGCTTCCCCGTCTCAGAAGGGGTTGCATTCTTTGTGAGTACTTCGTACACTATCTCTCCAGCTTGATTTGGGGGTATCCTGAGACTAAGACGCTGGGCTAGTGGGATAGATCAGAACCACAAATCCGACAGGCGTCTCCGAACGGCAGCGAGATGCTCAAGAAGGACCCTAGCGCAAAGGACGGTGTACGTGCCCCTAAGGCGGGTGAGATCATGAAGAACCCGACGCTGGCCAAGACATTCCGGGCATTGGCGACAGAAGGCAAGAAGGGATTCTACAGCGGCCGCATCGCCACCGAACTCGTCAAGGTGGTCCAGGATCTAGGCGGACACCTGGAGCTGGACGACCTGGCGCACCACCTCGAGACGGGGAGCGAGCCCGTAAACCCCATCTCGCTCAAGTTCCGCGGCCAGAACGTGTCCGAGCTGCTCAAGGACGCGGTGCTCGACGGCAAGGACGGGGACGACGTCGGGCTCGAGCTGTGGGAGCACCCGCCCAACGGGCAGGGCATCGTGGCGCTCATGGCGCTGGGCATCCTCCAGGAGCTCGAGGCCGCGGGCCGGATCCCGACGTGGGCGCCCGCCGACTTCAACTCGGCCCCGTACCTGCACGCCGTCATCGAGGCGCTGCGCATCGCCTTCGCCGACGCCGGCTGGTTCGTCGCCGACCCCAACGTCGCGGACGTGCCGACCGACTCGCTCATCTCGCAGCCGTACCTCGCGGAGCGCGCCAAGCTGTTCGACCCGGCGCGGGCCTCCGACATCCCGGACCACGGGTCGCCCGCGCTCCGCAGCAGCGACACCGTGTACTTCGCCGCGTCCGACGCCGACGGCAACGCCATCTCCTTCATCAACAGCAACTACGGCGGCTTCGGCACGTGCATCGTCCCGGCCGGGTGCGGGTTCACGCTGCAGAACCGCGCGGCCAACTTTAGTCTGGAGGCGGGCCACCCGAACGCGCTGGCGCCGCGCAAGCGGCCCTACCACACCATCATCCCCGCGGCCGTGACGAACCTGCACGACGGCAGCCTGCACAGCGTCTTCGGCGTCATGGGCGGGTTCATGCAGCCGCAGGGCCACGTGCAGGTGCTGCTGGGCCAGGTCGTCGGGCGCCTGAGCCCGCAGCAGGCCCTCGACGCGCCGCGCGTGTGCATCGGGTCCGGCATGAGCCGGGACGGCGGCGCGGACCGCGTCGTGTTCGTCGAGGAGGGCATGCCCGCGGCGACGGTCGACGGGCTGCGGGCGCTCGGCCACGAGGTCCAGGTCGTGAGGGACATGGAGAGGGCCCAGTTCGGCCGCGGCCAGATCATCCGCTGGAGCGTCGACCCGGTCGAGAAGGTTGGCAGCTGGTCGGCCGGCAGCGATCCTAGGGGAGACGGAGGGGCGTACCCCCTGTGAAGAGGACGTGCTCAGCCAGGGATTACTTTAAGAGCAATGGTAGAAATTCTGGATAGATACCTAGGTAGATGTTATGCCTGCTAAGAGCGTAGCGAGCACTCCAAGATAAAACAATTAGAATGATATGAAGGAAGTTGAGACTTGTATAATGGCTTGAGTCCTATGTACAATATTGACTCGAATGATCTTCTATGGATCTAGCCTGAGTTGGGTCGTATCTGACCGTGTTCCTCAGGAGCTCGCGGAATTGCGTAGTCGCCCGGTACACTACCTCCCCCCTCATACGACGTCGTAATTATCGTCTTAACCTAACCGAGTGTCCCTGTATTCAATCGTACAGACGTATAAACTTAATATACCCTGATCGTACAAGCCCTCGGTATTTTGCGACCAATCATGGCTCTAGTTTTTGCTTGACTGTTCTCTCTAAACAGCTCTTCACTTGCTCTCCTCCTTGGATTCGGACCCGGATCCGTCCAAGGGAGCTAGCACGCCCTTCTCCTCGAGCACCTTGGCCAGCGAGCCGTCCTGGTGCATGGACACGAGGATGTCGCATCCGCCGACGAATTCCTTGTCGATGTAGAGCTGCGGGATCGTGGGCCAGTCCGAGAACTCCTTGATGCCTATAAAGTCACAATAACCGTATTAGTCAACATCCCTCTTTTGCCTTATTCTATTCTGGTTTACTCCATATGAACAGGGCGGGGAGGGTCATACCTGATCGCAGTTCCTGGTCCTCCAGAACATTAAAGGCGGCGAACTTGTTGGGATCGACACCTTGCAGGCCGAGGATCTGGATGCTGGCACGCGAGAAGCCGCACTGAGGGGTCTCGGGGGTGCCCTTCATGAATAGAACGACGGGTGCCGAGGCTACGGCCTTCTCGATCGCTTGCTTCGTCTGGTCGGAGAGGAATCGCAGCTGGGAAGCTGTGAGGAAGGGCGACGGTCTCAGGTGCGCGGATGCGGCCTGGCGGGCTACGGGCCGGGCTGCTTGTCGCAGGGTCTGCCACCGGGATGAGAGTTAGTAAGCTATATTCGACAATACGATTTCGCATTGAGGAAAGGCTAAGATACGTACCGCGGTGAAGAGTGGTCGTGAGAACATTTTCGATATGCTGGTCGCAAGACTGTCTTAGGGGTAGTTTTGAGCTACACAACTATGGCAAAACGCAGGGTAGGGTTGGTAGCTGACGACTATTGTCTTGCGATCAAAAAAAGTCGAGATGATTAATTCGAAAATGAGGGATGATGTAAACGGGCTGACGGGAAGTTCCGACGCTAAGGAGACTTGCAGGGCAGCTAGCGCCACAATGGCGGCGGACTAATCACGTCTCGTGCGCATAGCGATTACCGATGTTGTACCTGATACATGTCTTACTAAGGATTCGCCTCAATACGTGCATTTAACAACTTGAGAACTGAAGTGTCTTGCTTGGAATTTGTCTAATATACGAGAAATTGTGTCTGACAAAGGAGAAGAGCTACGATGCGTGACATTGAGAACGAGTAAGCTCTAGATATAGTTAATGATGGATGTGAGCTTTGATACGTATCATCTAATCCTCCAGAACAATCCAATCATAGGGCATGTTTCGAGTATCTTATAAGTCTATATGTATTAGAGACACTTCCTATAGGTACAGGAAGTGATAGGACAAAGGTTGACATGCTAATGCCAAACATAACTGGTATATGTATGTAGGTTCCTCCATCTCTTGTAATCCCACCTATCATAGGTTGATATGGCATGGTATTATCGTAGAATATGCTTTCATTTTAGATATTGGGCTTTAGATGATCAGACTGGGAAGCAATGAGATATGGCATTTCTGTATATCGAACCGATCCTGACACCTACTATAGCCACCTGACAGCCCTGATTACAAAACAATGAGATGAGACTAGCATAATGCTACTCGATATGTCAAAAGTGACAGTGTCTCCAAATTCTGCATTAGACCTTATTCTGCAGCGGTGCTTTGTCCCGGATCGTCATGCGTATTGTCAAGAAGTGGTAGGTGAGCAGATGGGCAGAGGATGGGAGGACGAGTTCGGAGTAAACCAATCATGATATACGCATAAATCAGACGAAGACGATCGTTGATTGGCTTATCAGAAAACAGATTGGGCATCGCCACGCTGGTCCAAGCTTTCCCCGCACTCTGCTGACATTTCAACCAATGAAAGCCAGGGCCGACTGTTTTCTTGGCGAGTCGGATCAATTTATTCGTAGATTGCAAGCGTTTTTTTTCCAATCGTCGGTGCTCGGTGCTTGAGTAAACTGTAAAGGATTGGGCCGGCGTCGAATGTTCTGTCAGACTCCCGTCGTTAGCACTCGTTCGACTACCACACAGATATCACATCACCTGGCATCATCACCTCTTTCCCCTCTCTCATTCCCTCCCCCTTTTTTTACCCTTTATTCTTATAGCTACGATATTCTTGGCCCTGATCTATTATCGATGATTGCCTAAACCCTTATAATATCTAGCCTGATCTAAGGGCGATATCCACTTTTGGAGAGTCCGAGGAAAAAGGAAGAAAATCCCTGCACTGATTCATTAATTCGAGGCGGCTGCGTCGAAGCCTTCCGGAAACCAGCCTCATGTCGACATAAGACATACAAACTCCAGGGACGTCTATTGATAAAACTTGGCGAAACCCTTTCAACCACCTACTGCTTTTCGCATATCAAAGCTCGTTGCGTCCGTATCATATATCCGAGGAACCTGCGAACTCGCCACTAGCCAATATGGTCCTTACGCACACGACCAACCACGCCTACTCCCACCCTTTTCCGACCGTTACTCTCGCCTTCTTCCTCCGATACTACTCGCCCAAGCTCAACCCCTTCTCCAACCATGTCCTTTCAACCGACACCATCGACTCTCATGTCGACCCAACAACTGGTCGCTTATACACTACGCGCATCCATATGAAGAAGACTCGATTGCCGTCTGCCGTGGTCAAGCTGCTGCCGTCTAGTGTCACTGGCGGGGGTGGCGACAAGTCAAGCTATGTGTTAGAGACTAGTGTTGTGGATATCAAAGAGGGGTGGATGAAGACGGAGAGTCAGAATCTGAATTATACCGGTGTTTTGAGTGTTATAGAGCAACAACATTACTCGATCACTCCTCCAGATCAAAACGGGTCTGGGACAACTTCTGGTTCCCTAGCCTCTGCTGTTCCCCGACCGTTATCTCCCAATACTTTCGTCACCACTACGCTCTGCTACCAATCTAACCTTGGGAGCAAGAAGCACGAAAAGGCGGCGCCAGAGATTGCGGAGGCTGGGGAAGAGCCCGGCAAGCGACGATTCGGCGACTGGATCACGGGCTGGGGAGCCAAACGGATCCAAAGCAGCATCGAGTCCATCGCTTCCAACAAGACGGATGACCAGCTCGTCAAGTCTCGGGACGGAATGCGTATTGTCTTGGAGCGGCTGCGGAATAACGGAGTCGTTGCCGTGCTTAGAGAGCTCAGGCGCCGGGAAGGGAAAACGACCATGACTGGCGACTAACTTCGGTTCTTTATTCTGTCCTTGCTTGGGGCAGATGTTATAACATTACCTGTATTTCGATATCTGATGGTTCAAATTAGCAAGGCGTTGGGGATTCAACTCGCTGAAAGGGGTACACTATGGAAGGAACAGTCTCTTGGGCAACTGATTACGAGGCAAAATGGGGCTTTTGACGATGTCATCAAAAGGTGGATGGAAAGGGGAGGTATGCTTTTTCTGGCTTTGCAACGGTGCTTAGCTACGATATGACACGGCCGGCACAGTGATATTGATGTCACTCACTACTCCCCTCATGTACCAGAAATCATTACCAGTGTTTCCAGTATCTACGGACTGTTATGGTATAGGGTTGAGTATTGTATATTTTCATGAATCTAAGTTCAAAATATTACCCATTTGACTTTTATTATATCGCGATTGATTGATCCCTTCAACCGGCCTTTCTATGAATGGTATCAACATTCAACTCTTGGTATGGCTTAGAAAGTACGGGATTGTTTGCCATGGCAGGGGTAAGATGCGGCTTGCCTCCCTCCATCATCTTATGTTTCACAAGATTACTTGCAATGAAATTAATCTATAGTGAACTTCATCCCCACCACTTGTCAAGATTTTACGCAAGTTACTTCGGGAAATTCACTTTTCATTTCGCAGCTATATAAAATTACTACCCAATTCATAACTGCATGAACAGAAACGAAGATAAAAAACATTATATTATAGATTCATCGACATAGCAGCAGCAGCGACAGCACCGATCGCCACACATGAGCTCACGAGGGTCGCACCCGCGCTCGGCTTATCGGTGGTAGCCGCCACACTGTCCGTCGTCCCGTTCCCCGAAGCAGCATTGTCGAACGTCGCGGGCCCCGTGCCGTTGCCCAGCGTGTCGGCGGGAGGCTGGGGGTAGTCGGGCTCGGTCGAGAAGGGCGCGACGGACGACAGGCTGTCGACGCGGCCGAGCAGGAACTCGAGGTGGCGGAAGCCGGCGCTGGGCGCGTACTGCGGGATCATGTGGCCCGAGAGGTCGACGCTGACGTACGTGAGGCCGCGCTCCGTGTGCGCGGTGCCCAGAACACCAGCAGCAGCGATGGAGCCCAGGGCCGTCTCGTCGCTCTCCGAGAAGATCTCGTCGGCCGTCGACAGGGAGTGGAAGGGCACGAAGAAGGGCTCGACGGGCGGGGACTGGAACCCGAGCTGGCCGCCCCACGTCGTGTTCTGGATGGACAGGAGCGTGCCGTTGGGCAGCAGGATCATGTCGAGCGTGCCGTGGCCGATGATGACGTTTTGGGTGCTGTCGATGACGTGCGGGAGCACGCGCCACGTCGACGGGTCCGACGTGTCGCGGCCGCCGACGAAGACGTCGCCCGACGCGCACTCCTCCCACGTGTGCGCCACGTCGGCGTGGATCGCGCGCTTGACGTCCTCGCGGTCGAAGTAGACCTCGCCGCCCGCCGGCAGGTACCCGATCGAGCCCGGGAAGCCGAGCACGTCCCACAGCAGCGGGCACGTCGTCGCCACCTGGTACACGTCGAAGCACGGGTTGACGCTGAGGGCCTCGTTGAGGACGACCTCCCACAGCCCTTCGCACTCGTCGCCGACGCTGCCGGCGTAGTCGGGCGGCTGCGGGCCCGGCGGCGGGTACGTCAGGTACTTGGCGTTGTAGTCGGCGAAGCCGCACGTGTCGTGCAGGCCGTGGATGTAGGCGCTGAAGGTGTCGTTGAAGGTCATGAGGTTCCTGTGGTAGTCGACGAAGGGGACCGTGGTGGCGGCCGACTGGACGACGTCGTCGCCGAGGACGGGGTCGTAGATGATCATGCCGCTCATGTCGTAGTAGGCCGTGTCGTTCGCGTCCAGCATGGCGGACGCGATGTACGGGCAGTAGGCGCCGGCGTACGACTCGCCCGCGATGTACACCTTGTACCCCTCCAGCGCGAAGGTGGTCATGAAGTTCTTCCAGAAGCCGAGGAACTGCGCGGCCACGTCCTCCTCGCCCCGCGCCGTCACCTCGCCGCGCGAGAAGCCGGTGCCGACCGGCTGCTCGACCCACACCACGTTCGTCAGCCTGTTCCAGGCCCACGGGTTCGGCACCGGCTTCAGCGTTCCGTACTGCCAGGAAAAGGGTCCGTTTTCTTGGAGGAGGCCCTCGAAGGAGGAGCAGCCGGGCTGATGTGCTCGTTAGCTATGCGAACCGCGCATATTTGACCGACTTTTGCGCCGTGCGTATGCAAGACAAGGGCCAAGAGGAAGAGGGATACTTACACCGCCATTGAGCCACAGCAGAATCTCCTTCTCAGTGTTGTTAGGGGTTGACGAAGGGAAGAACCAGAAGAACAGCTCGTTCGTGTCGTTCGCCTTGTCACTGATGGGCAGGTAGCCAGCATACGACTCGCCCACGTCGAAGTCGACGTCGGGAATGCCCGTGCCGTTTACGGAGAACTCTGCGGGCACGCTGGTCAGCAACACATCCCGTCGCACATCTCACGGCTGTTATATACGCACTGGTGGTGTTCTCGTTGGCGAACTTGGGCGCCGGCACTTGTCGCGTGGCCAGGTAGTGCGCCAGGGAGCTTCCCTCGTCGCGGGGGGTCGACTTATCCTTCTTGCCTACGTGCTGGAAGCTCCTCCGCGCCTCGGCCACGGCGGCCGCAGACAATAGCAGCCCGGATGTGAATGTCTGCCAACGCATATTGACTGACTAGCACCGTTGAATGCAGGTACACGGAGCTTGAATTTCGACCGGCCCAATTAAAGAAGGGACTGACGAAGTTTGGATCGTCTTAGTACAACGACGTTCCCAAGACCAAGAATCTGCTGCGCCAAGATTCTGGGGAATGTTGCTCCTGCAAAGCAGACGGTTGGGAGGGGGAGGGGGGAGGAGCAGGTAGAAGAAGGAAGGGAAATAATAAAAAGAAGCCCTGCGCCGCACGCATAAGTGCTCGGATCTAGATCATCGGGTGGTTGGTGGATCAATTTGCCTGAGAGCAACAGCTCTTTTTCCTTCTGCCGGGGTGTAGATCACGACAGCATGTAAGCATTGTATTCGCCATCTCGTTTTTCCCCCTCGCTTGGCTAGGATAGGTAGCTGGCCAAAGATGGTGCGAGATAGCACGGCGATCCGCCCCCTTGTCTCGATGCTACCCTCCTGCGTGACGAGGTACGGGGCCACGGTGTTGGACGATGCATATGCGCGTACCACAAGCAAGAGATGAGGGAGTGGGTGCTGCGGGAGTGAGCCGCGCTTGCGCAAGGTCCGGATGGTCCAACCCAAGACAATGGGTTTGTTCAGTTCGATTTCAGGGTCCTCTTTAGTTGTTTGTTTACTATTTGTCCGGCATACTAAACTGGCCGTGAGAAAACAGAACTCGGCCGGCTTCTCCAATTCTACCACCCCAAACCCAACCGCCCCATTGACATAATTTCGTGGCCTATATTGGATTCCAATAACTTATCTGCGGGGAATAAGACACCGGTCGAACAATCCGCTTCTGTGACGCTTCGCTTACCGGTTTAGGAAGCTCCTCAGGTACGAGCCTTGATAAGCTGTCCAGTCTGCCTGTCTAGATGTTTACGGCATCGTCTGGCCGGCCTCTCAGCTTCTAGAAGGCTTATCCCGCCCCTTGACTCATAATATCGTGATGTCAGAATGCACCTAACACGAGCTTTTATGAGGACCTCGGTGGTTTTATCATTAGTAGTGGTTGCCTAATCAGGGTTTGAACAAAATAAGTAACGGAGCTGTGCTATGTAGAGCAAGGGACTAGATACACGAAGATCCTTAGCGTATTGGGGAATTTAAGGGATCAAGATTAGGCATTGATCTCACAAACGGAAGAGAGAATGATGGGACGGTCGGAAGATGGCGGCTTGAACCGGCTTTCAATTGAATTCTCAAACAGATAATTGATCGACGTCGTCAAGTCATTAATGAGCCTACGAAGGAGTTGTAGTCAATTAACTTCGTTAGATGAAGGCTCGTGCCGTCGACTTGGCTTCCGCTTAGTCTAAGTCTGAATAGGCTTAGAGAAAAGACTTATGAGATAACTTCACACCTCACGGTATAACTTGGACACCATATGGAACGATCTAGTATCTGATGATCTCTCAGAAAATAGGGAGCATCTCGTGTACTCGAGATATTTACATATTTACATCTATGCTGTAATTGATACAATGTAAGTAGTTAGTACAGCTAAGTAGAATAGTCGCAAGAGAGCCGAATTATTTCTTCCCCTTCCTCCCTCCCTTAGTCGCAGCGGCAGCATCAGCCTCTTCCTCCGCGATCAGCGTCTCGACATCCTTCCTGACGAGCCACTCCCTGGTGCTCTCCATGACCCTGTCCAAGCTCTCCCCGCCCTCGAGCACGTCCGGCAGGTTGTGCACGTCGAGGCCGCTCCGGTGGTCCGTACACCGGTCCTGGCTGTAGTTGTAGGTGCGGATCTTGTTGCCGCGCGTGATCTTGTCCTTGCTCAGCACGCTGTTGCGCAGCGCCCACGCCTCCTCCTCGCGCTCCTCGCGCCGCCGCTGGCCGATGCGCGACCGCAGCAGCGTCCACGCCGACTGCCGGTTGCGGTGCTGCGACCGCGAGTCCTGCATCGACACCGCGATCCCCGTCGGCTCGTGCGTCAGCCGGATCGCGCTCTCCGTCTTGTTCACGTGCTGCCCGCCCGCGCCGCTCGCCCGCATCTTCTCCTCTTTTACCTCCCGCGGGTCCACGTAGAAGAGGCTGTTCGGGTCGTTGAAGCTCTGCTCGCTGTTGGCCATGTCGGACTCGTCCTCCGGGAACGACGGCAGCACCCATACCGCGACCGCGCTCGTGTGCGTCCGCCCGCTCGTCTCCGTCGACGGCACGCGCTGTACCCGGTGCATCCCCGCCTCGCCCCGGAACTGGTCGAACGCGCCCGCGTTTAGGATCTCGAGGACGGCTTCTTGTAGGGGGGACTCGCTCGCGCCGCCCGTAGAGGATTCGGCCCCGTCGACGGTTTCGTACTTGAGTATGTTGGTGCGAAGGCCCTTGCGCGAGCAGTATTGCCGGTACATGCGGAACACCGCGTCGGCGAAATAGCGACCCTCCATCCCGCCGGGCCCCGGGCGCACCTCGAGTAGGCAGGGCATATCTGCGAAGGGGTCACGCGGCGTGAGAGAGGCCGAGAGGGCGGTCGCAAGAGTGTCGACTTTCGCGTTCGTCGTCGACAGCTCTTCCTTGGCTAGCTGGCGCAACTCAGCATCTTGCGACTGAAGGAGAGCAGCAAGCTCTGATATAGAGGATCGAGCGGCCTCCCATTCTTTTAAGGCTTCGGCGACGCGCGACAATTCGCCTACGCGCTTAGCGATCTTGGAATCAAAGTCGTTCGCAAGGGCAGCCGCTAGCTTATCATGCTCGGCGGCAATGTTTCGGGCGCGTTGGAGGAGGACGGGAGGTAGATTTGTGCTCGAATCTGAAGAGAATATTAGATACTTTTGTATGCAAAAATACGGATTTACGCACCTGTGCTAGCTAATCGTTGGAATTGGAAGTTCCTGGGCTGTGCCAATGCCTTTATGCAGCGACGGCACATCCATTGCGCCGTCAACATGCTTGTCCATCAAAAGCACAAAACTCTCTACTGGTTTGTGCTCGGAATCGTCATCTGAATAAAAAACCACAATTGTCAACGCGATTATTTCTAATCGATAAGAAAGCCAGATAATAGCATGTTATCGATAAGCCCCCTTTTTTTTGACGAGTACATGCTCTCGTGGGTTTGAGAAGTAGACTCTTGTTGGTAGATGACTACCGAGTCAATGTTTAGAAATGGCCACTGAGCCCAAACTGTAGATATGATGCTAACTTAATTCAACTCATTAGAAGGTCGAGATTTGAAGACTAGAATCACATATATCTGTGTTGGGACTGTTCTAATAAAGTATCGTCCGTAAGAGTCGGCGCCTATTCAGTATCTAATATGATGACGAATGTATTCGGCCTGACAAATATAATATCAAAATACACCGAGAGTCTTCCCTGGTACAACGCCTGCTTCAGCAGCTCGGGGCTTTCGTAATATTTCCTATAGCCAATAGTAATTCACGCAAAGACGTCAAAGTCCTGCCTGCAGATAAGATGCAAATTCCACCCCGCACCATTCAGCCCACGAGGCTGGGCGTTTGACACTCACCCCAACAACATCAGCTTACAGATTCTGTTCTTCTTCCGTGCAGTCCAATCTAGGAAAGTATACTTCGCATGTATTCTAACGATACGCTCCCTATTTATATTAGGGGGAAAGCGCTACTGTGATATTATAGTCTAGGTACCTACACGCCACCGTAAAACATGGTAGCCTTGCGGCATTCAACTTGCTCCGCTAGGAGGTACACGACAAAGAGCCTATTCCCATATCCATCCCAAATTTCCAAAGAGGCAAAAGGTTTCGGACGGCCAACAGATCAACACCCACCAAAGGGAGGATGGACATTCCGCGTACGCGGTGTACCACATGACTGGGACCGAGGCAGTCTACAGTCTTTCCTGGCAGAGCAAGACGACTCTGCTAACCCGGCTGTCAGGTCCTTGGCCAACGAGATTCATGGGCGTTCGCAGACTGCCACTGTCTCCTTTCGGGGCACTCCTCGTCAACTACGAATACCTCTTCCTCCACATCCCACCGGGCCCACCGAGCCAACCGAGCCACAAGTATTGATACTTGATGATAAATTTCTTGGTGTCACGACTCTCTACACCCCTCCCCCGGAGGATCACAAGGTTGAGTATGTATCCTACCTCCGGTTCCAAGTACGTTACTCATCCTCTTTAGCATTATTGCGATTTCCGGTCTTGGCGGACATGCGTTCGGATCGTTCAAGGAGAAGGCGGGAGAGCACATGTGGCTACGGGATGCACTCCCGCACCATATCACCAGCGAGGATGGCGACAAACCCATCGCACGTGTGATGATATATGGCTACGACTCAGCCCTTCACGGAAGCACCAGCTTCCAGAACCTGGATGACCTCGGAAAGTCTCTTCTAAATAGTCTTCTAGTGTTAGCTAACAGTCCGACCTTTCGGCCAATCGTCATTGTCGCCCATAGTTTGGGCGGTCTAGTCGTCAAGCAGGTAAGGCCATTGAGACGATCCATTATGCAGTATTCTCACAGACTGGCAGTCTCTCGTATCACTATCGAATGCGAAGGACGAGGATCACCAGAGGCTCTTTCAAGCAGTATACGGGATTGTCTTTTTCGGTGTTCCACAATACGGCATGGAGATCAGTTCCCTCAAGCCGATGGCGGCGGATGGGCCTAACCGAGCCCTTCTCGAGTCGATTGGAACCAATTCCCAAGTTCTCAACCAACAGTACGAATACTTTCAGACAGCGTTAGGACGTAAAGGCGAGTTCGAGGTCATCTGTTTCTACGAAATACTTCAGTCACCGACAGCCATACAGGTATGTCCCCATCACGTCTCTCCAGGCAAGCTATGCTAACACAAACAGGACCGAGAGGGCAGGTGGAAAATGGACGGACCCCGCGCAGTTCTGGTGTCTCCCCAGTCGGCTTCGCACTGTCGGCCATGGGAGGATGGGCTCGAGTATAGATGTCCCATCAATCGGACACACTCAGAAATGGTTAAGTTTGGACCTCAAGACGAAGAGTACGAGAAGGTCGTCGAACGAATCAAAGGCATTGTTCGACGGGCGCCTTCCAGCGCAAAGAGTATTTGAATAAGACCCTCCCGCAGATCAGCCGTCTAGCTTGAAGTAGTAACATCAGAACTTTGCAGGTCCATTACAGCCGAATCTGTCGGAGAACGAACGGAATTGCCTACAATCGCTAGCCTTTCCGCAGATGTATGACCGCGCCAACGACGTTGACCCGGCCGCCAATGGGACATGCGAGTGGCTGCTTCAACACGACACATATGCGAGTTGGCAAGCTTCCAATCGAGGTCTGCTCTGGATCAAGGGGAAGCCGGGCTCGGGGAAGTCAACATTGCTTAAGCATGCTCTCAAAAATCAGAAAAGTACTCTTAGGGCCACAAGTAGCGATCTCGTCATTTCCTTCTTCTTCCACGATCGCGGTGATGATCTCCAGAAGACCCCGCTAGGCTTCTTCCGATCTGTTATTCATCAGGTCCTCAGCCAGGTGCCCATTGCACTGTCCGATCTAGTCCATGAGTTTCAGCAAAGGCGCGAACAAATTGGCAAGCCAGGTCAACAGTGGCAATGGCATGAGCGCGAACTTCAGGACTTTTTCAAGTTGTCGCTTTCGAATGCCCTTAAGACCCGTCCAGTCTGGCTATTTGTCGACGCCTTGGACGAGTGTGGCAAAGAGAATGCGGTCAAACTATTTCAATGGTTCAAAACCCTGCTCCAGACGCTCCCGAATACCAATCTACAGTGTCACATATGTGTCACTTGTCGTCACTATCCAGTTCTAGACCGAGACTGCCCGTTTGAGATATGTCCCGAGCATGAAAATGCTCAGGATATTTCTACTTACGTACAAGGCCAGTTTTCTGGTTCGTCCGAACTGGCTGAATCTCCAATTCCAGCTTTGATTACGACGGGCGCTTCCGGAGTTTTCATGTGGGCCCGTCTTGTAGTAAAGCAAGTGTTGGAACTGGACATCGAAGGAGCAGGGCTAGAGGAGATTAAGGAACAAATCAAGGCTATACCTCGGGACCTGGACGAGCTATACCGCAAGCTCGTCCAAGACATGATCGACAAGCAAAATTCACTGAAATTAATCCAATGGATTTGCTTTGCTATGAAGCCATTGACATTGAACGAGCTGCGATGGGCTATGGCTATTGAACCGAATTGCCCACAACGGTCATTACAAGAATGCCAAAAGAGTAGGAATTATATACGGGACAACGACAGAATGCAGAGACGAATTCAAACGCTTAGTTGTGGTCTTGCCGAGGTTATACTATCTAGTGATGGTTTAGATGATATTCAGATTATCCAGTTCATCCACCAGTCCGTCAAAGACTTCTTTATCGAGAACGGTCTGTTGATTATGGACAGCAGCTCAGCACCAACTGGTGCGGCAATCGGATTGGCACATTTTCAGCTGTCCAGGATCTGCATACGCTACTTAGCGATGGACGAAATCAGACAGTCAACGTGCGACGAGGAAGATAAACTGAAATCTGATTTTCCTTTATTGCATTATGCTACGACTTCTTGGGTAATGCACACGAAAGAAAGCGATGCCCGTGGCATCCCTCAGGAAGATCTTCTGGAACTGTTTGCCTGGCCATCAAATGCCCTTACGGACATATGGGTGCGTGTTTACCACGGGCTTGGCACGTATTCGTACCATCGTCCAAATAAAGGAACCAGCCTTTTGCACATTGCGGCGAGGAATCATATTTTAGGAGCGTTGATTCCTATTCTACGGAAGGCCGGTCAGACTACTACAAGCCTCGATCCGAAGGACAGCGATAACCGGACGCCGCTGTCATGGGCCGCCGAGGAAGGGCACGAAGCCGTAGTCAGGCTTCTACTAGAGACACACCAGGTCGAGGTCGATTCAAAGGATAATAAATATGGCCAGACGCCACTATCGAGGGCCGCCGAGAATGGGCACGAAGCCGTGGTCAGGCTTCTGCTAGAGACACACCAGGTCGAGGTCGATTCAAAGGATAATAAATATGGCAAGACGCCACTATCGTGGGCCGCCGAGGGAGGGCACGAAGCCGTGGTCAGGCTTCTACTAGAGACACACCAGGTCGAGGTCAATTCAAAGAATAAATATGGCCGTACGCCACTATGGTATGCCGCCGACGAAGGGCACGAAGCCGTGGTCAGGCTTCTACTAGAGACACACCAGGTCGAGGTCGATTCAAAGGATATATATGGCCGGACGCCACTATCGAGGGTCGCTGAGGAAGGGCACGAAGCCGTGGTTAGGCTTCTACTAGAGACACACCAGGTCGAGGTCGATTCAAAGGATATATATGGCCAGACGCCACTATCGTGGGTCGCTGAGAAAGGGCACAAAGCCGTGGTCAGGCTTCTACTAGAGACACACCAGGTCGAGGTCGATTCAAAGAATAAATATGGCCGTACGCCACTATCGTGGGCCGCCGACGAAGGGCACGAAGCCGTAATCAGACTTCTACTAGAGACACACCAGGTCGAGGTTGATTCAAAGGATAACAATGGCCAGACGCCACTATCGTGGGCCGCCAAGGGAGGGCACGAAGCCGTAATTAAGCTTCTACTAAAGACACACCAGGTCGAGGTTGATTCAAAGGATAACAATGGCCAGACGCCACTATCGTGGGCCGCCGAGAGAGGGCACGAAGCCGTGGTCAGGCTTCTACTAGAGACACACCAGGTCGAGGTTAATTCAAAGGATAATAATGACCAGACTCCACTATCGTGGGCCGCTGGGAATAAGCACGGAGCCGTGGTTAAGCTGCTGCTGGAAACAGGCCAGGTTGGGGTCGACTCAAAGGATGATGCGCTGTCATATGCCGCCCAGAACGGATATAAGGCTGTGGTTAAACTACTCCAGTTCCATTCTTAATCTTATTTATAATTAATACTCTTATATACATACTTATATATATATATATATATATATATATATTATCAGTGTGGCACATTGCGAGCCTCGTGTGCGGCAAAATTACATACATAGTTGTTTGTTATATTCTGTAATATTCTCATGCTTTCATTTTACGTTAAGTTCAATAACCCTCTCCTCTCTCCCATAATAATACCTAATCTGATGATCCTTTTTAGGGCTTTGAGTCATTTTTTTCAACGTATCAATTCTGACCTTCCCTTCCCTTCCCTCCGAGACCCGTTCTAAAACGCGATTCAGTTTTTAACACCCGCAGTGTTGTTTGTTAATTTCTTACACGAATTCTCACTACGAAGACGGCCTTTCCATCTTTCAAAGTAGTCTGCCTTGCCCTGACGCATTCGCTCATCAATCAATTTCACGCCCTCGTTATTCGCTCCTTGATCCGAGGAGGCAGCATCGAATTCATGTACCAGTCCGGCACTTATGTCAGTTCGATTCTCCCACATGCTTGCCTCGTCGGGGAATTCCTTCCACACCCCAACGTTGATAACTCGCCTTCCCCGCTTCCATTTAGCAAGCAGCGCCGAGCCCTCTTATACATCTTCTAAATATCTAGGTAACGAGAAATCGTTCCGCAGCTCTGGATGAATCAATCCCACCGGCAAATCTAGATGGGTTGAGGCTGCTGGCGGAGCCGTGTCCTTCCATCACCTTTCGGATGAAGCCGGTTCAGAGCCAAACATTAAGGAAAGTGACGCGCTGGTGCTTGTGATTGTCACTGTTAGTGGATAACCAAGAGCGACTTATTACAGACTATTCCTGGGTAAAGTCTGCTATGTAGGTGTTCTTAGCTGAGATATCCACGAATAAGATAGTTGTATTTTATAGTTATGATGCATGAAGCCTTACTGTTAGTTCTAGTCTAACCCTGGGGCTATAGTGTGAATACCAAAAGAAAGTCTAATAAAGTCTAGAAGATATAGCCACAAAGGGCCCATGTACCAATAGATACTTCAATCATTATCCACTTGCCATCTGAAGCTTAAGATATCCCCAGTATGTCTTTGCTAGCCGTAGTAAACTCTTTTAGTTCTTCAAGTGCTGCCTCGTACCCTTCCAACGCTGTTTTTATCTTGTGACGCTTCTCTTCTGGTAACGTCTCCCAAGCATCTATCTCATCGACAAAGCCTTTAAGAGTTTTCATGTGTTTCTTACAGTCTTCCCCAGCCGGCTTAACTTTGGATAGCTTTTCGTTAAGTAGTCGTAATTTCGCTTCAGTTAGAGAAGGATCCCAGTAGTTAACCTTTTCATGTAAAAGATCCTTATCCTTGACATAGCGATTGAACTTTTCCGAGGCTGCCATATACCGGTCCTTCAGGGTGGACATTTTGCCAAGAGTTGTGAGTTTAATCGAGATGAAATAACAATTATTGCTCAATGTGATTAAATTATTTCAAGGAATTGGTCGTGGCCCGATGCTTGTCTATGGTCTGGTTTGGGAGTTGCTTCAAAATATTGAGCAGAGAGCGGGGAATTTATAGACTTTTTCCATTGACAATCAGATGAAATTAGTGATAAATTATCTACTGATCATTATCGGAAGCATTATTCAGGCCTCTATGTGGAGGCTATCACATTATCCACTAGTATAGTTCAGATTAAAAACATGGAACCCAGCTGTAGGTCATATGGTAGTCACGATACGTGTTATGATGCTGCTGTAGTATTATATGACCAGCTTACCTCAGTTTGTCAACGAAGCGAGTACAGTATGTGATGACATGGCCATCTATGTTAATCAATTATTGCAATTCGAGGAGAATGGGGATAATGAGCTACTAACCTGTAAGGGTCTACCCGACTTCGTAGCACAATTCTGTGTTTCCTTAGTTTTTAACTTGTTCATTGACCCGAAGGTATCTGGTATTATGTTTTTCTTGTGTTTCTCTTCTCTTATCTTCGATAAGATTGCCGTTTGTTGCGGCACTGTCTATAGATGATGCAGCTAGTAGATCTATTACGGTCGTACTATCATTACTCGAATCACTTTCTGATCATCCAAGTTCGATAATGACGATATCAAAAATATAAATATCTTGTGTATAAGAATTGAACCCTTGCCCTAGAGGTAGAATTTGGATCAGTCATCGTTTGCATACTTACTGCATGCAATGTTGATAGCTTATCACCTAAATGCGTAGCATTGTTGTAAGGGGCAATAAGAAGAGGCATCTCGACGATTGTAATTTCCGACTCTATATGCTGTGGTTAATTACTTGCTAATATGCCTTTGAAATGTGGCTTCTTTTCTTCCCGCAACTCTTAGCAATTGGAAGCGAGGTTAGAAAATACAAGAGGGAGTTAAGTTTCTAAGTCAATTGACCTCACCGACTATGGATACCTAGTTCGTGGCGCCATAAGCAGCAAACAGTATCGGCCTCCGAAATGGGAGTCTTTGGATTATCACTATATAGCCTGTTCGTCTCTTCGTGGTTAGCCGGCCTATTCTTGTCCAGTTACTTGCATGTAAATTTATGCAGATAATATGATAAAACTGGCCACCTCAACCTTTCCCCATCGCGACTGATCCGAGTGTAAATCTACTTTGCTAGCTAAGTTTTGAAGCTATTCAGACCTACATATAAGACGCATTTCTAAATTTCTTGAATGGTTTTACACCACCCGCACTAGCCACCCCCTTAACTGTGGCTTGTGTCCGTGTATCTAATTCTTTTTTACAGTATGCACCTAAGGGGATCGGGTTAATGGGCTGCACAACGTAGATGATCTGATCATGTCCGTTTCCCCTTTCGATTTCTTTCCCTTTCAAGTGATAATTGTCGAACTAGCGCATGGTTTAATGGAGGTAACGTCGGTTTTCCAATGACTCGAAACGCTGCAGTGAAACCTTGTCGCATTTCAACCGGCCATACAACGATGACAAGACGCCGAGTTGTCGGTAATGGAATGGTTCCACGGCACGCTTGTACCTACTCATTCCTTCTTCAATGATGAGATTATCAAACGAAAATGTTTTGGGGTCGCATCGCAGAGTCACATTGTGAAACTTGACGATTTCCCCACAATTGGTACCGTGCATAACCTGGAAGTTGGATGATTTGTATGTTGGCACGATGCATGATCATTACCTGGGGATAACGCTACATAATCCATCCAATTCATCGGCTGTGTTACATACCAGGTAGCAGTTCGGGTGCGGTTTAGGTACCTCTTCTCGCGCGGAAGGAGATGTGCTCAACGCCCATCCAATACATTATGAAGATGGAATGGCCCACGATCCAACTGAGGTTGTCTGCTTGCGCAAGGATCATAGGTAGATCCTGACTTCGGTCATTTTGTGCACAGACCTAGGAGGTGAATAAGTCGGGAGCAACTCTTGACATTAAATAACGAAGCCTTTAGCTAGGTAGAATTCAATGGTATGCACAGGTACCCGGGTTCGTATCTACGTAAGTACACGGAAACCAAATCTATCCATTCGTCCTTCTTCAAACCCTAGATTGCGTATAGGCAACCGTTAGATTTCTGAATAAAGTATTCAAACTCAGTAGTTCGGCTATGTTGATATCTCATTGGTAACTCTCGCCAATTAACCAATCCAAGTGCGTGTTGGCAAATATCCTACCAGACTTAGCGGCCTTAATATCTGAAAGAACCATCTCTTCCACCAAGCTCTCGAAGCTGCACTTCGGCTCCCAGCCCAGAATCTTCCGGGCTTTTGCTGCGGAGCCCAGCAAGTTCTCGTTGTCAAGAGGCCGATAGAATTCGGGATTCACCCTCACTCGGATAGCCGATGTTGCTGAATCTATCCCGACTTCGGATAGGCCTGCGCCCGACCACCTGAAGGGAGATAAGTCTCTGACTTTGTTACGGGGTACATTGCGCACTTACTCTATCCTAACTCCAATGACGCCGAAAGCGACTTCCACAAACTTCCTGACGCTATATGCGTGCCCGGATGCCAGAACGTAGTCTCCGCCTTCTGGCTGTTGCAGCATGAGATGCACCCCTCGCATATAGTCTCTGGCGTGGCCCCAGTCTCTCACAGCATTGAGGTTGCCGAGCTCAAAAGATTCCAATAACCCACATGCGATCAGTGCGACTTGTGTAGAGATTTTGCGTGTGACAAAGGTAGTTCCTGAACTGTATGTTAGCTAGCAATGGCTTCAAGGCTTCCCCAAAGAAAGGAGGGACTGCGGACCGCGTCTTGGGGATTCGTGGTTGAAGAGGATGCCGTTGGAGGCGTGGAACCCATAAGCTTCTCTGAAATTTACTATGGTCCAGAACTGAAACTGCTTGGAAATAGCATATGGTGAGACTGGATGAAATGGCGTCTCCTCGGTTTGCGGCTTAGGTAGATCGGACCCATATACCTCTGAGGATCCCGCCTATATGTCTTAGTCTTAGTCGATAAAGTTCTGATTTGCTCACTCACATTATAGAATCGGGTTCCTTTCTCCATTTTCAGCATTCTCATTGCTTCAAGCAACCGAAGAGTTCCTAGTGCATTGGTATCGCAAGTCATCAATGGTGTCTCGAACGAGACGGCGACGTGAGACTGAGCGGCCAGATGGTATATTTCGTCAATTTGGATGCCGCCCAGAATTTGAAGGAGACGACCAAGGTCTGTGATGTCTCCAAAATGCAAGGTCACGCCCGGACGTAGAGGACGGTTCAGAGCTTGTCGTCTCTGGGAAGAAGGTCGGACAAGACCATGGACTTCGTAGCCCTTTTCCAGCAATATCTCGGAAAGGTAGGAACCATCTTGTCCAGTAATTCCTAAGTACGCATGTTAAGCACTTGAGCTCTAAGACATTGGCTGCCTAGGTACCTAAGGGGGCACCTACCGGTAATGAAAGCTACCTTAGCTTTGCCGTTAATTGTGCCGTTCTTTGTACCGTTCTCCATCTTAAAATATTCGTGTAAAGGTTGATCGCAGAATAGAGAATCACTATGTTGAAAGGTGTTTAACGTAAACGCTGCAAATTTACTTCCTTTCTTTCCTTGGTTTACGAGATTTGAGTCTCTTTAAGAGGAAATAGAGAGAAAGGCATGGTACAGGTCCATAACTCATGGTCCTCGGCGATTAGCACCAGCGTGAGCCGGACTCACTGGTAGAACCAGAAACAGATGTCTACCTCCTAGGTATCGTGACCTCATACCAATGTGAGTAGGGTGCCTTGTGATACCATACCACCCATGTCAGCTTTGCATTCAAATTTCTAAAGGAATGGTCCTGCGTTGTGGCAATGACACCGAGGGCAATGTTTGAGCTAGCCTTGTTACATCAACCGAGTCTTAGCATCATCACTTCATGTCGGCGTTGGTACCGTATCTGCAGGAGAGCTAATATGAATCGCTTATAGTGGTTTAGGTCACAAATCCGCCTTGCAGATAGTACATACTATCCCTCAGAGTAATAGGTCACAATCCTGACTTAATTCGTACGATGAAGGGGTTGGTGGACGCCCGGCGGTACAGTTTTTCTCCATTTATTCCATAGATGTTGTAGAACATATACACATCCCGAGTAGCCCAATATCATGATGCCTCACCGCTAAAATTATACACCCACTTAACCTAGGTCCTTGAAAAGGTACTTCTCTCAGGGAGGTAGGTAGCGTAAAGTTATTTTAAGTGGGAGTTTCTTTATTAGCATAGCTGTATAGCTGATTAGCAATGGGTAGTTTACGTAGAGAGCAATGTCATATGTTTCCGTGTTTCTTTTTTTGAGGCTTGCATTAACCCTATGTTCTGGAAGGCACCTCCTAGGTAGGCTAGGTAGGTAGGTATATGCCACACGAGAAGCGTGATATTCCCGCTGCCTGGCAAGGAGGCGGATGAGTTAGCAATGCACCTGTGATGCGTAAACGCTGATCAGTATTGAATCAATGACATTCCTCGTATCTTTATGCCTGAATAGTCTAGAAATGTTACGTTAAACGCAAAACTAATAGCATCCTAAGTTACTTACTGATTAAAGAAAAAATACTTTGAAACCCTAACAAGCCTGCAGGCTGAGTAGAGCCGAAAGCCGCTCGAATCATACCATCTAAGTGTTTCGAACCTGAGCAGGTGACCGAATATAGGACATAATGCTTTGCAGGAAAGGTGCTCCGGCAAATGATAATTGCTCATCATTGTCGCGATGTACTGTACATTGAATGCTGCACGTAAGCGGCGGGTATGTTGTAGGCTAGGCTTTTGAGCCGCATCTGGCTGTACGTATCCCTGGAGTGATGCGGCCGGCGACCCCTTATCTGCAGTCAGCCAATATCCGACAATCAGTCACTATAATGTTGTATGTCACCAGCTGCTTTAGGTAGCTAGGCACATGCCACCTGATGCCTTTTCCAAAATATCTTTGAAAGATGACCGCCTCGGAAGGATTTGCTAAGCCGTGTTACACAGCTTTCTTTCATAGGTTATCAATGTTACACAACTTCCTTCTATACTCCACTGATATGATAATCCAAGCCCTAGCTGTTAGCCACACAGCATCCGGGCTAGCTCCGAACATCCGTTAGCCAGTAAGAGTGAGCCACGAGCGCGAAGTGTCTCGTCCTCTTAGAGGCCCTAGTAGGTAACTGCCGGGGTTGCGAGATCCTTCCACAACAAATTACTCACTCGTCACTTATATGGAATATACAAAGCAACCAATAATGGGTTTCACTATTAGTCTCTTCGTCTCCAGCGCAGTAAATAATCAGAAAGAAAAACGGCAAGATGCTATAGTCTAGCTCAAAGTATCAGAAATGTACAAGATATACTCATTTGGGTACCCCGAGCTCCTTTAGTGCCCCGGTTAGCCCCAGTTTAGCCCAGCCACTGATCTCATTCTTCGTAGCAACGGCGATGATCCCTATCATCCCTAGTGCATTCACTCCGGCCTCCTTATTGATAGCTGCCCGTCGCCTAGGAATCACTATCATCCATTGCTTCGTAAGAATCATGTTGTGCGGGCACGCCGCTCCATCTGGCGCACTATCGGCATGCTCAGAGCGGCCCGCCCCCGCCTCTGTGGCTTGACTAAGGAGATGGGTATACACTTGAGTCAAATCAGCGGGCGTAACTCCAAGAGGATCGAATCTACGATAGAACCATTGAAATGGCACATTGGGTTCCTTGCCACCTTCAGAGTCAAGGAAAGTTGCAAATCCGCCCGTCGGTCTAGGTATCAGCTGCAAATGCTTATGCAGCCGGCTGCACCCTCCATCCCGCCCACAGTTGAAGAAGGCAATATAATCCCTATCGAGAGTTGTAAGGACAGTCCAAGCTGCCTCAAAGTCGCTTTCGAGTAGAGGTTCATATTGCTTCCGGTGTCCGTCCGAGGTCAGGAGCATGAGATGTGGTCTGGCATAGCAGAACTTATTAGCCACGAGGAAGTGGGTGCTGCCAACGTCGCCAATCTCAAAGCCTCCGGTGACAATATCGCTCCCGTTTCGTCTCTGATCATGTTGTTCGCTAGCCTGCGGCTGGGACATCTGTATGGTCGGCTTCTTGATCAGGGCCGAGGTGAGAAGGAATTGAAACTAAGGCAAGAGTGGTCAGTAAAGAACCGTTTCAACGTATGTTAGACATATGTCTATGCAGCTTTACCTTCAGCTCCCCATCTAGGTGCTCTACTATTTCCTGCTGTTCGTCGTACAGCAGTAGCCCAGAACTGACAAGGCTGTCAAATTTGGACAGGATCGACGATTCGTTCATGACGGGACAGATGTGGCCAAGTTCTTGTTACCGTGGGTGGAGACCTATCGAGATGCCACGGTCGGATGGTGGACGAGAATGAAGGTTGGTCTGAAGGTATAGTAGTTAAATGTAGGCAGACTGGCGCGGCTTTACACCGCCTATATAATCCTTGTACTACAGTGAGGCGTGCTTACAGCATCTGTGCATGGATGCAATCAAGGGTACACTGCATATTACCCGTGTGGCGAGAATGTGACCTATTTTATTACACGAAAGGTAACGTATCTAACGTATCTAACTAGGTAGGTACCTTAGGTACTTAAGGTGATTAAAGCACTGGTGATAGAAGCTCGAGAAGAGCTTTGGTGCTTAGTTGGTTGAGGCTTACTTCATCAAGACGTTGACTCTGAATCAGGGCTGCTCTCAAGTTCGTTGAGTTAATGTCCACGGGGGACGATTCTGCAAACTGCAAATAATAGCCTCTTTTATCCTTGTCGTCTACTCCCGCACAAGTCCAGAGCACGACATCCTCTTCTGCAGTCAAAGTTAGCCCCTGAAGGTAAGACGGCTGAATATGCCGCTAAGGAGAATGCTTGCATATGCTTACCGTCTCCGTAGCTGCGTATGCAGCGTGTCCATTCTCCAAATCCAGGCCACATTACAGGTTTGCCATCTGGGAGAAATTGGGCAATGACGTGCCTGGCTTTGTTTGTGACTAGGATCCTAGGAAGCTTGTATGGCAAGTTATTGAGCGGATCTTTCGTGTTCAAATTATCAGGTCCAATCATATGAGAGAACGCCAGGTTGAACCCGTCCGCCTTGGCTAACCGAACCATAGCCTCCGTGAAGGGCTTGAACGGATACCAGGTGCTTGTCCATACCCAAACTCTTCCTTTCGGGACTGAAGGAATAGCACCCCAAATATCAGCCCTGCGTTTCATATGAAGGAAGAATTCGGGATGGCTGTTCGCCACCTTATGCCTTAAGTGAAAGTCTTCACTGGGTAAGATGACGACGGCCACTGCCGCTACTTCTGGCCGTAGTCCCGATAGCAGCACGTCTATGTGTCCTCGGTGTGGCGGGTTGAAGGAACCCCCGTAGACGAGGATAAGATTGTCGCGGTCGGGTTGCAAGGTCCCGTTCAAATTCTGAACTGCGCTGAGTTCGGCATCCGAGGTTAAGCGAACCTCCTGATAGGCCGTTTGCAAGTAGTGTTTGATAGACATGTCTATAGGTGGAATAGGGAGTAGGTAACGAAATTCGGGATAATCTGCAAAGAGCTAGTTGTACATCACGACTCTTAAATGCCGGGCCGTTAAATGACACGTAATTCCCGTGATAGCACCGGTACCTTGATCTGAGAGCGCCGATCCCGAGTTCACTGGTAGCACCGCATAACCTCTCCGAATCCTTTTATACTACCCTAGGAGGTTGGTACATATTACGCTGCTATTGATAGAGTGTGGCTGCCGTGAGACGATCAGCTGACCGCCTTCGACGTTCGTTCAGATTACACTTGTAAGAGGCACGCGACCATTTGTGAACATCGGGTAATACCCCGGTCGATCAACGGGCATAACCAGGGCTATTGTTACACAGACACGGCGATATCCATTTACGTCCAATTCAGCTGGCTTGAGACTTAATCGACATGTCCACCAAAGATCCTCCAATATCCATAATCAGACAGTGTTGCATAGAATGAAATCCTACTCACTGCAACCTAATCGAATGACAATAACCTTGGAGCCAATTTCCATTGTAACCTCTAGGTTACGACGGCGAGAACCACCAACACAGACTAAATACGATTACGGTTGCTGCCGGGATTGAAGAGCCTCCGTCAAACCGCAACTTCAACCTCTTGCTTATCATCAATACACAAAACGCAGCTACCGGGATCATCGCCAAGTGTACCTCGCACCAGGTACCCGGGAAGAGGATAGCCAAGAAAACATCGCCTGTTGTCCAGCCCATCCATACAGAGGCAGATGTTACCGTCGACACAATCAAGGCTGCATAGGCAGTAGGCAACCCTTCATGGTAAAGCGACTTACCCTGCTTGTCTTTTGGCGTGAGGTGAGTGGCAACGTTGAATCTTGCCAGTCGGGCCACGCAGCAGAGCACATAGAACGCCAAAATTGTTTGGTCCACGGTAGTGCGGAATCCGATAGAGTGAAGCATGATGGCAGGAGCCGTGCCAAACGTGACCTGTTGAGATTGTAAGCATCAAAATGCAGAGAATACCTAAGGGGAACACGTACTAGGTCAGACAGGCTGTCGAGTTCTTTGCCCATCTCAGAGCATTCGTTTCGGTATCTTGCTACCATTCCATCGTATCGGTCGAATTCGTATCCGAGGAAGATGAAGGCATGAGCGGCAACAAAGCTTTGCTGCATTGAGCAGAACATGGAAATGACTAATGGCAAATAAGATGTCTAACTATATTACATGTTGGCTCATTTTCATACCTCCGCAGAAAGCTTTTTCCTCGTCGTTAGCCAATATGAATGTAAGATGGACGTGATTCTAACCAGGGTCGTGATTAACATACCATTTGATAGCGTTACGTAGTCGGCGACCCGAAGGCGTCTTCGCCCGGTTGCTTGTTTAGTTTCTCGCCTCGCCTCTATGTACAGGAGGGCTTACATACCGAATCATGTCATACTTAGCTTCGTGAATGGCAGCCATATTTAGATGTGTCTGAAGAGAGGTTGAATGTAAGAAGATTCTAAGTGTATATTCGAAATCGTGTATTTCCCATTTGCACACACGACAACAAGCTCCATGTACAAGGTCTTTAATATACCATTTCTGGCTATAAACATAGTCGGAATCCTATAGCGACATGCTTTCGTGCCGCTATAGTCATTTTGGTGAAGATACGGGTACGAGACGAGAGCTACCTGCATATCCAATGTACTGTACTTACATGCGGCTGCGCATGAATTCTATCACGGATGCTGTGGCGTGATTATGCTTATGCCGCCGTTTCGGTACCTTCAACTTCATACAGCATGCCGATATCTGCAAGCCTCGGTTGACTCGCTTTCAACTTCCATCTAGGTCACCTACCTTTGGTAGGTACCTATGTAACGTGTCATCAGATATAAGATCGCAGTGCGTTTCATCAGGCAAGGGGTATGGGGGAATGTGAACGATATGCAGCTTACACCGCCCCCTGTTGTGTAACCACATACCCATACAAGCACGTTGTCTTTGCAGAAAACAGCTTATACTGGCAGGTACCTACCTAGGCACCTATTCCTCTCAGTGACGCATGCGATAGATACATCGCACATTCGAGCGACCATAGTACCTCAATGCTTGGGTGCTCATACTTACCTAGGTAGAGAACTGATCCTTCACGGGCTCGGTGAGTGGGTCAATTGAAGTCATCACGATTGCACCGGCAGGTAAAACCTAGAAGGGTGTAAACTCGCTGCATATTGCATCGAATATGCAATGGTAGGTAGCTAATCTAGCATGGGTGATGGGCTTGAGAAATACTACCTGTCTAGGTAGGTACCTAGACAATCATCTTGCCCCAGATGAACTACTATCGGCCTTGGTTTCCCCTATTTGCTGTTCACTTTCAATGTCAGTCGCTTCTAGGCGACTTGGCTGGCTTTTTTCCTTGTCATAATCTTTAAAGGCCCACCAGAAACCTAATGTAGAAACAATCATCGCCGCCGCGAGTCCCACGTACAGGTACATGACCTTGGGATCAACTGCAACTGGCGATACGGCCATTCCCAATGCAGACCCCACAGCAGCACTGATCTGACGCAATGCTTGTACCAAGCTGCGCATATCACTAGGCGCTTCGGAGTAGCTGTACTCGGAGAGAGTTGCGAATCCCAGAATCTCCGCAAATGCGAGAACAAAGTACACAGGTGTTTGGACCCAGACACTTATGTCATTGGGTATACTGCCATTTTCCGAGGCTTGACAGGTAAGCGGGGCATCATAGCACGGCCCCCTCGTATATATCAGCTTTTGGACTCCTGCGGCGAAGGCCATCGCTGCGCTCATTGTGATAAAGGCTGTAGTCATGCGGGAAACAGGTCCAAATGCAATCCCATGTCGACGGAGCATAGGATAGAGACCCTTTTGTATCAGCGGACCTAGTAGGACACACGCGATCGGGTTCAGTGCTTGAATAGTATCGTTCGGAATCCCGCCAAGTTGCATCTGACCAGCCTGCGAGACCAAATTGTTCGTAATCTGACTCATACACAGGAAGAACGGTACAAAACAGGCCCTAACTCTACATGTTAGTGGCTCGTGGTTGAACTTGGACGGACTCTAGAACGACTAACATGACTTTACAAGCTTTGATACCCCTTCTTATCTCAGAGACGAACAGATCGTCCCACTCAACCGTTCTTCCGTATTTCTCCGCTTGGAACCCGGGTTTGGCTGCATCCAGTCGAAATCCCTCTCGGGCTGCGCACATAAGGACCTTCACCGCCCTAGGAAGGACATTTCCCTGTGGCGGCAGTTGAACTTCACATATTATATTAGTATTATGCTCGGAATGGTAGTACAGGGTAGGCTATGAGTCGCCTACTAAATGACTTCTGCCAAAAAAGGAGCAAAGGGATTGGGATCCAGAATGCACACAAAGGCAGGAGGTACGCGGACCAGAACCCAACTTCTTTCTCGAGATACGTTGAAGCGATCAGAGACAGACTTGCAATATTGGTGAACCTTCAAAGAATAGTTTTAGCTAGATGCACATTTTACGCAAACCGAGGAGCTCCTCACCAATAGAAAACGTTGTATATGTATTCCAGAGTCAATGTCCGGTCTACGACGACTCGCTCATGCTTCTTCGTCACCACCACTTGAGGAGTCACAGTCGCATATTGATCGCCTGTTCAACTTAGAGGGTTAGTCAAAGCCCTGCGAGGGAGCTTATGTCTCTTCATCTACTGGAAGCCTCACCTATAAACGGAGAGATGGTGGCCCTGACGCCGCCTGTTCCGAGACCTAGAAGCACCATTGAAAAGGCCAGCCCGAAAATCCGAATGGAATCTTTTTCCACAATTGGGAGCGAGGTAATGAAAAGGACCAATAATCCACATAGGTCGAGGCTAGCCAGAGGTCAGCTTCAACCTAGATGCGAAGAAGAAATGGGGGAACATACAAGAAGCTGAGACAGAGTGTTTTGTAGCGCCCTAACCATGCATCCGACAGAATGGCGAACGGCAGAGGAGTCAGGAACGAGAAGAACATAAAGGCATTAGAAATGTTTGTCGCGGTTGCCTGACTGAGACCCAAAGCGCCCGGGATTACGATACTGTCCCGATCATTCTGTATATAGTTTTCTATAGGCAGATCGTTCCTCGGTCAGATCTCACGACTGGACGATTTTAGGTATGGGGAGCCTGAAGACTTACGCCACGGAGTTGTGACAGCATAATACGTGAATCTTTCGGCACCGCCTGCTATAAGAGCTATCCAAGCGCTGGCCGGTACCGAGTCGACAACATGTCTGAGATTCTCAACTTCATTATCTGTTGCATCACGTCGTTCGTGCTCAGTAGGCTGGGAATCCATAGTGCGATGTGGGAAATCCTAATGAGTACCTAGGAGGTAGGCACTAAAGTGTAGTCGATAGCGACTGGTTAAGTTTTAGGATGGAAAAAAGGGGAGAGGACGTATAGACGTACCTAGGTAGCTACCTAACAAATGTATCTTCCCTACATAATCTGGTGGTTCTGAAATGCACGGATGATTGGATCTGTGCCCCAAATGTACAGTACTTGGTTGACATGGTCACACAGACAGGGGGTGGCAGCTCTCCACCAAGCTTACCGCTTGACAAATGTACCTACCTAGATAGGTAACTTGCAGTATGATATGATGAGCTGGATGAAAGCCGACTCGGACGCAAAGCCCCCGTCTTAAATCGGCTTGGCTAAGATGACGTTCGGTCGGGTAAGTTGTTTCCCAAGTATACTGATGTAACCTACCAACGTGCACGCCGTATTGGCTTGAGAGGGACTTACAACTTTTACTAGGGCAAGGTCAAACGTACACACAGAAAGCACCCTTACTTGTTTCCCGTGTATGGTTGTCATTCGATTAGAAGCGTCGTATGGTTGCCTTTCTATCATATTCCACAGCCGAAGTAAGCTGGTTCAGCGCTCCAACCTTTCATTCTAGTTTACCTCAAAGAGGAAATAACGCGCCACTTGTTATATCTCGAGACATCTTAGTCTACTTCGTTATAGACAGAATAACCAGCACAGATTTATCACGAAGCCCACCCAAATGTACAACAATGGCGTGTTTTCAGTCAAACTTGATGACGGAAAAGGTAGATTCACTCTCACTTTACCAAAGCATCTTCGTGATAGCTGACAAGTTATAGCTGTTGTGACAGCTATCTGCCGTTGGAAGTTTTCCGAGTCAACGGCAGATGCGTTAGATATACGGCCGTACTATCGTTGTATTGACCTGTTCATGAGCATCTCTCCAACATCACCCACAGATGCTGAACAGAAGATCAATGGTATTAGCAATTCCATTCCATCCGCTACCAACACCGCCCTGGGACATCTTATCTGCAAATGCTACATACCTCAGGAGCCAGAGAAGGAAGTCAAAGTGGGAATAAAAGCTATACTTGTCTCCCGCAGCGGATTTCTCTGCAGAAACGATGTCATCGAACTGCGAATGCAAGACTCGCCGTTTATCGAACAGGTCATTCAATTCTCGACTCCTAACGGCCATTATGCTTCGATTGACATCCACGATGAAAGCAATCTTGTCGCTCTATTATCTTCATCTCCTGGGGCACTTCTTGTCAAAGAGTCTCACATGGCGTACCACGAGGTCCTAGAGCTACTGGAGGAAGATTTGAGAGTCCGGCTATCTTTTGATTGGGTGCTTCCAACGAAGCCAGCCTCGTACAAAGTTGCCGTGGTGGGAGGCCGCCCCTTATTCAACATGAACAAGCGATCCTTCGGTTATGAGGGTCCATTCAAGGCTGCTAAAGCTCTGAATATATCGGTAATCATTGTTGACCGACCAGGGCATTGGCTCGAGGATAAAGCACATTCCGACCTGCGAGACGAATTCATTGCCATTGACACGACTGACGACCTGGGCTTGCCCATGAGAATTGCCGAGGCAGTGAAGGAGAGAGTACTGGATGGAATCCTTACATTCTCGGATGAATTCGTCAACCAGACTGCGAAAGCAGCCGAGATACTAGGCCTCCCAACCGAACCCGTGCAAGCATACCTTCAGGCCCACGATAAGTACAAAGCTCGCACATTATTGTGCCCTGGCATCCCATCTATACTATTAGATGCCACGGAGAGTCTAGATGAGCTTGACGTGGCTGAAAGATTGCTGGCTTTGCAATACCCCGTGGTTGTCAAACCTTGCCGAGGAGGCGGCTCTAGAGGGGTCAAAAGGGTTAACGACTTGATGAGCATGCGTCAGGCCGTACAGCAATTACAAGAAGCCGGCTTCGCAAAGCAGGGTATTTTAGTCGAAACGTATGCCGACGGCCCAGAGGTGGATGTTAATTTTGTCCTCTGGGATGGAGAAGTTCTCTTCTGTGAAATATCGGATCAGTTTCCGTGCCAGGCAGATGCGACAGATGCGACGATCTCCGACAATTTCGCGGAAACAGTCATGGTCCTACCCAGTTGCCTCGATCCTGACGAGTTGAAGTTGATCGAGTCGTCTTTGCACCAGGGTCTCTTGCAACTCGGATTCCGCTCCGGCTGCTTCCATCTGGAAGCCCGAGTGCAAAACTCTTCTATGCGTTACAGAGAAACAGATGGATTCCTAGATCTCGTTGATGACGACAGCAACTCGGGAATCGCTGAAAGTCGACTACCCAATGTGTTTCTGATCGAAGTTAATGCTCGCCCACCTGGTCTGCAGTCCGTGTTTGCAACCACATATACCTACGGCGTGGACTACTGTGGGCTTCAGTATCTCCTTGCTGTTGGGGACCGCGAGCGGTTTGCATCTCTAGCGAAACCCTTCTCTTGCCATTCCCAGTACTGGTGCGAGATCGTCTTCGTTCCCACCCACCGCGAGAACATCACGGTACCGGACGACTTCTGCGAGCAGGTACTCCGACGGCTCCCGGATATTGCGCCGCATGTATCTAGGGCAGAAACTACGACATGGTTCAAAGTTGTATCCCCGGTAGGGGGCACTGGATTCATTGGCTACTTTCTGGTGTATTCGAGGACAGGTAGAAGACATGTGTTAGAGATGGGGGACCGCATTAAGGACGTGTCGAGAAAGATCCTAGACAACGAGTTTGCCGCTTGAAGAAAGGAACCATAAAGGTGATTTCATGATAAGGTTCATTTATATCTACATATGTAGTTGATACACTTCATATAGCCACCTCCTGGAAATTGACTTGAAATTGATCGGTGTTTAATTGAGATGCTTCCCGCTGTGGCTGTACGGAGAAAGAACACGCAAGTATCATGTTTCGGGATTGTAACATTCGCTACCTCCTTGTGCTTTAGTTTGCCTTTTCGGACTGCATGGGCCTCGTCTTGGATACTTTTTATCGGTGCGCACGAGCACCTGGAGGCCCTTCTTGTTGTGGTGGTTAAGAATGGAAAAGGGGTTGAAATAGGGGGGAAACCCCCATCTTATGTAATTGGGGATATGTAGTACTATATAAGGAGGATATCCTTTTATTGAAGCCATAGAAATTTGCACGGAGAATTCACGATGCCTCTCAACGGCCAACCACCCATCTCCCTACCTCCTGTTCTTGCCCTAAAAGTCTACGAGTCGAGCCCTAAATGAGCTGTAATAACTCCAAATCGTTTAATCTTCATTTTGCTCTCATATTGGAATTTTTGAGCCTAGCAACCCTTAGATACGCGCATAATGAAAGATTCTTCGAGTTCACCAGTTTTTGCGCCCCTATCGCCTAATGTTCTTACAACAACCCAGAGAGGGGGACTGCTACCACCATACAAATACCAGCCTCTTCCCAACAATGCACACACCCGTGTGTTACACCTGCAGCCATCGTTAGATCCTACTGCACCTCTGCGCGGCACTTTACGCTTCGTGAATTTGAACTCGGACCCGTTTTTTGATGCTCTATCTTACACTTGGGGGGACCCTGTATTCAGCGAAGAAATCATCGTCGACGAAACCTCATCCCTGAAGATCACTAAGAACCTACGCAACGGGTTGACTCGCTTCAGGCTTCCAACTGAGATACGCCATCTCTGGGTCGATGCAATGTGCATCAACCAGAGCGATGCAAGTGAGAAAGGGAGACAGATACCGCTAATGGCACAAATCTACCGCGGTGCTACCTCCGTAGTCGTATGGCTGGGTGACAGCCACGAAGGCTCTGCCAACATGAAGCAGCTTGCCCTATTAACCCAACGATTATCCGGCTCGGAGAATATCGAGGACTTGGAATGGGCTTTAGATGCACTCATCCAGCTCTCTTGGTTTACTAGGCGTTGGATTATACAGGAAGTTTCATTGAACCCAAATATTGTTCTCTACTGCGGGACTGCCATGATTTCGTGGTTAACAATCCTACGAGTCCCGAGTAAGATACGGGAACAGAAGCGTATCCCCAAACACCCTATCGAGACCTTTAGAAACCTCTGGGAATTCCACGTGCTAAACACAGGACGCCAACTAGGGATATTGGGTCTTCTATCGGCCTTTTCGGAAGCAGGCTGCGCAGATGCTCGGGATCGAATCTACGCCCTTGCGGGCCTTGCTTCCGACGTTACTTTCGAAGACCGTGAGATGAGCCTCGGTAAAGTCGTAATCGAAATTGACTATACGAAAAGCATCGAACAAGTGTTCCGAGACTTCGGTGCTGCTGTCATCGCCCGTTACAAACAGCCAGGATACCACGTCCGCTATGATCTCTTCGACCACACAATGAATCGAGCCAATGGCTCGAACTTGAGCGGACAATGCTCATGGGCACCGGATTGGAGTTTGCCCATAGCTCGACGACAGCTCCGCCTCCATGCACTTATGCAGAACTTCAGACTTCTTCGGGATGGTGGGGATGAAAAAGCCAAGTTATATAACGTCTATTACGTCGGAGTAGTCAATCGCATCTTTGATCCGTTTCCTACGGACGCAGATCCAGTACATGCTACATCGTGGCTCGAAGGTCTATTTAAAGCATTACAAGAACGAGTGATAGCCGACGATGGCAATACACCCTTAGAACGACAGGATATAGATATTTTCTGGAGCCAGCTTTTGGGTATCTTGACAGCCGGCGAAGTTAAAGCTGGGAAACCCCATCAATTACTTGACATATCTCAATATTTCGATGCTATATCAAGTCATATGAAAGGCCGCCTGCTGTTCACAGTAGCACCAGCTGCAGATTCCGGCCTCAAAGATTCGACCTGGCCGCAGCTAGGCATTGGCCCGTCACACACTTTAACAGGCGATATATTATGCGGTAGTGAGCCGCACAGCGAAGGATGGCTGGTCGGCGGTAGTTATGTTAGTGGCTGGGTTTGGACTCCCTCCTTGATATTTCGAGAAACCCAGCAATCACGGAATGCGAGAGCCCAGCCATTGATATCGTATACCTGGCAGGAGGGTCGAAGAAAAGCAGACGAGGAGGAGGAAAGAAGCTTCACGAACTCCAAGAGCGTGATTGCGAACCTGGTCTCGCTGGATTGGGACGATTTCGAATTTGACTTAGTTGGGGAGGTCTATACGAACGAAATTGAGAAGGAGGACCAATCGATACGCAGGCGGGATATACCTCCAGCTTCCAGCTCCTACGTAACTGAAAGGAAACCTGTCGGTCTAGGGAGATTGAAAGATCGACAGATATTCCACATCAGAACCATGGGAATACATTAGGGTTGGTGAATAGTAGTCTAGAGAAGAGGCTGGAGAAGTACCATCATGCCAATAGGAATAAGGCGCTTCTTCCCCAGATCGTTCATATGATTGCGGCTACTCAAAACCCGAGGTTCAATGAATAAAGACCTCATAAAACAAAGTGATATATTCCGCAAAACAGTTATTCCATTAGGTAAATGGACCAGTCTTAGCCACGCTTCAGGGGAGTTACCCTTAGTGATTTTCTCGGAAGTATAGCAATTGCTTTGTGATCGTCTTACACTGTCGGTCCAGGTAAAATGTTTGGCCGTCGGCAATGCTGAATAGCTGGTAGTCTCTCCACTCGTAGAATCGTACACAACTCCCTACAGCGATAGCTCCGTATTTCCTATGCTGTACCGAGATGTCCGCTAGATCCTGTCCAAGTTTATTGAATGCATCCTGCCAGACAGAGTCTTCGGTTTCTAGACCGGGAGCCATGCACTCAACAGTAATGAACTTCTTCTCTTCCCAACTAGTTTCTGGAATGAGATGGGCTGTAAACAGAACAGCTCGTCTAGCTTCCGGAAACAATTCAGGGCCAATGGAGTAGTTTTTCGGGCCTGGAAAATATTGCGCTAGGATGTCGTTCCAGATCCTAAATGTCTCCCTCTCAGTTTCGCCCTTGACTAGGCGATTTTTAATAAGGTTCTCTAAGAATGGTAGTGCTTCGAGGTACTGTATGTTTATTAGCGATGGCAATGAACATCCTAGTCTCTTGCAGGGGTTTCGCATTCTAGACCACTATTCGCAGTTCTTCGTCTGGTACCCCCTTCATTTCCTTCCCCCTTCGTCTTCATCCCTAATCGCATAACATATTCTAGAAGCATGATACACGTAGGATCTTCAAATCTTCCATCAGATGGCAGCCACGTCTATTTGACTAAATGTAACATAATCAGTTGTGTAACGTACCGTTTCTGCTCGGCTCTCTTGTGCTGGGAGACTAGGCGCCATCGTGATGTATAATCGTGATGTACAATAAATTTTCTAAGTTGCCTATTTCTTTCTTAATCGATCAGGCAGTAGAAATGGCCAACTCCTCACACTAACCTTATATTTCGATTAGTCATCCTTGTTTGCCGCTGCCTAGGGCGAATTGGGATAAAAAGAGAGCGTTGGTTTACAGATGTGTAACCTGGATTAATTATCCCTCCCTTTCCCTAGAACTGCCCTTACGAGAGCAACCTTGCGACTCTGGCGCTCAACGTCGGTAAGACCTGTATTCTTATACCGCGCCTTAATCAGTTCACAATTGACATATTTCTCGCGAATAAACTTACCTAAAGATGGCACTGAAAAAAATCATGCGCTATTCGTGGTGCACATGTTGAGGTAACCTACCTAGTTCTCTCCCACATGGTTTCATGAGCTTCGAGTCGGTAGACATTTTACACAGCTCTAGATGAACACTTTAGCATCAAACTTACCTACTTTCTATAATTATAGTATACACGACTCTAAACTAATTGGATAAAGATTGTCTCTTACCTCTTGATGACTTAGGGGGCGAGCATTTTAAGATACATGCGGGGCTTGGGGGTACTCGATTCAATCCTGTCGTTGCTTCATCAGAGCCGAGGATTCTGCTTCTCGTTGTTAGGAAATTCTTTCCACCGCGTCAATTTATTTCTGAGGTTACATTGACGTTGAAGCTGTTTTCGATCTCTGCAGGTCCCAACCGTACCGACGTTGTCATTTGAACTGGGGACATGACTACGAAGACATCATCCCGTACATGATATTAAAAAGCTGTACACTGAAGAAGAACCTGAGTTACACCCCCGACAGTTCACCATAGATACTTACAAGTATAATCCGATAAACATTCCTCAGTTGCGCCGCCTGTTCACAGCTGAGGTTGAATGCAATAGCACAGGGCAAGCGAATACTGCGTATTCCTACGACGGCGACCCTTTCGACAAGCTGCCGACCGAAATTCTGTAAATGATACTCATTTTGATGGACTCGAGAGACGTAGCTATCGTTCGGCTAGCTTCATTAGTATATGCTCCCATAGCTCTTCCAGATGCATTTTGGCGCTCTCGCTTCTGGCCTGGAAGAGAGTTCGACCACATTTTCGAGTCAAACTCGTCTCCCCTAGCTGGTGGAAGCTGGAAACGACTTTTCAAACAGACTAAGTCTCTTACCAAGCACCCAGGGGTGACCAATAGAAAACTAATCTGGATCTTGGCTTGTCGACTCTATGAACTAATGGACGTGCGTCTTGACCTTGGCGATTGTCATGGTATACCAATACGCGCTATATATGAACCCGGTGGTATAGTCGACGAAGGTAACTGACTTGAGGCCGGCCCTATACTATCTAGTCCGATAAGCTATTTTGCAGAAGGATCAAGATTATTATATGAGCGCTCTGTGGTAGTTCGGGAAATCCCTAACGACATTTTCGTATCATTCATCAACGTCAACGACGAACAGTACATTTCCGTATTCGATTCATACAAGAAAATGATCAGGGCATTTCCCTTGGATACTGTAATCCTAAAAAAGAGGTCTTGGTTACTTCGGGCAACAATTAGTATTCGACTGCTCTGATCGGATTTTACGTAGCATTCAATTATAAGGGGATCAGGGGTGTTCGATTTCTGTGGCAGGGAGCACCAGTCAGACTGGATTGGACATTGGTCTAATATCTTCCACAAAGCACTTGTCCCCTATACAGTTCCAAGCGTGCCGAATCTCGCGGCGTACGACTTAAGTGACTGCACCCCCCCATAATTCTTATAGGGGTCTTACGAGACTCGTATCCTTTACGGAGGAGTAAACAGTAGCGCAGCACTTTAGTTGAAGTCTAGTTGACCCTAATTTAGGTAGCAGATGACCCGATGCCTCAAGGATGTGGTCTCGAGCTTACCTAATTGCCCCTTTCCGGTCAGCATCGCCTATTGCCCCGCATCAATTCACCCCTTGCTCACGTATTACGAGAGGTACTATGTAGACCTCCTAGATCACGAAGTAGGTTGCAATTTTAGGCTCGCATACTTCGTACATGGCCATGGTCAATTCTTATCGCGATGTCAAAATAATACTCCAAGCCCCGCCGGCTGTTTGAGACTGATGTTTTATCAACCTTTCGGCTAAGGATTCCGCGAGCAGGGCTGGCAGGGAGATTTTCTAGAACCCCCCCGCATATGACGGGATCATGGATGAAGAATCGTTTCGGAATCGACAGGGGTATCGCTATCGTTTGGGACTGCCCTAAGCCCTGTTGGGCGCTGCCCCTGAGCTAATGCATATCCGATCAGGGATTGGGCTGAAATGGAGATCTCAATATCAGACAGTTAAGACGGCGAGGGAACGGTATCTTCCCCTTGCAGAAGCTGCAGAAAGCTGTTGCAGCAGATACGTCTGAATTGGGATTCACCAAGGACATTTTAACTGCCGTTATCAGGCTATTCCCGTGCGACGAAGCGTCGAGAAAGAAACCTCTTGTCGCATTCGTACGTATTAGATGGCAATATCTTCTGTTTCGTCCTCGAGGCAGCGAGGGCAACCCCCTTGCAGAAATATCTTTTGGAAAATGAGAGAAGCCAAGACTTTCGTCGAGATGAGATTGGGGAAGATAGACCCTGCTCGAGTAACATCGCTATCAAAGGGAGAGCTTCGAGCTTTGCCGTGATGAGCGAAAGGTCTAGCCGATCTTAAGGCTTGGGGATTCACAACGCTAGGATGGTGGTGGGTATCATTATTGCGATGACAGGCGAGCCGGGATGTTTTCTCGTCGATGTTGGACTCCCGATAAAAAAGTCGCATCGCCACGACCCTGAAAACCCCCATTTATCCTGTCGATGTTTGTGATGTAAACTTTTCTCTTCATATCTACCTCTAGCTCTAGTATCATATTCCCTACCTACGGTGAATACCTAGTTGTCCCTCCTTCTCTATCTCTGCCATTGCCAGTCTATCGTTCTACATTCTCGTCGCCGGTCGAACAAGTACCTACACATTCTTTAGCTTGAAATATACTACGTCCCATCCATCACCTATCTCAAAATGCAGTTCAAGACCCTCGCCGTTGCTCTATTCGCCACGGCCGCGGCCGCCCAGAGCGTAACGGACCTCATCTCGCAGATCCCCAGCTGCGCGAAGTCGTGCCTGGATACCGCGTCGACCGCGATCGGTTGCTCGACCACCGATGCCCAGTGCCAGTGCTCCAAGTTCGACGACCTGACCAAGGAGGCCATCACCTGCGTGTCTACCTCCTGCAGCACCGACGATCTGACCAGTATGTGTTTGCCCTCTCTCCCCCCACACTTGTTTGCTAGCAGGTGGAAGGTTACACAGTGATGCTAACGGACTGGAACAGAGACGACCAAGCTTTCCGTACGTAAATTTTTCTTTCATAATGCAATGAAAAAGTCGAGAAGTAAATCGCGTTATGTTTCGGTTAACTAACATCTAGGATATCAGGCTCAAATTTGCGCCGCCGTCGCCGAGGATGCTGGTAGTTCCGCCGCCTCCTCGATCGTGTCTAGCGCCGGCGCGGCCTTCACGTCTGCAGTCAACTCCGTCGTGGGCGGCACCACAACAGGTGCTACGCCGACGGCTACCCCTGCTGCTGGTAACCGGGCCGCTGCCGGTCTCGGATTTGCTGCAGCCATTGCTGCTTTAGCTCTGTAAGGGATGAAGGCGAGTGATTAAATTTCGTCGGTGGTTGGACTGTGAACTTCCATTCGTGAGATCGTTCTGGATTTATTGACAAAATATGTACAATACCCCAAAAGCTGGACATATATTTAGTTGTCTTCGTCTATTCTATTCTAATGTTTAGCCCAAAAAGAGGGGTTGAATAGGTCTTCCGTGGTATCTATAATTATATCGTGAGATTGCATTTCTAGAAGCGCATTGATTCATACCATAAATGGTACGCGGTGTATCATGCGATACCAAATCTACCAAGCGCTCCATTCTCGCCGCCGTCGAACTGGCCCTGCAAATCATCAAGCAACGCAAAATGCGACGCAAACTCGTGGCCCTTTTGTCGTAGCTCCTCCGTTCTCCTCCAATCCCATTCCAATGCCTCGGCTGCGGTCTCGGCTTCTGGTAAGGCGCTGCCGGTGATAGTGTGCGACGGCGGAGCCATACCGTCCTCCACGGCGACCCAACCGCCTGGCCGCTCAGGAAGCATACCGCTGGCCTCGATGAGAATAGCAGGATGCACCGTCAGTCGCCCGACTTTGAACACGTACTTGCTAATCGCTGTAGCGTGTATCTTCTTCTCCCAAACCTCCTGCTTCCCGTCCTCTTTCCTCGTCGCTCCGAAGCTGCTCGCGCCCCACGAGCGGGGCTTCACGGCGCCCTTTTCGACGAAGTGTGTCACGATGTACATCCACTTTCTGTCCCAGCTAAGCACGCGCGACCACATCTCGTAGCCCTGGTATGGCTGCAGTTCCTTCTTGAAGCTGCAGTGTACGGCGCCGAGCATGACGCCGAATTTCCCCTTGGCTGGCTTCGTCAGGTCCGAAGGGTCCATGACCAGTTTTGTCTTCGCGTTATTGGCGATTGCCTGGCACCCGCGCGCGAACAAATGCGTCACGAGGTGCGAGCGACTCACATCGAGATCGGCGAAGTACGTAGAGTTGGACTTGTGGATATTATAGTCGACTTCGAGTATCGAGACATGCGACGGCGTGATGACCGGGTGGAATAACTTGTCGGGCGTGTGGGTATGGAGGCGTCGAAATGTGAAATGCGATATCATGGCGTGGAAGACTCGGAACTGCAAAGGCCCCTTTAGTAAAGTGTCTAGTTTAAGATAGCAATGGCTTAGGTAAAGAAGGCCATACAGTCCATGCGAGAGGCAAGCTCTTCCAGTTCAACAACACCACGACTAGAGCGAATATCCGACTTATCCTACCGGGACCAGTGAGGAAGGACTCCAGGAGCCTCCCAGCATTGCCCTTATACGCGCCATAAGCTATCGCCGGCACAAGCGCAGATCCTGCGACCCTCAACAATTTGTTCGTCGTTCCCGCAGCGGACGCCATGGCATTTATCTCACACCTAGCTTGTTCGGATTCGATATGGGCTGCGATGGTCTATTGCTACGTGCGAGTGTTGAGATCCGCGTCCGCAGGAAACCAAGGAATAATATTACCAAGGCAATTCCCCAGAGAGGAAGAGTTCGAAGATGGCACAGGATCGTGGTGGTACACTTTGCGACGAGGGTGTTTGGCGCGAACGGCATTCGGGATTGGGAACAGGCAACAGGTAACGGAGCGGAGTTTCGTCAACGAATCCTTCGTATCATTGCAATTGGCCACTATCTTCTAGTCCGAGGAGGACGAAGTACAACCAGAATATGGAAAGGAATGATGGATGGCCAGAACTGCCAGAGTTGAACCATTAAAAATAGATGTAGGAAGGCGGGAGGAATGACGATTCAATGAGTGGAGCTCAGCTGAGCCGAGGCATGTAACCCTTTATCTCGGAACCAAATTGGTGGAACCTGCCTCCTTATTAATACGACCCATAATCACTATAACGTCGAAACAGCAAGATACACACGTATATGTATTCAAAGGTAGGTAGTTTCAAGTTCCCCAATTCATTATAAACTACCTAGGTACCCCACACATCAACGCTATTCTTTAAATCCTAGTGATCATGTCTAAAGACATCGGTCCTCCAATAATGGTGGACTAGAGGTCTCACCCTCACCCAGCTCAAGGTCCCCATAAGGTGGAGGCGTATTTATAAAGGCGACGGTACTCGCAACGGCGCGCGAGGCCTTAGTAGCAGCATCGGCAGCGGCCAGCGCCAGTTTCTCCACCGACGGAACCGACGCCGTAGTCGGCGTGATAGTAGCAATATACTCTTCGACGACACTCGTGATAGCGCGAACGACGTCCGCCGCGGCGGCTGTGAGGGCCGCGACGACTTCCTCGCTATGCGGACCACCGGGGGCGGCGAACTCGATCCGGTTCAGTGCCTCTTTCATGGCGTAGCTTCGAGCGAAATCAGAAGTAGCGGTCGCTACGGATTTCAAATCCACGACAACACGCTGGCGGCTTAATATAGGACGGGCGGTGCTTTGAGCGGCGCTGCGGGCGCGATGCGCGGCAACGACGGCGACTCTGGCAACAGCATCGGCGCCGCCGGATATGAGGCGGGCAGCGCTATTAGCCACGACCGTGGGGTTAGCCGACCTCGCTTGCGGCTTGATGACACTGAGGACGGCGAGAGCGGCTATGGAGCTCACTCTGGCCGAAGCGATAGAGACAGCCGCTGCTCTGTCGCCAGCAGCTCGGCAAGACTTCCACCAGATAAGTCGCGGCATATCTCTAATATTTCGCAATATTGTTGCTCGGGTGTCGTGGACTCCGTATGGAGAAAAGTAGTGAGATATACGGTATATGAGCTGATATTGTGTGCATTAAGTGAGTTACTAACTATTACAAGTGAAGGGGGAAGCTCTGCTTTATATACCTATCTACGCTAAGCTTCCATGTACTGCACCTGACAGTGGTCTCTTGACCCTCTATTTCAACGAAAGTTTATTGTCATGGCTGTTATGGTACTGGGCGGTAAAATATTTGACGTCTAGGGCACATATTGTTTGCGTTTGGAGCCCGTCAGTGCGCTACCTATCCAAGTAAAAGTCTGGATCATCCTGAAGCCCAAGAAAGTTCTACCAGCGTCGCAAACCCGCCAATACAGAAAGCCGGAGAAAGTCAGCACGGTCTTGTCACGAACTCTAGAGACGCGTTTCGTCTATTTGCGCGATCCGGTCCAAATTAAGTTTTCATTCCGCCTAAACCGGAGCGGTGTGTGTTTTGCTATTGACAGAGCGTATCATCCAGAAAACTCACCTCCCCTCATTTTAATCGCGTACAATTGCTAGTGACGGCGACCGTAGGAGCGGTTCGATAACCGACCACCCGTTCACATCTAACGTGGTTGATCGTGGAGAAATTCGCTTAAATAAGACGATTAACAATCGTCCCTACTGAAGTCTCCATATTCATTCATCTTTTGGAACTAGGTACTATTATTCATGTGTATCGCTAATATCCCTTGGTAGCTATCCCTTTCGCCCCAAAACTATACAGCTAGCCTAGCGAGTAGGCAGATTACCTCTCTCATGTATGGATGATATGATATGAAAGGTGCTTAGCTTAGGTCCCTAAACCTCATCGCACTTAATCGACAGATGACGATCCTCGAGGACGACTTCAAGAGATTACTGGGTTCTGCTTTGAAAAGACTAGATAGGTTTAAAGAAAGACACAATTGTGCAGGACATCGACCTGCCCCCTTCAAGACAGGCTGACCGTTGACAGGCTATTAATAGAACATGCGACATAAGACATCTAACCCTAGATTGCTTAACAGCTATTCTAGAGGACGTCGTAATGACGCGTCCCACCACCTCTAAACACTAAAACCATCACCTGCTCCGGATCTTATTGGTATATGGATCGGCCCAGGAGACGAAAGAAAGTATCAGTCCAATCCAAACGCGAGGCATTCTCGTCTTGCTATGTAACAACTTTCTGGATAGGAAAACGTGTCTCGGAAACTCCGCATGACGATACCTTCTCGTTTTCTAACCAATATGAGCTCGTCTCCAAGATATCCAGCAGCGGGAAGGAACGGGATGTCCCGTAGTTGGGTTCTATGGTCAGCCTTATGCAGGTAGTAAAGGTAGGGCGGAACAGAATCCACTTCTGACCGTTGGCGGTTTACAAAAAACCGCCAAAGTGACAAAAATGCCAAGTCCGCTAAATCCGCCAAATCTGCCAAACCTGTAAAATAAGTTAAAATCATAGTGTATATAACTCCTATATTATATAAATATATTAAGTTCTTAATAAATTAATATATTTTATTAATTTAAATTATAAAAAATATATAAATTAATAATAATATATAAAATATAATAAAAAAATTAAAATAAAAATTATTAATTATAATAATAATTTAATTATAATATATTTTTAATTTAATAATAGTTTAATAATAATTTATTAGTGGTTAAATAATAACTTAATAATAACTAAATAATAATTTAATAATAATTAAATAATAGTTTAATAATAACTTAATAATTATTTAATAATAATTTAATAATAATTTAATAATAATTTAATAATAATTTAATAATAACTTAATAATAATTTAATAATAGTTTAATAATAATTTAATAATAATTTAATAATAACTTAATAATATTTTAATTATAATTTAATAATAACTAAATAATTATTATATTATAAAAAAAATAAATAAATATATATTTTTTTAATATTAATTAATATATTTATAAACTATATATTAAATTCTTTTTATTTTATAAGTTATTATTATAATTTTAATAACTAATTAAAATTTTAATTATATTATATTTTTTAATTTTATTTTTTATTATTTTATTTTATTGCTTTTTATTTAATTATAATATAATTAATATTAAAAATTTATATAAAACAAGTTTTATTTAATAGTATTAATTATTAAGCTTTTTATTTAATTTTAATAAAAATCTTTTAATTTTATAAAAAATCTTTTATTTATATATATAAATATAATTAATATAAAACTAAATATAGCGAAAAAAAAAACGAAAAACCTGGAGAATATAACTTAAAATATAACTTTATATATAATTAAATATTTAAAATTAACTTTTAAAAAAAAAACAAGGTTATAAAATATCTATATATTAAAAATATAACTAAGTGATTTTTAATTAAATATAATTATAAAAACTTACTACTTATTATTAAAATTTTTATAAAATTAATTAATTTATAATTTTTTCTTATTTATAAAAAAGATTTATAAAAAAATATAATAATTTTAATTTAAAATAATACGTTAAAAATATTATAAGTAACTATATATAAGTTATAAAATAAATATAATTTATATTTATAAATAATTATTAAAATCTATTACTTAATTTTTAGTTTTTATTAATTTATAAAAAAAACTTATAAAAAAGCTTAATTATTTTAAAACTAAAATATAAAAATTATAATTTTATATATTAGTTTATATATATTTAATATTTAATTATTTAATTAACTTATAATTATTTAACTTTTAAATATTTTCTTATATAAATAAACTAGATTAAATAAACTTTTTTATATTAAGTTTTTATTATTATAACCTTAAAAAAAATTATTTAAATAAAAACAAATACTTTTTATAGCTATTAAAATTATAAAAAAAAAAATATAATTAAAAAAAATTAAATACCAAATAGTTACTTATAATTATTACAGCTTATAATTATATAATTTTAAAATATATATTTTAATAAAAATAAATAATAAATATTAATTTATATATATAACTATAAAATAATATATTTATATTTATATATATATATATAAAAAAAAGCTGTTTTTATTCTTTATTTTTATATATTTTTATTTTTCTTTTTTTTTTTTCTTCTTTTTTTAATTATTATATCCTTTTATTTTTCTTTTTATTTACTTTTTTTTTATTTTTTATTACCTACCTACTTTATTTCTTTTTAAATCTTTTTTTTTTTTTATTTTTATTATAACCTAATTAAATATATTTATTATAAAATGTTTTACTTATTATATAAACAGGTTTTTTAAAAATTTCAAAGTTTTAAATAATATATATTAAAATTAAAAATTTCTTTTTTTTTATTATAAATATTATTATATATATAATTAGTGTAATAATATATTTTTTTTCTAGTAACTTACTTTATAAAATAAAAATATATTTTTATACTATGATTTTTTTTTAAACGAGTTTAATAAAATCTACTAATTATATTAATAAATAAAATCCGCTAAAAATTTTAAAATTTCTAATTCTTAGAAAAATATATATTATTTTTATTACTAAACTAAAAATAATAATAATAAAAAAAACCTAGTTAAATATTAAAAAACTAGGTTAAAACGTTTATTAAATTTTTTTAAAATAATAAAAATATTATTTTATAAAAAAATATTAATATTATATTAAAAACCACTAGATTAAATGATTTAATATTTTTAATTTACTTATTAAAGTTTAAGTTAAAATTTAAGTAATAATAATTAATATATATTATTTAATATAAGTAGTTGTTTTATTTAGTTATAATTTTAACTAATATTAAATATTATTAACTTATAATAAATAATATATATTATTTTAAAGATTTTTCTAAAAAATCCTTTAACTTTTTTTTTATTAAAACTAACCTTGTTTTAACTATTTTATTTATTAAAAACACGCTTTTTTTAAAAAAAAGTTAAATCTTTTTTTTAATATAAAATTTAAATAAATTATAAGAATTTATTTTTTCTTAATAAAAATTGTTTTTATAATTAATATTATTTTTTAAAGTTTATAATTTAACGAGTTTAATCTTAGTATTTATTAGTTATAATTTAATAACTAGTAAGTTTAAATTTATATTATTTTTTTTATTTACTTATATTTTATAAAAAAAATCCTTTTTTAAAATTAAAAGCTATTATTAATTTAGTTAAAAACTTTAAAATATCTAGTTTAATATTAAATTTTATATAAATTTTAACTTTTTTATTAATAATATAAACCAAGACGAAATAAAAATAAAATAAAAAGTAAAATAAAAATAAGATAAAAAGTAAAATAAAAAATATTTATATTTTATTTTTATATTTTAGTTTAATTATAATTAATTGTTTTTTATAAAATTAAAAAAAAAAATATTAATAATATTTTTTTAGTATTTATTTAAATATATATTTATATAATTAATTATAATATGCGCCTTTTTTTTAATTAACTTTTTATTTTATTTATTTCTTTTATAATAAAATATATTATTATAACGTGTTTTAAAAATATTAATTAAAAAAATATAAATTATGTTTTTTTTTATTTATTAAGCTTTTTTACTTTTTATTTAATTTTTTTATTTATTACCTTATTTTTAAAAAGTTTTATATATTTCTTTTAATTTTAGTTATTCTTTTTATTTTTAATTAATATATATTATTATATTTTAATATTTATATAAACTTTATTAAAATTTATTATTAGTTAAAACTAACCTTTTATTATTATATATTATTTATTTTTATAGTAATTTTATTAAATAAATATATATAATTTTATTAAAATTTATATAAAATATAAAAAAGTTTATAAGTAATTTAAGATAATTTTTAATCCTTATATAAATAAGTTTAATTATATATATTAACTATATTATTTTTTAAAACACCGCTAGCTTTTAAAAAAAAATTAATTTAAATATATTTCGTTAGTTTAAATATATTTAAAAATTTAAAATTAATATAAATAAAAGGCTTAATTAACGGCTATTAAAACTTAATAATTTTTCCTAATTATTTTTAGCTTTAAATTAATAACTTTTATATTTTTTTTATAAAATATAACTAGATTTTATTAAATATTATAAAGCTTAGCTATATAATAATAAATTATTATAAATTAATATCTATAATGTTAATATTATAAATAAGTAATATAACTTTTATAATACGTTTTATTAATTTAACAACGTTTTTCACCGATAATTTAACCTGTTTTTATATTTTAAAAAAAAAAGATTTATTTTATACTTAATTATTAATATTTAAAATAATAGTAAATATTTAATTTATAGTGATTTCTAACCTTCCTAACCTTTTTTTAAAAAAAATAATAATAGGTTTTTATTTTATTATAAACTTAATATTCTTATTAAATATTAATAATAAAATATTATAAGTTAATATTAATATAAAAATAACTATAAACATGTTATTTATTTTTAATTATTTTATAATAATTATTATAAAAATTAAATACTGTTATTTAAATTTGGATTTTTATTATATATTTGGTTAATAAAAACATTTTTTTTTATTATTATTATAATAATAATTAATATATATATCGTTTAAATATTAAAATAAAATAATATAATATTGAAATATATTATTTTTTATTTAACATTAAATATAGTTTTATTTTAAAAATAAAATATTATTATATATTTATATATAAATAATTAAAAGTAATTAAAATTTTAATTAACTTAAAAACCCTTTTTTAACTTACTTTTATAGTTAATAGTTAACGTTATATTTAATTTAATTTTTTTAAAATAATAATTTTAACTTATATATTATATATTTAAAATAATAGTTTATTTTAAGGAAATTTATTAAATTATTAATAAAATTTATATACTAAAATATAAAACTTTAAATATATTTTTATTTATTATTATTCGAATAATAATAATATTAACTTTTATATTTTTAATTTTAGTTAAAACTTATTATATAAACTTATTTAATTTTATATTGTTTATTAGTAAAAGCCGATTATTATATTTATTAATATATAAAATATATTAAAACAAATAAAATAAAATTAAAAAATAGTTTATTTATATTTAATTTAAAGTTATAAAAAAGTTTTAATTAAGTTTAAAAAAGTTAAAATAAGTTATATTAAATGTTAATTAACTGTATAAATTAAAGCTGGTATATTTATTATTATTATTATTATTAATTTTATTTTTATTTATTAACTTTTATAGTTATTTTTTTAATTTAATAATAATAATTATTATAATAAAAACTTAATAAATAAATTATATCTATAATAAAAAACTGGAGAAAATAAAATTAAAGGAGTTTTTAAAAACTAAAAGACTTATTAAAACTAAAAGATTTTTTTTAAAGTTTAAAAAAAACGAAAAAACCTTTTAATGTTATATAAAAAAAGTTAATAAATTTAAATCGATTAAAAATTAATGTTAATTAAGTTACGTGTTAATACCGTTTAAAAAAAAAAAAAAAAAAACACCTAAACACCATATAAAATTAAATACATGTTATACTTAAAAAATTATAAAATATAAAAAAATTAAGGAAAAAATATAAATAAATTTAAAAGAGTTATATAATCTTTAAAAATAAATATAAACGCATTTTTAACACTCCTTATTATTTATAAAAAACGTTAAAAATACGCTTATATTTTTCAGTAAAAAATTATTATAATATAACTTAAAAATAATATTTAATAAATTATTTAATTTTTATTTAATGTTATAAATATTAAAATTATTTATATAAATACCCCACGCTTTTACTAGGCGTTAATTTTTAATAAATATTATATTTATTATAACTTTAATTTTAAAATTATTTTTAGTTTATAATATTAAAGTTTTTTTTTTTTTCACGATAAATTTATTTTATATTTTATATAAATTTTTATTAAACTTTTACCCTAAGAAATTTATATAGCCAGTAAATATTATTAATATTAAAGTTATTAAATTAAAGTTTAATTAATTTAACTTTATTATAAAATTAATAATTAATATTAAATATCTTAGTTACTTTAAATATATAAAACCACTTTTATTTTTCCTTGTTTTAAATTATAATAATATTAACTATAATCTTATAATATATATTTATTATATTATATTAAAAATATTTAGTTTTATAATAATATATTTAATAAAAATGTTCTGTATTTTTCGTATTTTAAAAACCTTTAAAATATTAATCCCACTTTAATTATTATATTATTAATAACTAATAATACTATTATTTAAAAAACTTATTATCTTTATATTTTTAGTTATATAGGTTTATTTTTATATTTATTTTATATTCCTAGGTTTTAATTATAATAAATTTAAAATTATATATTATAACACCTTTTTTTAATAACTAGTAGTTTCCTTATATTTTTAATACTTTTTTATTACATTTTATTATACCTTTAAATAACGTTTTTATTAACCTTTTTAATATATTAATAAAAATCGCCTTAATATCTTTTCTTTTTACCGCTTAATAAACTATTATTATACTTATATTTATTCTTTTATTAACTAATTTAACTAGTTATATAGTTATTATTAATCGCGATAAAATTTACCGGGTTATATAATATAATATAAAAGTGAAAATAATATATTTAGTGTTAAAAAAAACCGAGTTATAATTTAATGTTAATTATATAAAATAATATATAAAAATACTAAATAATAATAAATTTATTAATAATTTAAATAATATACTTTTTTTTTATAGTAATATTTATTATATACTTAATTATAAAAAGTTTATTATTATTTTAAAAAAGCTAAATAATTAATATATTTTTATTTTTAAAGTTATTAAATTAAATATAAAATATTTATATAATATATATATAATATATTATAATTATATTTACTAGGATTTTTTAAATATTAAAATTAAGTTTCTTTTTAATCGCTTCACGTAAAATATTTTTCATTTAAAAACCATATATATTATTTTTATATTATATTTTTATTATTTAATATAAGTTTATAATAATAATAAAAACACGTATAAAATCCAGGATAAACTTATATTAAAATTTAAAAAAAGCTATAGTTAATTTATAAATAAAAATAATAAATATACACGTAATTTAAATCCGGTTAATAATAATAACTATTTTATTTAAAATAATAAAATATTAACATCTAATAAATTTAAATTTAAGTTTAATGATTATTAAAAGTATTTATATAATTTAAACGCTTATAAAAAACGTTTTTTTAGCTTAAAAAATAATAAGAATTATAAGGGATATAAATAAATTTAAAAGTATAATAATAAATTTAATAATATTAATATTAAAATAAATATAAATTTTATTATTACTTATTTTATATTTAATAATATTATAAGTAAGTTTTAAAAATTAAATAAAAACGTTGTTTTTCCTAGCTATAATACCTTAAAAAAAAAATATATAAAAAAAAATATATTTTTAAAGTTTTATTTTAATAAATTAAATCTAAAAAAATAAATTATATATATAACCTTTTATAAGATTTAAGTTTATTAGCTAGAATATTATATATTAAATATAATTAAATAAATAACCATTATATTAAAAAAGTCTTAAAATAACATATAATTAATATAAATATATACGTAAAATCATTTTTATATTAGTTAATATAATTAATAAATATAATAAATATAATAATTAATAATTTCCAGTTAATTATTACTTATAGTAACTATAACACTTATTATTATAAAAAAGAAAAATTATTAATAAATAAACTAATAATAATAAAAGTTATATAAATTTATATAAAAATTAAAATAAATTAATATAATTTCTAATATAAATAAGTTTTTAATAAATATATAAGTAAATTAATTTATTATATTAATATTTAGTTTATTTATATAAAAAATATCTATTTAAACTAAAAATAAATATGTTTATATTTTTAGTTTAATATTTAGTTATTTATTGTTTATTAAACAATATAAACAAATTATATTTTTTCTTTTTAAGTTTTTTAATAATAATTATTAAGTTTTCGTTTAATTGTTATTATTAAACTATTATTAATTTATTTTTTAACTTTTATTTAATTACTATTAGTTTAACCCTTATATTTTTAATAACCTTATTATTTTTATTAGTTATTAAGTTATTTTTAAAACTGTTATTATTATTTTTAATAATACCAGCCTTGGTTTTATTATTTTTAACTCCGGTCTTAATTTTTAATAAAAATAATAAATTTATAAAATAATAATTATTATTATTTTTAAACTTATTATTATTTATTATAACACTTAATTATTAAAAAGTTATTAATTAGTTACTTAATTAAATAATAATTATATTAAATTTATTTTAGCCACTTATTAATATGTAATTAACGTTATTTATTAAATATAGTTTAATAATAAAATTTATTAATATTACTAATATTTAAAAATATAAAAAATTATTAAATTTAAACTTTTTTAACTTAATAAAGTTAACATTATAATTAATCTCGGTTAAATTATTATTTAACGCTAGTTAAAAACTAATAATATAATTATTATAATTAATTTTATTTAAATTATTATTTAATGTTAATTAAATTTATATTTAAAACGCCGATATTTAATTAAACGCTAGGATTATTTTATTTTTATTACTTTTTTTCTTCTTTTTAACTTTCATTTTTTTAAATATTTTAACGTGGTGTAATAACCGTTATTTTTTAACTGTTTAAATAATAAGTTTATTATTTTTTAAATATTTAAATAAGATATTATTTATTTTAAACATATAAAACTTATTTAACGATAAAAAGTTTTTTTTTATTATATTATAAAAGTTTTATTTATATATTTAATTTATTAGTTAGTTAATATAAAACTAAAAATGTAAATATTTTTATATTTTAATTTTAAATTAATTTATAATTAAGTTTATTATAATAACTTTAAATCTTTATAAACTATAACTAATTAATATTAATAAATTAAACTAAATAATAATTAAATAATAATTAAATAATAATTAAATAATAGTTTAATAATAATTTAATAATAGTTTATTTAAACTTATAATAAAATTATATATTATGTTAGTTTTTTATAAAAATAAATTTATATAAAATATTATATTATTTAATTAATATTTATTTTATTAATATTTAAAAAGTATTTTATAAGTTTTTAATAATAGATTTCTTAATTAACGTAAAAAAAACTAGCGGTAAATTAATTATATTTATTAATTATTACTTAATTTTAATTAAACCGTTATTTAACTATAATTTATATATTTATTTTAACATAAAAATTATATTAATGTTTTTAAAACTATAATTATTAATTAAAATCTTTTATATAATTATTAATATATTTATATTTTTTTTAATTTTAAAAATAATATTATATATAATATTAAATCCAAGTATAATTTTAATTATATATTTTATAATCTATTAGTTTTTAAATGTTAATTAAACTTTAACTTAATTTACATATTATTATTATATTAAAAAACTAAGATTTAACTATTAAAAAATATTATAATAATTAATATACCACTTATTATTAAATTATTATAATACTTATTAACATTTTAACTTATAAATATATTTAAAAGTTTATAACCTTTTTTAATACGCTTTTTTTACTTTAAAAAACTAATTAAATATTACTAATTAATAATAAAATTAATATTAACTAATTTATAAAAACTTAACTAATAAAATTTTTATTTAAAACAGGTTTTATTTTTATTAATCATAGTTAAAAAACAGTTAAACCAACGTTAAATAACAGTTTAATAATAATTATATAATAATTTAATAATAATTTAAAAGATTTTAAATATTATAAAAATATTTATAATTAAAATAAAGGTTTTAAATAATTAAAATACCTTTTATATTTATTAATTTTATTAATATCTAGTTTTTAAACATATAAAAATTAATATATATATTAAAAAAAAATATTATATTATTTTTATTATTATTAGTTTTAATAAACGGCTTAAACGTTATTATTTTAATATATTAAAAATATTTATAATATGTTTTTAAAGTTATAAATTAAACGTTAATATATTAAGCTTTTATTAAATAAAAAAATATATTAAAAGTAAAAAGTAATTCACGTTAAAATATAATAGATTTATAACTATTTTTAAACCGTATTTAAATTATTAATAAGTTATTATTAAATTGTTATTTAGTTATTATTAAGTTATTTTTACCGAGTGTTATTATAAATAACAGTTTTATTCCCCACGTTATTTATTTATATTATATCACGTATTTATTATTATATATATTTATTAATTATAAATACTAGTTTTAAATATTATTATTTTATTTATTTTAAAACTATTTATTATTTTTAAATATTGTTTTTTTTTTACTGTTAAACTAATAGCTTTATTTTTAGTTTTTATATTATTATATAACATTATTATTTATATATAATTAAAAAATAATCCGCCTACTTAATTAAAATTATTACTTAATAATAACTAACCTTATTTATTTTAATTAATTAAATAATTATAAATTTATAATAAAAATATATATAAAACTAATTTACTAAGTTTTTTAAATATTATAAACTTTATTTAAATCTTTATATTTATTTAACTTATTATATATATATATTACTTTTAAATCCTGAATTTATTTTTTATATATTTATTTAATAATTATACTAATAATTTACTGTTATACTATTACGTTATTTCCTTTAATAAATTTATATTAACACTTATAATTATATATTAATATCACTTTAACTACCTTAATTTAAAATTAATATTAAATCTTAATATTTTTAATAATAACGGTATTTATTATATTATAATATATTATATTATATATATAATAATTAAGAATATTTAAGCTCCCAGCGAAAAAAAAATATAAATAAATTTTAACAAAATATTTTTTTCTTTAAAATTATAACACTGGTTTTTATAAATATATCTAAAAATAATATCTTACCTATAAGTTATTATTATTTTTATATTTTAAATTATAAATAAAAAAACTATATATATTAATATTATAACTTTATATAAATAATATCCTTTAATTATTATCTATAATTTTATTAATTAACTTAAAAATATAAAATATTAATATTAGAAAATTAATTAATTAATAATAATATAATAATATAAAATAATAAACTAATATAAGTTTATTTAAAATTTAAAAATATAATATTTAATTTAATATAATAGTAATTATTTATAAATTATTATTATTTATAAAAAAGTTTTTAATAATATTTAAGCCTTATTACTTTTATATATTAATTAATATTATATTTATTAAAAATAAAAATTATTCCTAGATTTTTTTAAAGGTGGTGGTGATTATTATTGTTATTATTTAACGCTTTTAAGTTTTATTAATAAATTTAATTAATAATAAATTAACCTTTTATTTATAAATATATATATTATATACTAATAATTAATTAATTATAATAATTTTATTAGATTTTAAAATAGTTTTTAAGGTATTAATAATATTAATTTTATTTAATCTCGACTTTATTTTAAAATTAAAATTTATTTTTATTATTAATATATTATTATTTTTTATAATAAGGTGTTTTTAAACTTAAAAAATAAATTTATTTACTTAATAATTAATAAATATTTTTTAAATTAAAAGCAAGCTGGAATTATTATTATTAATTAGTTTAAAAATTCTTTTTTACGTTAACTTTTTTAGTAAAATACGTATTATATTAAAGTGATTATAACTTTTATTAATATAATTAACGGTTTTATTTAAATTAAATGGAATTTTTTAATAAATATTAATAAAAATATATATATTAAGTTATTATATAACGTATTATTTTATTTTTAAACTTAAAAATTAATAATTAAAGTTAGTTTAATATAGATGGTTAATTTAATAAAAATAGTTAATTTAAAAATAATTAACTTAATAATAATTAATTTAAAAATAGCTGGTTTAAAAAAGTTAACGTTTTTAATATAAATATAATAAAAAATAAAAAATAATAAACTTTTTATAGTTTATAAATATATAATATAAATATTATAATATAAACCTTATATATATTATTAGTTAAAAAACCTTTAACTTTTAATTAAAATATATAAAAACTAATTAATATATTTTATATTTTTATAAAATCGTTTAATAGTTAAAGCTAAATAAAAGCTTTTTTTTTCTCCTTAAAATGTTTTATAAATACTATAACTTAATTATTATTAATTATTTACTATTTATTATTATATAATTTAATAACAATATGTTCTTAAAAAAAATAATTTAAATACACGTGGTATTTATTTAACTTAATATTTATATAACTTATTTTTAGTTATATTAAATAATTTTTTTAATAGATAATAAATAAACTTATATTACTTAAACATTTAAATAAATATTCTTTTATTTTTATTAACGTAATATTAAACAATAAATATATAGATTTTAAATTAAAATAAAAACGGTAATAAATCCTATAATATTTATTATATTTTTATCTTTTTTTTATAATTATTATTAACATTTTAATAAAAACGCTTATTATAAACAAGATATTTTACTTTATTACTAAAACCGTTATACTAATAAATTTACTTATAATTTATATTTTATATTTTATTATAAAATCTAGTTTATATATAATTAATTATAATTAAAATATTAAATTTATTATCATTAAATTTATTATTAAAACTTATATTAAAAAAAAAGAAAAAAGGTAAAAAAATATAAAAAAAATATAAAATAATATTAAAATATAAAAATAATAAATTATAATCAAGTAATTATAATAATAAAGAATTAAATAAACTGGTTAAATATTAAGATATTTTAAAAGTTAAACGTTTAAATTAATATTATTATATATATAATTATTAATTTATACGTTTTTATATATCTCCGGCGATTTAATTAAATAAAATTATTTATTTTTACGTAAATTTTACTGGTATATAGCTTTTTTTTAAGCTAAGATTTATATTTAAAATTAGATTATTAACACCGCTAAATAAACTAAACGCTTTTACATTTAAATTAAAATATATATATCTTATTTATATAAATAAACTAAATATATATATTTATTTTATATAATAAACTTAAATAAAATAAAAAAATTATTTAATTTAAATTAAAAATTTATTTATAAGTAAATAAATATACTAATTAGTTTTTTTTTATTGTTTTTATAGTTTTTCCCCCCTATTTAATAAAAATAACTAAGAAACATTATATACTTAAAAATAAAATAAATATATAACTTTTTAAATTAATATAAAAATCAATTTAATATTAAAATAATATACCGGTAATATATATAATAAACCTATTTATATATTAAATAATCACTTATATTTTATTTTTATTATTATAAACGTTTTTTTTTTTATTAATTAAAACTAATAAAACTTAATAAAACATTAAAATAAATATTATTTTCACCTTAATTATAATTATTAAATCCTTATTATATATTGTTTTTATTTTATTTATAAACTTTATATTAATTATAAATAATAAAGCTTTGATATTTATCACTTTTAATTTATTTATAAACTTTGTGTTAATTATAAATAAAAATAATATCTTTATTAATCTAATTAATATTTTTATTATAAATTTAAACTTAATATTCTTATTAAGTTACCAAGATCTTAAAAAGTTAAATAGTTTAATAACTTAAATAAAAACCAGCTAAATATTATAACTATTAAAATTATAAAAAGTAAATACTTAAAATATACGTTTAATTTCTTTTTTTTTTATTTTAAGAAAAATAATAATTATTATTCTTTTTTTTTAATTTTAAAAAAACCGTTTCTTATTATATAATATTAAGTGGTAAAAATATTTTATAACCTGCTTTTTAAAATTAAATATACTATTAAAAACGCTATATATATTAAATAAAAAATTATAAATAAATAAATATTAAAAGATTATTTTTACCTTAGATTTCTAAAAATTTAAAGGGTAAATAAATTTAATTAAAATCTTTAAATACTTTTAATTATAAATTAAAAAAAACTAGTAATATATATAATAATTATATAATAATAAACATTATTATAATAAAATGTTTTACGTTAATTAAAACATAATATATTTATTTTATATAATTATTAATAAAGTTAATTTTATACTTTTTAAAAGATATATTTTTTAATATACCCCTTATATTTATTATAAACATTTTTATTACTTTTTATAAAATATAAAAAAGATTTATTAAATTAATTAAATATTTAATAATAATTAATAATTTGTAAAATAAATTAATTATAATTAATTTTATATATTTAACTATTAATATTTTTTTTTCCCTTTTTATAACCGATTATTTTCTCTGGTTTAAATAAACAATACTTATAATAAAAAGTTATATTAAATATATAAAAAAAAAAGAAAATAACGGTAAAAAAAATAATTCCATTAAAAAAAATGGTGGTTATTTTAAAAAAAATATATTATAATTTAAAAAGCTTTTTAATTATAAAAAAACGAAAAGATTTTAAGCGGCGTAATTAATAATAATAATTTTAATTATAAAAAAATATATAAAAAATAATTTTCATATATAATTACTATAAATAGCAGTTTCTTTATAAAAAAATAATATGTTATAATTATAAATAAATACCAGTATCTTATATATTTATTTTAGTTAATTAACATTATAATTATAATTAAACATTTAACGTTTTAATAAAAAAAAAATAATAACTTAAATTAATAATTATATATATTATAAACTAAAAAAACTTTATTATAATAAATTATAAAAAAATACTATCTTTATTTAATTATTTATTACTAATAAATAATATACTAGATATTAATAAAAAAAAAAGTTAAATAAATATATAACTAGTAAAAGTAAATTATAAATATGTTAATATTATAAAAAAAATAAAAATTAATATATTTTATTAAAATTACTATAAATACTTTATTTATATTAAAAAAAATATTATAATATTATTAATTATTAAAAATTAATAAAATATTATAAACTTTACTTTTTTAATAAATAATTATTTTAAATGTGTTTTTATTATAAATAGTACTTTTATTATTAATACTAATATTATTTCTTATAATAATTAAAAAAAAAAAAAGGAGAAAAAGTTAAAAAAAAAAAAAAAAAGAAATAATCTACCTTAGTTAACTAAGGATTACTTTAATATAATATTTTAATTTTTTAATTTTTTATTTATCTTAAAATAATTTACTAAAAAAATTTAACGAGGGATTTAAAAATAAATATTATATTAAATATAAACCGTTTTTATATAAATAACCTTATTATAAATAGTTTTATTATAAATAAATTAAACTAATAAAAATAATTATAAAAACTTTTAAAAATTTTATAATATATATTATCTTAATATTTAATTTATAAAAAGCTTTTATTTTATTTAATTTTATTATAAGTTTTTTAATTATATTTATATATTTAAAATGTTTTATTTTATAAACGGTTAGATATTTAACGCTTACTTATAATAATTAAATTTAACTTTTTATTTATAGGTGGCTAAAGTTAAAATATTAATATGTTTTTAAAAAAATGTTTTTTTTATTATTTAAATAATAATATTATTAAATTTATAAAAGTTAAACTTTATAATAAATAATATAACTTACTTTTAATTATTAAAAATAAAAATATTAATAAACATTTAAAAGAATATTTTATTAACTGTAATTTAATAAAGGTTAAACTTTATAATAAATAAAATAACTTATTTATAAATAATAAAAGTTAAAATATCTACGTATTTTTATAAAAATGTTTTATTGGCCGCTTTTTTATAAAAGTTAAATTTTATAATAAAATAAAAAACTTATTTAAAGCTAGTAAAAATTAAAATTAAAATGCCTGGTTATTTTTATAAAAATGTTTTTTACGTTATAATAAAAGAAATAATACCGATAAAATATTAATTATTATTTATAATATTATTATATAACTAATAACTGTTAATAAAATACGGCTTTTTTTTTTTACCTAATAAATAATATTAAAAATTATTATATATAGGTTTTTATATTTTTTTTTTTATTAAAATAAAAATGTTAATATAATAAACATAAAAAAAAGTAACGTTATTTTATATTTATCACTATATAATATAAAAGTGTGTATTTATTTTATTAAAAACAAAATTAAATATAATAATATTTAACTTAAATTTATTAACATTTAATATATCTTATAATTAATTATTAAATATCTTTATTAAATTAATATATATTATTAAGTTAATAATAACTTAGTTTTCCTTAACTTAATTAATAAAACACTTATTAAAATCACCGCTTTTTAACTTTATAAAAAACCAAGTAAATAAAACTTTTTTATTATATATAATTTTAATAAATATATATATAAGTATATTATTTTTATTAAGTTTTAATTATAATATATATATTATAACTTTATATATTAACAATTTTAAAATAATATTAAATATTAATATAAAAAGTTTTTACAAATTAAACTATGTTTTTTTAGTGACTTTATTAAAAAAAAAAAAGGTACGTTTAAGTATAAATAAATTTAAAATCTTTTTAATTAAACCTTAATTTATATAAATATAATTATTAAATATTATATCTTAATAAACCTTTTAAATAACAGCTTTTTTTATTATAATATTTATTTTTATATTTTTACCTTACCTTTTTTATTAATTACTTATTTAACTTAGGTTACTATTTAATTTAAATCTTTTAAATATAAGTTTTTTAGTTAATATTATTTTTTTAAATTTAATTGTTTTTATTTTACAATATATCTTTAATAATAACCTTTTAAATTAATTATATATTTATTTAACCTTTATAACGGTATTTAAAGTTACTATTAATATATTATAATTATTTTTATTAAGAAACTTATTATTAAAAACAATATTATTAAATTTAAACCTTAGTTATTAAAAAAAAATATTAAATACCTTATTTATATTAAACTTTTATGTTTTTTTTATATACTTAGTTTATTTTATAGTAGACTTAAAAACTATAACACACTAAAAAAATAAAATATATTAAAAAAATAAAAATCTAGTATTTTAAACTTCGGTTATATTATTAAATAATATAAAAAAAAGTTTATTATTAAATAATAAAATAAAAAGGTAATTATTAAATAATAAAACGGAAAATCTTTTATTAAACTTTAAATTAAACACGTTACATTTAAATAAAATAAAAAGTTTTTTATTAAACTTTAAATTAAATATATTATATTTAAATAAAACAAATAACTTTTTTTTAAATAATAATAAAATAATAATTAATTTTTAGTTTAGTTTAAATAACGGTGATAAAAACGGTATTATTAAAAAAAAACTTATTAATATAAAATTAGTTTTAAAAAAAATATTATTTTTAGATTATATATTAAATATTTTTATGTTTAAAAAAAAGATAAAGTTAAACTAACATTTTAAAACAATGTTAAATAATATAATATAAATATTTTAAATATTTAAAACACTATAAACTTAAGAAAATAAAATACGTGATCTGGTTAAATAAATTAAAATAAAATGTTATAATATATTTTATATATATTAATATATATTAATATAATAATATTTAACTTTTAACCTATATATTAAGTTACTTATACCTTATAAAATTCCTTTAATCTTTAAAATTAAGGTTTTATTATTAACTTGGTTAATTAAGATTTCTTTATAAAATACAAGTTAATTTTATTTAAACTATATAATTTCTTATTAAAAAATAAGTTAGTTTTTTTTAGTTTTTTTATAGTAAATAAACTAACCTTATCTAAACTATATAATCTTTTAATAAAAAATAAATTAAGCTTTTTTAATATATTATATAATTTTTTTAAAAAAAATAAATCGCTTTTATCTTTTAAATTATATAGTTTTTTAAACGGTAAATCTTTTTTTTACTATAAAAAAGTTATAATTTAAAAAGATTTTATAACTAATAAAAAAAAGTATTTTTATAAGTATAATTAAAACAAAATATATATTTATAGTTTTTTATATATTAAAGTTATAAAATGTTAAAAAACGTATAGATTTTTATACTTTAAACTAAAAATACGGTTTTTAAAAACAAAAATTAAATGTTTTTATAATAATAAAAAATATAATAAAAAATTTAAAAAACTAAGCCAATTAATAAAATAAGCGCGGCAACTTGTTTTATACTAATAATATAAAATAAAATAAAAAAAATAATGGTTAATTAAAATATTATTAATATTAAAAAATTAAAAAAATATTTAAAAAAATCCTACAAAAGCTAAAAAAGGCTAATAAATATAATAAAATTTAATAAAAATAAAATTATATAATAAACTAATAATATAGTTAAATAATAAAACTTAAATATAAAATATTTAATAACTATATAATATCTTTTATTAACGTAATTATAAAAAAAAAAAAAAAATACCTTAAAATTAAAAATAAAAATAATTAATATTTATTAAAATTATAATTTTATTAAAAATAGAAACTAGGTAATTAAACTTTTATTAATATGTTTATTTTTTTTATTATAATATTAATTAATTAAAGATATTTATATTACTTTTTATACTAAAACTAAGAAAAATAAAATTAATTAATTTAAAAGTATATAAAGCTACGAATATATTAATATACTTGTTTTTTTTATAAACTTTTTTAATAACATTATATATTAATAAAAGTTTTATTTAAAAATAACGGTTTTATTTTAAATATATATTTTTATATTATAATAATATACTTATAATTACTAGATATTTTTTAGATTTTTCACTTTTTATATAATTATAAAATAATTAGTTAACTTTTTTCTTTTTTTAAAAAATAACTTATTTTATAGTGATATTTAATATATTATATTATATATATAAAATCCCGCGTATAATAACGTTTTTTAAATTATATTTATATAATTAATTAAGTTTTAAATATTAATACGTATCTTAAAAAAAAAATAAATTCGTAGATTATAAAATTTTAACGGTAAAAAACAAATAATTTTTACATCTTTTAAATTATAAAAAAATATTTATTATATTTTTAATAATAAAAATAGTTAATTAAGTTAAGGTAAATATATAAAAAAACATAGCCCCGCTAAATTATATCTATATATTTATATTAAATTAAATTATTAAATAAATATATAAAATATAATAAAAACTTCTCCTTTTTTTAATTAACATTATAAATTTTTTCTTTAAATATTTTATCTTAAATTAAATTTATATTCTTTTTATTTTATTTTTATAATAAATATTAATAATTAGTTAGATTTTATTATTATAATAAATAATTATTAAACTTTATTATAAAAGTTCACGAAATATACTAATTTATTTATTATATAATAAAATAATAAAATCTTAAATATACTTTGTATTATAAATAATTAAATATAAGTTTTAAATATGTAAATATAAAATATAAACATATATAATATTTATTTAAAATTATAATTAATTAATTAATAAACTTAAAACTATAAATTATTATATTAAAACTATAAATTATTATATAATAAATAAGTTTTAAACTTTAAATAATCACATTAAAACTATAAATACTTATATTAAAATTATAAACCATCGTATAATAAACAAGTTTTAAACCTTAAATAATTATATTATAAATAAAATCGTGGTATTAAATAAATAAATAAATACGTGTTTTAAAAAGTTAAAAATATAATTAACAATATTATAAGTAAAATAATATCTTTTATTAATAATAATTAGATTTTAATATATAATATAAATAAAAATATAAATAATATAATATATTTAATAAATAATAAAGTAAATACATTTACTATTAATTTACAGCCTTTTTAAACATTAAAAACTAATATTTTAATTAAGAATTTTCTATAAATAATATTAATAATTAATAATTTAACTGGTAAATATATATATATATATTATATTTATTAATATTAAAAATATTTATTATAAAAATAAAACTTAATTATTTTTTTAAGTTATTAAACTTAGATTCTTATAACACGCTTTTTATTAAATGTAAAAAACTTATTTAAATATATAAAATAATTATTTTAAATTTAAAATATATAACTTAATTTACAGAAAAAAAAAAGGGATATTTCTAAGAATACTTAAAGATTATAAAAATTATAAAAAGGTAATTTAAGATTTTATATTTTTTATAAATATCTGTAAATAATAAGCGAAGGATTTAAATAAATTAAAAAACATTTATTTTATAATTATTATAAATAATTTTATTTTAATATTATTTATATTATTTATTATATTATTTTATATGGTTTTATATATTATTTTTTATATTATTTTTTATATATTTATATATAGTTTTTAACGTGGTTTTTTAGTTGTTTTTATCATTTTAACATTAAATAAATTATATTTTAAGTGCTTAAATAAGTTAAATAAATTTATACCTCCTTAATAAAAAATATAACAAAAAAAGTTTAAAAAGTAAAATAAAATAAAAATAAAGTTATAATACTTTAAGTAATTAACTGTATAATTTATTTATATAAATATAAATTAAAAGTTAATTTTTAATAAGTTTTTATTAATAATTTTATAATTAAGCTTTAGCTTTAATTAGTTACTTATTTTTAGTTTTTTTATATTTAGTTCTTTTATTTTTAATTATTTTATTTTCAGTTTTATTGTTTTTATTATATTTATTATTATTATTTTTATTACCGTTATTTTTATTATTATCTTTATTATGTTTAACTTAAATAAATATTATATAAATTAATTTAAATTTTTAATTTTTAAAATTAATTAATACCTATTAATATAACTATCCTTTTTTATTTTAAATTAAGAAATTATATAGTAATTTATCACTATAACACGAATTTTATATAAATAAAATTAACAGTTTTATAAAATTAATATACCTTATATTATTATATAATAAATAAAATAGTTTATTAAATTAAAAAAAAAATATATTTTAATTATTAATATTTAAAAGTTTAATAAATATATATAAATATAAACTGGTAATTTCCTTTTATATCACGCTTCTATATATAAATAAAATAATTACATTAAAAAAAAACCTAGTATTTAACGTTATTAAATGTTATATTTATAATTTAAAATTAAATTATATTATAAATTATTACTAGTTTAATTAATTAATATAAAAAAGCCTTTATATTAAATCTAGTTTTTTAATATAATAAAAACTTTATATTTAACTATAAAACGGTTATTTATAATTAAATTAATAAGTTTAATAAATAGTTAAATAGTTTTATATTTTTAAATAAGTTTTTTATAAAGCTGTAAATAATTAATTAATACAAGCGTTTTAAAAAAGGATTTTTTAATAGATAAATTTTTAATAAAAATATTTAATTTTATGTTTTATTTTTTTATTAATTATAAATAAATAAACGTTTTTTTTTTTTTTTGTTTTCTTTTTTACCTTTTTTTTTATTTTTTTTTTTATTTTTTTCTTTACCTCCTTTTTTACCTTTTTCTTTATTTTCTTTTTTATTTTTTTTTTTACCTTCTTCTCTACCTTTTCCTTTACTTTCTTTTTTACCTTTTTTTTTACCTTTTTTACTTGTTTATAAGTTTATTAATAATGTGAAATTAATAATAAAATAAGCCTTTTTTTTTAACAGGAAAATAATATAAATAATAATTTTAATATAAAAAACCTTTAATGTTTTTACTTATTTTAAAAAGTTTATTTTATTTTTAATAAGGATAAGTTTAAAACTAGTAACTATATAATAACTTATTTTAAAGTTTCCTACTTTTTTTTATATATTATTATATAAGCCTTAAAAATTTTCTTTTTTATATTTATTATTTTAAACTAAAATATTATATTTTTATTATAAAAATTATTAAATATTATTAATTTATAATTAAAAAGTTTTATTATATAAAAGCGTTTTTTAGTTTAAATTTAAAAGTGTTAAATAAACTAAAAATATTTAACCTTTTAAAAATAAAAAAGTAATTTAAAATTAAGTTTATAATAAACATTATTATAAAACTAATAATATATAAATTAACTATTATTTTTAAAAAAAACTTAAACTTAGTATTTTATTAAAATCTATATATTAATTAAATAAAAAATTATATAAATCACATGGACTTATTATTAATTATTTTATAAACTAGTATATATAATGTTTTTTTACTGGTTTTTATAATAAAAAAAATATAAAAAATAATTTTTACTTATAAAGTTATTTAACTTTAAAATTAATTATATATTAAACGTTTTATTTTTTTATATATAATTATTTTTTCCTTTAAAATATTAAGTGTATATACGGTATTTTTATTAGTAATATTAAAATTCTTAAAATGGTTATATTATAATATACTTCCGTTTAATATACTTTTAATTAATATATTTTTAATTAGTGTATTTTAAACTATTTTACTTTTTTATAAATTAATAAAAAACTATATAAATATATTTAAACTTATTATATAAATTATATTATTTATATTATTTATAATATAAAAAATAGTAAACGTATTAAACTAAATATTAAATATAACATATTATTTATATTTTTTTTTCTATTAATTAATAACTGTAATATAAAATTATAAACAGTAATATAAATATATTAAATAAAAGTTTTTATTAAAAAAGTTATAGATATTTTTATAAAAATAATTTAATTAACATTTATATTTATTAAGTATTACTTATTAATCGTTTTTTAAGTAGTAATTTTAATATAAAAACGTTATAAAAAATAAAAATATTAAAATTATTATAAATAAAAATATAATATAAAAAAATTAGTAACTATATAATTAAAAAGGTTTAATAAAAATAACGATTATTTTTTTTTACCTTTTTTTATATTTTTTTATAAATGGTTTTTTATTATAATTAAAAAATAATTAAGTTATTTATATTATATAATAATTTATTAAATTATACGTTTTCGTTTATAAAACCACCACGTTAAAAATAAAAAATTATATATATTTAAAGTTAAAAAAATAAAATTAAAAAACCGGTGGTTAATAGCTTTATTTATTTTAATTAATTATATTTTATTAATTATTTAAATAAAAATATTTTTTTTAAATATAAAATTATTATATAATGTTTTACTTTTTTAATAAGCTAATAATAATATATATAACGTACCAATATTTAAACAACTTTTAAAATAAATTAAATATAAATTAAAAAATATATAAAAAATTAATATATAAAAGCTAATATATATAATTACAACTAATTAAAAATATATAACCTAATTAAATAAGTTTAAAAATAACGTTAAAAAACTTATAAAAAAAGTTTTTTATTATTAAAAAAAAATAACAACTTAGTTTAAACTATTAATAAAAATTTTACCTTTATTATAATAAAAAATATATTTTTATTTTAAACCGTTAAAAAGGATTTTATTTATATTATAATAAAAGGTAAATTTTTAATTTATAATTTTTTAAATAAAAAGTTTTTAACGGTTTATATTAAAATAAATTGTTTATTATAACTAAAAATATAAATAAACGTTTTAATGTTAAATATATATTAAAAATATTTTTCTTAATATAATTAAAAACAGCTTATTATATTAACTTATTAAAACCTAAAAATTTTTTTTTTATTATATAATAATAATTAATAAAAATGTTTAATATATTATTTTTTAAATTTTAAAGTTTTATTAAAAATCTTAAATATAATCTTTAAAAATTATAAAATAATAAAATAATAATAAAAGTTTATTATTTTAATTTCCTAGAAAATTAATAATAAATAAATTTATTTAAACCGGTAAAAAAATTTAAACTAGTTTATAATAATACTAAAAAATCACTTTATATATTTAATTATAAAATTAATATTAATAAAAAACTTATTAATATAAAATAAAAACTTATTTATATTTTTTAATTGGTCTTTTAAATTAATTAAACTTATAGATTTAACGTGTGTTAAAAATGTTTTTATTTTATTTTATAAATATTAAAACCGGTTATTTAAAAATATTAACTTATTAATTAAACTTAATAAATTGTTAAGGAAATTTCCTGTAATTAATTTTACACGCTTAACTATCCGCTTTTTTAAATTATTTAATAAAATATATTTTACTATATTATTAATATTAATATAAAGGTTTCTTAGCGTTAAAAACCTTATTAAAAAAATATTTTATAAATATTATATATTATTTAAAATCTAAGGTAAAATCTAGTAATTATTACTTATATAATTATTTATTATATTTATTATAATAATTTAATTAATATAAAAAAAGAAAATAAAACTAATTAAAATTTAAAACCCTTTTAAAGTTTTATATTTATAAAAAATAAAAAATAACTTATAAAAAAAAATAAATAATAATATATAATATATAAAATAAACTAAAATAAATAAGGTTTTTTAATAAAATAATTAATAAATTAGTTTATATATAATTTAATATTATTAACATATAATTAATATTTTATATTTAAAATACTTAAAGTTTAAATATTAATATACCATTTTTTATTACTTTTTAATTATATAAAAATTAAATTATTTAATAATATTAATAAAACTATTTATCTTAAAATAAAATCCGCTAAAAATTTTAATAAAAATATAATATTTATATTAACATATAAACCTTTTAATAATATTTATTTAAATATAATTATAACTTTAACGGATTTAAAAAAATTATTACCTAATAATACTATTAAAATTAATTAACTAAAGTTTAAATTTTTTAAAAACTTTAATAAAAATATAATATTTATATGGTTTTATAAACTTTTAAACTATATTTAAATAAAAGCAACCTTGGTAAATATAAGGAAATTCTTACTTAATAATATTAAAAAAAAAAAACTATTTAAATTTAATATTATTTAAAAACTTAAATAAAAATATAATATTTATATTAACTTATAAACTTTTAACCGATATTTAAATAAATATAATCTTATTAAATTCTAGCTTGTTTTTACCTAATAATACTAAAAAAATTAGCTATTTAAAAACATAATTCTTTAAAAACTATAATAAAAATATAACGTTTTTATTAACTAAAAAATTTTAAAGTAATATTTAATTAAATATAACCTAAGTTAAATTAAAAACATTTTTATTTAATAATATTAAAAAAATTAATTCTTTAAAAATGTAATTTTTTAAAAATTATAATAAGATTATAATATTTATATTAACCAAAAAACCTTAAAACGATATTTAACTAAATATAATTTTAATTAATAAAAAAAGATTCTTATTTATTAATATAAAAAAAACTAACTATTTAAAATTATAATTCTTTAAAAATTTTATAAGGATTATCACGTTTATACTACCTTATAAACCCTTTATTAATACTTAACTTAATATAACCTTATTAAATTTAAAAAAATCATTACTTAATAATATTAAAAAAATTAATTATCCCATTAAGAAATTATTAAAAAATTTTAATAAAAGTATAATATTTATATAAACGTATAAACTTTTTAACGGTATTTAAACTAATAAAAATTTAATAAAAATAAAATTAATATTAATAATATCCAGGTAAATATATTTATACTTTTTAAAATAAAGTTACTTTACTTTAAAATTATTAATTATTTAACGTAAAAACATTTTAACATTAACTTAATATTATATTTCTTTTAATATAAACTAGTATAATAAAATACGGTATAATATAATTTAATAAAATATAAAAAAAAAATAAAAAAATAAATATAAAACTATTTTTTCCATATAAATTTCCATGATAAAACCATTTTTAATTATTTATAACTTATTAAAAAAATTAATATAAATTATACTTTTCTTATTAAAATTTATTTAAAAAATAATATAAAGCGGAAAATTACCAATCCAACTAAACACAAACAATATAAAAATAATATAATTAAATTCTATTACAATTATAAACTTAAATTAAATATACTAGCAAACATAAAAAAAAATTTAATATATAAACTAATATATATAATTATAAAATAATTTATCCTTAAAAATATAATCTAGTTTAAATATATTTAAATATATTTAAAAACTATAAATTATTAATATAATTAAAAAAAAATTCATTATAATAAAAAGTGGAAACTTCTTTTAATTTTAGGATTAAATTAACTATAAAATATAAATAAATATTAAAAACTTCGTTTTATTAAATTTAAAATTTATATAAATATTAATATTTATTTTTATAAAATTATATAATATAATATTAATAAATCTAATAGTTTATTTATAAATATAACTAACTAATATTTTAAAATAATTATTACGTTAAGATTCTAACTTTAAATAACTTATATAAATTATAAAATTAAAACTTTTTTTATAACTTAAATATAATATTAATTAATTATATAAATTAAACCTTAAATAATTATACGGTTTATAAATAAAATAAAAATAAAATACTTATAAAACGTACATATCTTAAAGTTATATAAATTTTATATAAATTAATACAATATAAAAATTAAATAATAGTAGTTTTTTTTTTAAATTAATATAATTAATTATTAAATTATAAATAAATTAATATCCATGTTATTAAATATTAATATTAATGTTATATTATTAATAATATTTTAAAAGTTTATATAATCTAAATTTATTTAAAAAATATTAGCTTTATATTTAAATTATAATATATATTATCTTTAAAAACTTATTATAACAAAAAATAACCTAGTATATTTATTTATAAAATACCTATATTATTAAATAATAAAAAAATAAAGTTACTAACCGTGTTAATAAACTTTAAATAAACTTAAATAATATAAAAATAAAAAATTATATTATAAATTTAACTTCTAATTTTTTATTATTAAAGTTAATATATTAATTAAAAAAACCAATATGTAAATATAACTTTAATAATTTTTTAACCCTAGAAATATAATAAATTTATAATAAGTGGTTAATATAATATTTATTAAAACCTATTAAAAATAAGGATTATTTATATTTTAATAAATATATTAGTTTAAAAAACTATTTAAAATAATATAAGAAAAATAAAAAAAAACTAGTATTAATATTTAATAAGTTTTTATATAACAAAATAATATAGTATATGGTTTAATTAGATAAAATAAAAGAATAAATAAAAACAAAATAAATATAATTATATAATTATTTGTTAAATATTTTAAAAATAAAAAAATAAATTTAAAAAATACTAAAAATTCATATATTATCTTTTATAATAATTATAAATTACTTATCTTTTAAATATATACTTATAACGTAAAATCGCTAAAATAATAAAAATAATTATTCTGATTATTAACTACCTTTTATTTAAATAAATACCTACCTAATTTATTAAATATTATTTTATTATTTAAAATACTAATATTTAAATATATATTTAAATAAATAAATACTAGGTAGATAAATATTAAATAATAAAAATTATTATTTTTATTTATTAAAAGTTTTAATTTTATTAGTTTTTTAAAACTTATATAACTTTTTTTAATTTATTATAATAAAAGTTCTTTTTTATATTATATTTAACGTTATAATAAATAAAAATAATTTAACTTTTATAAATTTTTTTAAAAGTATATTACATATAAAATTATAATTAGATTATTTACTTTAAATTATAAAAAAAAAATCTTATCTTAAATATATTTTAAATATCTTATAAATTAAATTATAAAAACATATATAATAATAATTTAACTGTTTTTATAGGTTTTTCCTAATGAGCTTATATTTAATATATAAAATTTAAAATGTTATTTAAGTTACTATTAATTTATTTTTTATAATAATTTATATTAATTTTTTTAAAATTAAGGTTTCTTAAATATTAGTTATTATAATATTAATACGTGGGTTTAAAAGCCTTTTATATTTATTAAGATTAAAGTTTTATTATAAAAACCTAACCCTTATTATTTAAAAGATTATAATTTTTAAAATAACGGTATTAAATACTTATACCACTAAAAATATTAAAAATAAATATAATAAGTTTTTTTATTTAACAAGTTTTTTTATTTGTTATTTTTATATATATAAAAATGTTTATAACTATTAAGTTTATTACTTCTTATATAATAACGTTTTAATTTCTCTTATTACTTAAATAATCTTATAATAATATTATTATTTTATAATATTAATATTCCTATTAATAAAATACCTTATAATAATATCTTATATAATATTTAATATTTTTTTTTATCTAGTATTTATTTAAATAAAAGATAAATTAAATATAAATAATACTTATTTATAATAATTACTTTATTTATATTTATAAATTTATATCTTAAAATCCTAAATTTTTATAACTAGTTATCTCTAAATAAATCCTTAAAGTTATAATAAAAATTTTAATTTACTTTAATTAATAAGTTATATAAATTATAAAAAAAAACTAATTAATTTTTTAATATATAGTTTTTAAATTTAACTATATATATATATAAAATTTATCACTTAAATAATAAAACTATAAGTTAAAAAATTATTATATTATTTTAATATTAAAACCTTATATATAAATAAACCTAGTTTATATTTTCCTTAATATTAATAAATTAAGCTTTTTATTTAAATTATAAAAATTATATATTTTTTATTTAAACTTTAAATATAATTTAATAATAGTTTAATTATAACTTAATAATAGTTTAATTATAACTTAATAATAATTTAATTATAACTTAATAATAACTTAATTATAGTTTAATAATAACTTAATAATAACTTAATAACAATTTTATAATAATTTAAATGTTATTATAAATACCTTATAAATATAATAAATTTAATTTTAAGTTTAAATATAATTATAATTAACTGTTATATATTTTTTATAATTTAAATTAATAAAATATATTAATTTATTAAAAACTTAATATATTTATATAATATAAAAATTATATACACTATAATTTTAACTTATTTTATAAATTTAATAAGTTTAATAAATTTAACGAATTTAACATTTTTATTATTTTAACAGTTTAACGTAAATTTATAATAAAGCTTTTTTTATTATTTATCCTTAATTAATAAAAACAACCCACTAATAAACCCGTAAAATTAACTAAAACTTACCTATTTCTTAAAACTTTAATTAATTTATAAAAAATTATAAAAATATATAATTATTATAAATAAAAATAAAATTAATTAATTAATTAATATATTTAACTAAAACTTAAATTACTTTATTAAAATATATATTTTAAAAAAATATATATATAATAATATAATCCTCCTTATTTATATCCTTAAAATCTTACTTTTTATTTTTATTTTTAATAATAATAAATAATTAAATTGTTTTAATTTATTTATTAATATTACTATTAATTATAAATATTTTAATAATAGTAATAAATTTTTTATTAAAGTTAAAGATTTTTTTATACTTTTTAATTTAGTTATATTTAATTTAAGTTTTAAGTGTAAATACCTTTTAATTTTTAAAAGTTAACTTGGTTATTTAATAATTAAATAATTTTATTATATTTTTAAGTGTTTTATAAATATTTAAGTTTAATATTTTAAATAAATTTTAAATATAACGTTTTATATATAACATTAAAGTTAATATTATAAGATTATAAATATTTAAGTTTTATTAAATTAATTTTTTAATATTTTCTTTATTTAATTAAATTTTAAGATATTATAATATTTTAAAATAATTAATTAACTAATTTTTTATTATTTTAAAACTAGATTTATTATTTTTTACAATTAAAATAATTACTTTAGCTTTTAAATAATAATATAGAAAATTAAACTTGTTTATAAAATTAAAATTAATTATTATAAATAATTTATTTAAAATTTAATAATAAATAAATTTTAAAACGTTATAAAAATTATTATTTAATAATTAAAACTTATAAAAAATATATATTAATAAAAAATATAAGTAAATATTATTAAAGAAATAAATAAATATAAATTTATCCTAAAACCCACTTTTATTAGTATATAAAAAATAAAAAAAAAATAAAAAAATTAAAAAAATAATATTTAAAATTAAAAAAATTAATATATTAATTAATATATAATTTTTATAGTTATTAAATATTAATAAGTATGTTTTATAAAAGAATTTTAATAAGAACTTAATTTTAATAATAAATATGTTTTTTAATTATTTAATAGTGATTTTATTGTTTATTTAACCGTTTTTAAACGTTATATAATATTAATTAATTATAGTTTTAAATTGTTTTTCAAATTAGTTTATTTATATGTTTTTTTCTTTAAAAATTATACCTAGTTTAAAAAACTAGCCTATAATATTTATATATTTAATAAAAAATATCTAGGAATAGTTTTACAGGTTTTTTATAAAAAATTTCTTAGATACTAAGTTTTTTAAAATTAATTTATTGATTTTTAATATTATAATTAATTAATTAAGTTAAATATATAAAAAAAATATAACTTTTTTATTATACCTAGTTATAATATCTTTTTTATTTACGTTAAAAATTAATTTAAACTTTATTTATTTATATTTATTTTATTTAATGTTAAAATATTATTTTATAGTTTTAAAATTAAAATTATTAAATTTAATAACTTTAATTTTATAACTTATCTTTATATATATAAATAAATTTTAACGAATAAAAACCTTAAATTAGTTTTTATTTAAAAGTTTTTTTAAGTTTATTAAGTTTTTTATAATTAAATATATAATATTATAACTAGAAGCGTGTTTTATTAAATCCTAATAAATAATTTATTTAATAAGTTTTTTTTTTTATTTATAAATTAATATTTAAATACTTTAAAAAGCTTTTATAAATAGTTATTTATAAAATTAATAATATATAATAAATTAAAAAATTATATATTTAAAAAATATTATATAAATAAAAATATTATTTTAAGTAATATTTAAAATAACTTTAATTATTATCTTTTTATTATAAGGTGTTATATTGAATTTTAATGGAGTTATTTAAGTTTATATTTAAAAAATAATGTTTTTATAAAAAGTTAAAAATTAGTATTTTATATTAAAAATTATACCTTAATTCTTAATAATTATATAATTAATTAATCTTAAATTTTGTATCTAAGTAAATTAATTAATATTTATTCTGAATTTTTAATTTTATGTTATATAAAGTAGAGTTGGTTAAAATATGTGTAAGTAAAATAGGTGGGTTTTGGTTAATTTTGCAGGTTCGCCGGTGGGTTGTTCTTGCTGGTTAAAGATAGATGGTAACTATAACTCTGCTTTGAGTTAAGACATCCCCGAACGCAAGGGATGGGCCAAGCAAAGCTGCGTATGCTGGATAAACCAATGAAGACGAGTTCTCGGGTCTCCAACTCTCGTATACAACCGATGGCAGGAATGACGATCCTCGCCCAGCCCATCCTCGAACACAATTGCTTTTTACATGCTTATCTCTGAATCAATTCAGGCATCGTCCCCACGTCTTCTGGAGCCGGGCAGTGACAGAACTCATTGATAGGCGTATACCAATCATCGCTAGTGCGCCTTCATGCTAAGCAATCTAGACTTGGAGACGTGCCACAGCCACGGACATCTCTCTTGGCCTGGCAGTTTGCACTATCTTGTGAATTACAACGATACGAACGGCATCCATCGAGGAATGAGACAACCGGAAGACAATGTCTGACAAGAAGATGCGAAGGTAAGAAGTTATATAGAATGGCAGTTGCGTCTTGTATCGTACACAATGTTATCCACTGTATCAGCCTCCGCCGCTTACTCTTCCTTTGGTTATCATACGCTCTGTCATTACTTACGCCGTGCTCAGACTCTACCATAATCAACTTATTTATAACTAGTAGCAGGATGTTGAATATGGATACTAGAGAAGAGCAATCTATCGAAGACCGAAATCCAGATATACATCACAAGCCACATCATCCAAATGAAACTAACACCGCATCGTTGAAATCAGCTGCCTTAGGCAACGGGCTTCCCGGCCGGCTATCGGAAGTGCGAGTCGATATCCTGGAAACGACAACTACCGTTTCTGAAGATATTCAATTTGTTCCTAGGAAGAAATCAATCCGCATGTCCATCGGTTTCATTGCGTGCCTTACCCTTTTAGGTAGTACCATCGTCACTCTCTTGGTGCTGGGGTTTTTGATCTTCTTGTGGTTCGGAGAAGGACCGGTTACGGGTGGAGAGCAAGCTTCTCATGTGTGGCGGAACATCATGCTCGGAGAATGGCTCCCTCAGTTCACCACTCTTTCTTCTCTCGTTATCCGTTTGGCAATTGGAGCCCAAGCCTCACTCTGCACCTCTATGTGCGCCGCCCTGATTCTGGAAAGAAGAAAGGTTCTCAAATCTCAAGCTGCCCAATATTCCATCATAAGAGCTTTAAACGACGGACCGTTTAGCCTGATCAAGCTATCTCTACTCCAAATCCATAACAACTTCTCTCTACACCTGGAGTTCGTCCTTTTGGTCTGCCTATTTTTAGCGGCTCTAGGGACGCAATTCTCGTCAACGATTCTTCTTTCAGATTTAGATACAGCAAGTGTTGTTCAATCCCCTTCAACCACATCTCTGAATCTCTACGCGGGACCAAATCTCAATTTCGATACATCAGCGACCGATTACTGGAGCGGGCGGCCTTCATCTTTTCCATCGTTCGGTGAGACACCAGCAGGTTACTTTGCACAACCAAACCAACGAGGCCTGAGCGATACGGGGGTGAAACGCCGCGCATTGTTGCCATTTCATGAGTCGAGAGATAGAGCAGCACTACGCGGTTACGACGGGAGTGCTACTGTTCTCAGCTCAAGGGTTGCCTGTATGCCACCGACAATCTCAGGTGAATTCATAGGAGCCAGATATTCCGACTCGTTGTATTATGGAACCATGGCAGGCCAAATATTATATGAGGAAACCTTTGCTAAAGCTGGAATTCCTTCAACGCGCCTTTGTAACTCAGAACGCTGCCTTTCGCCGTATTTCAACTGCACCATCATGAGTATATCACCGGATACCACACACGTGTCCACATCTTATTCCTTTTGCTTTCCACAGGTTATACGCGAGAAACAATACGACCCCTCAGCATGGAAGCTGGACGACGATCCCTGGGGACCCGAATCATCTCCAATACTCGTCATGAGTAGTGAATTGTACCCTGCCGATTGGGAAGAAGCGTTAGAAAAGCCAATCGCGACGCCGAATTCCACCGCGGAAGATGAATGGATAAGCTTCGAGCTGCTACCCGGAAAGTTTATGAAAGTTAGCCTCTGCTTCATGGGACTTAATGTCATGTTTTCTGACGTTCGCCTCCAATCGGCCGAAAAGAGATCTATTATCACCACTGAGGTGACAGCAAACAAGTCGGCAGAGTCCATCAACACGGCAGATGTCCAAATATTACTAGGCACCGAGCAAGCTACGCAAGACTTTGGCGAGAGAGGAGTGTTCAACATTGAGAAAATTGTTGACGACCCGAACCACGTTTTTTTCTCTGATAAAAACCGCAGTCTGTCCCCGACGCAGAATACTACTTCAGTGTTAGAGACTTACTTGGTATACACTGCGCAGCAAATGACGGGAAACACGTCAATCGCTGTGTGCATCCGCTGTACTGGCTACCCTAGCCAGGCCACCAATCCGCTCTACGCGAACTTATTTTCCTCGATCTTGCGGAGCTCGAATAGGGCCGCTGTGGCGTTGCAAAGCGTGTATACGGTCCTCGGGCAGGTCGTTTACTACGACATGCTCGAGATATGGGACGAGCCTCGAGAGGCAGTCGTAACACAGTCGCGGCCGGTACAAGTCGCTAGACGGTCTCGAGGTATCATCGTCGTTACCGCACTGGTTCTGGTATCTCTCCTCAGCGTATGGGCCATCACCGGCCTGTTTTTGAAATATTCGCGCCACACGCTGCTGGGCGAGACGTGGAACACGGTCTCCCAGCTTGTGAGCCAAGAAACGGAGGACATTTTGAACGGAAGCGGCACGGTTCGGGACAAGGAAATTTGCATGTTGCTTAAGAATAACGATCCTCATGTTAGACTTGAGGAGTCAAGAACTGGAAGAGTTGAAATCGTGCGATGTAACAAACTAAAATAAAAGGAAAAGTAGTAAAAAAGATAAAAGGTTTAACAATACTGATATATAATAGACAAGTTGCATACAAAAATACCTGACCTGTTCTAACCGTCATGTTTCACAAAGCCAGGCAAATATTAGGGTGGACCAATTAAATTTCTTGTTTCATCCCTTTCTTCGACCTTCCTTCCTCTCCACCTAGTCTACCCACCTAGGTATTTTTTCCAGCACGGCTCCGGTCTACTATTTATCATTTTATCATGGTTTCACTTCAAGATATCCGTGAATCGAACGCTCGTATCGCATCTAGTTTTCCCACCGGTCTCGTTGCTGTCTTTGTAGGTGCAACCAGCGGCATCGGGGAAACGACGCTGAAGCAGCTCGTCAAGCGGGCGCGAGAACCCCGAGTTTACTTCCTCGGACGGCGGGAAAGCGAGGGAAAACGTATCCAGGCAGAACTCGAGGAGATAAACCAAAAGGGCGAGTACCATTATCTGAAGTACGATGTCAGCCTTCTTAAGAACGTCGACGAAGCTTGTCGTTATCTTAAGAGCAAAGAGACAGTCATCAACCTACTTTTCCTGAGTAGCGGAACCCTGATCACTGGAAAGGGTAAGTTATGAATACATGTACCTAATCTTTTATCGCGATATAGATTTATTAATTAAAACGGTCATCCTGTTGAAGAAACCGATGAGGGCTTAAACTACCCTACCGCCCTGGTGTACTACTCCAGGACACGTTTCATCGTGAACCTACTACCGCAGCTTCGTCAGGCGCCGTTTCTGCGCCGCGTCATCACCGTAGCCGCAAGCGGTAAAGAGGGGAAGGTTTTCCCGGACGACTTGCAAGCTAGAAAGCTAAGCGCGTTTACATTCCGAGGCCACGCTACCTCTATGATTACGCTTTCGCTTGAAGCTATCGCCAAGCAGGCCCCCGAGGTCTCGTTCGTGCACGTCTACCCGGGCTTCGTCAACACGGGCCTTTCGCGCGAGCTTACCGGCATCGGTCCCGCTATCGCGAAGGTCGTTTTCAAACCCGTCATGGCGCTGCTGCAGATACCCGTCGACGAGACGGGCGAGCGCCAGACGTATTTCGCGACTAGCGCCCGCTTCCCGCCGCGTAGTGGCGACGCCGACGGCATCGCCCTACAATACCGCGGTCGGAGCGGACGGTAAGACCGGCGGGGGTGTCTACGCGATAGACTACGAGGCCGAAGGCACGAGCGAGAGGGTTCAGGCCCTTATGAAGAACCTGACTGAGGATGGAACAGCTGAGAAGATATGGAAGCACACCGAGGAAGAATTTGTACGAATTACAGATAGCTCTGCAGTGTAGGATTAGGTCACGACGGCTGGTCAAAACTCTGAAAATTGATGACATAATCTTAAGTTATAGAAGGTATGCGCTGTAACTCGCTGGAATTATAGCGGGGCTCGGTGCCTAAGCTCCTTATATTTGTAGCCAAGATATAACCCCTAGAAAACCTTATAAAACACCTAACCTTTTACCACATATCCAGGTAGCTCATTCCTAAGTATAATTCAGTTGTAACTCAATTACCATTCAATTTTAACTTAATTGCAATTTAATTGCAACTATTATCTGTTGATTCTAGTACGTATTTGGGTATACGTAAAGCTGTTGTTGAGCTGCTGTTGAGCTATGGTTGAGGCCTCTAGCACTTAGGTCCCTGTATTATAGGGCAGTTATAGGCCATATAAATATTATGTCATCAATTTTGTTTTCGAGTTTTGACCGGTTTGGCGGGTTTGGATGGCCCACCGCACAAACCTCTCCGTGGAATATCACGACACAACTAAATAGCTCATCCCTGTCCGTTCAAAAATCAAACGTCTCTGCATTAGGGAAGCGGTCGGGTTGGGAACTTATGTAGGTGGGTAGGTATTTACCAAGCCGACTGCAACCTGCTGGGCAGACTGCGAAAAGAGGCTTTATCTCTAGTGGCCAACTCCTATTCGACTTCCCGTCAATCCCATCAAGGTCTACGATTCTATCTCTAATACGTGTCGAATTACCTAAGTGCAATAAGTTTCCATGTATGATCTTCTGTCTCCCACACGTCTTCATTAATCTCTCCGCTGTTGACGCGGTAGGCAACATTTCCCCGCCACTCTATCTGGAGCAGCAATAGCATTGGCTCCGAGAACTGGTTCCGCCGGCTACCTATAACGATGAATTCATGTCGGCCTTGACCTCCGTTCAGCTTAGGTTCTAGAGTTCCTGTAGAGCCCACTATGTTTCCAAGCGAGTCCATGATTGTAAAGGACCGGTTTGCGTCGTCATGCGGCAGGGCCACAGTAAAGAAAGCAGAGCTCGTCCAGAAGAAGATTATCTGTGTCTCGGGAATCTTACTGAGCTCTGCAGAGAAAAGTTGAGGATTCTGCGCAGCAATATCGGATAATGTGACAGGTTGACCGTGATGAGCCTTCCAGTTCGCACGATTCTGCGATGATATCAAGTCATACCTTGCGGTAGCCTTTCTCACGCGCTCGAGGCGTAAGGGGGAGTGGTAATGCTCGAAACAGAGTAACTCGGGGGTTTCCCTGATTGGTGATGTGAGCTGATAGATGTCGCTGCGACTTTTCAAGTGGTTAAGCTTACCCTAGGTCTTCATCATAGTGGTCGTTCCCGATACAGACAAACGCCTCTCCTATCCAGCCCATCCATGACCAACTAGGAAAAGGAACCTTGATATGCAATGATGTCATTGGAAGAGTTGAATACTCTTCTCTGCGCTGTAGGAAAGTGAACGAGTTCCAGAGCAGGCCCTGCTCAAAATGGGATCGAGGTAGGCCCCAAGTAAACTCTTCGCCCGAAAGAGCCGACATCCCCTGAAGGATGGCAAGGTATCCATCAAAGACATCGCCCTCACAAGTGAAAGCCCGACGAGTATAGCTAGCCACGAGACCCTGGTACGTCTTCCAGAAGCGCACTTCGCTATCCTCGGGCTCATAGAAGTTTCTAAAAGAGTTCGCAAGAGTCGGCTCGGAAGCGCCGGCGTGGAATCTGTGAAAGCGGACGAGATCATTCTCGAAGTAGGATTCTTCACAGAACATAGCCTCACGGCAGATCCAGTATACTTGCTCCGGCATAAAGACAAGTACACGGCGAGACAACACACGCTCTTGCATGGTCCAACCGCGGCTATTCCATGGCGTGCGTTCCAAGAAGTGTTCATTGGGGTTTGCGAGAGGGTCCAATGTTGTCATGAGGGACAGGCCAGGTAGCAGTTCGCCAGTAGCACCATTCTTGCTCTCAGGGAGAACAATTAGCTCTCGCTGTTCTAGAGAACGACTTCCGGGACGGAGACCAGGTAGACCCCCATGAACGTTAGGCGACGATGCAGCTATAATTGTGAGGTAAGCAAAACCGTATATCTGGCTCATTGCCCCTATCTGGATTGCCTTGTCCTCGTCGTCATCTTGAATGATGCATAAAGAGTCCACCCAGATATACTGAATGTCTAGAGATTCTGTTACCAATATCGAGTCTTCTATCGTTTGTGGTAGATTCTCGGCTAAGGACCCCGGTTGTGCCATCTTATTCTTGTTGGAGCTGGTAAGTCTCAGCTTCTGCGGCCCTCCCCATACGTAGCTGAGAGCGATATATTGATAAGCGGAAAGCTGAACGCCTCTCAAGGTTACTATGCACCTATTCTTGACATCAATGAATCGGATTCTCTCGATCGCGTTTCCTAAGCCCACGTCAGCTCGCTCGCAAGCGTCGCCGTGATCCGTCCCACAGATGTCGATCCATCGGCGAACCCACTGGAGGTCAAGTTGAAGTGGGCGTCGACGGCCTCCGAATATCATCGTATTAGGACCAGGCTGGGGGTCTAAGAACTTTTCTTCCGCCTGAACAGATGTCGCACCAGTGCTGCATGCCTGAAAAGCGTTGAATAGGCTTTTCTTCGGGCCACCGATGTTGTATGCATCGGTTCCGATCTCGACCATGATGGACAGTCGACGGATCCAATAGTTCTTTCCTTTCGGGTCGCGGTACACGCCGAAGAAAGACGTTTCCGCGTCACATATGTCTGTTTCGAGTAGTTGGCCAGGCGTGTGCCGAGTTAAAACATCCCCAATAAGTTGACATAGACGACACGTCTTGCCTCTCCGAAGAATATCACCAAATGTACCAAGTCGGGCTAGTTTATGAGCATCGTCCCGTTTGTCTTTGAAAGGATGTCGAGTGGAATCTGCACGGCCTTCTTGAAGAGCAGGCAAGTCCGAGATTAAGGGATTTCTCAAAGCTTCGAAGTTGATTTCGCCACAGAACTTGCATAATCTTTTATTTTCCATGATACTTATATGATACCTTGTATCTTTAGAGACAGGCATTAATATGCCGCAGAGTTTATATGAAGAATGTTGAGATGACCGGGAGAGGAGGGGTTAGCAGATGGAAATATCCGATTGGTAACTGCAAGATGAAGGACAGGGGCATATTACGCGGGACGTGGCCAATGAGCCTAGAGAACTTCTTCCAAAGCTCGACCACGCCTGTTTTATCATAACGCTTCTCAAGGGTTTTGGGGAGTGAATCTCCTGGCCTTTAATTATAGAGAAACGGCAAGAATAATACGCGATCCAGGCCCGAGGCCGCGTTTTATTAAGACATTAAATTCACAGATTTCAGGGGCAAACTCCGCAATATCATCCCATACGCACACAATAATTCGAAAATATAAATTAAAATGTTATATACACCAATAGCTCCTCCATGTCTGTGTACCTAGATCACCTAGGTATGTTATGACCCTGTCCATTACTACTAGGTATTGGAATTGTGGCGTCAAATAGGGGTATCAACACCACGAGCTCAGTTTTGACAACCACCGCTACCATATAATCGATACCTGAAGCATGTAGGATTAATCCGATTGTGGAAATGCTACTAGTAGCCTCTCACGAAGCAGTCAGCGTGGTTAGCATGCCGACTTTAGCGCAATAGATCAAGGGCCGTTTGAATCTCATTCAATCGCTGTTTCTTTCCCCATTTTAAAATGCTCTTCACATATACATCCAACCTCAAGAGCTCTTCTCGTCGGCGAAGGTGGAAAAAGTCTAAATCTTTCATGATGTACCGACCTCCCTCCTCCCAAGAGACGTGGAGAACAGCTTCATAAGCATTAGCAGATATGCTGAAGACAGTTGTCTGAATTTTTGCAACCGACTTTCGCTCGAGTGCCCGGTTCAAGGTGTTCGTAAGATTGATGCAAGCTGCTGAGTCTCCGAGACATTGATTTGAGGCAATCCATATTGGATTATTTCCTTTAAATTCAACGATAAGTAGTGGAAATGTCGCTGTACTGGATTTATTAACAGTTAGTTTCGAGCTCCCAGATAGAATTTGCCGCTGTGCCGACGAGAAGGCCAGCTCTCCGTCATACGCATATGTCAGATCTGGCCAAGGAGTCGATACTGGATTGTCTGCATCCTTATTTGGCACCAGTTCTGAACGGAATCTCGTGCTCGCTATAGACATAAGAGGGCTTTGGGGGGTAGAAAAGACTGCATTTTGGAGTAAATGAATCACAGAATTTGCTCCTTCAGCTCCCGTATGCTGAATGAATGTCAGTTTTTTCATAGTAGGGGTAATATCTCTACCGTCTTTCACATCTAAGGAATTCCGAATAATGTTCCATGTTGCCGCGACATCCTTGGGTAACTTTCGGATCATAATTCTCTCATAAATGATATTATTCTTCCTTAAATTCACCCGCTGGTAGTTGGGCTGCTGTATCAATGCCAGGGATTTGCTATCAGACGGAGGCTCACTATCAGCACCAGTATTTGCCATCATCTTTAGCTTTTTTCGCTTCAAAACCTCGGAATTTTTGGTAGAGCTGGTTGGAGAGGGCAATGCGGCCTCCTTTTCCGACACGGGACATTCCAGGATCATCCTTTTGTTTGGGAAGACTATTTCTCTTTCTTGAAGTCTCGTAGCGAGCAGGCGATTGAGCGGAATACCATGAAGCCAATCAAGTATAGCATCAAGTTCAGACGATGTGCAGCAATGTTGGTACACTATGTGGGAGTCTGGAAGGTCTTTTGCGTTGACAATCTGCATGCGCTTCCGCTTCAAAGGGATCAGCTGAGCTTTTCCCATACTACCTAGGTCCTTTCTTGATGCTAAAATGAGTGGCTAAGGGACTACTAACAAGTAGAGCACAGATGCTCAAACTATAGCGTGGATATTGAGCAGCACCAGCCGGGTTTTACTACTGAGATGGGTAGCTTACCAAGTAATGTATTTAATACCAGCTCATGCACCGTATTCTTTATGAATGGTCAGTTGTACTTGACGTAGCATCTTAGACATTGTTTAATGAACAAGCTCTTTCGTTGCAACTTATGGCTTTTAAAAAAAGAAAGGGGCAGCAGGACTCTAAGTATTGTTTATGATCCTCTTTGAGCCCTCCTATTACTCACAAGTTCAAAGCCGAGGTTTCTTTTATGGTGCGCTAATACTGTCCGGAACCAATTAGATCATGCTCTGTTAGATTGTAAGTTCTGGCAACTGAGACAATCATACAATGTAATAGTCTAAGTAAGAAACGAAGATGAGAGAATCAAGATTCAGGATTTAGATTTGAATCTTCACTCGCAAGGCTAATTTCCAACGCAAGAGGCAAAATTTCGTTATCTTGTTCGAATTTGAACCCGTTGGCCCTTAAGAAAATAAGAATAGCGTATCATACCTAAAGTACGGTACATAGGTACCTAGGAATTAGGCGCTAAAAGTTAGCTAGAGTAACAGGTCAAAAGTTGAAGTATTAGGGATGGTAACGGAGAAGCTACTATAAACGGGTATGGTCGACCGCAAAAGGGGCGCATTCACTGTCACCCCCTTAAGCTTTAGTAACCGCCATATCTGAATCATGTTACTCTTCATTGCTCTCCGTCTTACGCAGTAACGGTTCCATGTGAATGTAATCACTAAATGGTGCCTCATTGAGTAAGCTGAAACCTACCCTCCAGCAAGTTGGTAACATCTTGATAGCTAAGGTGTGGCACTGTTCTCTTTAGACCTTTGCCCGGATCACTGCAGCTCATGGATGGTCGTATCTCGCGCGTCATCAACTGATTCTCATCTTTCTATTCGCCCATAATGCATATTCTACGCCGAGCCGAGCATCGGGCTTCGGGGCGGGCTTCGGGCTTTAAGCCTCCAATTCTTAGCTCAACCGTAGATCGTAGTGATGATTTGCAGATGCTGCAAGAGCAGGGAGGTCGGCAAGCTTTAGAAGAAAAACCCGTTACCTACCAGTCCCTAGAGAGGATATAGGCGCACTCTTGGCATCCCCTGTATATATTTTTCTCTAGGAACTGCCCACTACCCACTAACCAATACGTATTCATCAGTTATTATATAACTCTCAAGTTAGTAAGTTGAATATTATTAAATACCTAGGAGGCACCGTAGGTAATATTTTCTATATATAAAAACCTGATTAAAAGATATTTTCAATTCTTAAAGAGGTTAAAATAAAGTTCAGAAAAAAAACCCCATGTACTAATGGATATCCATAGTTCACATATCGTGAACCTTAGAGGTCAGCTAGTTTTAGTAAGCGTGGGGGCGTACTATAAAAGACGCATGTCATTATGCAATGTGAGGTCTATTTATAAAGCTGTCACGGAGCGGAGACAAAAAGAGGTTGACATGCGCCAGCTTACCATCAGGTGGAGGGTCCACGTGACTCTATACCTACTTGGGAGGTAGGTATGTAACCCTACCATACCGAAAAACGACGGACTCTCTCCATGCTCGGTCACTCTTTATGCCAGTTGTCGCCGTTTAGGTTTCTGGGAGATGTCTCGTGACAGCTTGCCTTTTGTGTCATTAGCCAGCAGTATACGAGCATGGTGCCTTAGTAACCATTCGCTCATCGTAGCTATTCTTGATCGTGCGGCTCACTACTTACCTTGCCAATCCCTGTTCATGTCGTGAATTCATCACGACGTAGGTACTGCCGTTTACTAGATCATAGTAGTAAGACGGGGGTTCTTTAACTCCCGCCAAGACATCTTGATCTTCTAAGTGTTTAGCTTTTGTCGAATTTACTATTGCGGGATAGACTTCAATACCTATACTGTGCTGGCAGCGATCAGTACGATCTATCTGAGCTTGTAAACTGTAGCTGCTTGACTATTCAAGCCTATCTCACTCACCATGCCTGATCGGCTTGCTTCCCAAGACGCGAGGATAAAAGGTAGCCAAGCCCAACTATCTGTTCTCTAAACTAGAAGACTAATATTCAAATCAAATAACTTAGCTCTGAAAGAACAATCTTGAACTTAGCAAGATAACTCCACAAAGCTACAATGGCGCCCTCAGCCTTGACTACTGCCGAGACTACTACAGAATCATCTTTACACAAGACACCCCAGATCAACTTCCCTGTTCAGGTTGAGGATGAAACCTCCAAATTCCTCAGAGAAGTGAACTTTCTCGGAGACAAGGAAGGGAAGGTGGTCATCAGGTCTCCACCAAAGTTTAGCAGCAAAGAGGAAGAGCGCCAGTATCAGAAACAGCACTTGGCAGCGGTCTTTCGCGTATTTGCCAAGCAAGGATTTGACGAAGGAGTTTCGGGCCATGTCTCCCTGAGGGACCCTGTGAATCCAGGTTCGTAGTCAGCTCCAGCTCCAGAGAACTTGTGAGGAGAAACAAGAAGAGAAATTCTAACGACGAGGCGGCAGAGCACTTCTGGATCAACCCACTAAGCACACACTTTGCGCAAATCCGCGTGTCAGATCTTGTTCTCGTGAACCAGCGGGGAGAAGTGCTCCCCGGCGGTGCGCAGTCGACTATCAACGCGCCGGCGTTCGCCATCCACAGCGAGATCCACAAGGCGCGGCCGGACCTCAACGCGGCGTGTCACGCTCACTCGGTGCACGGTAAGGCGTTCAGCTGCTTCGGGCGGCCCATCGAGATGCTGTTCCAGGACGCGGTGCGCTTCTATAACGACCTGGCCGTGTACCCGCGGTACGGCGGCACCGTCCTCTCGACCGAGGAGGGCGCGCGTATCGCCCGCGCGCTCGGCCCTACCAAGCGCAATGTCATCCTGCAGAACCACGGCATGATCACCTGCGGCCGCACGGTCGACGAAGCGGCATTCCTGTTCATCGCGCTAGACCGCTGCTGCCACGCGCAGATGCTGGCCAACGCCGCGGCGGGGCCCGGCTTTGAGAAGCAATACATCCGCGACGAGGAGGCCGAATTTACGCACAGGAAGAGCGGCAACTCGAGCAAAATGTGGCTCGGATTCCAGCCTTACTACGATCAGGTTGTCCAGGAGGATCCGACGGTGCTGGACTGACCCGACTGCGAAGGGGGGATGTAGCGCATGTAGCTTATACAGGGTATTATGTGACTTGATGGCATAGACTTAGTAGCGGGCATCTCTCAAGGAGGTCCAAAGATTGTATAGTATAAATAATGGCATCAAGATATCATCAGTTCATCCTTGGACTAACATCTATTCATTACTGTGATCCGCCGTCAAAATGCTTCATCCTCCATCTTCTTAGAGTGCACGGACGAGAGAAACTACGAAGATCGAGTCTCCTTTAGTCCGTCCCCCAGTTAACGCATGGAGGCTTTAGTTGTAGAGATACGCCTGTACCCCTTAAACATCACGAAGGCCACTCCCAATCCACTCCAAGGGCTGGGAAGAGGTAGCTAAGGGTTCGCAAGAAACCAGGGCCTAGAGCTAAGATGAGAAGGGCATTCTCCATTATGGTAAGCAAAGAGAAAACACATACTAGCGGTAGGACTAGTAGTATATCTCCCGACGAAACTTTTAAATGCGAACGACTGGTAGAAGCAAGCATGGCCAGAATGTGTAGAGTTCTCATGGCTTCCCCAACGCTCTTAGTAATGCGCTTCATCGCGCCATTTCTTCGCCAAACATAGAAGCTTCAGACCATACAGCAACCAGGAAACCAGTATAACTGTGTGTCAGATACCATTGATTATGAACGCTATCATTATTCTTTGGGACCAAGTTATCTGGAGACTGTAAAACTTTCTTATTTAGAGAGGGTTCGCAGAGTGTTTTTCGGATCCACATTAAATATTTGAAGCTATTCGCAACGCCTCTATAACACATCTTACTTAGGTACCCATGCACATAGCCGGACCGGAAGAAACCGGAATAATATTATGTTTCAAACAACGTTAGGGATGTTTCTGTCAGGTTCTGAGCCTTTATCACCCAGGTAGGGTTACAAGTCTGTTGGTATGGGAGGTGGCCCCTTTGTCCCTGCCTCTTGTATATACTCGGAGCTTAGCAAAGCTAACTTTTGAAAAAGTGACGGCCGGTTGCCTGAGTAGGTAGCCATCTGGTCCCGGTAGGTAGAAGAACCACTCTGCGAACACTCTCCAAGTAACATTGCTCTTCTTCAAGCCCGGGCCCTCGATTCTACCCGGACTACACAGCGCTCCGAGCATCCATGGAGACAGCAGCTGAGCAACGCTACCTAGTAGTCGATAAAGAATGGTTTGGGATAAACATAAGTGCCTGAGTATTGCAACCCAAATCGGTACCAATACGTGTAGCCTGTGCGACCATCGACAGGTTCGATGACCCAAGTGTAGCTCCCATCGGAGAAACCGACAGCATCTATTGATAATAGTAAGTAAATAGAACGGGATTTGAAAACCATAAATTCAGTACTGACCATCTAGAACAATGTCGCTGCCGTTAAAATCATAACTTGGACCGGGCTCGACGATGATGGGTGCAACCAGGAACGTGTTCATCGTCAGTTTAAAGGCGTCCCCGTCGTCCCCGATTTCCTTTTCCCATTCCAGCACGAATTCGCTGCCTACTTCGAAGGTACTGTTGTACGGGTAATCGGTCAAGATTTTAACAGCTCCAGCTCCGGTGAGGAGGAGAGCGGGGATTGCCAATAACTTCATTAGAGAGTTGGTCATTGTCGTTATCTTTCTCGTTGGCGATGGAGAGCTCTTGTTAGCGATAGAAAGTAGAAGACTAATTTGAAGTTGAATATTGAGGAGAGTATGGCGCTTCATTTATCTCCCTACGTGCAGCCGCTGTCAAGAATAAGTACAGATACAGGAGGCTCTTTCGGTAGCTTAAAATAGGAATATAGTAATCTCCGTTGCATTCGGTCCGTACCGGCTGCGAGCCTGTGTGCTGGTTTTCGGCACCAAAGGCGAGTTTCGCACGAAGCTGTCCTCAGAAGGCTGGTTGGCCTGTTAATTACACCGGTACCTAGGCCGGTATGGATGTAGACCTGGTTCCGGTTGCTACGTTATCCAAGCTCGTGCATCTTATGATTGAGATTAGGGAGGGTTGCTTTATGCTTCATAATGCATGTCCTACATGGAGGTCGGTATGAAAGAGGAAGAAACCGCAGTCATCTTAGTCTCCAGAATAGAGGCTGCTGTTATAGCTGGTAAGTTGCCTACTTGGCTTCGCCGTTGCATTCGACTGTGGCACACATTGGGCTGCTCATTGGGGCGGGTCGCCCATCTCTTCACCTACTGTCATAGCGACATCGAGGTCCGGCAGATTGTAGAGTCGCTGCTCGTCACCGACCTGATAACTGATGTGATCGTCATTGCGTTGCCAATGCCCCAGGTATGGCAAACAAATCAACTCACCAAAATCCAGTCGACCAAATACTAACCACTCACCTCAGATCTGGACCATATACCTTACACTAGCGCGCAAGACTGCAATCGCTGAAATCTTCCTTTGTGGCGTAGATCAAGTACAGCTTAGACCCAACCATCGACGAGAATAAGTCCGTGTCAACTGTGATGTACTGGCCGATGATCGAAGCGGGAATCCCCCTCATCGCCCCCTGCCTGCCCACCACCCAATACCTATTCCGCGGCCAGGCCATCGGCTCCGTCGTGGTGGCGTGCGAAGCCCCATATTGCTGTCTTCTCTTACCGGGTCCCAGGGCTCTGGCGGTTCCAGACGCTCGCACAATAATAGATCGGACGGCCCGCCCCTTACCCAGGGTCAGACCGCCATTAGCTCTTTCTAGAAATTTGCTGAGTCGGAAAGCCTAGATGGACGGGACAATGGAGCTATTCAGGGGCCTGAAGTAAATAAGACGGTTACGATCGAGATGACTAGGCGGAATGGAAGCGAAGGTATGAAGTACGGTACGTATAGTATGTATCAAGACTTAGGAGAGGGTTTGAGCTTTTCTAGATACGAAGCTGCGAAATGATTACCTTAGACAAGTACCTAGCTTCAAAGTACCCGGACAAGGTGATCATAGTAATAGTCTGGGATGGACGTGCTATGAAATCTCCAGTGTACCTACTGCTCATCCTCCTCCTTCCACCCACAGGGCGCCTGGCTAATGGCCCTCCAGAAAGATTCTTAACAAGCAAAAATACAGATTTTTTTTTAAACAGCTGGACATTCTCAAATTTAAATCCACCTTCCACCAATTGGCTTCTGATGTACCCGCGGTCGCTGTGCTCCATCTTCGGTTAGACAGTGAGTCGTGCGCCGGGGCCCCACACCGACCCGACGGGTCTCCTGAGCGGACTTTCCTTGCGGGATCGACAGCCAGAAGGCAGTGATGGTGTTGCCGCCTGATTTAAGCGCGCGGCATATTTCTTTAGCAGCCGCAATGGGGTCATCAATGATGGGCAAAACCGAAGGAGGAATGAGTGGGTAAAGATGGAATCGTCACCAAGGTCTTGTACTTGGAAGCTGGGCCTGATTGTTTGGAGGATTGCCTCCGGGAAATTTCCACCTCCAGGAAAATCAAAGCTGTGTGCATCTGGATTAAAAGAACCCCCTCTGAATTCTAGCATCCGTAATACGGAGATAATATTCTTCGTTCTTGAGGTTGGTGTTTGGGCAGCCTTCCTCAACTGCCCCATGAATGTACAGCGACACTCCTTCGATAAGCCCCAGGGCTCTAGATACGACATCCAGCTTTCGACAACAGCCATGTTTATAATTATTGATGACTCGAAACCGAATGTTTTAGAAAAGCAGAGGTGCCTGAGGCTGCCAAATTGGTAGGGATATATCCGACATTTCGGTCCGGCTCGGGTGGGAGGAACATTAGGTACCTACCTCCTAACCTAACATTGCACTTCTTCAGGAATTCTATCTATCAGATACCTTTTATATGTATTTATTCTATCAACCTATCTTTATTCAGTTGCGAGTTTCTGTCAATATTAACGGTTCCCAAGAGTCAACAGACAACTGCTCTTTCACTCTTATGTCCATAGCCCATCCATTGTCGACCGAACGGTCGCCCCTTTTCTCAACTCTAAACCTCCTTGATAGGGCCCTTGAAATACTTCTTGGCCCGTACGACATACCACACAATGCTGAAAATCACGACCGCTCCCCATACGAGGACACTCCAATTTGCGTTCTCGGGGGTTGTGGGGGTCGTCTGTGGCCAAAACGACCAGAACAGAAGGAGGATGCTGTACAGGCAAGCGATAACATTGTTGAATACGCCTAGCGGCTCAGGCAGCTTCCAGGGGCCCCACGCTAGGTTGCCGGGGGAGATGACCTCGGATGCATTGTAATGCGGTTGGAAAGCACCCGTGGTGCGCCGCCACAGTAAAAGCCCGCACACCAGGAGATACGACGAGAATAGAGCGGCGATAGCTAGGGAGAGAAGAGCGTTCAGCGCGATGGCAGAGCCAAGCACTATAAGCGATAATAGCACGGTGATAGCTAACGTAGTGACAATCGCATTGACAGGTAGGGCCCTCCTGGTTAACTGGCCGACTGTTCAGTATCAAAGCATAACGGGAATGAGGTATGAGGAATAGTAGCTTACCTTTACCAAATAACCGTCAAACGGTAAGCCCCTATCGCGAGAGAACGACCACAGCATACGAGAAGCAGAGGCATACACGCCTACACTACTAAAGACAGCCATGACGAAGACGATGCACGCCATGACGCAGGCACCGGTTATCGACTTGACGGAGGCGTAGAAGATTTGAAGAAACGGGTAGTACATAGTCTCGGCAGCTCCTAGTGCCCCCTCCAAGTCGACCAGACAGAACATCAACGCGATGGCCATAGCGAACGCAAGTGTCCCGTTAATAATGATAGTGAATAGTAAGGCCCGCGGCACCACAACCGCAGCGTGCTGGATCTCTTCGGACATATGCACGGCGCAGTCGGCGCCCAATAGACTTCCAGCAATCGCAGGGAAGCCTACGAAGAACGACAGCCCCTGCGTCGACCAGCCGCCCGTGTTGAGAAACGTGGTGAACACTTCCGCCGGATCGTTATGAGGGGCAAAATACACCATTGGAACCAGCACGCCAAAGAACCCTGCTAAGTGGAGGATTAGGATAAAACCCTCGAATTTGGCGATGGCGCGGCTCGTCGTCGAGTTCACCAGCACGGCGAATAGCCCGGCCAACCAGATGATAAGCACGGTGTGCCAGTTCTCCGGTACGTAGGTGGGGTTCGTCAGCACGATGATGCCTTGAAGCATGGTCGCAATGATATAACCGACGGAGACCGCAAGAGCTTGCCAGGCCAGAGTCGTCATCCAGGCTGTCATGTAAGCCAGGAACGAACTGCACGACCGCGGAGCCATCAGGGCAACCCAATGATCTGAGTCGCAATGTTAGCAGGTAGGCTGGAAGAGGGGGCAATCGACGTTCTTACATTGCCCACCGGCCGTCGGCGCCATGGAAGCCAGCTCCCCCAACGCTGTGTAGACCGATATGGTGCCGGCCCAGTTGATTAGAAACCCCCATATCACGCCGGCCGGGCCTCCGTTCAGAAGCCCGGAGATGGAAGTGACCAAGATGCCTTCCCAGGAGAGCAGCGCCGAGCAGGAGAAGCCGAGGATGGACATGAAGCCGAACCCGCGGTTGAGCAGCGGGCGCTTGCCCAGGCGCTGTAGCTGCTCGTCATCCTTGGTAGAGCCGCCGATGGTGCGGAACGTGCGCTCGGTGTGGTCGCCGTGGGTTGGCGTCGTGACGCGCAGCTCGATATCGCTCTTGACGGACATGACGGTTTGCGAGGGCGGCATGTCGCGTGCGAGAGTGACCGGGACGGGGGAGGGGGGGCGGTAAGCTTTTTTCCAGATCAAATTTTTACGATCAGGAGTAAGGGAGGCTGATATGGGGCAACACGACAGATGTAAGTTGGGTAACACAGGACGGAAAATGAGGAGAATTCGTTGTATGCCAGCCCGTCGCATTGATAAAAGAGGCGCAAACCCACCAACGGGCCTGAGTAAGGGGGGACCAATCGTTCAGCTGAACGTGTTCTAGAATATTGCCATTCGAAGGCGACCCCTTGTAGATAGATAATGAGCTGACGGCCAGATTAAGAGAAACTACGCATTCGCCCTCCAGAAAACAAGGGTTCTTGGATCCTGTCTCGATAACCGATTACTTACTTTGCGCGTAAGGGTCTTTCGGGTGTGTTGGTTAGCCAAAATGTATGAGTGTGCACATAATCGAGCCTCGCGCCGAAGCCCAGAGCCCAAAGTAGCTATCAGCGCCGATCGGAAACTCGGCGTATAGTCCATTATCGTGCTCGAAGGCACTTTTACGGCCGGAGTCTTGTGCAATACACCCAGCAAGGTTGGGGTTGGGGTTGGGGTAGAGCTCCTTCAGCATGGCATGGCTTACGGATCAACCAACCAGGTCACCAGGGAGGTCCTGTGGCTCGATCATTCCACGAATCACGGTCGCTATCATGGCCGCCATCCAAACACTCCAAATCCCCCGCATTATGCTCCTGTGATTATCTTGCAATGCTAATTGTATTGTACACACCTAAGAGGTATGTATGTATAATGAGGCATGTTAACATAAGTCTTCTCTATTATCCTCTATTATCCCCTATTATCATGAATTGTAACCCTCCAGACTGTAGCGTCTACACTAGTCTTCCCTAAGCTCTCATGGCACGTACATATGCACACCGGCGTGCTGGACCGACCCGTTCCATGTGAGTCGGGCCGTCTTGGCGACGAACGCTAGCATTCTGCGTTGACAGACGCGAGGTCTCCCCACTGCGACCTTTCGAGGAACCTTCGAGAGCGACTCGTGCGTGCTCTTTGCGACTGAGAAAAAAAAACTTGGACGCGATAATTTTGGAATTGCTTGTCTCCTTCCTACTGTAGCACTGCGTGTCTTGTGCGACCCTGCACTGAGATGGCGCAGGATTCACTGAATTTCCACTTTATGCATAGGACTACGGCCGGTGGCTAACCCGTCGGATATTACCTGATAGCAACGCATCCTACGTCGCACTACGTCCAGTCGAGTTCGCGACGGGCTGCGATTGGCTTACAGGTCTCGTCTCGAAAGGTCGCAACGTGGGCGCCGGTCTCAGCACAATATATGCACTACGACCCTCCAGCTTTCCATGTACAGACCGTACCTACCTATAATCCAACACAGCTTGGCAGCCGATGTTGCGTGGGTTTATAGGAGTGGGTGCTGTGTCCCTCGTGAAGGAAGCGAGGAAGCGAGGAACGATTCTCTAGTGTAGGAATGTGATATCGTACATACCTCCTACTACCTCATACCTGCATCGCCACATGCAAAAGCATGTCGGGACGTTCTCAGATAGATGATGGCGGGGGCCTGGACTATTCTTTTATATACGGCTTGGTGGCTCCATCCACTAGCGAAAAGGATCCTGGTGTAGCGTCCGCTACGGAGTTTGTCAAGATAATAGAGGCCGAGCACCAAAGCTAAGCCAGCTGAAGGACTGGGGGAGATTTGACGAATCCCTGTACACCGTAGCCTATGAGGCCCGTCTATCACCCTTCTATCCAGATCCACTGCCTTTCCCCCACTGTCTTACTGACATTAGTTCTGCTTAACCCTAAGTAGCTCCCGTGCCTGTCTCCGTAGATCCCGAGGTCCCGCATCCTTCGCCCAGTTGCAGCGCGCTTAAAGAGGAAAGAGGGTGAATCAGTAGGAAAGACGAAATCTATTCCGAATGGGAAAAACCATTCCATTTATATCTAGAGAAATAGGGGCCGCCCCTGATACGACCTCGTTCACGAGGTCTTGTCTCATTTGCTCCTCAGTGTAACGTGTGCTCCCACATGAGGTATGTCAGACCTATAGCTAGATGATCCTATAACACCGTCTCGTCAAATAAGCTAATGGGGCCAACTGCCGCAGGCTTGGTTGAATGGGGCGATCGCAAATCTGTGTCTTGTCCCCCCGTAAGCGCCCACGGCGTGTGTCTTGGTTGGCTGGGCTGTGTCCACTCCCCTATTCCTATTTATCCTGGGTCGGTGCGCACGGGGCGCGCTTGAATCAAAGCCGTCTTATTCTATTTCGGCAACCTGGTACCCAGTCTTACTTCACCCGCGATAATTGTTTTCTTTTATTTCTCGATACGCATCGTCGCGGGAAACCCTGGGGCTTCTCAGCCCTGCCCATGTCCGACCCGCCGTCGCTCGTTCGCAATCTATCCCGAGGCTCATCATTTCGACTTCGAACGTAGACGGCGTCTGTAGCGATGCCGTCGGCTTTTCGCCGCGCCTCCGACGAGGTCGCGCCGCCAACGCCGCCGCAGGGAATCGTCATTACGGACTCGAATTTGAACCCGATACTGCAGATGGTCACTTGGCTCCTCCTGGCCATAACAGCGCTTATGCTCTGCTTTCGCTTCCTCACTAAGTTCTTCCTGAAGACGAACCAGCGATTTGGATGGGAGGAGGTGCTCATCACTTCGGCATTCGTACGTGTAACCGCAGCTAGATGAACTTTCGGCTGAGTTAACTTGTGAATCATTAGCTCGCCGGCCTGGGTGAATCCGTGACGATTCTTGTCCCAGGAGGTGAAATATGGGGAAAGGCGCGAAGCGATATATCCGACGAAGAACTGGCGACGGGGCTTAAGGTGCGCATCTTTCATTGGAAATTGGCTTGTACGTGCCTGGACTGATTTCGTCCACTTAGGTCCAATTTGCGGGTGGTCTGCTTTATATCCTTGCTCTGGCGCTCGCAAAACTGTCCGTCTGCGCAGGCTTAACGGCCTTGTCGCCGGACAGTGGACATCGTCGTATGACTTCCATGTTCGTAACGGTCGTCATACTATGGGCACTGGCAGCTTTCATCGGGACGGCTTTCCAATGTGGCAGCCACGGGCCGTGGGAGACTGGTGATGATGTCAAATGTATTGATAGGGTGAGAAAGCGACCGCAACAAGAAAACGGGTTTCGTTTAGGAGCTACTACTGACCAACTCGATAGCGCGCATATTTGGCATTTGTGGATGTCACGAATATTATTACGGATGCTGCTTTAATAGCACTTCCGGTAGTGGTGGTATACCCATTGAAGATGGCCCTTCGGACGCGAATCACCGTCCTAAGCTTCTTCTCGGTCAGGATATTGTTCGTTCTCACCGACGTTCCCCTTTATACGATTCAGACAGTCCTAACTTGTTGTAGGGCCATCGCAGCGACAATCTGCCAGCTCGTCTACCTCCCCCGCGTCTTCGAAACCGACTTCACGCTTCGAGGGTTCCCATATTATCTTAGCATGCAGTTCGCCCAATTCGCGAGCATATCAGCAGCATGCGCGGCATACTTCTGGCCGTTCCTGCGCTCTCTGCGAAGCGGTCTCATATCGGCCGACAACAGGGCCTTCACATCCCAATACGCGCTGTCTAAGCTGCGGGGGTCCGCTCGCAATGACACGAGTGGGGAACTAGTCTCGGGCGACTCCTCGAAGAACAGAGATCGAAGTAATTATATCAAGATTACCACCGACAATACGGTGATAACGAGCACAAGAGGTCAAAATCAAGGTCAAGGATCGGGACGTGAGGAAGCCCTTGGAAGTGAAGGGTATATGAAGGATTGGTGACGGTAGCAGGAAATGGCTGTGTAAGGTTATGACTAAAATAATACGAGCTGTTCCGTGCTTTGAACCGCTAATTGATACGACGGGAATGAGCAATATTGATGAATATCGAGTGGATTCTAAAACATCAACCACATCGAGCACACGACTCATATTTCCAGCATATGTGAAGTATGTGAAATGTTTCCAAATTTTCTCCCCTGCCCCCTTTTTTCCTTCTTATGAACGAATAGTACATATTTACATTCAAAACTTGTTTTTTGGGGGTTTCCATAACCTTATCCTACGCCCACTATACTGCAACCGGTTCCGTGGCATCGGGTCCTTAGGTAGCTCTTCTGTACCCAGCACTACGGATTGGCCGCTTAGTCAGATTCATCTAAGATTCATCTACTATCGGAACGTCTCCCATGACAATAGTGTTCGAATCTCGCCTCTCCGCCACGGGAACATCCTGGTACACAATTGCAGTGCCCCGTTTGTCCGCTACGGGAGCATCTAGGTACACGATCGAATTATCCCGTTTCTCTGCCACAGGAACATCTTGGAACACAATTGCGGTGTCCCGTTTCTCATCGACTGGAACGTCTAGGAAGACGATGCTGGAGTCTCGCTTGTCCGCTACGGGAACGTCTTGAAGCACGATGGTGTTCGAGTCGCGGTTTGCTGCGAGTTGTTAGGAGTGTTCGGATGCTAGCTGTACGGTAGCATGAAGAATAGTTACCTAAGTTGATCGGGGAGGCCAGAGCGGCCGATCCTAGCAGCGTGATGAGGAAAAGCTTAGAGATCATTGTCACCGTTGAATTCTTAGGTGTGTAATAGTAGGAGAAGAGAGAGAAGACCGAGAAGATGCGGAGATCAGGATTGAAGTCTCGAAATATAGTAATGAATAACGAGGTATGTAATGGGTCCTTGGGCACCTTTATCCTAAATAAGGCCTAGGTCATCGGCCAATGGAATTTCCTCAGGCCCTCAAGCTAGGACACTCCGACACGATTTCCCGGCCACCGGTCCATAGGTAGCACTACATGAGAGTGGACGCATGTGATATCAATATCGACACTAAGACGATCTCCTGAGATACGGTCTAGCCTTACGACGAAGCACGAAGCTTACGCTAGCTTCATGGTAAGCTTGTTTAGGATCTCTCACGTATACGCGGGAAACGACCCAATAGTTCAACCCAATCGGGCTCAAATGTTGCATCGCTGGGCGGGTTGAGATCCTCCAAATTTATTTCCTTGAAATGGCCGGCAGCACACCTCCGATATCAAGAACAGAAGATGGCTATTGCAGACTTCGGTCCTACTCAGGGGCCAATGAAATAACCCACTTTGGTCGGTATATTCCGACTAGCGTCCGAGAAGGAGCAGAGCTTACCACTGGCTGGTAGTCTCGCAATTCTCGGCGTACTAGACCTGCAGATCAATATTGTCTTCCCAGGAACAAAGTGGCATTCAAAGAAACTTGGAGAACTTACATATATTGGAAGCTTACTATGCATCGTTAACCATTGACTACGCCCCCTTTTTCCGTCTACAGATTCCAGGAACAGGCAGGCTATGAGAGTTATGCTGTGTTCATGAAGTTGCATGCGCCGCCTTACGAAGTCTAGGACCCAACGCAGGTCTCGGGCCATGACAGTTGCTATTGGGTACCTCGGTGGGTAGCAGAAATTATTCCATCGAACGGTGTTAATCTATTCGCCCAAGCCTAGACTTTCCCCGCATTAGTGCATTCTTATCCAACCTGAAAGAGCGGAGGGGCTCAGATCGTCTGTGAGTTTATCGTATGTACGGTAGTTGTGCCGATCTTTCCCTCCCCCCTTGGACTAGGATGTATGCAGGGTTCTACTGGATAGTTTAACAAATCTGCCTCATCGGCTGTGCCGTAACGATTTCTCATCTCATCGTCTGATGCCAGCATGGAATCATGCGTTGGATAAGCAGCGTATAACGTCCAACGACATAGCTTCAGCTCTGCATTTACATCAGCACAAGTTGAAGGGGTGATATCGCATTTCGTCTCGTCTGACGTAGCTACACTCACCTTGTCTTCAACCCATTTCATCCCCCATCATCCTCTGCTCTCTCAACACTTCTTGCAAGACTTGGGCATCATGGAAAAGCACTCCGAAGACAGCGGGGATCGTCTACTTGGACGCGGCGTGTATAGCGACGATGGGCTCGAGGAATCCCGAGACATACAACGGCGACCTGCCCGTTCTTGGTTGCGTACCAATGCTCTTTCGTTACCGATAGTCTTTCTCCTATTATACATCGCAATACTCCAAACAATTCAACTTTCCAACAAGTCATCGAAATGTGCTGCCACACATCATAGTGAAATTGACGATGGTCATTTCAGTAAGTCTTCTACATGACAGTGGCTGGAGACGCTCGCTTACCATAATTAGCCCTACCCAAAGATGCTCTGAAATACGAGGAACGGCCAGAATGGTACCCGCCTCAGCTACCGTGGAAACAGGAGCCATCTGACGCATTGGATGACATATGGGACGACGCGCTCTACTGTAAGCTATCTACCTGTATAGTATGATCTTGACGAAAGCAGAAGCTAAGCTCTCATCCATCCAGCTCTCAACATCAGAATCGGAGACGATGAGTTAAGCCTCCTGAACGAGAACAAGACAAACCGCGTTCAGATTACAGGGGGCAAGGGCAACGACTATGTCGGGGTTCTAGGTGCATACCATCACCTACATTGTCTGGTATGAGTAGCGCAGACTTCGTCTAACGCTTCATCGCTAACATTTTAGAATAATATCCGCCGTTTACTAAGCTGGGACTATTACGGCCCCAAGCTAGCCGGTGAAAAGCATCTGGAAGGATTTTCACGCGAGCATAGTGGTATTTTACCCCCTACTTACTGTTGCGCCTCCAGAAAAAGGAAGAACGTGCGAGCTAACTGCACCTCGTTTCATAAGACCACTGCATCGACACGATTCGCCAAGCGCTAATGTGCCATGCCAACACGGGGCTCTATACCTCGGAATGGGACGAGGAAACTAAGTTGCCGAGCAGGAACCTGAAGTCAAACTCGGTGACAACCTGTGTGAGATGGGACAGCTTGAATGACTGGGCACGCCAGAGGGCTCTCCGTCCCGGGCAGTACAAGTATCAGCCACGGCGGCCAAGCTCATGAGGAGGATGAGCCGTGTTAAAGTGGAGATATTGTATGATATTTGGATTTGGTAAAAAGCATTTGGATACCGAGGTAAATTACACCCAGTCATCGTAGTAGACTGTAGTGACCCTTTCATCGCGACCATCTACCTCCTAGGTACACTGTAAGGACCCATAAATATTTTGGCAGAGGGCGGCGGTTACTCGCGTCGCGAATTACCGACAAACGAGACTATCAATACTTGGGTACATTGCGACATTCGATGATACTACATCCCGTCCCATAGCTCGCATATGTACGAAATCCAATAGGCGCTACCTACCGAATCTACTTAGGTAGGACGATACTTGGTAGCATCGAAGGATCCTGTATTAGTCTGCATGCGATAGCGTAGGTACCAGTCCTTCCGTCCTCGCAGAAACGAAGGATTCGATGGTGTACCTAGGTAGGTACATGTGTCTCGGCTTGATCCATCTGAGCATCTTATGTTTCCCCCCTCCCTTACATAATTATGGATGCATAAAAGGGGTTTCATCTGATTATTTGATTGGCTAACCTCTAATGTTCCCGTGCCCGCCTTTGGAGCATTAGTATTAGGGGAATGGACTAGAATCAACACTCCGTAGGTGTTGGTATGGCAGGCACGAGGCGATGCATCAACAGTCTACATATAATTTCTCTACTTAAGTGATGCCGCGGCAAGTCTCCCTTCTTGGCCAAGTTTGAATTATAATTCCTACCTACATACCTACATCCTTCTCTCCGTCGCCCCACCTTGAGAGATTCTATTGCGGCCGTTCACCCGAGCACATAGGGGAAAAAAGACACCGATAGAACCAAACCCCAGTTGACCACGGGCACACCGAACCAATATGGCACCACTCCTGGTTTCGGAAGGTGAAGTAGACTTCGATGCGCCCAACGCCGGGAAGCCATGCAAGACCTGGTACAAGATCGTAGGCAGCCTCGACTCCGGGAAGCCTCCCCTCGTCGCGCTGCACGGCGGGCCCGGTGCCGGCCACGAGTACCTGGCCCCGCTGACCGACGTCTACGAGCAGCACGGCATCCCGATCGTCTTCTACGACCAGATCGGCTGCGGCCGGTCCACCCACCTGCGGGAGAAGAAGGGCGACACCTCCTTCTGGACCTTTGAGCTCTTCATGCTCGAGCTCGACAACTTGATCCACCACCTGAAGCTGCGCGACGGGCCGGGCTTCTACCTTTTCGGCCAGAGCTGGGGCGGGATGCTCGGCGGCGCTTACGCCTCGCGCAAGCCGCGCGGGCTCAAGAAGCTGGTCATCGCCGGCGGACCGGCCAGCATCCCGCTCCTTGTCAAGGGCTACGAGGGTCTGATCGCGGCGCTGCCGCCAGATGTGCGCAGCACGCTTGAGGAGTGCAACAAGCGCGGTGATTACGAGAGCGAAGAGTTCGAGAAGGCTGCTTCTGTATTTTACAGCCGTCACGTCTGTCGGTTAGACCCGCATCCCGAAGAAGTGCAATGTGCATTCAAGAACCTGAAGGACGACCCGACAGCCTACCTCACGCTGTAAGTTCTCTCTGCCTCTCTCAAGACGCACGGCCAGTGCACGCAGGTCTCAAACTGACGACAAATAACAGGCAAGGCCCGTCCGAGTTCATTATCATCGGCTCCTTCAAGGATTGGGAAGGCTACCATGATGCCCACAACATCGAGGCAGAGACGTTGCTGCTGAACGGGAGATATGATGAAGCACACGACCTCTGCGTTGAGCCCTGGTTCAAGACAATTCCCAAGGTTAAGTGGGTAACACTCGAGAACTCTAGCCACATGGGACATTTCGAAGAGCGCGAGCGTTTTGGGCAGATCTTGGGCTCATTCCTTGCTAGCACAACTCCCTGAGTGGGGAGGCCAATGCCATGTCTCCTACTGGGAGGGAGGGCAAGGAAATGATTACAGCACCAACAATAGATAATAAATTGCACACTTTAGTTGACCCTAACTAACCGGAATTGGGTTGGGGGATATCGAAAATCATTCGGTTAATGGATAATAACGTGCGCCGTGGTAGTTGCTGAGTACACTCATGAGATCATGCAAATGTAAGAGGATTCTACATCTTGTATTACGAAGGTGAACCATCGCTCATATATGAGGAATATGATACACTCCTATTAGCAGCGTCGTACAGTAAAACCTAAGCCCGGCAGGTACGGATGTTACTGCCAATGACGGGCTTTCGGTGCCCCAGCCAGTCAAATCTGATGAAAAGGTCAGCGTTGGGCTCGGCAAGTTGTTCCCTTGGAAGCCACCATGTTGAACGTAACACTGCTGTAGCATAATCGTGCTATGAAACGAAAGAAGAGTAGAAGAGGGGATCCAGGTTCAAAGATCTCGACCACTCACTAAGATCGCTGTGACAGAGTATTTGTTGTCGCGACTCAGACCTATGATCATCGAATCGCTATCCTACGACTGACAATTCGGGGCGCCTTCGTGGTCTTCCTTGCTAACATCTATGAGATGAGTGAAAAGAAACGCGGTGGAACTACGTAGCTCCGTGGCACTTATGGGTGAACACCCGAAATCCGCGTGGATGCCACGAGACCTGTCGTATTGGGTGTTCAATAGACTTCTACCCACGATGGGCTTAGTGCCTGGAAAGGTAGCTAGTCCATAATGAAATACCTATGTCCTGCGTTGAAGTCACGGAAAGGATATCGAGGAAATTTCGGTGTAAAACTCGCCTAGTTGGACATAATCAGGTCCCTTAGGCACATTGATGGTCACCTAGATGCAGTGCTGCGCTGAAGGGGTAACCCGCCAGTAACACATAATAACTGTTTTGATTCAGTCCTGCATATATCTCCTTTAACACAGTATCGGCGGAGAAACCCGAAGGGTTCTTAACTCTATGATCGAACGATTCTGGTGAAAGACTAACATATTTGACCGCACCTACGCTAATCTATGGGGTGATATGAGTAAGGAATTACGATCTATAAGACCATTCTTACGGAGGAAGATCGATATTATTGCCGAATTAGAATGCCCGTACGTAGTATGCTGTGTTCTACGAGCACTTTTCGGTGGCTTGATCGAAATGTAGGAGCACCCCATAGATGACAGAGTGTATAGGTAGGTACTTTTCTCAGATACGAGAACATGATATGCAAAAAGATCTCATATCCGATTCCGTCAGGAAGGGTTCCGATTTACGTACCGAAAGTCCACGCGGTAACTGATATCAGTGGGATAGACTCAACACTGAATCTTGGGATTATATGGCCACTTAGGCTAGCTGTAGGCAATATAACCCTTGTGAATCGCCCGAAGTGAATTTCTTGGTTTCAAAGAACACGTGTCTGAATAGTAGAATGGATGCTTTGTGCTCGATTCTAAAGGCTCCAACATGTGGCTGAGTTCGTGATCTCTCATGTGACTACCTCAGTCTACGCCAGGGGATTCCAACTTCTCATCCAGGGGCCCATGAGCCTCTTCCTCTCTTGAATCCAGCGCCTTTTCAGAATGTGAGCTATTGCTCTCAGCCCCTGCGCCCTTGGATTCGGCTCCATCCGGCTCCTCTGGCTTGACAGGTTGGACACGAGTCTCCGTTCGCAAGATTTCTACCCCGAGCACCGGAATCCCTTCTTCCACCTTTGACTTTAGGTTATCCTGATCGACGTCAAAGTACAAGGCCCAGAACTCTCCTTCTTTTACAGCGAAGAAGCCCTCCCAGCCAGCAAATGTCAATCTCCTGTCCTGTCGAGAGCAATCAAAGGGACCGGGCCAGTTGGGCTGCGCACAGGTGCGAGTGCCGAATTTGATCTTGTATGTGTTCCGATCAACGTAGATCCAGTTCATGATGGGCGGATCATCGCAAATTGTCGATACAAGGCCAGAGTACTTCGTATCAGGGTATGGCAGGAAATATCCAGTAAATGGATGACCGAATACTTGTTCGTGGTCAGTGCCAGTATCGATATAAAGCTGTGCGATACATCGATTAGTTCGCCATGTCGAGGAGGGAGATGCTGAGATATTTACATTATCACCGGAAAGTACTATCCGTCTCCCTTCGAGAACAGGGCTGTATTGAGAAGACTTAGGACATCGTACTATTAGGTTGTTCTTTCGACTTCGATGCTCCTTTCTTCTAGCATCCGATTGAATCTGTCTAATGGCTTCAGAGGTGCCGACGACGGCGGAGAACGCGACAAGAAAGGTCAGAGACTGGGACATGGTGACTGCTCCTGATCGTGCGTTCCACGATGAACATAGAGTGACTGAAAGCTACGCTCTTATGCTTCCATTGAACTCACACATGTATTCACGGATAGCCGAAAGACTGTACAACGCGTAGCACCTGCGTGATTGTACCATGTAATACAGCAGATCCCTCAAATAATCTCCCGTTCGTCCTTCGATGTATTGATACCCAACATTACCAACCTCTCGGGAGTGAACTGAAGTAGACCTGCGTGCTCGGCGCTCCTAGATATGTGCCTTGCATAAAAGGGGCTGGAGACACGGTAACGAAGCTGACGCTAGACTTCTTCAAAACACTTCGGACCTTTCCCCGCTTGATAGCGATGGTTAAGGAATGGTCTCGGCAGTGAACTGTCCTGCATTGCAGGTGCCGAAGTGTAACTTCTTTGGCCTCGTTTTCCGTCTAATCGTACGATTTGCAGCCATGTTCGGTTTTCTCCATTATAAGAGAATTCCATCTAGGTCCAAGAATTACGCATGCCGGCCGGGAGAACTGACGGTTAACATGTCAGTATCTTACGAGATGAGAACGACATTTCGTAGACAGACTTACACAAGACACATTTAATGCCCAAATCGTAATTGGAGAGTCCCCTCATACGTGCCGCTGTGCGGCTCTCATACTATGTGGCCATCTTCAAATTCAGTCTTTATAAAGATGGGAGGAATAAATCAAGAACTCTTCTGGATGTCTCAACATGAGAACTTTCTTCCTTGGAGAAGAAGACATACAAGACCCGCATAAGACGATCTTAGATGCTCCAGGAAGGGAACGGGCAGCAAGTGATTCAACCTTTACTAACATCATTAACTTTGAAAGGCATTCTCGCCCACCCAGCCCACCACCACGAAGATCATCTTGGGGATTCTCTCAGCGTCGTTCCCATCACAAGCACCCATACCCGCCTAAGCCGTCCCAGCCCCCTCTAAGAAGGAAGTTAAAGTGGCCGTCACTTAGATCTCGAGCCAACCCCATACCTTCTCAGGACCCACAAGAATCTATTGCAAAGTATCCAGATAAAGTCATCATGTCTTCCCCGTCAGTATAATTCGCATTTGTATTAGGTACACTATAAGCATTCTTGTTAACGTCTGTACAGAGCTGGCCCCACCACAACCACCGGCGGAGGGGGAACGTCCCTCGCTGGCCTGGATCGTCACCGGGATCGGGATACTACTACCGCGAAGCATAGCCTTCCGATGCCTGGATTGTCCGGCAGTGCCAACGGACCTGTCGGTGAGCTCCCCACCAGATACGCTACATCTGAAGTCATGTCAGTATTAAGCATGCTGACTCTAGATAATCAGGAAACCTCCTCAAGGGCCCGGTCGATGACAGCGGCAAGCTCAAGGACGCAGCCCTCCTGGTCGGGATCAAGCTCGATCTTGAGGCTGAGATACACGCCACGGCTAGGGTCCGCGGCGACATCGTGGTTGGGCTATATTGATAGCTGCTTCGGGGACGAGACGTTGCTCGGTGATGTCAGGATCGGCTATAAGATTGTGAGTAAGGGTATCGCGGCTCATTGCCTCTCTGGCTGTGAGCACACTTCGGTAGCCGTGGTAGAGGTTGTGCTGCATGTCTGGTTCGTCGGCTCTAAGGACTTGTTGATCGCTACTACATCATCGCTAGTATTCACACTCATTTAGAGGCGAGGTTTTCGGCTGGGTATCTTAGTATGCTACAATAATAAACTCTCACGCTCTTTAATAACTACCTATCTACCTAGGTACTCTCAATCCTCGTTCTAATGACTTCGACTGGCTCCTGTGTCACTGTTATAATGGAGCTCCGTGAGGCATGTTTGAGGCTGCCAAAAAGGCGGAAGAGCCAGGGCTGCAGTCGCTCAGGGTCGATAGTCTTGAGCTTTCACGTGCTGTTATTGGGACTCCAGTTAATCAGGGTAATCTATATGACCATGGCCGATGCTGTATACTAGTGCGTAAAAGGTTACTCGTGGCGGTAGCTCTTGGTAGTTTTATCTATATATATCCCGATCACTATGATATATATGATATATAGTGTTACATCAATACGTCATCCGTTAATTGTATTTATATCTAATTTGGCTGATGATTGGAGATCCGATTATGCAATGCCACCCTACTTTGGAGTGCTGGCTGTCTTACTATATTTAGTACGTACTAAGCCACGGCCAAAAGGGGGGTTCCTGGAGAATATGATTGAGCTGAAAGTATCACAACTTTGTCAGTGATATTCATTCTGTGTACCGCCAGCTGCCTATCATCGCGGTTTACCTAATCGCCCCCAAGACATTAGGTAGGTAACCCATATAGTGGCTTTGTGTTTCATAGATATTATGATACCTACCTACCCTAACACCTCAGCACAAATGGTATGGTAATTGAGGGGATAGGGCAACTCAGCCTCTTAGAGGAGCCGATTTTTACGATGTCATCGATACCTTTTTCGACTCACATCCATACCTCGACCCTTCTAAGACGAAGCACATCAGAAATACGTTAATCGTAAGAAATACTGCTCCTATATGGATTATGGCACTCGTTGTAAGGAAGGTTAGCCGCTCGAGGTCGGAGATTGAGCTGGGGGAAGCCGTCTCGGATTTTGAAGGCATCTTGAGCCCGGAACAAAAGGCAGGGTTTCAGATGATCAGGGCAACCGCGATTGCTTCACCACCTAACGTTCGCGATGTCATGAACTTGACGGCTGAGATCGACGAGAAAGCACGGCAACAGAAAGGCGGACACCACAGATGTTTCGGTCCCCGCTTCACGATGATCCTGGAATCTGTCCAGCAATACGTATCCTTAGGGGATATCATTGCGGGTGGCTCTCAGAATCTAATTGCCTGTGGTGCATGGGCGATAGTACGGACGACTCTCCTGGTATGTATTGAATTTCTATCTTGTCACGAATATGAGACTCATATGAATTAGACAGCGGTGAGGTTTTCCACATATCTAGATCGAATCTCGCTTCTTTTTATGAGAGTTGGCTTATCAGCACCTCGATATCACGAAATGGCATCCCTGTTCCCTCAATCGAAGTCGCTGCAAGGACTTATGGCACAATACTTCACAACGATCGTTCGGATCTGCCACGACACTGTTCGTCTCTGTCAGAAATCATTCCTAGGCCAAATCAAAGCTTTCATCCAAGATCGTAATGTTGCAGAGTACGAGTCCCAGATCAGCGACAATACCAACGCTATCAGAGAGCAATTACAGCTTGAGAAGATGAAGCATTCGTCTGCTGTATATAGTATGATCCAGTCTCTTACAGTATCTGGGACGCGTCGCAGAGCCCTGCAAAGCTACCTGCAACTTTTGGACCAATGCTCAACTTACCCCTATTATCGGACAGCTTGGAAGCGAATTAGGAAGCAAGGGAATGCGACATGGGCCTACGAACAGGCTACATACAAGACGTGGCTAGATCAGGATATATCTTCATCACTACTGTTCCGAGGAAAGTTAGGGTCCGGCAAATCTGTTCAACTTGCTAACATGGTGGACGATTTGAACTTGCACCATCCAAAAAACAGGACAGCATATTTCTTCTGCTGTCAAGATGACTCGAAGTCACTAGAGAGCAGGACTATACTAGGATGTCTTGCACGTCAATTGCTGGAACAGCTTCCACTTGATCTGTCGGCTGAGCTTTCCAGCGACTTTCGCGGGGGACTTGACGAAAGCGAGATACAACTAATATTGTCGTCAGCTCTGGATCATGCGGGTCAAACAGTCTTTATCATCGATGGCGTAGAAGCCTGTACCAGAAATGAGCGTGTCCTACTACTTGGTACACTTGGGGCCCTTCAAAGACCTCATCAATTGAAGATTTGCGTTTCATTCAGCCTCGAAGCAAGCAATGAGGTAGAAAAAGACATGGACGTCCTATGTTCTAGAATGTCTCTCACTCTACCTCGCGAACGACCGGAGCTCTCGCCTTATATCGAAGCACAGCTGATATCAAAGTTGCAGGATGGATCGCTTGTGGTTGGTGATCCCCGTATCATTCTAGAGATCCGGGATGCCATCCAGGCAGGCGCCCAAGGAATGTAAGTTGCTTTGAAATCTTGTTTTGGACTTAGCTAAGTAGTGATCTAGGTTCCTCTGGGCTCGACTACAGATCGAATCCCTTTGCTTCGAGAAAACCGACCAAGATATTCGGAAGGCGTTGCAGCATCTTCCTAGGAATCTTCCAGATATATTCCGACGTATCCTTGACCAATGCCGCAATGAGGCGCCAACTTATCAATCGCCTATTCTGAAAATTCTCGCTGCTGCTAGGCGTCCTCTTTCTCTGGACGAATTTGGAGAGGTGATAAGCCTCACTCCCGGTGACACGGATTTGTCTCCTGTAAAGGTCGTCAACGATACTCGGAATATCTTGCGCTGTTGTGGAAGTCTAGTCGTCCTTGACGAGGAACTTTTCACGTTACATCTGATTCATCCGAGCGTCAGGCAGTTTCTCCTCGGCGGATTCGAAGGCCAGAATAGAGTACCTTTCAGTATCGAGGATGCGGAACAAGAACTTGGGCATCGAATAGTCACCTACCTTAATTGGGAAGGGTTCGATGCCCAGCTCTCAACCAAGACCGTGTCGACTCTTCCAGCGGACGGTATCCCCCAAAAGATCATTAACTTATCGTTGAATGATTCGAGCAAAGTGCGATCTATGGCAATAGGACTTTTAAAAAGTCAACACTTTAAACACAGCGTCAACATCGGCAAAGTTCTTTCAGCGGAAATCGAGCGGTTCGGAGGCACATCCATCAGCCAATTTCACTTCCTTGCATACGCAAAGAAATATTGGCTTCACCACACCAGTAGAGTACACGAGTCACCGGGAATATTCCTATCGCTGTTCTTGAAACTCGTTCACAGGCCAAATCTTGTAGAAGGGAGTATAGGGGATGATGGTTATTCCGCCGATATAAAGAGTAAGGTCATATGGGCTATATATGAGTCTCACTCAGCCCTACTCCTCGCAATCACCGGCAATAACATCCGTAGAGTTCAAGATTTGAACTGCTGCGTCAGGGCCGCTGGGAAAATAAGGCCGCACAAACTGCTCGACGAGACTCTGTGGTACGATCTTCTTGGGATCCTTGCCCAAGTATACCGCGGCGAAGATACCGAGAAGGCTGCATTCGCCGACTTCATTCAAATGCATCCGAAAACCTGGGTGGATTGTAATCCCATTTTGGAAAAAGCAAGCGGAAACGTGTTTATGCTCCGCGATTACGTCGCCTTGATCGCTCAAATCAAAGACGAAGATGGCCGAAGATATATACCTAGCACAGGTGTTGACGTCTACAGCCTGTGCGGCCGGCTTCTTCAAGCTTTCCCTGAAGATGTCAGCCCTCTCGCAAATCTGCTATCGTTGGTCGACGACATGACGGATGAGTCTTACAATGGACTTCTGAACTTGCTGCTTCAAAGTCCGGCACACTTGGAAGCCTGCAAGAAAAAGCTTGCTGATATGTTGCAACACAACTATCGCACGCCTCTCATTGACCCGGATGTCTTTGTGGGATTTCTCGGAGCCTTCGATCCGACAGATTACGCATCAAACGACCTGTTATTAAGGGCACTTCTCCGGTTATGTCCGAATTCGAATGCGGCATATGATCGAGTCCTCCATACCCTGGCGCATTCCCCGAGGCACTCGAGATACTTTATAGCAGTCCTATCCAAGAGCGTGCCACTTCCGCTTATGGACCCAACTGTATACATTAAGCTAGCAAGAGTTTATATGTCTTCTTGCGACTATGGCAAAGCTCATCGCTACCATGAATACGTCAACTATCTTTCTAGGTCGCAAGCGAACTCGAAACTCGACACTCGGACTGCGTTCAGAGCACTTCTTGGCCTACGCCCAGTTGACATAAGCTTCGAAATCCTGTCGCATGCAATCAAGGAGGAAATGGCATTGCTCAAATCGAAACGTGATAAAACCTCGTGTGCGCCATCCTCTCCATCACATTGCTCTGTTAGTATGGATTTTGAGGGGCAAGATGAGCCCTTGGAGACAGTTCAGCTGGTTCCTTACAGAAACTATGACTAGGATACCTGTCGGTCAATACATCTCAAATCGCATATCCTAAGGCGCGACATTTATATAGTCGGCTATGTATTGAACCGATAAATATGTCCCATCAGTATCTACCTTGGTACCTAATTAGGCTTGACAAAGTGAACTGAAAAAAAAAAGGTTGTCGCTACTCAGCGCTTCCAGTCAATCAAAGCAGTTAAATAAATAACTTTTATTTGAATTATATAAGACCGAACCAAATATTTAAATATTTACAATTGATTAAGGCTATTCCCGACCGGTCTAATTATCAGACCAATAAAAAGGCTTCCAGGGCCTCTAGACTTATATTAAAAGCCAAACCACCAAAAATTATCATAACATTTATTATCAATAAGGTATATACCCATTTTTACTATGCTATATTAAATAATTAATAGGTCTATATATACGTCATTCTCAACCTATTAATCAATCAATTATATAAAAAATTTAATTAATCCCGATAAATTTTTAAAATTCTCTAATTAGGCAATCTAAACCAAATCAAATATCAATCAAACCAATCATATGATTGATTGATTGGAAGCGCTGTCGCTACTGATATACCCGGTGTCTTCAGCGACTGATAAAGGGCTGACTTGTGGCGTACTTGTACAGGATATACTTGTACAGGATATACTTGTACAGGATAATCAAACAAGACGAGAGCTTCCTAAGTTCAGCACACATTTGATCCGAAGAACAATCATGGAATAAGTGCGAGATATGCATACCTCATGATGACCTCTAAGAAACGAGTACTTGATCGCGAGCTCGTTACGGCTTCAGCAGAAGCTTTAGAAAGAACCTGGAAGGTTGTTGTTCCACCTAAAAATAGGGGGCGGGGTACAGGCCATTATTCAGTTATTGTGAATTTTATATGCGTTTTGGCATTATACCGGTTAACATAAGTATTCAGTATCGTCATAACGCAATCGAGACAACCTATTTTTACGCGGGGTTGTTGGTTTGCGAATTGGCGATCAACATTAAAAATCTCAACAACAACCAGCATGGCCATAAAGATGAAACGTAGGCTGAGATTGACATCATATTGGCCTGACGAAGTTCGGATCTTAAGGATGCCCAGGAAAGATCTCGCTACTGGGCGATCTCCTAGCCAGTCAACCTAGAACACCTGTCGCTAGGTCTGGTCACACACCGAATGCGCCCGACGCCATGGTTCGATGGCCCGATGTCACGCCATCATCTTTCTATTGTTCAACTCTGGGTCGGAAATGGGGAAAGGGATTGTCATATCAATTTCATTCGTATAGAATTGAATCTGAATCTTCCATTTTCAAGGCCATCATAGTTCTACATCTTTCTCATTACTGACGATTTCATTGAGCCTGAAGAATCCGAATCTGTCTTGATACAGCTTAGCTTAGCTCCATCTCATCGTGTAACATCAGCTTCAGCATCCTAACCACTCTTCGCGATGGGCCCCCTAGCACGTCCCAGACAACACATTGATCGACACGACCTCTATACTAACTTGGAGGCCCGGATACAATACTTACACTCCTTCCTTGATTTTAGCTCAAGTATGAAGCTCATTTCCTTCGCTCGTCCGCTCTTGATGCTGACAAAGCTTGAAGATGATATCGAGGCACTGATTTCAGGGTCAAAATACATAAGGCAGCTTATCCCTGCCATCGTCAACATCGTCTATCAGAAGCTATTGCAGTATGATATCACGGCACGCGCGTTAGAGACTCGGAGCACGAGTTACGAGGGCCCGGTAGATGACAGCCTCAACGAGAACAGCCCCCAAATCTTGCATCGGAAGATGTTCTTAAGGGCGTACTTGGCGAAGCTGTGCTCCGACCCGAGCACGTTGGAGTTCTGGGAGTATTTGGATAAAGTCGGGTGGGTATCATTTGCAAGTAGTAAAACTGCGCATTTTGCTGATAGCTAGCAAGCATGATGCACGTCGGCAAGGGCCGCGAGCACCCCTTACATGTCGAATATGTCCACATCGGCGCCTGTCTAGCTTTCATTCAGGATACGCTTACGGAGGCGCTTCTGTCGCATCCACGCCTGCGGATGGACAAGAAGATCGCGCTTGTCAAGGCAATCGGGAAGGTAATCTGGGTCCAGAACGGTATGTATTAAAATATCCTCCTCGGGGATATTCGAGGATTCTTAAATGCCAGGGGAAAATTGCTAATTTTTCAAGACTTATTCGCAAAATGGTACGTCCGCGACGGCGACGAGTTCGCCGACGAGATGGAGAAGCAGGAGATCGAGGCCGAAGGGTTCCTCCACGGCAAGAAGATACTAGATGACATCGAGGAAGGGCTCCCTTCCTCCCCAACGTGTCCATTTTCCGGTCTTTCCGGCTCGGCAAAGGCCGATGCTTGCACCGGGTGTGGAGATAAAAGCGACAAGGAGAATGGCTGCTCGACTGCTACTCTGCCACTGCGGCCACATGTGTCAACGAGTTGAGGCTTAGGGTCACGCATGAAGCAAAAGTTATGAAGCACAAGCTTCTATGAGCACGGGTTCGAGGACGATTGCTTTATGAAATGGCCATGCTGAGATTGTTGGGGCGGAGTTGCGGATTCACTTCCTGAGAAGTTGACGAACCCAGGCTAAATGAAACTAATCAATACCAGATACCTTATAAAGCCGCATGGATGGACCTAAGATACTTACTTGTCGTCTCTTTCCGTGCCGGGCCCAACTGCGAATTGTATGGCTATCAGCGAGACACATAACCCCAACCCCATAGCCGAAGGTTCCTTTCACTCTAGATACACTAAGAATGTAGAGGGTAAAGGTTTTTACACAACAGATCCTCTATTACGAAGCAGGAGGTGATGCATTTTATATCCGAAAAGGGGATTTGGCGACCTGCATGTGCGCCAATTGGAAATCATGGAGTGAACAAGTATGTTGCGTGAAAAGCTATCAACCTATCTCCTCTCCCCTCGACGAACAGGGCTGTGGTTCTACTCAAGTGGCTTTGTTCGATGTTGGCACACGATTCTGGTAGAGTTGGTAATATGGGACCCATCTTGGGCTCCTTCATCTTGGTAAGTCCCACATTGTTGGTTAGTACTCGCTTATTAGGGATAGCCGACTGATAGGACATCCTTTTGGTAGACGATTACTCGATAGTGCTGTGCTTAGAGTCGTCTGCAATCGTATCCGACTCCAGAACCCTTGCTGTGGGTTTAGGGATATACGAAGACGTGCGGGGTGCCATTTTGACAGTTCGTGTTTGACTGGATTCGATACAATCCCATATATGCTCTAAAACGTAATAGAAAATGAGAAAAGAGTATGGCCATGGAGGTAGATTGCAACTCCGGTGGAGATGGTGTAATTATACTAGGACATTTTTCTTCGAATCAGTTGCGAATGGATCACGGATGCTGTCGAGTACGAGGAGATGGGGAGCAAGAACAGAATAGAGACGTTAAAGTCACGGTAGTTTCGCTCTATGACCTACCTAGGTACCTGATATTCACTTCTAAAACTTCTCTATTCTCCTGTGTGGTTGCCATCTCGCTGTGCCTTTCATTGATACAGACCGATAGTCCTATGTCATAAAGGAAAGAAAGCCAAAGCCTAATAGTGCATAACTGCGTGTTAGGTACATGTGGGTATGATCATGGTGTGAAGTCATACTCGTTGCTCGGTACCTCTAGGTAGTGGATATAGTTGATGCGTGCTATATCGTTGGAAAGCATAGCGAAAAGGCTAAGGTAGCTACACGTAAATAACAGAAGATAAATAAATACATACCTACCTAGGTAGGTACATAAGGTAGTGCCTGCCCTAGGTACTTCTGCGATTACCTACCCACATATCTTCGTTCCTACCAAGTAATAAATATAGACGGACGCGCTTTCCAATAACTTCTAGTGTAGGGCCAGGCCAATCTGCAGACATCAATACCTCTGTCCCTTCCCCCACATTCTTCTCTTCTTTTCTTCTTTTCCGTCAAATATCACAACGGTCTTTCAACCACTTCCCCCAGCCAACCATTTCCACCTGAATTCTTTTCACCGTAAGTAATCCCTGAAACCTTCTTGATTTAGGTAAATGGATAGGTACTAATGATATTGGTAGATGAACAACGCAAACGATGGTGGTCGTGCTGGGCGTGGCGGCAGTGGCAGTGGCAGAGGTCGAGCTAGACAAAGAGGAGGACGACGAGGGCGAGGACGACGAGAAGGAGGACGACAAGAAGGAGGACGACGAGGAGATGGTGGCAGGGGTGAGGGTGAGGAGGTAGGTTTTGTATACTGTTGGTATATGCGATGTACATGGCGCATTAACAGCTCTCTTTACTTAGCCGGCGATACTCAAGCTCCCCGACGGGGGAGCGGCAATCACATCAGAACTGGCCCCCCCCATCCCGCTGCCTCGCGGTAGCAGTATTAGCCTCGATCTCCCTTACTACTTTGTGTCTGGTTTTGGGCGGGTCGGAATCCCCAGTGGCGGATCTACGGTCCCTGGCAACGGCGTGGAGCTGTCCGGTATGTCACACCATGGTTTCTTTATTCTGCTATCCAAAGAGTGGACCACTAACTCACGTTGTTCTAGTGCCTGAGTGTAAAATAAATGGTCCTCCTGGAGTGAACCTGGTGATGCATTTAGTAGGTTCGGGAGGCGATAGCTGGGATGACTGGGAATTAGAGTCACCCTCCTTGGGCCTCCCAGCCGGCGCCGACATCCGGGTGGGCCAGTATTATCCTGACCTTCTGTCGAGAACCGACCGCGCCCTACCCAACCCCGAACTCCTATACTGGGACTGGGAGATACCTGCCAAAGCCGAGCTTGTCATCCCCACCGATGCCGAGTTGGTACTGGGCTCGCGTCCCATGTGGCTGACGCAAGACCTGGTGGTGGGAAGTCGCACCAGCCTCGGAGGCGTCCTATGCCTCAGGAGAGAACTTCTTATCCCCGACACCGCCACCATCTATACACAAACAGATTCAGATTCCCAGTTCGCGCAGCAAGCCTGTGTCCTCCTTGTTGGCGGGACCTTACTCAGGCCCGGGACTCAGCTCCCGATTGGAACGATCCTGTCCGGAAGCATGACCATCCCCAGCGGCTCCGCTCTTCTAGGAGGCACAACCCTTTGTGGGGAGCTGCGGCTCCAAGGCGGCATTATTCTCCCGGGTGGGAGCCTTGTTCCTGCTGGAGCTGTGTTCAGGTACCTCAAAGATTAAAATCCCCGGGCGGGGACAATGAGAAATGGGAAGATGTTTCTGTTCAGTTTCTGGTACTGAGCAAACTCTGATAGGAGATGTAATATGTTGCAGGCATCCACCACGTGGTTTGTGCATCTAGCTTTTAGCTCGGCATCGCATTGAGCTTCTAGATTAAGAAACCAAGCTTTCTACAACACCTTTTCGCACGATTTTTCTTCCTCGCGATTGCAACATAATAATAACCAGTACCATACTCAATTACTTATGTGGATATAGATATTCGGTCTAACTAGGCTTGTCGAGTACACCAGATGTTATTGAGGTATAGCATCGCAGTCACCAACGGGGACGGTGGCCTAACCCCATCTTAAACATAAGGTAGATACATAGATAGGTAGTAATCGCCAGGATATAATACTAAAGATTCAGGGTCGGCTTTGGGGTCGTAGGTTACAGAGAAATAGGTTAGACAGAAAGCATTAGAAGAGATGGTCGAGTAATAAAATCGCGATTAAGAGTTTTGGTTTGGAGCACCTCTCCCATTATCTGATAGAAAGGAGTTAGGAGATTAAATCTCTGCTGTAAATGGAAAAATATGGATGTCTGACAAAAACACCCTATAGTCGGACATTTACATATCCATCTTTCTACCTGGGAGGCTCTCAAGCCCTGTAGAATAACAATTAGCTCAAGAACGATATAATAAACCGTGAGAAGTACTTACAGCCGTCGATCTCTTCATTGACCGTGTTGGGGATAGTACACTTGTTTGCCTGAGCTACGCTCTGGGTAGCGATTCCGTTGCTAAGTAAAGACTTGGAGTCCATAGCACGCTGTAGTGCATCGCCCTTCCAGCCGAACAGATAGTCTCCGTGCGTGCCAAACCCTACACTGTCCTCATACGACCAGACAAAGGGCTGCGAGCCATCCTGAGGCCAGATATCTGGGCTATTGAACTGCGCTGTATCCCACATCGTCTCGTAAGCGACTTGCGGAACGCGAACGGGGTGCGACGCCGGGCAGGCAGCCGCGGGGATAAATCCTCCCTGGTTCGTATTGTACATGTGCGATTGGTGATCCGGGCTGTCGAGGTTCTTACCATCCCAACAACTACGCAGATCAGCGGACGAAGGAATAAATAGCTTTGGAATGGGGCAACTTACGCAGGGAAATGGTGGATCGCCATAATGCCGGCAGGACCTTGCAGATATCTTGTTAGCTTAGATGTAAAGCGATGGGACAAGCGAGGAAGTACGAACAAGGCTTCTTGGGAAATTCGGCGGTCTCCGGAAATCGTGTCATCACGTCTTGCAGGCAGGTGTAGCGGAGCCCCGGGTTGGTGCCGTCCTTGGACGTTGGAGTACCAACCGTCATGCGGAATCCCTAGAGACGTTAGAAGGTTGAATTCATACAGACAGGTAGGTACCTAAGGCAGTATACATACAGGCTTGAAAGCTGTGATCTTCTGGTTTCCGTTGGAACTAAAGTCCTGCTGTAAATAATAAACAGTGATGCCTCCCTTTAGGTCACCCAAGAGGGCATTCGGGTACTGTGGAACGCGCTTGTAAGTTCCGTTGCGGGCCTTGAAGTACATGACAGCAGTCCAGTAGTTGGAGAAGTCCTCCGAGAACGTGCAAGTCGTGCAAGTGCCCTTCTGGCCAACATCCACTTTCGGGTCCATGGTAGCGTTGAAGGTATTTCCACCGACGACCTGGTGGAGATGCGAGCTCGGGACCTTGCCGGGCTCGACCAATGGGTCAAGTCTCTGGACGGTGAGAGTAGCACATCCGAAACGGAGGTAAGCCTGGGAAGACCCAGCAAGCGCAAGGGCGAGGCCAAAAGAGGATGCCTTCATCTTGACAGTATCGATGTTGAAGTCGATGTCGAAGTTGTTTATGCGTTCTTCCGGAGATGGTCGGCGGTGCGGGTCCCGTCTACCTTATACAAAAATGCTGAATCGTAGCCGTGATGGGGACTCGCTTATGCCGCGTCCATCGGTATAATACCCGGCGCTTGGATTATTTATTCTACATTCACCCAGAGGACTGTAATTACAGAAATGATTTCTAGACTTGTTGGAACTTCTCACCTGTTACACCGAACCAGACACCGACAATGTGCGGGTGCTGCGATTTAGCTATAGATCATTCGTCCGTATTAGGAACAGATTCGCCGTCCAGCAACATTGGGTAAGAATCAAGCTATTGGGACTATTATGAGAATGCCGTATCTAGCAATGCGGCAGTTGGATGATTGGGCTCGAGTTCGGGAGCTCCGTTCCGTGCCGACGAATTTAGGTACCAGACGCACCCCTTATCTTATTTCCCGTCTGCCCCCTGCCTTTTAACTACACCCGGGTCTGTATACCTTAGCGGCAAAATATAGTTTTAAGAAATTATTAGATAATAAAAGGTTATTTTACAGGATCTATTTAAATCTGTCAGATGACGTGTGTATTTAATTAGGGGGTTAATTGTGTGTATTAAGTGTGTGTCTCCTAATTGTACGTGTTCTCGCGATTCCTTAGAATAGCCTTGTAATAAGGTTATTGCGGCTCCGGCCGTTGGCCTGTGCGCAGGACCTAAATAAGTCCTTTAGAATAACTTTTTATTATTTAACACACCCCCCTAGGCTTATTTATCCTTAATAAAGAAGCTTAAATAATTAGAACTTATTTTTTAATATTTTTTAATTATTAATTATATATGTATTATTTTTTTTACTAGGTAAAAAGTTTTTTATTTTATTAAAATTCTTTTTTATAAGCTTATAAATTTATTTAAATTTAATTTTTTTTTATATATTTATTAAGTTTAATTATTAAGTAAATATAATAAATTTTTTTATAATAAATACCTTAGTAAAATTATTTATCATTATATTTTTTATAAAAATATAAATAATTTTAATTTAATTTATAAATATTTTTTATTATAATTAATAATTATAAATATTTATATATTATAATTTAATTTAAAATAATATAATATTTATATATATTAATTTAATTAATTATTTATTATTATAATATATTATAATTTTTAAATTATTTAAATTTATATTAAACTTTATAATTAAATATAATATAAATATAATTTTTTTTATAATTTATATAAAAAATAATAACTTTATTTTTATTATAAAAATAATTATTATATTATATTTATTTATATATTATTTAATTATTTTTTTAAATAACTTTATTATATATACTTATAAACTTTTTTACTTAAAAATATTATTAATAAATAAAATATTATTAGTTATTTTAAATATATTAATATATTTATATTATAAAAATAAATATTAAATAATAAAAAAATATTAAATTAATTAGTTGGTTTTAAAATAGTATTTATTACTAGGATTTATATTAAATTTAGTTAATTAAAAAACTATAAAAATAATATTAAAATATATAATTATTATTATATATAATATTAATTTAATTTTTTATTAATATTATTAAATAAATTATTAAAAAGTTAATTTTAATAAAAGTAATAATTCTTTATTTTTTATAAAAATTAAAAGGATAATTTTTAATTTCTTATTTATTAATAATTTATTTAATTTATTTATATATAAAAATTAAAAAAATTAAATTAATTTTTTATTTTAATTTTTAATTATTTTAATTTTAAGAAATTACTATAAGTTATTTTTATTTATAAATTAATATTTTTTTTATAACTATAATATTATTATATTTATTATTTATTACTTGTAATTTTAATATATAAAAATAATATTATTAATATAAAAAAAAATTAATATTTTATTTTTAAAAAAATAATAAAATTTATAAAAAATAACTAAAAAACTTAATTTTATAAATGTTTTAATTAGCTTTTTTTATTAAAATAAAAAAGATTCTTTTAATTTATATAATATTTTTAGTAAATATAAAATAATTTAATATTTTTAATATTTTAAAAGTATTTTTATATAAATTTTTTTTATTTAAATTTATATTTATAAATATGTTAATTATATTATATTAAATTAACTTAAAATTAAATCTTATTATAATTATAATAAAAGTTTAAAATAATTTTTTAATTAATATTAAAATATAAATATTTAAATATTTATTTTTAATTTATTAATTTTTTTAAATTACTAGCTTTTTTTTATATTTTATAAATTATTTATATTTATTAAACTTATATATATATATTTATATATAATTTAAAATTTACTTATTATTAATAATTTATTATTTATATTTAATTTAAAAGTTTATTTTTTTATAATTATTTAAATATAATTTCTTAGTTTTTTTAAATTTTTACTTTAAAATATAATCCTTTAATTTTTTATAAGTTTTTAAAGAAAATAATAAATCCCTCCTATAGATTTTTTATTTTTTTTATAAAAGTTTTTATAACCTTTTAAATTTATATAATTTTAAACGTAATATTAAATTTAAATTTATTTAACTTATAAAATAACGTTATAAATAATATATTATTTATATTATTTATATCTTATTTATTAGCTTTTTATATATTAATTTTATCGTTAAAATTAAACATTTTATATTAAATATAACTTTTTAATTTATTATATAATTTATAACTTTAAAATAAAAAATAAGTGAATTTTTTTTAATTTATTTTAAAAACGTGTTAAAAGTTATAACTTAATTTATTAAAATAACGTTTCTTATATTTTTATTTTAAAAAATATAATTTATAATATTTAATTTCTTTTTTTTTATTTTATTATAAAAAATATAATTTATAACGCTTAATTTTAATTTTTTAATTATATTTAAAAAGATGTGATTTATAACATTTAATTTTTTTTTTATATTAATATTTAAAAAGATATAATTTATAATATTTAACTTTTTTATTATTATTATAATAAATAATAAAATAACTAGTAAAAAAGTAATATTAAAAATAAAATATAATATAAATATAACTTTAATATAAAAATAATTAAACTTTTTAACTTTTTTATTATTATATTTTTTATTATTATTATTTATTTTATAATTTTACTCGCTTTTATTTTCTACTGGTATTTTTATTTTTATTTTATTTTTTTTAAAAACTAATAACTTTAAGTTAGTTTTTATTTTTATATTTTATAAAATAATAACCTAATTAACTAAGTTTTAGATATTTTTTTTTATTATATATAATAAATTATTCTTTAAAAATAAAATATTTTTATTAAATATAATATTTTATATTTTAATAACTTATTTTAATATAAAAACTTAAATATTATAAATATTTATAAAATTATAATTTATTAAATAACTTATTTATATTTTTAAATTAAAATATTAATATTAATTTTATTTTTATTTTACTTTTATAATAAGTGTAAATATTTTATATTTATATATTTTTAAATAAACTTAATATAATTTTTTATTAGTAATTATATTATTTTTAAATATTAAATAAATATAAAAATACTTATATAAAAATTACTAATTAAAGTTATATTTAAAAATATAATTATAAAAATAAATAGTAACTTTAAAAACTTTTATTTATAAAAAACTTAAAAACTTTAATTTTATTTTTATTATTTAAGTTTTTTATTTAATTACACTTTTTAAATATTTAATGTTTTAATTTTAATTTTATATATTTAATGTTAAAAACTTAAGTTTAATATAATATATTTATTAAATATAATTTTATATAATATACTTTTTTATTATTAACTTATTATTATATTTAATAGTTTTAATATTAAGTTAATATTATTTTTAAATAATTTTAAATATTTAATTTAAAATTTTAATAATTAAATTTAAAATATAATCTTTAAAATAAAAATCCCAGGCTTATTTTATATATTTATTAATAATTAATATTATATACTAATATTTTTAAAAATCTATTTTTAAATTATAAACATTAATAACTAAATATTTACTTAGTTTATTTAATTATTTATAATACTTATAATAATTAAGTTTTTTAGTTTTTTTATAGTTATATATATTATATTTTATTATAATAATTTAATTAATTTTTTTTAATTAAACTAAACTTTTTAATTTTCACTTTTTAAAAATAATTAATTATATAATTAAAAGCTTTTAATTTTAAATAACTAAATTATAAATATTATAATTTATTAATTATTATATTTAAAAGTTATTTTATTTAGTTATTAAACTTAATATTTTTTATATAAAATAAATAATTAATAAAGTTTTTAAAAAAATCTTTTAAAATATATTAATTTTATTTATTAATAATAATATATAAAATAAAAAATTTTTTTTTTTATAAACAGTTATTTATACTTTTATAATTTTATTAATATTTTATTCTTTTTAAAAGTTTTAATAACATTATATTATATATAAATTTTTTATAATATATTATATTTTATAATTATAAAAGTTTTATTTTTTTTAAATTTTTTAAATATATATCCACTTTTTTATATTTTTATATAAATATAATTAAATTTTTTATAAAAATTATATCTTTAATATATATTATTTAATATAATAAAAATTAATTAAATTAATTAAAAATATAAATAATAATTTTTAAGTTTAAAATTATTAAATTTTTTAAAGGATAAATATTAGCTTTAAATATAATTTATAAAATTAAAAACATTTTTTTTATTTTTTTAATTATTTAAACTAATTAATTTTTACTTTATATAAATAATTTTTTTTTATTTTTTTAATTAACTTAATAAATATATTATTTTTAATTATTTTATATTTAATTATTTTTTTTATAATAAAATTTAAAGTTTAGTTTTTTAAAACCTTATTTTTAATAATATACTAATAATTAAAAATTTTATAATAATTATAATAAGTTAAATATAAAGTATTAATATTTTATAAATAATTAATAAATATATTAATTTATTTTCTTTTAATTAACTTAACTTATTTATTTAAATTATTTTAACTTTATAATTTATTATAACTTTTATTATTTTTATTTTATTATAATTAATTAAAAGGTTTAAAAGTAATGTTTTTTTTTTAATTTAATATTTAAGTTTTTATTATAATTAAATCTTATATTATTAAATTAAATAATAAATACTTTTTTTATAAAATAAAATTATATAAAAATTAATTATAAAAATATATATTTATATAAAATAATTATTATATTTAAATAATTAAATATATTATTTTTAATTTTATTAATATTTAATAATTTATAATTAATTATTTAGTTATTTAAAACACCGTTAAATATAACTTTAAAATCTTTTATTAATAATTAATTATTAATAATATCTATAAAACTTTTTACTTTTATATTTATAATAACTAATTTTTATTTAATTATTTATATTTTAAAATTCTTAGATATTTTTATTAATTTTTATATTATTTTTTTATATTATTTTTAAGCTTGTAATTTTAATTAATTATTATATATTTTACTAATAATAAATAATTTTTTATATTATTTATATAAAATGTTTATTAAATTAAAATATATATTTTAACAATTTAAAAATATAAAATTAATAATTTAGTTTTTCAGTTTTTTAACTATTTATTAATAAGTTTAATAAATCTTATAATTATAACTATAAAAAGTTTAATCTTTTTTATAAATAACTTTATTTTTTTTTATTATTTTTATTAAATTTATAAATCTTTTATTTATATTAATTTAAAAATTATTATTTAATAAATTTCGTATTATTTGTTAAATTTTCTTTAAATAATCGTTAATATTTAATTAAAATAACTTTTTTAATTATTTTAATATTTTTATAAAATTAATATATTTTTAAAATTTTAAGTTAATAACTTTTATTTAAAACTTTTTATTTTATTATTTCTAGTTAAATAAGTTATTATAAAAGATTTTTTTTTTATTATTTTTAATATATTGTTTTTTTTATTATTAATTAAATTTAAATTATAAAAAGTTTTATTAATATAACCGTTTTATAATTTATAGTTTTTAATTAATTAAAAGTTATATATTATTATTTATATATAACTTTTTAATTTTTAAATAAATAAAACTTTTAATTATTAAATAATATATATATTTAATTAAAAAATTAATTATATATATTAAATATATATTTTTTAATTATATATATTTTTATAATTTTTTAAAATAATTTTATAATAAAATTATTATAATTTTAATTATTAATTTATATATAAAATTTAAATAAGTTTTTTAAAATAACTTTTTATTATTTAATAAAATTTTATATATAAATTAATAATTAAAATTATAATAATTTTATTATAAGGTTATTTTAAAGAATTATAAAAATATATATTATTAAAAAACATATATTTAATATATTATAATAAAGTTTTGTTTTTATACCGGTGATTTTTAGTTTAAATAATAATTATGTTGTTATTTATTTTAAATTATATTTAATTTAAAAAATAACTTAAAAATATCCTGATCGGCGTATTTAAAATATCTTATAAAAAAGTATATATTTTTATAATATATATTTATTTAATTATATAAAAAGTTTTATAAGTTTTTTAAAAGAAAAAATAAAAAGAATCTAGTTATAAAATAGTTACGTAACTTTTTATAAAATATTAATTATTATATTTTATTATAACTTTTTTTTAAATTTAAATAAGGTTTTATTTTAATTTAAATTTATAAAAAAAAACCTTTTATTTAATTTTTTTATATTAAACCGATTAGTTTATTTTAAAACTTTTTTTATAAGTTATATTATAAACTTGTTTTTATTATTTAATTTTATAAAATCGCTGGTTTTTTTTTGTTTTTTAATTAACATAAAATATATTTTTTTTATAAATGGTTTTTTAGTTTTAAATAATTTATCGACTATATTAATTAAAATAATATATTAATTTTAATTTATTTAATTATAAAAATTAACAAGTTATAATTTATTTATTATAATTTTTTATATATTAGTTATTTATTTATTAATTAGTATAAATAGTTTTTATTTATATTTAACTTTTTAAGTTAAATTTATTTAAAAAACTAAACTATAATTAAAATTTAATAAATGTTTATACTGTTTTTTAAAGTTAATTTTATTTTTAAAAAAATGTTAAATTCTAGTTTTTTATATAGTTTTATTAAAAGTAATTATAGCGGTAACGTTTTTTTCCAGGCTATTTTTAACTTTACTTTTTTTTTTTTTTATAAACTTAAAGTTTAAAAAACTATCCGGAGAATTAAATAAACCGCTACTTAAAAAGTTATTTTTAATGTTTTTAACTATATTAATTACTATAAATCGTGATTTTATTAAGCCTGTTTTAAATATAAAATTATATATTAATTTAATTAATATTATAAACTGCTTAATAAATAAAAGTTTCTTAATAATTATTTTAATTTTAATATATTTAAACGTTATTTTTATAAAAATATTTAAAATTAAAGTTTAATTAAAGTTCTTATTTTTTAATAATTAAAATAAAATGGTTGGTTTTTTAAACAATAAATAAAAAATACATGTTATTTAATAACTATATATTTAGTTATTATTTTAAAAAATAATTTAAATTTAATATAAATTTTTAAAGCCTTTAATTATTATTCTTTACTTATTATTATTATATATTTTATTTAAATTTATAAATAATATTTATATTTTAATAAAAAAAGGGTTTATTTTATTTATAAAAATGTTAAAAATATATATTTGTTTTTTTATTATATTAATTAATATTATATAAAAATAAGGGGTTATATAATTATTAAAGTTTTTATTTAATATTATAAAATTATAATAAGTTATTAAAAAAATAAATTATAAGTTATATTATTTAATTAAAATAAATATAGTGCTATTAAAATTATTTATTTTATAGTTTTTTAAGGTTTATAGTATTTTAATTTTATAGATTAACTTAATAAATAGTATGTTTTTTATAATAAATAACTAAAATCTTTTAATTTTTAATAATTTATTATATTTTTTATTTTTATATAAAATTAAGAAGTTTATAATTATAAATGTAAATTCCTTATATTAAAATTTAAAGTTTATTTTTAATAAAAATAAAATATTTTATAATATAGTTATAATATATAGATTTAGTTTTAATTAAATAAAAAAAAAAACGTTATTATTATAAGTTTTAAAAGCTTTAATTAATACTTTTATTAATTAGTAATATTATTAATATAATAAATATCCTTTAAAAAGTTTATAATATTAACAAACATTATTTTTATTTTTTTATATATTATTATTATAATTATAAAATATTATAATTTTAAGTTTTTTAAAAAAAAAAAATAAAGGATATAAAATAAATTATACTAATTAAAGTAAAAAAAAAATACTAAATATTTTTTATATTTATATAGTTTTATATAAATATTTTATTAAATAGTTTATTATATAAATAAGTTTTTATTAATTTTAATTATAAGTTAATAAAATATTAATATAATGTATAAACTGGTTTTTAATTGGTGGTACCCGCTTTTTTTAAGGTAATAAAAAGTTAAGAATTTTATAATAATTTTTATTTTTTATATTTCCTTTTTTTTTAAATTTTTTAGTTTTTTTAAAATATTTTAAATTATTTTTTAAAACGGTAGAAAATATTTAAATTATAATAATTATATTTATTTTTATTTGTTTAAAAGAATTTAAAATGTTTAATAATAATAATAATATTATAAAACTTACTGTTATATAATATATATAAAAATATTATAAAAGTTTTAAGTTTAACACGTTATTTTTACTGTTATTTTTTAATTTTAATAATACTATTTTTATATTTAAATATACGTTTTAAAAAAAGTTTAATATAAATATTAAAACTTATTCTTAAATTTAAAATATTTTTATAGATATATTATTTATCTTTTATAATTATAACCTCGATTTGTTTTTTTAAAACCAATTTAATATAAAGTTTTTATTAAAATTATTTAAAAGATTATATTTTATTATAAATAAAATATATTATAATTAATTTTTTTAAAACTTTAATATCTAAATTAATATTTAATAAATAAGCTAGATTTTTAATATTATATTTACTTTTAATTAATTGTTACTTTTAATATATAAATAATTATAAATAAATAAATAATTTATTATTTTTAATTAAGTTATTTTAAATATAAAAATTAATCTTAAATTTATATTATAATTTTTATTAACTAAGATAAGTTCTAGGTTAAAAAAATTATTACAGTTTATATTTTTTTAAATTATTAATTTTTATAGCTTTTTAAGGTTTTATATAACAGTGAAATTTTTAATTTTATTATTTTTATTATTCTTAGTAAATAATTTAATATATTTTTAATTAAAATTTTTATTTTTAACTTTTAAATTTTATATTAATAATAAATATTTATAGGTTAATAAGGTTTAGTGATTTTATAAAAAAACCTAGTTAATATAATTTATTAGATAATTTATAATATAAATTTTTATATATTTAATAGTTTTATTATTAGCCGGTATATTTTTTAAAAAGTATTTAATAAAGGTTTTTAATAAATAATTAACTTTTTATAAAATTATTACTTTTTTTTTAAACAGTTATTTTTAAAATAATCACTATTTTTATTTATTAATATTAAGTATATAAGTTTTTTAAACAATTATTTTAATAAGCTTATATAAAATAATTACTATGTTTTTAATTTTTTTATTTAAATATATAGTTTTTTAAATAAAATAATTTATTAATGTTATTAATATTATATAAAAGTGTTTAATTTTATTAATTATATTAAAATGTAACTTTTTTTTAACTATAAATTTATTTTTAGTATTATAAAAAAATTTTACGGTATTTATATTATTTTAGTATCTAATAAAAAATATAAATTTTAAAACTATTAATTTAAAAATCTTTAAGTTTAAAAACATTAAAATCTTTTTTTAATTAAGGATTTTACGTTAAAAAATTTATTAATTTAGTTTTAATAATTTAATATTAAAATTTTAAATTAAATAAAATAAAAAATAAAACTTTTATATTAAATATTATATTTTTTTATTTTATTAATAAAACTGGTTTAATTTTAAGGTAAATAAAAAATAAAGTAAAAGTTAAATAAATAAATTAATTTTAAATAATAAAAATTTAAAATTTATAAAAAAAAAAATAAATAAAATGTTTTAAATAAAGTTTTTTAATTATATATTAATTATATATTATATATTTATAAATTCCTAGTTATAATATTAAATATAAATATAATTATTTTCTTTTATTTTTTTAGGTTAATAATTATTTTACTTTTATATTAATTAATATAATTTAAGGTTAATAAATATTTTAAGATTTAATATAATAATATATCCTTTTTTTATTTTTTTAAGAAAATGGATTTTAATTTATTATAATTAAAAGGCTTTATTTTTAAGAATAATTTTACTTTTTAAAATAATTTTAATAGTTTATTACTTTGTTTTATTATTAATTAAAATGTATTTATTTTAATATAAATCGTTTTAATAAGTTTTTATATTATTATTTTTAATAGTTAAGCTTATTATTTTTTAATTTATAAGATAATTAAATACCTTAATATTTTTCTTTTTATTATAAAAAATATTATTTTTATTTTAATTAAATTATTTATTATTTGGTTTTATAGTTTAAAAGTTATTAAAAAAATTATTAAGTTTCTAATATTTTTACTTATTTTTTATAAAAAACTTAAATTAGTTTTTTAAGAATATAGTTTTTAAAATAATATTATTTAATTTATAAATATTATATTTATTTTTTTTATAAACTTAATTAATTAAATAAAGTTCCAGTTAATTATAACAAAGCTTATTTTTATTTAAAATATTAATATAACAGGAAATATTAAATAAAAATATAAAATTATTTTTTTATAATATTATATTTTTAGTTTATTTTATATATTTTTTATTTTTTTATTTAATTACTTTTTTTCTTTTTTTTTAAAAATAGTAATCAGTTTTTAAAAATTTTCTTTCTTTTTTTATAAAAATCTTATTTAAATTATTAAAAGTTTTTTATAATTTTTTATTTTATTTTATTTAAATATTTATTATATAAAAATTATAATTTTAATAAATATTATAATTTTTTACTTATATATAGTTTTATATAAAAAAACTTTATTAAGTTTAATTAATATTTAATTAGTTTAAATAATTTTAAATAAATATAATATTTAGTTTTTATTATTTTTATTTAAAGTTTAAAAAAATCTTTTAATAATTTTTTTATAATTAATTTTTATTTAGTTTTATATTTTAAAATAATAAGAAAAGTTTATCCTTTTTTTTATTCTTATTTTTAAATAAGTGTTTTTAAAGGTTTTTTTAAACTTTAAACCCTTATTATATTTTATTAATAAAAAAATCCCGTGGTTAAAAATAATTTTTCTTTAAATAAAATCAATTATAATTTTTATTTTAATATTAAAAATAACTTTTATTTTAAGCTAGTTATTAACCTTTTTTTTTATTTTTATAATAACTTTTTTTTTTTAATTATAAAATATATATTATATATTAATAATTTATATAATAAGGAAACCATTTAATTTATTATATAAATTTAACTTATAAGACTTAATAATTTAAGATTTTTAATAGTTAAAATATATAAAAATAACTTAAGTTATATTTAAATTTTTTTTTTTTTAATAATATATATTTTTTATTTTATTAATTATAAAGTTATATATTTTATAATTACATTTAATATAACTTTTCTAAATAATTAATTTTTTTTATAAAAGTAAATTAATAATTTATTATTAATGGAATTTTTTTTTAAGTTTTTTTTATAGGATACTTTTAGTTATTATATACTGGAATATTTTATTTTAAAATCTCGTTTTAATATATTAATTTTTTATTATTTTCTTATTTCTTAGATAAAAAAAATAAATAAAAGTATTTAAATATTTTATAATCTTTTAAAATTCGTCGCTTTAATTTTTTAATGGTTATAATAAAAAATATTTAACATTAAAAAAGGTTGGAAAAATTAAGGCAATTTAAATAAAATAAATTTAACTATTAATATATTTATTAATATTACCTTTTTATTAATTGTTTTTTTTATTTAAAAAACTTTTTTTTTTATAAAATAAAAAGTTAACTATTATATTAAATTTACCAGGTATATATTTAATCTTAAAATTAAATAATTTAATATAAGTAATTTATTAAATTAATTTTACTTTTAATAAACTTATAAATTTATTATTTAATTAAACGATTAATGTTTTTATATTTATTTATAATAAAAAGTAAATATTATAAAAATAAATTTATAATTAATAAAAAGATTTTATAATAGTTAAAGCTTTAAATTTTAAGGTATTATAATTTTTTTTTATTTTATATTATATATTTAATTTATATTTTAAAAAACGAAAAATATTTTAATTATTAAACTACTTTAATATATAGTTTTAACCATTTTTTAAGGTATTTATTTATAAGATAATTAGTTTTTTATAAATATAATTAAGGTTAATAAAATATAAAATGTTACTTAATATATTTTTTAATATTTATATAACTTGTTTTTAATCTTTTATTTATTTTTATAAGGTGTTTTTTTAAAGTAGTTTTATTAAAAATATAATAATTAAAATATATAGTTTAACTTAAAATTTAAAATAAATAATAATATTAATAAAAGATTTAATATTTTTTATATTTTTATAAGGATTTTATTTTTATATTTTAAGGGTTTTTAATAAGGTTGGTTTTTTTTTATAAATATTATAAATATATTTTATAATTTTTACTGTTAAACGGTAGAATTTTAACTTTTTTTTATTTACTGTTACACCAGTAAATTTAAAATTTAATAAAATAATGTTAATATTTTTTATATATTTAAAAATAAAACATTATATTTTAAGGTAGATTTTTTAATTTTTATATTAAATAGTTGGTTTTTTAATTTTTATATTATTAAAAAAAAACTTATATTTATTTAATATAAAGTTATAAAGTATTTAAATAATTATTTTTAAAAAGTAAGTAATTAAGTTTATTATTTTTTATAATAATATTATTATTTTTATTAGTTTAATTAATATAATAAAAACTATTAGTTACTTATTAAAAAGGTTTAATTTCATTTAATTATATTTTAAAAACTAATTTATTATAAATAAAATTTAATATATTATAAATTTTATAAAAAATTCTTTATAGTTTTTTAATAAAAAAATATCCTAGATTATTTTTTTATTAAATTTAATATAAAAGTTAATTAATTTAAAAGATTTATTTTTTTTTTTAATAATAAATTAAGTGTTTTAATATAAGCTATGGTTTTTTTATAAAATATTATTTTTTAAGTGTTTTTTTAGAATTTAAATAATTTTATTTTTAAAAAGAGTAAAAATTAAAATATTTTTAATTTATTATATAAAATATAAAACAATTTTAATTATATAATTAAATGTTATATTTTTTTTTATATAATTAATTTTATTAAAATTTTAAGTTAGGGTTATTTTTTTTTTGTAAAATATTTTAATAAGGATATTTTTTTTAATATTAGTTATTTTAAAAGTTTTTAATTTTTCCTTAATCGCTTTAAATTTATTAGGTTTTAAGTGTTTATTATAAAACTAGGTTATAAATTTAAAGTAAATATTCTTATAAAAGCTTTTTTTATAAAACATTAAAAAGTTTTTAATCTGGTTTTATATTAATTAAAAAAACTTTTCTTTTTAATTAAATAATTTTAATAATATAAATCTATTAATAAAAATATTATTAATAAAGTTAATTTTTAAAGTTTTAAGTTTATATATAATATTAATAAAAATTAAATTAAAATTAGTTTTTATTTTATATTAATTTTAGTTTTTTTTTTTTTTTATTTTTTTAATAATTTTTTAAATAATAGTTTTTATAGTTTTAAAAAAATTATTATTTATTAATATATAAAAAATTATCTTATTTTTATTAAGGTTATATTTAAAAATATCTATTAAACTAGTTTATATATTATTATAAAAATTATTAAAAAAATTAAAAAAATCTATTTTATTAATTAATATTAATAATATTTATAAACTTATTTTATAAAATAAAACGCTTTTCTTTTTATTATTATTTATTTTTTTTATTATAAGTTTCTTATAATTATTAATATAACCTTAATTATTAATAATTAATAATTTTTTAAAATAAGTTTTAATTATATTAATTTCTTTATTTATTTTTTACTTAATTAATTAAATATTAATAATATTTTTATTAATATTTCTTTAAAAATTAAATTATTTATTATTTTAAAATCTTTATAATAAAAACTTATTTTTATAAAAAAAATAAAGTTTAATTTTAATAATAGTTTAAATAATATAAAAATATCTTTTATAATATAAATTAAATATTATAAAAATTAGTTTTTAATTTAAATAAAACCTTTTATAACTTTTATAATTTTTATAAAAATATAAAATTTAAATTTTAATTATATTAAACAAGTTTTAAATATTAAAAGTTTAAATTTTATTATATAAAACTTAACAATTAAATTAAATTATATTTTTATATTAACCACCGTAATTATTTTATCCTTATTTTTATATAATTTTATTTTAATTAAAAATTAAAATAAAAATTAAATATATATAACTAGGTTATAATAAATAAGATTTTTTTATATATAAAAAAAACCCATATAAAAAAATAATAATAAAAATTCTTTTTTATTAATTAAATTAACTTAAATAAAGTTTTTTTAAATTTTAAGTTTTAAGTTTATTTTATTTATATTAATAAGGTTTTTCTTATATTTTTTAATAGTAAATTTAATAATATATATAAAAGTAAAATAAGTTTATAATTTATTTAATATATTTTTAAATAAACTTATAAAGCCTGGTATTATTTAAATTATTTTTTTCTAAATAATTAAAAATTATTTATTTAAATTAACTATAATTTTTTTAAGTTAGAATTTTTAAATTTTATAATTAAAAAAAATACCAGTTTTAATAAATTTTAAGTTTTTAATAAAGTTAATAGTTTTTAAAGGTTTTTATAAAACTTTTTTAACGTTGTTATTTTTACTTTTAATATTAATATTAATAAAATTCCTTTTAAAATCTATTTTTCATTTAATATTAAAAATTTAATTAAAATCTTTTATTTAGAAAATTATATATATTTTAATTTAATTAAAATTTTTTTATATTTATTTTTTATAATAGTAAACATATATATTTAAATTATTAAAAGTTAAGTTATTATTTAAATTTAAAATAAAATTAACATTTAAATAAAAAATATTAATTTAATTTAATCTTTTTTATAAATAAAACTTTTATAACTTTTTTTTTTTCTTATTTATTTATATTTTATAAAAAATTTTAATTTATATTTAATAATATTTTATATAATAAATAACTAAGTTACTATTTAAATTACACTTTTTAATATAATTAAAAATATTTTTTTTAATAAAAACTTTTTAATAATATATTTTAATAATAATATATTTAAAAATCAAGATATTTATAAATTTTATATTCCTTATTATTTTTTTTAAAACATACTTTTTATTTATATAATTATAATATAAAATATTATTATTATTTAAATATTTAACTATTTTATAACTTATTATAAAATAAAAAATATTTTTATAAAAGTAATAATTTTAAAAATTATAATTTAATTTTAAGTTTATATATTTTAAATTAAACGTTTATTAATAATTTAATAAAATTTAACTAATTAATAATCCGATTTAATTAATTTGTAAGTTAAAAAAAGGATTTTTTATATTTAATATATTAATTAATATAATAGTTTTAATTTAATATAAATTTTAATTGTTAAAATAAAAGTTAAAATTATAAAGTTTATTTTTTATACTTTTAATTTTTTTTTTTAAATTAATATTTTAAATTTTTATTTTAGAAAGTTATTTAATAAGCTTATTAATTTTATTAATTAAAAGTAATAAAAATAAGCTTTTTTTTATAATAAATTTTAATAAAATTTAAATATTAATTTTAATTTTTTAAGTTTTTTAATTAATAATATTATTATTATTTTTATTATTTAAGTTATATTTAATATAATTAATAGTAATTTTATTTTTATTTATATTAAATTAAATATTAAGAAAGTGTTTAAATATAAGGTAAATATAAAAAGTAAATAAATATAGTTTATTTAATTTTAATTACTTTTTATTAAATAATTATAAGGACTTTTAAAGTATTTTATAAAAAGAAAATATTTAATAAAACTATATTTTTAATATTGTAATTATATGTTAACTATGTTAAAAAAAAAATAAATAATATTTTAAAAAAAATCTTATAAAAATTTTCTTTTAAGTATAAAATATTTATAAGGTATTATATGTTATTTTTATAAAGTAACTAATATTTATAGTATTAATTTAATTTTTTTTAGGTATGGTGTAATTGTTTTTAACTATTTATATTAAATAAATTATTAATGTTTTAATTTTTATATAAAAAGTTAAAACTATTATTATTATCTGTTATTTAAGTTTAAATTTATTATTTTTTTATTTATAATTATTATATATATTTAGTTTTTTTATTTTTTTCCTAGATAATAAAACTAATATTATATTATATTTAAAGGTTTATAATTTAGCGATTAAAATTAATTTAACCTTTTTATTACATAAAATAAAAAAAAATAAAACGTTATATAAAATTTTTAATAGTATTTTTTAATTATTAATAAGGTGTAATTATTTTAATTATATAATTATATTTTTATTTATTATAATATAATAAGTTAAATATATTAATAATCTAGATAGTTTTTTCTTTTTTAATTAATAGAATTTTTAGAATGTTTTTAATTTTTTTAAAAAGTAGTATTTTTTTTATAATAATACTTATAAAATTAATAAAAATAATATTTAATAAAAAAAAAAGGTTTTATTTATAATCGTTTATAATTTTAAAGCTAGTTGTAAAATTACTATTAAATATTTTTAATATAAAATTATTAAGTATCTCTAATATTTAATTATTATTATTTACATTATTTAATATTATAATTTTAATTTTATTTAATTTAAAATCCTTATTTATATTTATTTTAAGGTCGTTTTTTTAATATTTAATTTAAAGTTATAAAAAAAAAAGTTAATAAATAATTATAATATTTATATAAATAAAAATAGTTATAATAAAAAACTTAAATAAAAAATCCTTTTATTTTTTATTATATAAAACCTTTAAAATAATATTTAAAAATTTAATAAAAAGTTTTAAAACTATAATTATTATTATTATAGTTTAATAGTTATAGTTTTATTTATTTTTTTACTTAAAAAAATTAAACCGTTAAAGTAATTTATTTGTTATAAAATTAAAAACACGGCTTTTATATTTATTAATTATAAATTTTAATTTTTTAATAACTTAAGCTTTTTATTTTTTTTTTAAATTAGTTAAAATATTAAAAATATAAATAATCCTGGTTATAAAATTATAAATTATTAAGATAAAATAAAAAATAATATAATTATTATTTTTTTTATATTAAAAATTATTAAGATTTATATAATAAATTAAAACCAGATTTATTAATTTATAATAATTTAAAAAAGCTTTTATTATATAATTAAACCTTTTTTTTATAGTATAAATAAATATTTAAAAGTTTTTAATTTTATATATTATTTAATTATATTAAATATTATTAAATTTAATTGTTTATAATATTTAAATATATTTAAACTTAAGATATTTAAATTTATAGTATTTTTATAATATAATAATTTATTATAATCTAATAATTATTTTTTATAAATTATTATCTTATTTTAAAAAGGTATTATAATTAACTAAAAAAGTATTAATTTTATTAAACTTAATAAAAAAATTAAAATTAATATTAAAAAATGATATTAAAACGGTATTATTATTATTATAAATTTTATAATCTTTAAAAAATTTCTTATTAACTTATTATAGTAATTTTATTAAGATAAACTTTTAATTATTAAATATTTTAATAATTATACTTTATTTTAATTATTAAAAATTAACTATAAATAAGGTAAAATAAAAAATTAAGGAAAAATAATATAAAAATATATAAAAATAAAGTTAATTAACTTAATAATAAAAAGGTTAATAAAATTATAAATAATTATAATTTAAGTTAATTAATTTTAGTAATATTTAACTAATAAAATATTAACGTTAAATAAATTAGTTTATTAAAGGTTTTAATATTTATATTATTATATATATATAAGTTAAAATTTTATATATTTTTTTATAAGGTTTTATAAAAATAATCCTTTTTTCTTTATTTTAATCTTTTTTATAACTCTTTTTTTAAAGATTATAATAATAAGATATCTAATAAAAAAAGTTAAAATATATTATTATTAAAACTAGTTTTAATTTTTAATTATAGTTATAAAAAGTGTAAATATTTATATTATTTTTTTTAATTTAAATGTTATTATAAACTATTTTTTTATAATTATTTTTAATTATCACTTTTTTATAATTTTAAAATTATATTATTTAAAAGCGATATATCTTTCTTTTAATTTAAAAAAATACTTTAAAAAAGTAACTTATTAATCGTAATAATAAGGTTTTAATTAGTTAATTTTATAGTAAATATAATTTAATTTAATTTATTTTTAGTTTTTATATTTAGGTTATATTTTTTTTAATTTATAATAAAATTAATTTATAGTATTTTAAACTAAAAGATTATAATAATATAAAAAAAGAATTATTTTATAAAAAGGATTTTTATTAATAAATATATTAAGATATATTTTTCTTTTTAGTTTTATTATAATTATATTTTATTAATTATTTTTATTAAATTTTTATTTTAATAAGGATATTAATATTTAAAAATAAAACTTAAAATAAATATATTTATTAAAAGTTAATTAATTAAAATATCTAATAATATTTATAGTTATAAAACTTATATATTATTTATATGGTTAGTATTTTTTTAGTTATAACGTAACCTTTTTTTATAAAAATATAATAAGGTGGTTTTATAAAAAAATACCTAAGTAAAATAGTTAAAAATAAGCGCCGGGTAAAAGGTTTATTTATATAATTATATAGGTTTTTTAATAAGGTATTTTATTAAAGTTATAAAAAGTTAATCACTGAAAAAAATTCCTTAAAATACGTAGGGATGTATTTTTTTTTTAGATGTTAATTATTTTTTAGTTTTTTTAATAAGGTATATAATAATTGTTTTTATTATATTAAAAGCTATAATTACTTTTTTAAAAATGTTATATATAGCTAGTTATAAATAAAAAATAATTATAATTTTTTTTTTAAAAAAAACTTAATTATTAATAACTTTTTTTTTATTATAATATATAAAAAAATAAAACTTATAAATTTTACTAAAGGTTTAATATAATATTAATTAGTTTTATAAAATAATTATAAAAAAAAAAAAAATATAATATATAAAAAAGTTATATATAAAAATATATTTTATATAAATTATAAAAGCGGTTAATAATAAATAATAATATAAAAAATGTAATAAATAAAAGAAAAATCTTATTATATTTATTATAAATAAGTTATTAATTATATAACTTATAATATTATAATCTTTTTTATAATTTATATTTATTAATATTTTTTTTATTAATAATTTTAAAACCTTATTATAGCTTATTAAATATAAGGATTTTAAGTATTTATTTTTTAATCTTTTTATAATTTTCCTTAGTAACCTTTTTTATTTTTTTGTTATTTTTTTTAGGTTAAAGTTTATTGATTTTTTTATTATTATTAAAATTAACGTTAAGTTTTTTTAACTTAAATATTTATATATTTTTTATAAAGTTATTTGGTTTTTAATATCTTTTTTTATTTTAAATAAAAAGTTTTAGTTTTTTTTTTATATAAATACTTTAAAGTGGTAATTTTTTTAGATTTTTTAAGGTATATTAATTTTTTATAAGAATATTTGCGATTAAAAATAAGTTAATTTAATTATATTATAATTTATATAATTATAATATATTAATATATTTAAAAATATCGTAAAATAATATAAGGTTATTAATTATTATTTTAATTTTATAGAATTTAAAAACGTTTTTCTTATTATTTTTATTTATTATTTTAAGCTTATAATTAGTGATAATTTTTAATATTTTACGTATATTTTTATTAGATTAAAAAAGTATTTAAATATAAATAAAAAAAAGGTTTTTTAGGTTTTTTATATTATATTAATTTAATATTTTTTAAATAAGGAGCGTTATTTTAATTAGAAAAAAGGCTTTTTATTTATATATTATTTTATATAAACTAAGTTTTTTTTTTTAATTAAAGTGTAATTAGTTTATAATATTAGGTTTAATAGTAATTTTTAAGGTTTTTTATTACTATTAGTATACTTTTTAAGTGTAAACGCGATTAACTTATATTTTATTTTAACTTATTTTTATATTTAAGGAAAATAAATAAAGTTAATTTATTAAATAATATTAAACTTTTTATAAATAATATTAATTATTTTTTTGTTTTTTAATTTATTATTAAATTTAATTATAATTAGATTGTTATATTAATAGATAATGTTTTTTATTATAAATTTTTTAATATTTTTTAAATTTATATTTTTTAGTTTAATAATTTTAATAAAATTTATTAATTATTTTTAAGTTTTTATAGTTTTAATTATATTATTATAATTAAATATATATTAAATGTTTAATATTTAGTAAATAAATATAATTATAAAAAATATATATTTTATAAAATTAAATAACTTTTTATTATTTACTTTTTAATATTAAAGGTATAAATTAAGTATTTTTATTATATATTTATATATTTTTTTCTAGTAATAAAAAATAATAATTTAATTATATATTAATTTAAACTTTTAATAATTATATAAAATATATATTTCTTAAATAATTTAGTTTTTTTAATTAATTATATTAATTATTTTATAAGTTATATAGTTTTTTTTAAGGTTACAGAAAAGTATTTTTTAAAAAATTAAGTATTTTAAAACTTTAATTTTAAAATAATTAAAAGCGGTTTTAATTAAAAAGTTATTAATATTTTTAAATTTTTTAAAGGTTTTAAATGTTATTAAAAATTTATAATTTTATAGGATTTATTATTTTATTTTTTTTAAAGGGGTGAAAATATAATTAAGATTTTATTTTTATAAAATTATTATTAAAATAAGTTTTATTGTTATAATATTAAGTTATATATTAATAAATTTATTTAAGTTACTTTTTTAGTGGTTGTTTTTTTAATTAAATGGTTTATTTGGTTTTTTAAAGAAAATGTTAATAATAATGTTTTTTTTTTTAAGTAAATATTTAATCTTAAAATTAAATAATTTAATAAAGGTTATTTATTATAATAAAATAACTTTAAATAAGTTTATAAAATTATTATTAAATTATAAGATTAGTATTTTTATATTTATTTTTAATAGAAAGTATATTTTATATATATAATTATAAAATTTTTAAAAAGCTTTTATAATTATAAAATATTTAAATTTTATAATATTATAGTTTAGTTTAATATTTTTCCAGGTTTTTAATTTATATTTAACAAGTTTAAAAATTCCTTAATTATTAAGTTAGTTAAATACGGTTTTTTAATTTAATTTTAAAGTATTAGTTTTAGTTATTATTTAAAAATTAGATTTATAATTAAGGTTAATTAAATAAAAAATTATAATTAATATATGTTATAAATTAATTATAATAACTTATTATAACTTATTTTAATAAAACTTTTCTTTTTTTTAAAATAATATAATTAAAATAAAAGTTACTATTATATATTTTTTAATTTATATTTTAAAATATATTATAAATCCTAGAAATAATTATATTTTAAAGATATTTTTATATTTTATTTATTTAGTAATTTTAAAAACTTTTATTTAACTTAGTTTATAATTATTAATTTTATATAAAAATTTAATAATTTTTATAATTAACTTGTAAAACTTTAATTTTTTAATATTAATTATTATTTTTTTTAATTTAAAATTTAATAGAATTATTATAATATTTTTTATATATTTAAGAATAAAGTATTAAACTTTAAAATAAACCTTTTTATTATTATATTAAGTATAAGATTTTTTAACGTTTATATTATTAAAAAAAAATTCGTATATTTAAAACATAAAATTATAAAAAAGGTGGTTTATTATACGTAAAAAATAAGTTATAAAATTAATAGCATTTTATAATATTATTATTATATAAATTAAGTTAATTAAGGTTATAAAAATTATAAAATTTTTATTAAATATAAAAAAAGTAATTTGGTTATATTTTAAAAATAAGTTAATATAAAATAAAATTTTATATATAATAAACTTTTAAAAAAAGTTATTATAGTTTTAAAAAAGGAAAATATCTTTAATAATATTTATATTTAATTTTATATAAAAGTTAATTAATTATAATCTTTTATTTTTTTTTTTAATAATAAATTATAGGTTTTTATAAGGCCTATGTTTTTTTTTTAGAATATTATTTTTAAGATAATTTTAAAGGATTTTTATTATTTTATTTTTAAGTAAGGTTAAAATAAGGATTCTTTTTATTTATTAAACTTTATAAAAAACTATTTTAATTATATAATTAAAGGAGAATTTATTTTTAATTTTTTTTAATTTATTAAAATTTTATATAAAAGTTATTTTTTATTAAAAAAGAATTTTAATTAAAATATTTTTTTTAATATTAAAAAGTTTTATTAAATTAAGTTTTTTTTTTATTTTAATAAAACGTTTTAGGGTAAGTTTTATACCTTTGGGTTTTTAAAAAAATTATAAAAAGATATTTTAAAAAAAGCCATTTATTTTTAATTTATTAGGATTTTTTTAGGTTTTTTATATTTTTTTTAATATTATGTTTTTTTAATAAATTAATTTAAGTGGAATATTTTTATTTAATAAAATAATATTAATAAAATAAACTTTTTTAATTTTAAATTTATATATTATATTTATTAAAATTATAATAATTATAATTATAATTTGGTTTTAGTGGTTTTTTTTTTTATATATTTTATAAAAGATAGTTTTAAAGGTTTTAAAAAAGATATTTATAAATTAATTGTTGGTTAAAAATATAAAAACTTTATTATTGTTTTTTAAATTAAAAAGGTTATTTTTTTTAAAGTTTTTATATTTTTTATAATAATTATTTTCTTATATTTTTATAATATTAATATTTATTATAATTATATTAAAAATTATTTTATATAAAATAGTAGGTTTTAATGTTTTTTTTATATTAAATATATAACTTAAGTTATATTTAATTAGTATTTTATAATAATTATAACTTTTAAAATAATTTATTAAAAAAAGTTTATTTATATTATTAATTTAATTTATATTGTTAATAGTATCTAGTTTTTTAAATTAGTGTAAAGTTTAATAAAATCTTTTATAATATAAGTTAAAGTATTATTATAAATTAAAAATATTTTAATTTTTATAAATTTAAATATTATAATTTTAATTAGATTATTTAGTTTTTAAAACTTTATTTTTAATTTACTTTAAAAGATAAAATTTAATTTTAGTAGTAATTTAATATTAAAAATATAATTATTAATAATAAATAATAAAAGTGATAAATATTATTTTATTAATTATATAGGTTTATTTATTATATTTATATAAAGTATTTTAATAGTGAAATTAAAACCGGATTAAATTATTATAATATAGTATATAAAAATCCTGTATTTTATTATATAAAAGTGGGCGATAATTAATAATTTAATATTTAAATTTATTATTATAATAATTAAATTTTTATTATTTATATGTTTAATATATATAGTTAAATGTAAATAAAGTTAATAATAAGTTCTAAGATTATTTAATTTAATTATTTTAAGTAAAGATATAAAAATATTATAATTTTATATTAAACTTATTATTATTATATTAAGTATTTAAATATTAAATGCTTAAAATATATTTTTAAAGTAGTTATTAGTTTTTATATTTTTTATAATTTATTTGGTTATTTTTTTAAGGCTTAATTTAATAATATAATTAAAGATTTTTATTTTTAATGTAAAATTAATAAGAAATTTTTAGATTATATTTAAAAATCTTAGTATATATTAAAGTATTTTATTTTATATAATATTAAAGTTTTTTTAAATATTAATTATAATTTTTTTAATTTAAAATTTTATAATATTTAAAAGGTGTTAATTTATAAATATAGTTTTTTTTATATTTTTAACTTTTAATATAAAAGTAACGTTATAATTATTAACGTTATATATTTTTTTATTTAAGTTTTATTTACGTTTTATAGTATTTATTTTAATAATTTAATTAAAATATTATTTTAAAGTTTTTTTTTTAATTATTTTTTTAATATAATATAAGTTATTTAAATTTATAATATTTATAGATTAATTATAATTAAAATTATTATTAAATAATCTTATTTTATATTTTATAATAATATTAATTTTAAATATAAATAAGTTTAATATTTTTTTTATTTAAAATCGCTTAATTATTAGTGGTATTAATTATTAGGTTAATAGTTAATAAACTGGATTATTATTTAATTATATTTTATAAAGGTAGTATTTTATTTATTTTTTTGTTTGGTTATTATTTAAATTTTAATTAAATATAAAATAATAAATTTTAAAGTTAATTATTTTTTTTTTTAATTTAATAATATTAATAATTTTTTATAGGATTAAAATATTAAATATTATATTTAAATTATTTATTAGGTTTTATTTGTTAATATTATATGTTTATTTTTAGTAGTTATAAAAAATAAATTTATTTTAAGATATTTTAATAAGTAATAAATAATGGTTTATATAATAATTATTTTTTTTATAAAAAAAATAATTATTATTATATTATTTATTATTTTATAGTTTTTATATATTAGTATATATATTGTTATTATAATTATAAAGTTGTTAATTAGTTTATTTTTATTAGATAATATTAATTTTAAAATTTTTATGTTTTTTTTTCGCGTAGAATAAACCGGATTAAGTGTTTTTAATTATTTTGAATTTAGTTTTTTATAAGTTTATGTTTTTTTATATATTAATATAAAAGTTTATAATTATTTTAATTAATTTTATAATTCTTTTATTTGTTTTTATAAAACTTTTAATTAAAATTATAATAAGGATTTTAAGTTATATATTAAAAGGATATTTTTTTTATATTAAGTTTTAGTTAATTATTATTTTTATTGGTTTTAATTTAATTAATAATTTTATGGTTTTTTATTATTTTTAATAATATTTTTAAGATTATTTATTCTTAGATTATTTTTTTTAATTTAAGAAAAGAAAAGGTTTTTAAATTTTTTATAAAATAAATAATGTTATTAATAATATTTTTAATTATAAACTTTTTTAATTATTTAAAAATAAGTTATATATATATTTTTTTTATAATGTTATTTTTTATAAATATAATAAATTTTATAATTAATAAGTTATATTTTTAAAGTATTTTAGTAATTTTTTTAAGGTTATTTAAAGTAAGTTTAACATTAAAATTAAGGAATTTTATTTAATAATTAATATATTAATAAAAATTATTTATTTTAAATTTATATTTAATTATTTTTATAATCTTTTTTTTAAATATAAGTTTTTTTAATGGTATTTTTAATTTCTTTTTTTAAAAATTAACTTATTATCTATTAAAAAAATATTTTAATTTTAAATAAGTTATTAATTTTTTATTAGTTAAAAAAATAACTAATATTATTAAATTAATAAAAAATATACTTTTTAATAAATAAATATTATAGGTAGTTAATAAGCTTAAAAAAAATTAATATAAATAATATAACTTAAATTAAATTTTAATACTTTATAAATATATATCTTTTAAATATATAAAATATAATAAAAAGCTAATAATCTTTTTTAAAATTATTATTTAAGTTATTTATTAAAAGTATATAATTTTAATAAACATTTAAAGTTAGTTAAATATTAAGATTAATAGTTATATTAATATTATTTTTATAATTATTATTAATTATAATTTTTAAGTTTTTATTCTTAAATATTATAAAAATAAATATAGTAAATGTTTAAAATATTATTTTTAATAATCCCTAGGATTTATAATTAAATATAAATAAAAGTTTAAAGATTTTTTTTATTAATTTTAAAATTAATAAGGATTATTTAAATAATATAATAAATTTTATTTTAAGGTATAAATTTATAATTAATTTAATATAAATATTTTTAAATTCTGGTTTTTTTAACTTATAAATTTTATTAAGGTTTTATATTTTTTTTAAAAAAAAGCTTTAAAAGATAATTAATTTAATTTAAATTAATTTTTCAGGTTTTTTAATTATTAATTTTAATTTAACTTAAGTTAGTTATAAAACTTAGAATATAATTAGGAAAAAATTAATAATTATTTTTATTATTAAAATTTATTTTAACTTTTTTATTAAAATAATTATTATAAAAATAATTAACTTTTTATATTTAAACTTTTTTTTTAATTTTATAAAAAAAATAAAACTAATGTTTATAAAGTTTAATAAGTGTTTTTTATTTATATTAATTTTATATATTATTATATTTTTAATATTTTTTAATTATTATAAGTTTAATTATTAATTTTATATTTTAATAAACTTTTTTTTTATTAAATTTTTACTTAATATACTTTTAATTTTTACTTTATTAATTTTTTTTAAATTTTAGTAATTATTATAATTATATTTAAAGTTTTATTTAAATTATTTTTTTTTTAATATAACTAATATTAATATAGGTTAAGTTATATATTAAATTTATTTTATATAAATAAATTAAGTTTAAGTATTTTACTATTAATTATAATATTATTTAAAAGGTAATTTAAAGTAATTAAGGTTTTTATTATTATTTATTTTAAAAAGTTAATATTTTTTAAAATTACTAATTTTTATTTATATTAATAAAAGGGATTATTTTTTTAATTATATTAATAAAATAATAATCCTTTTAAAATTAAAATTATAAGTTTAAGTTTTATAATAGTTGCTATTAAATTAAACATTAAAAAAATGTTTAAATATAAGGTAAATATAAAAAGTAAATAAATATAATTTATTTAGTTTTAATTATTTTTTATTAAATAATTATAAAGATTTTTAAAATATTTTATAAAAAGAAAATGTTTAATAAAATTATATTTTTAATATTATAATTATATGTTAACTATGTTAAAAAAAAGGTAAATAATATCTTAAAAAAAATCTTATAGGGATTTTCCTTTAAGTATAAAATATCTATAAAATATTATATATTATTTTTATAAGGTAACTAATATTTATAATATTAGTTTAATATTAAAAATTTATAAATAAGAGTTTATCTATTTAATTACCGTTTTTTTAAAGTTTTTAAAGTTTATAATTTTTAAATTATTAAGGTTTTTTTTAGTGTAAATAACTAGTTATTTTTTAACAATTAAAAATAAAAATTTTTATAATATATAAAAATAAATGTTATTATTAATTGGTTTATTTTATAATTTAACTTTAAATATAATAACTTTATAATTAAAAATTAAATTATTAATTATTTTAAAAAAGTTTATATTTTTTATTTTTTTTTTTAAAATATTAATTTAATCTTAAATTATTAAATGTTATTTTAAATTAATAATATTAAAAGTTTTTTTAAATTTATTTTTTATTTTTTTTTAAATAATATATTTAGAAATTAAGGTTTTAATTTTACGCTTAATTTTTAAAAAGAATATAAATTTAAAAACTTTAAAAATCTTAAATTAATTAATATATTTAAATTAAATAAAATATTAATTAAGATTAAATAATTATTAAAATATATAAAATCTATTAAACTAAATATGTTTTTATTATTTTAAATTTATAATAAAAAAGAATAAATATAAATATATTTTTATATAAATTTTTTTTTAATTTATAATTTTTAAGTTATTAATTATTATATTAATAATTATAATTAAATTTATATTATTTAAAATAATAAAACTAAAAGTTAATATAATTATTAAAATAAAATTACCTTAAAATATAATAAAAAAAAAATATTAAATAAAAGTTATTTTTAAATAAAATTAATATTATAATTAATTTTAATTAGTTTTTTAAAAATGTTTTTAAAACTTTAATTTTTTATATTAATAATAATAAAATTAGTAGGGTTTATATTTAATTTTAAGGTGTTTAATAAATATTTAAAAAGGTTTTTTTTAAAAAAAAGTAAATAAAAAAATAAATAGTAAATAATTTATTAATTATAAAAAAAAGTTATTAAATAAAAAGTTTTATTTTAAAAACATATATAAGGTTTTTTAAATAACTTTTTCTAGTTTTGTTTTTATGTTTTTCGGTAGGTTTTTTTAAAAATATAATATATTATTTTTAAAGTTTATATTTTTTAAAATATTAACTAAGTTATTAATTAAATTACTAATAAATAATTATATTTTTTATAAAAATATTATTATTAGTTTAAATAAAAGTTTTATTATTAAAATAATAAGCCGAATTAATAAAATAAGCTTTATAAATATTTTTAAAAAATTTATTTCTTTAAAATATAAGATTTTTTTATTAGTTTTATTTAGTATTTAATTGGTTAAAAATAGTTTAATTTATAAAGTTAAGATTTTTAGTATTTTAAATAAGTTTTTTTTTTTAAAATATATTAATATATATTTTTATATTAATGTTTATAATATTAACTAAGGTTTTTTAATTTTATATTTTATAATATATAATTATTTAAATGGTTATTTTAAATATAAATTTAAATTTTTAAGGATTTTAATATTTTAGTTTTATTATTAAATATTTAAGTTTTAATTTACTAAATTTTTAAATTTTAAATTTTATTATTAAATTTTATTATTAAATTTTATTATTAAATTTTATTATTAAATTTTATTATTAAATTTTATTATTAAGTTTTATTATTAGGTTTTATTATTAAGTTTTAATATTTAGTTTTATTATTAAATTTTATTATTAAATTTTATTATTAAGTTTTATTATTAAGTTTTATTATTAAATTTTATTATTAAATTTTATAATTTTAATTTTTAGGTTTTTAATTTTTAGGTTTTTAGTTATAATATTTTAGTAATTAAAATAAGTATTTTAATTTAAAGTTTTTAATTATAATTTTATTTAAAATAATGTTTAATTAAATTTTTTATATTTAATAAGTTTTATAAATTTTAATTATTTTATAGTATTAAAAACAATTTATTTATTAATTTAATAGTTTAATTAACGTAAGTTTATAACAATTAATATAAAATAATTTAATTTATATTAAAATTTTAAGTTTAAGGTTTTTTTTAAGGTATTAAGTTTTATTAAATATATAGGTTTTAACTTATAATAAAATTTTTTAAAATTAATAATAATTTTTTAATAAAATATAAAATAAAGTTCTTAAAATTTTTTATTAATTAAGTTAAAATTAATATGGTTTTTTTAAAATTAAAATTATAGGTTTAAGTTTTATAATAATTATTAATTATAATAAAATTTTACTTTTATATTAATAATTTTTAACTTAAATAATAACTGTGTTACTATTTATTTTAAATTATATTTAATTTAAAAAATAATTTAAAAAATATTTTAATTAACGTATTTAAAATATTTTATAAAAAAATATATATTTTTATAATATATATTTATTTAATTATATAAAAAACTTTATAAGTTTTTTAAAAGAAAAAATAAAAAAAATCTAACTATAAAATAATTATATAATTTTTTATAAGGTATTAATCGTTGTATTTTATTATAATATATAATTAACTTTTTAATTAAATATATATATTATTTAATAATAAAAAATCTTATTTATTTAAAAATTAAAAAATTATATATAAATAATAATATATAATTTTTAATTAATTAAAAATTATAAATTATAAAATAATTATATTAATAAAATTTTTTATAATTTAAATTTAATTAATAATATAAAAAAAATATATTAAAAATAATAAAAAATTTTAAATAAAAATTATTAATTTAAAATTTTAAAAAAATATTAATTTTATAAAAACATTAAAATAATTAAATAAGTTATTTTAATTAAATATTAATAATTATTTAAAGAAAATTTAATAAATAATATAAAATTTATTAAATAATAATTTTTAAATTATAATAAATAAAAATTAAAAAAAAATAAATTAAAATAAATAAAAAACTTATAAATTTAATAAAAATAATAAATAAAAAAAGTTTATTTATAAAAAAAATTAAAGTTTTTATTTTTATAATTATAAAAACTATTAAACTTATTAATAATTAATTAAAAAATTAAAAAACTAAGTTATTAAAATATATATTTTAATTTAATAAATATTTTATATAAATAATATAAAAAAGGTTTTATTATTAATAAAATATATAATAATTAATTAAAATTATAAGTTTAAAAATAATATAAAAAAATAATATAATAATTAATAAAAATATTTAAAAACTTTAAAATATAAATAATTAAATAAAAATTAATTATTATAAATATAAAAAAAAAGAATTTTATAAATATTATTAATAATTAATTATTAATAAAAAATCTTAAAATTATATTAAATAATATTTTAAATAATTAAATAATTAATTATAAATTATTAAATATTAATAAAATTAAAAATAATATATTTAATTATTTAAATATAATAATTATTTTATATAAATATATATTTTTATAATTAATTTTTATATAATGTTATTTTATAAAAAAAGTATTTATTATTAAATTTAATAATATAAAATTTAATTATAATAAAAATTTAAGTATTAAATTAAAATAATAAAAAAATATTATTTTTAACTTTTTTAATTAATTAAAATAAAATAAAAATAATATAAATTATAATAAATTATAAAATTAAAATATTTTAAATAAATAAACTAAATTAATTAAAAGAAAACAAATTAATATATTTATTAATTATTTATAAAAAATAAATATTTTATATTAAATTTATTATAATTATTATAAAATTATTAATTATTAATATATTATTAAAAATAAAACTTTAAAAAATTAAACTTTAAATTTTATTATAAAAAAATTTATTATATTTATTTAATAATTAAATTTAATAAATATATAAAAAGAAATTAAAATTAAATAAATTTATAAACTTATAAAAATTTTTTTTAATAAAATAAAAACCTTTTTATTTAATAAAAAAATTAATATATATATAATTAATAATTAAAAAATATTAAAAAATAAATTTAAATTATTTAAACTTTTTTATTAAAAATAAATAAGCTTAAAAAATATTTTAAATAATAAAAAAATATTTTAAAAAATTTATTTAAATTTTATATATAAATTAATAATTAAAATTATAATAATTTTATTATAAAATTATTTAAAAAAATTATAAAAATATATATTATTAAAAAATATATATTTAATATATATAATTAACCCTTTAATTAAATATAAACGTTATTTAATAATAAATAAGTTGTTTTATATAAATATATTAATATAAAGAAAAACAAAAAAAGCTTAAATTTAGCAACATATACCTCGTTCTTCTCGGGTGTCTTATCCTTATTAATATCCTAATAGAAACCCATTTCACTAGATCCGGTATTCCAAACCTCCGCGATAATATGCGTAAAGGTGCTTCTGGTGCGCTACTTGAGCTGGAACTTGAGAAAAAATTTATTCAAAGCCTCGGTCCGAATATAATGTCATGAGGACCAAGAGACGAAAACATTACAATCGACGTTATTACGCTAAGAACTTGCAAGCTATCTAGCTGGCTATCTACTTAAGTACCTAGGTATACACGCAGAAGACTCCTTACCATACCAGGCTTTCCTGCCATAGCAGAGCAGAGCAGTGCTTCTGACACCAAGGCCTAGTCAAGATCCATTCGATCCCTTCGCATAAGCCTTGGTGTAATCGTACGGATGCGGCTTTCCATTATACCACGGATCGAACGAAAGCAGCGCAAACCCGGGATCATTGGCCGCGATGCCCGAAGGCCAGCACTTGTTAAGCGCCATGCCGTCGTCGGGGGGCGCACTGCCCGCCTGGCCCCACGACGAGATGGTGAACTCGGGCCTGAAGCCGATGTCGACCCCGGCGAACGTCTTCTCCAGGCCGTTCCCCCGCACCACCGTCTTCTTGGAGGCCGGCGCCTCGGCGACCTTGCTCCGCACCTGCGCGTCGGACAGGTCCTCCACGGGCGGGACGAAGCAGGCCCCCTTCCACATCCTGCCCGCGCCCCGGTTCTCGCTGTCCGGCAGGTAGCGGATGGCCTGGCCCTGGTCGTTCAGGCCGGAGTTGGCGTACGCCGGGCTGGCGTCGTCCAGCAGGTAGGCCGGCGGGTACTCGTCGGCGTCGCACGCGAGCTGCTTGCGGTTTTGCGTGTCCTTCCACCCGGCGCCCTGGTGCTGCGCGTTGTACCAGGTGCGGACGGCGGGGCGCGGGCGCTCGTAGGCCGTGACCCCCGCGGCGGGGGGGCAGGTCAGCGTCGCCCACGACGGGTGCCGGGATATCGCCGAGCTGTAGTGGAAGCACGCCTGCGACCACGACGTGCTGCACGCCTTGGCCACCTGCGTCGGCTGCGCGCCGTACGCGATCGACGTGATGATCATCTCCGACTTCTGCGTCTTGTCCGCTACGCATGACTGCTCCCTCAGCGTGTTCTTCGCCTGGCCGAGCCGGAGAGTGGATTTGTTCACCGGGACTCGGCACTTCGGCTTCTTCGTCACACCATTTCCTTTCCCGTCGGGGCCGGATCCCGTGCCGCCCTTGGGCTTGGATCGGTCGACGGGGTTGGCTGTATCACCCTTCTTTCCGCTGCCTTTCTTGATATTTTTAGGCGTCTTGAAACTGGATACTCCGTCCGCTACGGAACTGAGAATGTCGAAAGCTTGCTTGATATCGTCCGGGACTAGATCTGTCCCACCGCAGGGGCTGAGCCACCATGAAAACGCTCCCTCGGGGTCTTCTTCTTCGGGATATGCGTACGCAGCCAATTGCGCAGCGGTGGTTGCCATATCTGTGTGCTCAAGTCAGGATGATGCTTTACTCTAGAGGGAATGAACCGTAGAGTGAGTGAGTGAAGCTTTACCTAGGCCGGCATCCAGGATCTTGCCTGCTCCTGGAATGAAATCTAAGCCGATATCAAGTACCGTCTTGAGGGATGACATGAGGATATAGCACCCAATCTGGACACTTGTTAGATATGTGTCGAGGATGAGCGTGGTGGTTGTTTTCGGGGTACATACCTGAGCGATAATTGGTAAGGCTTCTAGGATGAGATCCGCAATCTCATTCAAGAGATAGTTGTCACACGAGCACTTTCCAGGAGCGTAGACCATCCCCGTCCCTGGTTCCCTCGTCCACGGAATGCCTGTTTGGAGTGGATAAAAGCCCACGCACCCCCAGTTCGTGGTTCTCCCCGCTGCTATTGCGTCTTCGACTGCCGGTGAGCAGTAAGCATAGCACTGTTGAGCAGATGCGTCTCTATACTTGGGGTTTTGGTAGACTATGCAATTCTCCTGGTTCGCTTGTCTTGCCGCCTCGTAGTCATACCAGTTAGGATTGTCGGGATCGTCGCCTACTTCCACTATCCCGTCCTGGTCCGAGTCCTTTACTGGAGTCGTGCAAATCTCTTGCGGACAGTAACCATATTTGCATGCAAATTTGCACAGACGGTTGAGATCCACGTCTAACTCATCCCAGGCTATGATGTCCCCAGTCACCTCAGATGGAAGCCCTACCACTGGACCTTGGATGTTGCAAGTACATAGCGACTCCGGGCAGAAACCGTAGTTGCAGCTAAACTCGCAGAGATCGCCTGTGTTTATTGTCCTGTCTTCTCCGGAAATGCACCCCTCTTCTCCAGTCTCTGGCCGGTCAGGTCCAGAATTCATGTCATCTGAACCAAAAGCCTGAAGGTCAACGGCCCAGTCGATGCTGCCGGCAAAGTTGAGCTTCTTCCAGTCCTCACGCCGTGTATTCTTCGTTGTCGGTGTCATATAGCTCACGTAGTCCCCTGTCATAAACGCGTCAGCATCACTACTACTATTACAAGACGAAGAAGGCGAGGCGAGGAGAGAACAAACCTTTGTAGAGGAGGACATCGGTATTGGAGTCGTCGTCGTGCTGCTGCTGAACGCTTCCAGTCCTGATAAGCTCGTTGATCTCGGCATTGGCAATGTAGCCTCCTGTCTTAGTGCATCTGCCCGGCTCCGCATCCGATTGGGTCCTTGTGCCGGTGAAGTCACAATTAGGCCCCCAGCAACCATCAACGGCCATGTGAAAAGATCTTCCGTAGCTAGATTCCCCCACAAAGATTTTATTATTTGACACGCCGGCTTTGGTGACTAAAGGGAGAGGTCAATATGGCAGAGCAAGGTGAATGAGAACGAAACATACTAATTGATAACGAGTTACGCGTTTCCGTCAAATTAACTGAATGACCTAGTTAGCGATGAAGGATATGGCCGCCGTTAGACTTAACCTACCATGACTCCTAATGCATTTGCCTGAAGGGCATGAGTCGAATGCGTTGACATTGCCATAATCCCACTGGCCGTGCAGGTCGTAGGTCATGTATACGATGTAATCAATCACGGCAGCGATTCTATCGATGGGGAATGCCTTCAAATACCAGTAAGATGCAGGCGCTGCGATCGAAACTGACTTATCCCCTAATTTGGACTTGAGAGTCGTCAAGAACCTAAGATAGGCTACGCCGTCTCCTGGTTGACCGATAGGCTGGCCATCAACGAGGATATCTGGAGCCTGTTTCCCATAATTAGCTGATCACATGCGAACTAATGAGATGCAAAAGACCAAGGACAATACTTACGCCCGGATACTCCCAGTCGATATCAATACCATCGATCCCTTCGTCTGACACGAATTTTGCAAGATTGGTGGCGAAAGTCTCCCGATTGTTGATGATGGCCGAGCGAATGATATTATACGTGGCGGGTTCGGTTGAATATGCCCAACCACCAAAGGAGACGATCCGCTTCATGTTTTCCAGCTTCTTGAAAGCATCCCACTGCTTGTAAGGGTCTTTGAGAACCGGCGTCCAGGTATTGGGGTCAATCTCGGCGAAACCCCAATGCATATGTGTGTAACTTCCATCCGTATTGGCATTCTCGGCCTTCAACCACAAGCAATCGCGATTAAAGTTCCACGACTCGAAGTATCCGATTCGCTGAAAGGCTGAGGGTGGCCCCGAGTTTTGCTTGATCTCGTTCCCGCAGCTGGACACGCATGTGCTGTCAAAGCCTGGCAGCTTACTGCCGGGACCACCACCTTCTGGGGCGTGTATGTCGCAGTGCGCCGGGAACGGGCCACAGAAGCCCCAATTGCTGCAACATGCTTTGAGTGGGCAAGGGTTCAGGTCCGCTATGGAAACTGATTCGTCGGTAGGCTGTTGCGTGCCGGGGACAAGAGGGCCGCATTCCGCTCCTTGTTGTGGCGGTGGCAGAGGTGGTGATCCCTTGCTGAGACACATATTGTACTCAACCAGGATGTTCTTACAGTCAGTCCAGGCCCACGTTTTCCCTCCATTGAATCCCTCTATGTCTTCTACTGTGAGGCCATACTTCAGAGCTATTGACGCGCACGTGTCTCCGTTCTTGATGATGTATGACGCGCATGTACCGTCTGCGTTTGGTGATGGTGCCGGGGGTTTGGGTGGCGTGTATGGATCGCCGGCAGAGCAGCACACATAGTCGTTGGGTTGGAGAGTCGAGCAGAGGTCGGCTTTCGGGTTGTACTGGGTAAAGTCTGCACCCTTGATGCCACATTTGGATGCAAGTGAGGCACAGCTATCGCCTGCTTGGACTTGGATATAATTGCAGGTCGCGCGCCCGTTTAGGATGGCGCTTCTCGTAATTTTGCCATCTCTTACTTTGAAGCGGGACGGTTCCGAACTGTTGGTATTGCCAACGGTGCTGTTATCTGCTATGGGTGCTCCGACGATATCAAAGAAGTCAATGCTCAAAGCGTCCTGACTCGAGACGAGGTCATCGTTGACGGCGCAATTTCCTTGACTCCAATCCAAGACTGCCTTCTGAACCGCAACGAGGTTTCCAGTAGTCTGGTGATTTTGATTATGTCAGTTTCTCTAGTTCCAGCTTAATATCGTAATCATTCTTGAGGTCACGCCCTTCAACTTACTACAAAAGTTAACACTATCAAAATCGTACGGGGTATTTCGAGACGTACCATCAATTGAAATCCCAAAGATAGTCTCCGGCTTGTTTCCCTCACTGCAGATCTGGGCCACAGTGCGATTGGCTATCGCGTCATCAGTCTGTAGGCGGCCTGTTAGGGCCTTAACCGCAGATGCCACAGTTGGTTTACCTAAACCAGCACCAATGTACACACTGGCAACTGATTTCTTGTGGTAGGCAAACAGGAATTTCTCATCACAGTTATCCTTAGTGCCGAAGAAGTCTTGGATACCGGTGAGAAGACTAGCGATGTCGCCGCGGTCTCCCGCACCTCCACCGCTGCTCGTGCTGAATGACAACTTGCCATCTACTTTTGTGCCGTCGAAAGCGCACGCAGGGGCAACATCAAGACTATTCTCAAAGAGATTATCAGATTTCTTTGGGTTATCGATCTCCACGAAAGTAGCATTGATGATTGTTCTGTCGGTAGACAATGTATTGACTCCCAGTGTACAGCTGCGAATGAGATTGCTGGTTTGAGGGTCATCGAGAGCCTGCGCAACTGAAAATTGAAGCAGCATGGGCAATTCGCATCTCTGGAGACGATCAGCAGAGAAGTATGGCGTCCACTTGTGCACGTTTGAGTAGTCGGTACATGGAAGAGGACAATCGTGCTGGTCTGGCTGATAGGTAACAGGGTCTGCGATAGGCGAAGGGTCATCTCCAGTTACTGGTTCCACGACTTGAGCACCTTCTAGGTCAACAGCAGCGTGTACAGTTCGCCATCCAAGAAGCAGGCACGCCTTGAGAGCCCAAATATTGAACCGCATGGTGAGGTTCACTAACAAAAGAGTCGAGGATGTTGTCAGAGTATAGTGGGCTACCTTGCATGTTTTTCAAAATTCGTTAGGGTAGAGATATAGGTTAGGAGAAGGCTGCTTGATCATCCGAAAGGGACGCGATTGAGAATGGAAACCCATCGTGGGCGGCGTGATGGATACACTAGCCCCTTCCTCGCTGCCAAGACGAAGGAAGCAGGTACAACGTTTAGATGTACCTCGAGATGACACAGTACATGCTGGAAGTCTGCGTTCGGCATATTCATCTGCGAGACCGAAGCCTCGCCGACAGTTCCTGCGTCGTATGAAGACCAATCCTTGATCTTGGAGTGGACCCGCTCATGGCCGTAAAGATGAGCCCTATGATAGTCTCTAGTAGGCAAGCCGCATTTAGAGCCTTATTCTGGCAAATACCTGATTATGGTGGCCCTATGCGCAGGGTTCCAATCAAGCATCTGCCGTCGTGAGGTGTTGGATGTTCGGGTAGACACCTGCCATATTATCGGTGAAGGCGGGGGGGGATCTAGAATGTCCTGAATGTCTTGGTATTGGCATTTTTGTTATTAACACACCGCCACAGGCTTGAAGGATCCGGGTCCCTGCCTTTGACTTGCCTTTTTTTCAGCCTCATGAGGGGTACTGCAATATCACGTAGGAGTAATATCACGTAGGAGTCTGTGAGTGCACTCGAAAGATGATGCGCCAAGGCTGATTGCATCTACAAATGCCTGATAATAATCAAAATAGAGGGCGCGAGCGGTCTAATAATTATATTCGGTCCCGTCTCTGCCAGAGACAACGGATGCTCATTGGCCCCGGCGAAAGTCGGCTTCGTGAGGGTACCTCTCCTCCAATGCTTGCTGCACAGCGGCTAAGCACTCTTGCTTGCGATAATGCTCCAAGCTAGGCCAACCATGCTCCCGATAAATGCTCTGCAACATGGGTATCATGCCTTCTGATCGACTTTGACGTGGCGTGTAGACGCTAATGACGGTGTGTTGGTTGATGGGAATGAACTTTAGCTCACAAAATTGTTCCTTCAGAAGGTCGAAGAAGTCAGTCACACCCCAGGCCGGAGCATCATTGCGCCAGTCGGCTTCATTCTCCGGCGCCCAATCATACGGATCGTCTTCGATGGGTTCGTACAGGGCATTGTCCCTAATCTCGCCAGGACACTCATACCAGTGTATAATACCAAGCTTCGTATCGAGCACGAATAATGGGTTATCGGCGCCAGCAGTAAGACCGATGACGTCGGGAGGTGCATCTTCGTAGAATTCGGCGCCTTCGGTGATGACCTTGAGCTCATCAGCATTAGTTCCACCTTGAACGAGCGACCGGATCAGAAAGCGCCAGTCGGCAAAGAAGCAGTCGGGGGCACCGTGAGCCTTGTCGTTATGGTCTCCATCTGCACATATGTAAGGCAGATGTGCAAGTAAGGCTACCACCTCGTCTGTCTTGCCCAGCTCTTCTGTGTCAGCACTAGTGATTTCTGGCCAGCCTGCCTCTGGTGGTATTATGACCCTAGCCTCGTCAAGATACAACCTAGAAAGGAAGGTGTAGTAGTCGCGGATAGCTGCAATGGTCGCATTGCGCAGGTAGCAGACCTCGTGAAGTTTAGGCATCTTTGAAAATAGCAAAAGTCGGATGAGTCGTGGATTGTTGATAGAGATAGAGTGTAAAATTAGATCTAGGAGTAGGATTTGGAAGGGAAGTATTCGAGAGGGGGCGCGGGCAGATGGGGCTGGGAGGGCAGGAGGGCAGGGGGAATGCTGAAAATAAGGCGGCCCTGGTATATTGATGTTACCCTACACACAATCTCTACCTCTTCTTGGCGGGCTGCTGCATATGTGAGTGTGAATGCAACTCCGGTGTAAGTATTATGAAGTATTATGTAATTACCTTGTAAGGCGCTTTACTTCGGTGTATCTAAGTCACTCGATACTATGTACCCCCTACCCCTTTTTCTGTTCCCTCTCTTTTTTTGAGGATCTATTCTATCCCCATAGCTAGTAGTCTAGATATATCTAGTCTCGATCTCAAATCTTTCATCACGCTCGTCTAATGTTTATCCATTGATAAGGTAACCCAAGAGCGCAGGTGCCCGACCTCCTTACTTTTTCCATCTTTTACCTAGGTAGTCGTAGGATACCAATGTTCGCAACCTTAAAAAGTCATTATTTCACCACAGCCCGATATCAATATCAATAGCAATATCACTATGAAGCGAGCAATTCTCTTTACTTTTCTCGTGCTTCACTCCAACGTGTGGGCAATGACAATCACGGAAATGCCCAGAGCTGAGTCGACCAGCACAATAGCCACCGCAGTGACGCCCGATCCCTGGCAGTGCGTCACAGAGAATATCACACAGTACTTTAATGTGCCTAAGCCAACGGGCTCTCTGCTAGATGCTCTCATCTCATATGGCGACGAGCTACTCGAACCATGTTTGGCCACTGCCACGGGCCTGGACGCCCTCTCTTGCTCTATATCAGAGACCTCGGCCTGGTGTGGCTTCACCACAGCTGCACCGTCACCAGTGCTTCCCGACTACTCGTCCTATGGCAGCGCTGCGGCTTCATTCTGGCAAGCCAAGAGCGAAACCATTTCCATCATCGCGTCTGACTGTCCCGTCGGGTGGTCAAAGCCTGGGTTTTCTGAACATGCTTGGCTGAATCAGACTATCGCCCATGGTGAATGCTATATAGCAGCGCACCCTGGAAATAACGCTACTATCCCCGGGAGCGAGCCAACAGCAAGCGGCCCAACGCCGCCTTCGAATGGAATCATTGGTCGAACTGAGGGTGTTGAGGATTTCATATTTGCGGGTGCTACTGCTGTCGGCGCTACATGGTAGTCACTAGAGCTAGTTTAGATTAGAAGTTGTCTGTAGCCTAAGGGGAACTAGCATAGTATGCTTATTTAATCACGAAATACCTCGATATATCCGAGTATGACGTCCAGTCGTCTATAAAAGTACATATAGGTTAAAGAATCGTCATATTCAACTGGTATAGTCACTGGCATAAACCTAACGGCATCACTATAAGCACGGAAACGTGACTACTAGGCACCTACTGCCTCATAGGTAAGCCGTATACACCTAGAATATTGTTGACATGTAAGTATTAGATTGATTTCGTTACCGAGGGCAATGGTGAGCTGAACGGAGGTATCATTAAACACAACGAGTAAAATCATTCCGCCGTTAACAATGACTTTGCCAAGACTTTTGGAGACACCTCGCTTCGAATATGTCACGAACTCAACCCTGGGGCGCCAAGTCAATTCTGCCAATTCTCGATATTGCGCCGATGGTCAGCATGTACATAGTATGTAACCCCGACCCCAACCTGTGCCTCGTAGAAGCATTAAATTCTACCGCTTGTTACCCTAGCCTCGAGAAAAAAAAATCCAAATGCTAAGCGAATGCGCGAAGGCCACTCCGACCCGACCCATTCCTAGTTTAGACACATGGTGTTGCTTTTTCCTCAAATTTGATGACAGAAGCAAATACAGCCTTGTATCTGTTATAGAGGCTGGTACTTCATGATCTGGTAGCTATCAGCCGATGGTACTTGTGAAAAGGAGTGAGGCTACACCTCGAGTATGGGCTGGACCGCGACTCCGTAGAAGGTAGTCACAACGTCACAACATAAATGAAGCAATCGAGCCCATATGGGAAAATATTTGTGGCAGCACTAGGGACAAGTTGACGCAACCTGAAAAATCTTGGTCGTAGATATTTCACCATGATTCAATCCATCCGTTTGAGTTCCGTCTTGCTCATCAGCAACATTGTCAATATCGCCTTTGGAGCCGCATTTGCTCACATTGCTCGTGATGGGTTAACGCCATCCTTGAGTTATGATCCAAATACCACAAGCTATTGCACGTGGTGGGTAGATTTAACTACCACCGTTTCTTGTACTTCGTTGCTCTCGGATAATCTAATCACCTTGGACACCTTCCGAAGATGGGTGAGATGATCCCATATATGTTGTGCTTCAATATGTGGACAATAATGCTAACGCCATTATCAGAACCCCTCCATCACCGCTGGATGTGGAAATCTCCTTGTTGGGCATTCGTATTGCGTTGAAGCTTTTTTCGAGCCAATCACCACAACTACTACCACCACTTCAAAGCCATCCAGCACCACATCTACACCGGCGACAACAACAACCAAGGTGCCTAATGGGATAGAGACTCCAACCCCAACTCAGCCCAACATCGTCGACAACTGCGACGAGTTTTATTACGTCAAAACTGGAGATAGCTGCGCCAACATCGCTAGCTCTCACGGCATCACCCTCGCCCAATTTCTACAGTGGAATCCTAACGCTGGATCGACCTGTGGCGGACTGTGGGCCGATGCGTATGCCTGCGTTTCCGTCCTTGGCACCGGCCCTTCTCCAACATCCACCCAGCCCGGAAACGGGGTTGCGACTCCAACGCCGACTCAGGACGGCATGGTGAGCAACTGCAATAAGTTCCACTTCGTCGACAACGGCCAGACATGTGCTACCATCGCCGCGCTTTACTCGATTAGCGTCGCTCAGTTCGTCCAGTGGAATCCTGCTGCAAAATCCGACTGCTCTGGTCTTTGGGGCTCAACTGTTTGTGAAATAACACCAATAGGCATTCATAGATGATGCTGACATCTGCGTAGTATGCTTGTGTCGGTGTCATTGGCACCACGCCGACCCCTTCGGTCACCACCACCACGTCTGTGGGCAACGGCATCGCCACGCCGACGCCAACGCAGCCTAGCATGGTCAACAACTGCGACAGTTTCTACTACGTAGCATCCGGCGACTATTGCGCCTCGATCGCTTCCAAGTCGGGGATATCTCTTGCGCAATTTGTCGAGTGGAATCCGAGCGTAGGCAGCTCCTGCACGGGACTATGGCTTGACGCGGTAAGTCTATGAACGTACCACCATACATCTTTTCCGATAATGTGTACTAACCCGAATGCAGTACGTCTGCATATCCATCATCGGCCACACGCCCACCTCCAAAAGCCCGGGAACGGTGTAGCAACGCTTACCCTGATTCAGGACGGTATAACAAAGAATTGCAAGATATTCTAATCTTTGGATAGGTCTAAAGGCTATAATCCTGACTCTCGCCACCTAGCTAAAATATTAGAAATTAAAAACACTTTTTTACTAGCCTTAAAATATATTTATAATATTCGCTATTTATATAAAATAATATAAGAAAAAGATTAATTTATTTGTTTTTATAATAAGTTTATTTTTAATATAACTAGTAATATTTATTTATTTAATTTATTAAAAATATTATTTTATATTATTTTATTTTAATTATTAATTATTAATTAAGTTTTAATTTTAATTTTATTTATTAATAATTTATTAATATTAAATAATATAAAAGTTTAAAATTTAAAACATATAAATTAAAATTAAAATATTAAAATATTAATTTAAATAATTTAAATAATAATTAATTTTTTAAATTAAATAATTTATAAAGATTTAATTATTTTTAATTTTATATTTAATATTATTATTTTTAATATTATTAAATATATTTTAATTTTTTTTATATTTATAATTTTATTATTTAAATTTAAATTTAAATTTTATAATTTTTAATATAATTTATTTTTTTATATTTAAACTTCTTTTTATTAATTTATTTTTAAAAAGGTTTTTTTATATATTAAAATAAATTAATTTTATTAAAAATTAAAAGTTTAATAAATAAATATAATATTATAATTTTTATATATTTATATATTTTATAATAATAATAAACTTTTATTTAATTAATATATTTAAAATTAATAAATAATTATAAGTATTTATTTATATATTATTTTTTATTTAAATTTAAAAAGTTTTTTTTAAATTATTAATATTAATAATAAATTTCAAAATATGTATTTAAAAATTAATTATATTATTTAAATATTTTAAAAACAATTTAAATTATATATATATATATATATATATTATAAATTAATATGTTTATATTTTTTAATATTTTTTATTATATATAAAATTAATTATAATAAATAACTTAATAGTATTTTTATTTTTATATATATTTAATTTCTTTAATAATAAATTTAATTATTAAATATTAAAATCGTTTATAATATTATATAATTTATTAAAATATTTATATTAACTAATATATTTTTAATATATTTTTATATTTATTACTATTTAAAATTACTTTTAATTATATAATATAAAAATTATATTTTATTATATTTAATATATAAGAAATTAAATATATATTATAATATATATAACAAATTATATATAATATTAATATAATTTATTTTAAATTAAATTTATAAATTATATTTTATATTTTAAAATTTAATTATAATTTAAATAATAATATAAATAAAGTTATTATATAAAAGAAAATATATAAAATTATAAATATTATATATAATTATAAAATTCAAACTTTATATTATATATTTATATTTAAATTAAATAACTTTTATTTTATTTATAATATTTATTTTTATTTTTATAATTATTTTAATTATATAATTTTATTTAAAATTTTATTTTTTTTATAATATAATTAATTTATAATTAAATATAATTATTACTTTTATATATATTTTAATATTATTAATTTTTTTATTATTATTATTAATTTAATATAATATTTTAATTATTATAATATTAATTAAAATAAATATTATAAGTTTTAAAAGTTTTTTATTATTTTTTATTATTCTTTTTATTATATTAAAAATATTTATAAATAAAATTATTTATAATATTTATTAATTAATTTATATATAATATTATTAATTATATATAATATTTAATAATTATAAAATATTAATTAATTAAAATTTATAAACTTTTAATTACTAAAATATATATTATAAAAGTTTTAAATATTTAAAATATTTATATAATTTATATTTTAAGTTTAAATTTAAAAAAAGTTTTTAATATTAAACCTATTAAAATAAACTTTAAAATAATATTAAATCAATTAAATACTAATTATATAAAAAAAATATAATAAATTAATATAAAAATTTAATTAAAGAAAAATATTTAAAACTTATTTAAATTTTAATATTATATATTTAATTAATTAATTAATTAATTAATTATTTATTTTATATAATTTTAATTTAATATAATTTATTATTATTATAAAGAAATATTAAAAATATAATTATTTATAAATAACTTATATATAATTATTTTTATATATATTTCCCCGCTTATTATTTTTAATATTTAATTAAGTTTTATTAATTTATTTTTATTTTTTATTTTTTTAATAAAAAGTTATAATAAAATTTAAATATTAAAACCGTTTATAATATTATATAATATTATAAATTATATATAATTTAAATTTATTATAAAATTTATTTAAATATTTATATTAAAATAATTTTATTTTATATATTATTTTTATTATATATAATATTAATATAATTTATTTTAAATTATATTTATTAATTATATTTATAATTTTATATGTTTATTATAATTTTAATTATAATTAAATATAATAATTATTTTTATATTTATTTTAATTTATATTTATATATATTTTATTAATATAATATTAATATATATTTTATATTTATTATTAATTATAATATTATTTTAATTATATAATATTAAAATTATATTTTATTATAATTTATAAATATTTATTCTTTAATTTTATAATATTTAAAACTTAATAAGAAATTTAAAAATATTAAATATTAAATTTTATTAAATTATAACTATTATTTTAAATATTTTTCAATTATAAAATTAATTATTTAAAAGTTTTTTATACAGTTTAATATGTTTTAAAACTAATTTATATTTATAAATAATATAATTATATAATATAATATATAAAAAAGAATTTAATTTTAATAAAATAAACTTTATAATAAATATAATTTTTATAAATATTATAATTATAAATATAAAAGATTATAATATATTTTATTAAATATAATTTAATAATTAACTATATAAATTTATTAATATATAAAATACAAGTTAAAATAATATTATATAATTTTATAACTTAAAACTTAAAAAAAAAAAGATTTTTTAAAAAAAAAACCTTTAAAATATTTTTCTTTTTTTTAAACTTTTTAATTTTTTAATTTATAAGTTATAAAATAATAATTATAATATATTAATATATTATAATTATATTTTTATAATATATATTTTAAGTTTTTTTTTTAATTAATTTTTAAAGTTTTTTTATAAAGTATATATAAATAAATATATAATTAATATTTTATTTTTTATGTAAATAATAAACTTTTATAAAAAAAAATATAATAGAATAAATTTTATAAATTTAAATATATTAAACGTTTAAATAATTAATTTTTAAATTTTTAAATATTTAAATTTTAAATATAATATTATATATATATATATATATATAATGTTTATTAAATAAAAAAAACTATTATAATTTATTATAATTAAATAAAAGTTAATATTAAATAAAAGTTTATTATAATAAAGTTAAATTAAAATATTATAATTTCTATTACGTTAAAAATAAATTATTTTAATTAATTTAATTATTATTTTATTTTTTTTATTAATTTATAACTATTAATTTAAACGAAAAATATAAATTTTATTAAAGTAAAAATTAATAAATTTATAATTATAATAAAATAAAAGTATTAATTATTATATAATATATAATATTAATATATAATTTTAAATATAATATAATATATATTATTATATTAGTTTTTATATATTCTTAATAAAAACGTTAAAATTTTATATTTATAAATAACTTTAATATAATAATTTAACTATTAATAATAAAGAAATAATATTTATTATTAAAATTTATATAAATATTTTATTTTAAATATTAAAGTTAAAATATTTAAATATAATATATATAAAATATATTAATTATTCTTAAAATTAAATATATAATATAATTATTTATAAGTTATAATATATAATTAATTTTATATATAATTATTAAATTATAAAATATTATAATTATATTTTATTTTTATTATTAAAATTATAAATATAATAATATAAGTATTTTAAATATAATTTATTAAATTTATTAAATAGTTTAAACTTTATTAAAATATATAAAAATATTATATTAAATATATTTTAAATTTAAAATCAAAATAAAAAGAATTAATTATAAAATTATAATAAATAATATAATTTTATAAATTAAATTATAAAAATTATAATTTTAAAATATAATTTTAAAATAACTAATTATAAAATAATTAAAATATTTATAAATTTATAGTTTATAAATAATTTTAATATTTCTTTTTATTTTATTGATAAAATTATATTTTTTAATAATAATAATAATAATAATTAATTATTAACTAGGTTTTTATTATTTAATAATAAAAGTATTTTATTTATTATAAAAACTAATTATTTTATTAATAAGTTTTATATTATAATTTAAACTTTAAAATTAATATTATTTAAATTATTTTTTAATTTTATAATTCTTATAATAATTTTATTTATAATAAAATTAAGTTTATTATATTAAAATATAAATTTTTTTTTAAACTATAAATAAGTTTTTAAACTTTATAATTTATATATAATTAAAATAATATAAATATATTAAATATTCTTATATATTTTATATTTAAAAAGATATTTTCTTAAATAATATATACTTTTAAAGTTTATTTATATAATATAATATAATTATTTTTTTAAAGTTATTTTATATAATATAAATTTTTATATATATTATATAAAATAATTATTTATTATAATTATTTAAAATATTAATTTAAATTAAACTATTAATAAATAATTTAAAATTATAATTAATTTTAATTATAGTTTTTTTTATTATATATTATTTTATTATATATTTATAATAAAATTATATATTATAAAATAAATTTAAATTAAAACTTTTTATATTTAATATTTAATATAATTTACTAGTTAAAAGATTTTAAATTTATATAAAATTTAAAATTTAAATATCATTTATTATTTAAATAATTAATTTTATAAAACAATATTTTCTTTATTATTATTTATAAATAATTTATTTATAAAGTTATAATTTAAATTTCTATTTTATTAGTTATTTAAATTATTATTTAAAAAATTATTTATAAATTTATAATTTAATTTTATAATTTAATTACTTACTTTTTTAAATTATATTAATAATATTATTTCTTTTTAATATAATATTAATTTTAATATATATTATTATATTTTTATAATATTTTTATTTTTATTTTTAATTAATATTTAAACTTATTTATTTATTAATAAATTTAAAATTATTTATTTTTAGTATTTTTATTTTAAACAAATTATTTTATTATAAAATTTATAATATATTAAAAGTTAAATATTTTAAAGTTTTATATTATTATAAAAAATATAAATATTTATAATATTTATTATATTATTTATTATAATATTAAAATTTAATTAATTAATAATATTTATTTATTTTTTAACGGTGTTAAAAAATTAAATATTAATTTATTTAAAAGTTAATTATTAATTAATAATAGTTTTAAATGTTTTATTTATTATATAATTTCGGTTTTTAATTTTTATTAATTTCTTTATTAATTTTAAATATTAATAATAAATTTTATAATATTATTAATTAATCTTTATATTAGTTTATTTATAAATTATATAAAGTTTATAATAAATTTTATAAATTTATTAACATATTTTAAAATTTATTATTAGTTATAAATTATAATTATATAATAATTATTATATATTTTATTAATTTATCTTATAAAATTATATAAATTTATTTAACTTTTATTATTTATATTTTAAATATATTAATTTATTAATTAATAAAATTATAAGATTTTTAATAAATAAACCTTTTTTATAGTATTTTATTATTTAGTTTATAAGTTTTTTATTATTTAAAAGAAATTTTTATAAAGTTTTTAATTATTATTTTTTATAATATATCTTTTTTATTTAATTAAATAATATATTTTAAAATACTTTTAATTTTATTTAATTTTTTCTTTAATAATTTATTTAAATAATTATTATTTTTATAGTTATAAGTTTAAATTTAAATATTTTTTTATTAAATAAATTTAAGTTTTATTTTAAGTTTTATAAATATATATTTAAAATTATAAAATAAATTTATTTTTAATAAAAATTATTTAACTTTAAATTTAATAAATAAATAAATATATTTAAAATATATAAAACTTATAAAATGTTAAACTAATTATTAAAAATAACTTAAAATTATATAATATATATAAGTTTATTAAATAAATAAATTATATTAATTAAAATAAATAAATAAAGAATATATTTTTTAATATATTATTTATTATTTCTTTTATTTAAAAATATTAATTATATTAATAAATTAATATTTTTAGTAATTAATCCTTTTTAAAAAATATTAATCTTATTTAATATTTTAATTTATTTTATTTATTATTTATTAAACTTATTTTTAATATAATTTGTTTTATTTTTAATAAATTATTATTTTTTTTTTTATGTTAATTATAATTAAATTTTAAAAAAGTTTAAATTATATTAAAATATTTTACTGGTATTATTATAAGATTTTAAATAAGCTTTTTATAAATTTTTTATAAATAGTTTATTATTTTATTATTTTATTTTTTAAAACTTTTTATTTTTATAATAAGTTTTATTTTAATGTTTTATATTTATATACTTATAAATTAAAACTTAAATTTATTTTTATAATATATTATTTTTAAAATATTTTAAATAATATTTAAAACTTAAAATATTTTAATAATTCTTTTTAAAATATAAATATATTATTAATATTAACTTTTAATATAAATTTATTATTATTATTTATTAATATAATAATTTAATAAACTTTTTTAAAATATAAAACGCGTTTTTAAAAGTTTTTTTTATAATATTATTATTAATACACGTATTATTATTTTTATTATATTAAGTTATAATTATAAACAACTAGTTAAAAGCTAGTAACCAGTTATTTATAATTAAATTAAAGCTGTTATTAATTAACGTTATATATTATATAAATATATTATATTATATTATTAATAACACTGTGGAAAAAACTTTTAAAAACGCGTTTTATATTAATAAAATTATTATATATATTAATTAATATAATTAAAATATTTAATTTATTATTAATAATAATTATAATATTTTTTATAATTTATAATTTATTAATATAAAAAAAGCTTTTATTAAATTAAATATTATAAATAATTTTTAATTAAAATTAAAATTAATTTATAAATTATTAAATAAGTTAATTAATAATTTTAAATTTTAAAATTTACTTAATAATAAAAATAAAAGGTTTTTTAATATTTATTATATATTATAAATAAAAGCTTTTATAAATATAGCTTTTTTTAGTTTTTTTTAAATATATTTTAATAGTTAAAATAACTAATATAATTAATATATAAATAATTTATTAATATTATTAAAATAAAACTTAAATATTACTAGTATATTAAAAGTAATTTATATATATAATTTATTAGTTTATTTAAATTATTAAAATTATTATAGATTTTATTAATTTATATTTTTACTTTTTTTTTAAGTTTAATCTTTTTTTAATATAAAATTAATTTAATTAATATATTATATATATATTTTATATATTTTATAATAAAATTATGTTTTATTTTATTAATTAATTAAAAAAGATTTTAAAAATTTTTATAAAAAAAAAAAACTTTAAAAAAACTTTAAATAATAAAATAAATTAAATAAATAATAATAAACTTATAATTAATAAATAATTTTATAAAAAAATTAATTTTTTTTAATAAAAAAAAATATTTAATTTTATTTAAAAAGAATTTAATATTATTTATAAAGGATTAAAATATAATATAATTAAAATTAATAATAAATATAATAAAACATTTATTTCTTTAAACATTAAATAAAAATCTTTTATAATTAAATAAAAAATATTTACCTTTAAAAACTTTTTTAATAATTTTATTATTACTTTTAAAATTAAAATAAAATAAATTAATCTTTTTTATAAATATTTAATTAATAAATTTATTAATAAAAATTAAATAATAAAAATAAAAAATATAATAAATAAATTTTTTTATTTATAAAAAAATTAAAAAGCTTAAATTAAAAAGTTTATTATTATTATAATTTAATAAAATAAATTTATATAATTATTTTTTTATTTTTAAATAATAATAAAATAATAAACTTAGTTTATTATAAATTAAGCTATTAATTATAATAAAGTTTAAAAAATTATTTTTAATATTAATATAAAAGTTTAATTTTTTAAAATAAAAGTTTATTATTTATATATATTAAATGTTATTAAATAAATAATTAAAATAAATAAGTTTATTTATAATATAATAATAATTTTATAATTAATTTAATATTAAATAAAATATTATAATTAAATAACGATTTAATATAAAAGTAAAATTAAAAATTTAAAGTTTAAATTAAATAAATTAAATTAAAAAATAAAAGATTTATAAAATAAATAACTAATTAAAAAATAATAAGTTAAAATAAATAAGTAAGATTTTAATGTTTTTTTAAATAAAAAATATAAAACTTAAAAAATAATAATTTAAAAAAAGAATATTAAGATTTAAATAATAATTAAAAAACTTTATAAAATTAAAAACTAGTTTATTATTACCTAGTTTTTTAAATAAATAAAAGTTATTATAATAAAATAATAATTAATTAAATATTAAAACTTATTTATTTTTTTTAATAATAAAAACGTAATTAATAAAAAGGATATTAAGTTTAAATAATAATTTATATTTTTAAAAAATAAGCTTTATAAAAACGATAATTATTTTAAAAAAAATAAAAATGTTAAAATTTTTTATATCTTTATAAAAATAAGTAAAAATATAATATATAAGTTTTATTTTTATATTTTTTTTAAAGATAAATTAACGTTATTAAAAATGTTAAATAAAGTTTTTAAATATTTATAAAAATAATATTTAAATTTAAATATTTTTAAAAAAATATATTTAGATTTTAAAACGTTAATAATAAAAATAAGTGATTTTTTTTAATAATTTAAAACTAAGTTTATTATATAAATTATAAAAACATATATACTTTTAAAAAATTATAAAAAAGAAATTTATAATTAATTATTTTTTTAATTTAATAAGGTTTTTATTAAAAAATATTATAATAAAATAATTAAATTTATTAATTTTTATAAAACTATTTAACGTTAAAATTATTAATAAAATATGAATTTTTTTATTTATTAAAAATAAAATAGTAAAAAACTTATAAATATCTTAAACGTTATTAATAATAAAACTAAAAAAAAAAAAAAAAAATTAATAGTTAATTTATAAATAGTTTTATTTTTATTTAAATAATTATTATAATTTAAAAATAATTAATATTATAAAAAATAAATAAAAGATATATATTAAATTTAAATTTATATAAACTAAATTTATAATTTTTAAAAGTTAATGATTTATATATTATAAATTAAGTTATTATAATAATAAATATTTAATAAAATATAAATATAAATTTATAAATAAAACTTATATTAATATAATTATTATATAGATATTAAAATAAAAAAACTTAATATTTAATTAAATTAAACTAATTAATATAAATAATTTAATAAAAGATTAATTTTAAAAAAAATAAATTTTTATTTTAAAGAAATATAAGTAATAATAATAAATTTAAAGAAATATTTAAAGATATTATTAAATTTTATAAAAAAGCTTTTTAAGGGAAACTTATTTTTATAAAGTTATATTATAATAATAAATAAAGTAATTTTAATTATTAAAGTTTTAATTAATATAAAAATAAATATATATTTATTAGTGAATATTTTATTTATTAAAAAAATAATAAAATATTTAAATACTAAAAAAATAAATAATTTTAAACTAGTGAAAATATTTAAATATAATAAAAAAAGAAAATAAATTATAAATATAATAATTTATATTTATATTTAAATTTAAAAAAGAGAAATTAAAAATATATTATTACTAATAATAAATATAAAATATAATATAATTATTAGAAAAAAGGTTTTTATTTAATATAATTTATTAATAAATAGTTATTAGTATAAATTATTGTTTTTAATAAAATAGAAATTTAAGTTATAATATTATAATATAAAAATAAATAAGGTAGAAAAGTTATTAAAAAATAAAAAATATTAAAAAATATAAAAAAAAGAAATATCTTTATAAATAAAAATAAAAAATATTAATAAAATAATTAAGTTAGTTAAAAATAATAGGTATTTTATATATCCTTAGTTATTAATAATAACTTATTATTTTTAATTATTTATATTTTTTTAATATATAAAAGTATTTTAAAAACTTTTAACTATATTATAAAATTAAAAAGAGAGATATTTTTAAAAAAATTAAATAAAGTTTTAATTAAATAAAGAATTTAAAAGTTTAAAAAGTAATTTAAATTAATATATTAATAGTTAACGCTTAATTTATTTTTTAAAAATAATAAAGTAATAATTTTAAAAATTATATTTTAATTTTTAAAAAATAACTTATTATTTTTAATTAACTTTTATAAAACTAAGATTTATAAAATATATAATTTAATAAAATAAAGTTTAATGTTTTTTTTATTTAAAAATAAAAAGTTAAATTTATATTTTAATATTAATAATTAAAAAAATTATATTATAAAAAAAATTATATTTAGTTAATATAAATATTATTTATTTAAAATTATTATAATAAAAATGGTTTTATTTTATTATATATTAAATAAAGTAAAAAAATAAAATATACTTAATATATAAATTATAAATTTATATATATTTAATAAAATAATAAATAATAAAAAGTTTTATAAATATTTATTAAATAATAAAAATATATTTTATAAAAAAATAAAAGAAATAATATTAGTTTATTATTATAAATATTTAAATGTTTTTAATAAAATAATATTAAATAAGTTATTTTTTTATTATTTAATGGTAGATTATAATATGAAATTAAAAGTTAATTTAAATATTATTTTAAAATATAATTTTTTATATAAATTAAATTTAAAAAGAATTGAAAATATATTAATAATATATTATTAAGAATTTCTAAAAAATCTTTATTAAATTATTATTTATTTAATAGGTAGTATTTTTTTTATTTATAAAAAAAGTAAATAAAGGATTAACATTTTATATTAATTATAAGAAATTTAATTTTATTATATAGAAAAATAAATATTTATTCTTTTTAATAAAAAATATATTAGTAACAATTATAAAAGCTAAAATATATATTAAAATAAATATATAATAAGTTTTTTATAAAATATATTTTACATTAAAAAATAAAACTTTAATTATATTTTAAGTATAATATAAAATATATTATTTTAAGGTATTTTTATTTAAGTTAATTAATAGATTATTAATATTTTAATGTTATATTAATAATATTTTTTAAAAATATTTAACTGAATTTTATATTATTTATATTAATAATATATTAATTGTTTTAAATATACTAGAAAAATATAAAATATATATATAAATGATTTTAAATAAATTATAAGAAGCTAATCTTTAAATAAATTTAATAAAATATAAATTTTATATAAAAAAAATAAAGATTTTAAAATTTATAATTAAATTTAAAAAAGTTAATATAAATTTAAATAAAATAAAAATAGTTTATTATTAATATTATTTAAAGAAAAATGAAAAAACAGTTATTTAAATAATAAGGTTATTTTTAAGATTTTATAACTTTTATTAAAAATTTATTAAAAAATATAAATAAATAATAAAACCTTTATAAATTTTATAAAAAATAAAACGGATTTTATTTAAATAAAAACTTATAAGTAGGCATTTAAAACATTAAAAAATAAATTTATAAATATTTTATTATTAAGTTATTTTTTTTATAAATATAAGATTAAAGTTAAAATAAATGTTTTTAATAATATTATAATAAAATTATTATTTTAAAAAATGTTTTTTAATGAATTTTAATATTTTATAATATTTTATTTAAAAGTTTTATATAAAGTAAAATTAAATTACAGAATATATAATTAGGAAATATTAATAGTTATTAAAATATTAATATATTAATAATTAAAATTAATAAATTTTTAATATTTATAATTATATTTAATAATTATAAATTATAATATTTTAAAATATTTTAATATAAAAAAAGTTCTTAATTTTTAATATGTTAAATAAGTAAATATAATTTTATAATATAATTTTATAATTATTTATTAATTAAAAGTATAAAATATTATATTTAATATCTTATTTAAATTATAAAAGAAAATAAAAATATAAAAATAAAAAAATAAAAAATAAAAGATTTTAACTTTATTTTATTTTATTAAAAAAAAATTAATAGTAAGAATTTTTAATAACGTGAGATTATTTATAATAAATATAAAAAAGCTACTGAAAATATTTAAAGTTATTTTAATAAATTAAATATTTTAAATAAATTATATTAATTAAAAGTTTAATATTTATTATTAAAAAACTTTATTTAATAAAATAATAAATTAGTAAATATTAAACTTTTTAATAACTTATAAAAAGTAATTAATAATTTTTACAAATAATAATTTTTAAATTAATATTATTAAAAAAATATAATTATATAGTTATTATTTATTTAAAAAAAGGTAAAGTTTAATAAATAATTACCAAATAATATTAATAGTTTAGTTTTTTTAATATTATTAATCATTATATAAAAAATTATATATATTAATTAATAAAAATATTTAAAAATAAAACACTTGGTTTTTCTTTTTTATTATTAATATTAAATTAAAAATAAAAATATTTAATTATAACTTTTAAGTTATAATTAAAAACTAAAAATAATTTTAAGTTGTTTTTTATTATTAATAATAAATTTAATAATTTATTAGTAATTATTAATTAATTAATAAAAATATATTAATTAATTTTATATATAAAATAAATAATAACTTATAATATAATATAAATATATTATTAAGGCTTTTATAAATTAATAAAATAACCGTTTTTAATTTATTATTAACTTTATAAATAAATTTTTTAAATTAATAAAAATAAAAATAAAAGTATTAATTATATAATATAAATAAATAATTAATTAAATTAAGATTATAAATAAAATTATTAATTAGTAATTATATATATTTATTAATAAAATTTAAAATAATTAACTAAAAATAATATTAATTATAAATATAATATAAAACTTTTTATTATAAAAAATATTAATAAAACAATTAATATATATAAATTTTAATTAAAAGAATTAAATAAAAGTTTTAAGTAATTTATTAATTAATAAAAACTAGATTTTAAAATAAATAATTAAATATTTATTTTACTAAAAATAAAAAACTTAATAAATTAATTAAATAATAAATTAAATTTCTTTTTTATATTATTATTTTATAAAATTAAGATGAATTATTTTAATAAATTAAATATATTTAAATTAAAGTTTTTTTATTAATAATAAAGTTAAATTTAATTTAATATAAATAAATTATAAAAGTTTTTTAATAATTCTTTATTTAATTAAGATTTTTAAAACTTTAATAACAAAATAATAAACTTAAATATAAAAAAAATAAAATAAAAAGTTTATAAAATATTAACCTTTATAATATATTATAAAAAATTAAAATATTAAATTTAATAAATAAATCAAAATTTTAATCCTAAATAATACTTAATATATAATTTTAAACATTTAACTAATAAACTAAATTAATATTATATAACTAATCTTAAAATATTTAAATTTTTTTAACATTTATAATATTAATTAAAAACTATTAACTAAGAAAAATTTAATTTATTTTATCTTAATAATAATAAACTATTATTATAATAAATAACGTTATTAAAATATAAAAATTATTAAGAAAAATATATAAAACTTAAAATATATTTTAATTAATAAAAAAGTTATTATATATTATAAATAAAAACTTTTATAAATATAATTTTTTTTAATTTTCTTTAAATATACTTTAATAATTAAAATAATTAATATAATTAATATATAAATAATTTATTAACATAATTAAAATTAAGTTTAAATATTATAAATATATTAAAAATAATTTATATATATAATTTACCAGCTTATTTAAATTATTAAAATTATTATAAACTTTATTAATTTATATTTTTATTTTTTTAAGCTTAACGTTTTTATTAATATAAAGTTAATTTAATTAATATATTATATATATATTTTATATATTTTATAATAATATTATAAATATTTTTAATATTAAAATTATATATTATTAAAAAATAATTACGTTAAAGAATTAATATTTATTAAATTATATATATTTAAAATAATTAAATAAAACTTAATATTTTAAAAAGTTTTTTATTTTAATATAATATAATATAAATAATTTTAAGTTTAATAAATTTTAAAATTAATAATTTTAATATTTTAATTATATTTTAAATATATTTATTTTTAAGTTAAATAATTTTATTTAATTAATTTTAAAAACGTTTATAAAATAATAATATTAATAATTACTAGTTTTAATTTAATAAAACTAATAATTTAATTATTTATTTAATATTAAAAGTTTTTTTTATATTAATATTATTATTTATTTAATTAATTAATATTATTTAATAAACTTATAAACTTAATATTTTATTTAAACGTTAAATAAATATATTTATTATTTTAATTAAAATTATTAAATTAAGTTATAGTTTTATTTTTATTTAACGGTTTTAATATATTATTTTTAGTTATAATTCTTTTATTTTTTTTATTTTTAAATAATAAAACTTTTAATAAATTTATTATTATTAAATTAATAATTTAAATTAATTATATATTAATATATATAAATATATTTATAAAATTAATAATTAAAATAAGTTATATATTTCAATTAATTAATATAAATATATTTAATATTAAAACTAATTAATTTATATTTATTAAAATAAATATTATTAAAAAAATTAATAAACTATTAAATAAAAAATTATGAATATTAATATTTTTTAATAAAATTTATTATAAATATTATTATTTATAATTAATTAATAAAAGTTTTATAAAAAATATAATAAAATATATTAAAGTTTAATAACTTTATTAAAAAACATTTTTAATATATATTAATTATTATAAATATAAAAATTTAATAATAAGTATTAAAATCTAATAATAATCTATTAAATTTTAATATATTTTAATAAATAAAATTCCTTTTTAATATATTAATATAATAGAAATATTATATTAATTATTAAAAATATAAAAGTTTAATAATAAATATTAAAATCTAATAATAAATTTAAAAACATAAATATATATTAAAATATAGGTGTTTTTCTTAAATAGAAAATTATTATAAAAAAAAAGGTTTTTATTAAATAATATTAATAAGTTTAGTTTATTTTTAATGTTTAATTAAAAAATAAATGTTTATTATTTTTTAAAATATTATAATAAAAGTAAAAAAAAAGGAAAAATATATAATAATTTTATAATTATTTTTAATATATAATTTTTATATTAATAGTTAAATACTAGTTATTTTATTTAAAAGAATAACAATTTTAATATTTATTTTAAATATAATATTAATAATTTTAAAGTTTTTTAATATTATTATCTTAATATTTACTGGTTTTAATATATTAATATTTATAGGTTTTAATATATTAATATTTATTTTTTTTAATTAAATATTATTTTTAAATATAATATTTATTTTTTAAACTTTTATTAATTTTACTTTTAATAGTTTTAAATTTAAAAAATACTTTTTATTATAAATATTAATTAATTTTATAACGTTTTATATTAATTGATTTTTTAAATATTATTAATTATTTATTATAAAAAAATGTTTTTATTAAATAATATACTTTAATATAAATTAATTTTTAATTTAATTTATTTATTTATTAAAAGGTTATTTTATTTTATAAAATATTTAATTGTTATTATTATTTTAAATAATTATTTAACTAAATTAAATAATTTAGTTTTTATAAAGATTAGCTTTTTAAAATATTTAAAATAAATATATTATTAAAATAACTTTATAAACTTCTTAATAAACTAATAAATTTAATTTATATATTAATTTATTTATTTATTATATAACAAATAAGAATTTAATATATTATTATAATTATAAATAATATTAAATTATATTTTATATTATATTAAATTTTAATATTTATAATAATAAAATTTATTATTATTTTAACTTTCGTTTAATATAACTTATAAAAAATATTAAAATTATATATTATTTTATTAAATAATTTATTTAAAATTAATAATTTTATATTATTATAATTATATTATAAAACTAAAAGTATATTAATTTAATATTTTAATATTAAAATTATATAATAATAATAAATTATAATTTTAATATTTTAGTTTTATATTTTAATTATTTATTTATATAAAAATGTTATATTATTAATATAATAAATAATATGTTTTAATAATTAAAAATTAATTTTTAAAATAATAATATATATTTATTAATATAATTTAAAATTATTTTTATTAATATTTTTTAATTATAAAATTAAAAGGCTTTAAAAATGAAAAATACTTATTTTTTTATTATATAAGTTATATTTTCTATTAAATTTATAAGTAATAATTATTAATAATTTAAAATAATCTTTTTAATAATATTTTTAATAAGTTAATAATAAAGTTTAAAATAATTATATAATATAAAATAAATAAGAATTTAATAAATTTTAATTCTTTAAAAACTTTTATATAATTAATTTTATTTGTTTTAATAATTAAAATATTTATTAATATATTTTTAAATATTTTATAATATATTTTATATAAACATATTATTAAAATCTTAGATTATTTTTTTAAAACTAACTTAATATTTATTATTATAAATTACTTTTAATAATTTTTTAATATAAATAAATAATATATATAAATATTTTTAACTTATATTTATAATATAATATATAAGATTATTTTTTAAAATATATTTATATTATTTGTTTATATTTTTATATTAAAGCTTTATTATTATAAGGTTTTTTTAAGCGGTATAACTATTTATCGTTGTTATAATTTTTAATAATTTATTATTTAAAATTATTATTTATTTTTATTTTTATTAAATAATATTTAAAGTTATTTATTATATTTTATTATATTAATAAAGGTTTTTTTATTAGTAATTATAATAATATATTTAATATTAAATTAAATTAAATTAATATATATTAAATATTTAATTAAAATTAAAAAAAAAAGTTATTATAAACTTATTACTTATTCTATTAATATTTATTACATAGAAAATAATTTAATTAATAATTCTTTTTATTAATTTATAGTTTATAAAAATTATTATTAGTTTTATATTAAATTATAATTAAATATAATATTAATAATATATTTATATTAAATATATTACTTTAAGTTTAATTGTTTATTATTTTATTTTTACTTTAATAAATATTTTTAATAAATATATAATTAATTGAATTTTATTAATTAAAATATTATATTTATTTTATAAATCATTTTTAAAATAAGATATTATTACGTTAAAAAACTTTTTTTTAATATATCGATTTTAATATTTCAAAGAGTTAATTTCAATTAATTAAATTAAACATTTTTTAAAAAAAATTTGTTTCATTAAAATTAAAATAAATAATATTTTAAATATATATATTTTATATATTATTAATATTAAAAGAATTATATTTTACTTATATCGTTTTAATTAATAACATAGTTTTTTTTTTTTATAAAAATTTAATTTTTTAATTATATTATAATATATATTTTTAAGAAAAGAAATTATATTAATATATTTCTTTTAAATTAATTAAATTTATTAATATTTTAATTTTTTTAAATACTTTAACACAGTTTAATATTATAATAATATTATTTTTATTAATTATAAACCTTAAAAAATAAATTAATAAATATATAAGATTTAATTCATTTTAATATTATTATTAATTAAGTTTTAATATATATTTTAAATATAACTTTAAAATAATAAAAGTAATTTCTTTTAATATCATTAAAAATAATTATATTATTAATATATATTTTTATATATTTATTATAATATATTAATTATTAATCTATAAAATAGTAAATAAAAACTAATAAATTATAAAGTTTTATAAAAATAACATTTAATATTTTAAATTTATATAATAATATAATTATTATAAAATATTTATATTTAATTTTTATATTTATTATTTATAATTTTTTAAATTATAAAATAAAAATATATGAAAAATATAAACGTATATATTTATTTAAACTTGTTTTTTTTATATATTTTATTAAATGTTTTATTAAAATGGTTTTTTTATATTAAATAAATAAATATAATTTAATTTATATTAATTTTATTAACTATTAATAAAATTAATTATTATTTTATTATATTAAACGTTTTATTTTTTATTAAAATAATTATATTCTTATTAAAAATTATATTAATAATATAATAATATTTTTTATTTTTTATTATAATTATTAATATACTTTTTAGTTTAATTATTTTAAAAAATAATAATATTATATTTAAATAAATCTATTTTATATATTTAATTTTTATATATTTTTAAAAATTATTAATATTAATTTTAATATCTTTTTAAAGTTTAATAATAAATTAAATTTTATAGTTAAAAACTTATTTTTATTTTTATACTTTATTTAATTATTTATAATAATTTTTTATATTATATTAGTTTTTTTTTAATTATTTTAAAATATTCATTATTTTTTAGTTTATTAATATTTTATAATTTGGTTTTTTTATATATAAAGATTAATTTATTTAAGTTATTAATAAATATAATAACTTTAATAAAAACTATATTATAAATATAATATATAACGTTTAAAAAAACTAATATAAATATAAAATTATAATTAAAAAAAGGTTTAATATAATATATTAAAATTAATAATATTATATGAAATAAAATTCTTAAATTAATTATTATAATAATTCTTTTTTTAAAATTATATTCTTTATATATTTATATTAAATTTACTTTATTAATATAAAGTTAAATTATTATTTTTATTTTTAAATAATTAATAATAATATTATAATTATTATAAAATTAATTATTAAATTAAAATACTTTATAATTATTAATAAAAACTTTTAATTACGTTTAATTTATTATATATAATAAAAAACGTTGTTATTTATATAAATTATTA